>CM067318.1:41967512-42638200 GCA_034231615.1 Meghimatium bilineatum | reverse complement strand
AAAGAGAGAGAGAGAGAGCATTTGTATTGTTTTGTACACTGGATAGCTATCTCTAGATTATTAAACTGTATAGTTATTTCTAGTTTAGTTTTCTACACTGGACAGTTATCTCTAGTTGCTTACGCTAGATAGTTATCTCTAGTTTCTTAAACTGGATCGTTATATTAGTTTTATACACTGGATAGTTATCTCTTGTTCTTTACACTGGATAGTTATCTCTAGTATCTCACACTGGATAGTTATATCTAGTATCTCACACTGGATAGTTATCTCTAGTTTCTCACACTGGATAGGTTATCTCTAGTTGCTTTCAATGGATAGTTATCTCTAGTTTATCACACTGGATAGTTATCTCTTGTTGCTTGCACTGGATAGTTATCTCTTGTTGCTAGCACTGGATAGTTAATTCTAGTTGATTTCAATGGATAGTTATCTCTTTTTGCTTGCACTTGATAGTTATCTCTTGTTGCTTGCACTGGATAGTTATTTCTAGTTTCTCACACTTGATAGTTATCTCTAGTTACTGACAAAGATTGTTATCTCTAGTTTCTCACACTGGATAGTTATCTGTAGTTTTGTACACATGATAGTTATCTCTAGTTTCTTGTGGTGGAATAGTTATCTCAAGAGATGTATTTCATACCGGGCAGACTCGAGGTCACAGGCAGGTGAATGTTTCAAGAAGAATACTCATACACCTAGGGTATAAAAACATAACTGCATAAATGAAGGTTCTGTGATGTTTTCACTTGAGGAAGCCTCACTATATTGGCATGTCCTTTGCTAAAGTTTTGCATGGTGGTTAGCCATTGGTGAGACCGTTAGATCTTCAGCAAATGTCATCTTTCCAGCATGTCAGAGAGGGGGCAAAGGAAATTTGAGAGATAGGCTGACAACCTGTTAACTGGGGAGATAGGACTGACACCTGTTACATATGAAAACCATCATTGCCACATCTTGTCTCAGTCTTCTTAGTTGTGTCTTCTATGAAATAATCCCCATAGATAACGAGAGATGCAGCCGCAAAAGTACATTGCCACCCTCGTCCTTTTGTGGCAGACTCCCTAGGTGACCGGGGAATGCTAGATGTTTCCGTTAATCTCAAGAACTTTATAACATGACGATGCGAGCTGAATTACGAGGCCATGTCGTCTGGAACGAGTTAACACTACTCCAGGGAGATTCCCAAACTTTTACATGGACAGAAAACCCCCATACCAAACCCTTCCTATTTACATTTTACTCTATACAAGGTATATATGACAATGTAACACTTCATCAGTGGCGTAGCGTGAGTTTTTAGAGAAGGGACACCAAGAGACATTTTATTAGTAGGTTGGTAGCTCTCCCCCCCCTCCCCTTCTTCTTTTTTCACCCCAGGAAACACATTTTTACTTACCTGTATATAGATAGATACTAGATGTTTTTTTCAAGAGAAACATACCTTTTATAATCTTGTTATCTATAAAAAAATATGCAATTAAGAGAAGACACCAAACAGCAATATGTTTCTACAACAATAAGAAAAAAAACGACTGACTTATATCGGAAATGTACTGAGAATGAATGAAAACAGACTGGCACTGCATGCATTGAAATGGGTACCAGATGAAAAAAAAGACAAATAGAAAGACCAAGAAAGACTTTTCGCAGAATAACCATCAAATAGGGTATGACTATGGGTCTCAAAACATAAAATAATTACACACAGTTTTATCACATCGCCCGAACTGGAGAGCTCTAGTTTTCTGCCGTACGCACCGTGTTCGGCGTTGAAGGAATTTATAGTCTATACCAAACGGACGATAGATAGCAATATGTGAGTCTTGGTAAACTTAAATTTGTCCGCACCGTAATTCAACAGTTACGGTGTTAAGTAACAATAATTATTAACCACAATAATTAAGTACACACACACACACAGAAATAATTTGTATGACTTATTATGGCTTATGCACAGTGTGGCAGATAGAGGTTTTCAGTTTGCAATTCTCAAAAAACGCGTCATAATATACTATTTCTAACCGTACGATTGGTCTGAAGCCAGGGTTCTATAGACCAGTGCAGTAGATATTTAAAGATCAACTTGTTTTCCAACTTCTGCATTACAAGGCACAACGGGACGTCTTTTTCCAATTTTCATTAACAACATTTTTTTACGCCAAAGATTATTATCGTAACACTTTCAGTGTATTTCTCCCAGATATATAGTTTTTTTCTATTTATGCCAAAAGCTTATGGCTTCAAACTGCAAGGGCTTCAAACTACTTAGTGTGTTCCTCAAATGCGGATACTGAGTTAGTGTGTTCCTCAAGTCCGGATACTTAGTGTGTTCCTCAAGTCCGGGATACTTAGTGTGTTCCTCAAGTCCGGATACTTAGTGTGTTCCTCAAGTCCGGATACTTAGTGTGTTCCTCAAGTCCGGATACTTAGTGTGTTCCTCAAGGGCGGATACTTAGTGTGTTCCTCAAGTCCGGATACTGAGTTAGTGTGTTCCTCAAGGGCGGATACTTAGTGTGTTCCTCAAGGGCGGATAGCTGTCAAATAATGAATAAAACCAGCTATTTTCCTTTCTGTAATATTTATAGCAAATAGATATTAATTTGTGTGAGCTATTTATGCTATTTAAAGGGAACTCTGAGCGTTTTGGAGTCTATTGACGTTACGCCAATGACATGGATTACTGCCCGATTTGGGGGACCCAACTACACACGGGCGAAAATAATTGTACCCATTCATTACTGTCCCTGTTTTTGGGTACTAAATGGATATGTGCGGGAAAATTTTAAAAAAACGTCAACAGTTGTTTCATATAATTTCTTGTTTTTTTTCCAGTGTTTTGATCCGTCCTTGGCTTGAGAGCCAAACAGATGGAAGAGTCAGTATTGATAAAAACAACACGTTCCATATTTCGAGTCTTCAAGTATACGACGCTGGCCACTACTTATGTGTTATTGGTCGTCAGATTCTAGGTCGAGTTCTGCTTGGTGTGCTACCAGCTCCACAGGAGGTTTTAGTCTGGCGTTATGCCTGGTACCTGATGTGGTCTTATCCTTTTGACTTCGCTATTTTCATATTGCTGTTGTGCGTGAAACACTATCAGCGAAAGAATGTCCTTAACTACGGATCTCCTGCCAGAATATGACGAGGATACCACAAGTGAAAGTGGGAGTAGCGCTAGTGACATCAACGTAAACCGATCGGAATATGACGGTACCCAAGTTCAAAGTAGCTCTCCTAACACTAACTTAATGATAGAGCGCGCTTAAATAGTTATGGCCTCAAACTAAATTAATGTTACAGTACGCGTAACTAACTCTGGCCTCAAACTAAATTAATGGTACAGTACGCGTAACTAAATCTGACGACTCAAAATAATGTAA
This sequence comes from Meghimatium bilineatum, assembly GCA_034231615.1. Lineage (NCBI taxonomy): Eukaryota > Metazoa > Mollusca > Gastropoda > Stylommatophora > Philomycidae > Meghimatium > Meghimatium bilineatum. The sequence goes on along the minus strand of CM067318.1, from coordinate 42,634,817 downwards.
TTATTAGATTAAACGTCTAATGTTCAATAATGCCATTTTCTACATATGATGTTGTATTTGGTTAGACATAAGTATATATATATATATATATATATATATTATATATATATTATATATATATATATATATATATATATATATATATAGTATATATAATATATATTATATATATATATATATAATATTATATATATATATATATATATATATATATATATATATATATATATAATATATATATATTATATATATATATATATATACTTTATATTTGTGCATCATGTCCAGTTTTTAACACCGAATGAAAACTTTTTATCTTTTTTGACATAATAATTATTGTGTATCGAGAAAAGAAATTGTACCACTACAGACAAAGATTATGTGAGTTTATTAGGCATAGGCGTGCTACTGTAACAATAAAATGCTCACTATGTTTGTATATGAATACCTGCTAAAGATGATTCCTTCAATGATCTGTATGCGAGATATTCACAGCATTATTTGTCATCGACATTTAGAGCAATACCATACTGGGACTTCATTTATCTAATTATTTCTATGGGTATCAGTACTTTGCAGTTCATAAATATTATAATGAAAGTTGCTCCTCTAATGTGTTTGTCAATAACGGTTGAGGTCACCTTAAAGAAATTAAACCTCATCCGAATTATAATTAGATATCTCTGAGAAATTAACAAACAATTTTGGTTGAATCAAGGACAAACCATCGTTATTCATTATTTATCTTCTCTTGTAACATTTGGTTCTCAAAAGACGTGAGAGTTCTTCAGAGATACACAACACCCATTCTAACACATGGATGCAACTCTTGGATACTGCATTCTAACACATGGATGTGCAAGTCTTGGATAATGCATTCTAACACATGGATGCAAGTCTTGGATAATGCATTCTAACACATGGATGCAAGTCTTGGATAATGCATTCTAACACATGGATGCGTGTCTTGAATAATAGATATACAGGATAGTTGAAAATTCTAGGCAACAGAGATGTAGTTTTATAAGAGAATTCTGAGAGTATCAAGGGAAGGTAGAAAAACTAACGAATAGATTCTGAAAGATTTAATGTGTGACGAGTTATTTAATAAAATCAGAAAAGACAATCGTGATTGTTTGGACTAGTTATGAGACAGAAGGTCTGGAGAACATAATTACGACAGGTAAGATAGAAAGCAAGAGGGATAGGGAACGACAGCGTGAGAAAATATTAGATAGTCTGACATCATGGTATGGTAAAAAAGTCAACAACGATTCTCATAAATGATACTAGACGTAAAGTTGTGGAGTTCCATGATGGTCTATGCCAGTCAGCAACGGCACCTAATGATTATGATCATGTTACTAAGTATTGTGTCTAACCTACCTAAGTGGAGAGGAGATTAAACCAAAAGAAACCTTCACCCTCAACTATCACCTAAGTGGAGAAGAGATGTGACCAAAAGAGTCCTCCACCATAAACTATCTACCGCTAAGTGGAGGAGAGATTTGACCAAAAGAAATTTCCACCCACAACTATTTACCTAAGTGGAGGGAGATTTGAAAGCAAGAAGCCTTCACCCTCAACTGGCCACCTAAGTGGAGGAGATTTGAACACAAGAAACCTCCAACCTCAACTATCTATGTACGTGGAGGGAGATTTGACCACATGAAAACTCCACCAACACCTATCTACGTACGTGGAGGGGAGATTTCACCATAAGAAACCTCCACCCTCAACTATCTACGTAAGTGGATGGGAATTTTCACAAAAGAAACATTCAACCTCAACTATCAAACTAAGTGGAGGGAGATTTTACCAAAAGAGTGCCTCCACCATCAACTATCTACCTAAGTGGAGGAGAGATTGACAAAAGAAAACTCCACCCTCAAGTATCTACCTGTGGAGAGAAATGTGAACACAAGAAGCCTCCACCTCAACTATCTACCTAAGTGGAGGAGATTTGACCAAAAGAAACCTCCACCCTCAACTACCTAAGTGCTTACTATGTTGAGAATAGTTATCGACAGTGTGTTAATTCTCCGAGAACTCGTGTTAATAAATCATATCTGTGAAATAATCACCGATGTAATCGATTATATGCAGCAGTTGCGTGTAGATATGATATAATCTTTGACAATAATGTGTTTTATTTATGATTGATAACTTTATATCTAAATGTCAAGCTGATAGTAATCGATTTACTGTTATTTATGCTAATGTAGGGGGAAAAGCAAGTCCTTCTTCAAAATAACCGTGCGCTCTGATCCCAGACAGCGTCATTTATCCATTGTAACCGTTCCTTTCAGCCATATGACAACCGCTGACTGGACATCTAGTTCAGGTTTCAATGAATAGAGACCGTGATGTTTTTCTAGAAATGTTTAACAGGCGACTACGAAAAGTTGGGAGTAAGTCTTACAACCTGTCACCTGTGAAAAACAATCATTTTTCCTTCATGTTTAGCTACATTTTTTTACTTTTGTCTTCTGCTTATTACTTATTCATCAGCTGCCTGTGCAGGTTAGCACGTGATTACATTAAGCTAATGGAGTAAACACCTACAGATAATCATTATAACCCTGCAGGTTAGCGCTGCAGGTGCATCATTGCAAGGGAGTAAATCCCTATAGAAAATCCCGAGAGGAGACTGTAAGACAGTGGATGGGTGTAGTAAACTGTGATTTTGGCCAATAGAAAATTTACAACAAATTTTCATCAGGTCTCTTCGGTCATGTATTCATTATTCCCAAGCATTTTTGTTTGTCCTCGTTGGCAGGCGACACTCGGGCGACACCAAGTTTATAAATAGCGACCAACGAAGTCTGATTCCTACTTTGTTTAGACTCTGATATTAGGTATTTGTTGGCGATTGGTCGAGATTAAACAGTCTTCTGGCATCACATATAGTTCTGATCGCCTGAGCCGAGAGGGATTAGTGTGCAAATTAGCAAGACACTTTCTGCATAAAACCTGTTCTGACATGAAATAATGTGAAAAGTACGGACTGTGTCGAAGCAATTTAACCAATTGAGAGCCTCATAATCCAATTGAAATTTACGGCATTTGTTTGGAACCCGTGTCTCCTTGCTTAATTTAGTATTAATTAATCTAAATAGTATAGTAATATTTAATCAATAATTAATTTAAATATTCATTTTTAGGGTAAGGGTTAGGGGATAGGGTTAGTCATGCAAAATATAAACAGAACCAAATTTTTAGGGCTAGGATGAGGGGTTAGGGTTAGCTATGTAAAACATAACCAGAACCAAATTGTCTTCTGATCTGTTTCCTGGTCGTCTGGAAAGATACAAAAGTCTTCTCTATATAATTTAACCGCGCTTTTCATTCTCTGGTAACACAGTGTAGGCATATACGTTAAATGACCAATGAACAATCTAGATAGTGACGCTGTTTGGAATTTGTGTTTAGGACTTCTCTGCTTCAAACTGCTGCAGTTGTGGTTAGGAGAACGGATTGATTTGTGTCATAGTTTACATCGTTGCTGCGATGTTTGCACCGTACTGCCTGACAAATTTGACTTCAGTATGGCTTCTGGGTAATGTTGATCCTATATGGGATGGGATAGTAAACTCCGCTGCTTAAGCCTCCTTATTCGCCTCTTGTGACATGCTTGGCAGGTAGCAGTGACGCTATTCTTTGATCCCTTTTCGAGACCCGACAACACACAGGCGAGCACTCAAGACTAATCTGGTGAAGGCTTTGACAAATAAACAGTACGTGAAATATTATTATAAATAAAAATTTACTACTGCTCAAATGCAATCTATATAATTAATTTGATGTTAACCCCTGAATTGCGCGGAGTAAAAAGCTCAAATTATAACTGCAGTACTAGGAAATTTCAAGGGCTGTTAAATTTTTTCCTTTAACCAATTTGTCTACTACAATCTCACGTTAAAGAATTTGAGTGTAGGCCTATTATTACTGTATGCTCTAATTTATTAATTTACAGCAGAGTGCTTCTTTATAACATGGAGAAGACGTGAAAACCTTTATATACATTTGTCTCGCAAAGTGAACTATTTCAATCAAATAGACCTAATCATAATGACCCGTTTATATTCCGGAAGCAAATTTTTTTCCTATCAGTAATATGCTTGTCATCATATTTATTTGTCGTATCACACATATGCTGTGTAGGGACTATACCTGGTATATGTAATCAAATAAACGTCAGGGACATCTTGAACTAACACGGTCATGGCACAACCGGGGCGACACATCTGGCCTTGCAACACAAGATCGAGCTCCATTCACCTCTACGCTTAACGGCAAGAGTGGGCAACAAACCACCGGTGGAAAGATAATAGGCAATGTAATCAAATATAGACCCTATATTTTGCTTGCGGGTTTATTCTTTGTGCTTTGTCCTCATTTTTCAGTCAGAACAGGGCCGTAAATATGTTTCCTGGGTGGGGGGTGTTACCGAAAAAAAGATTATCCATGCGTTTTGGTATGTTAATTCTTTCCTTTGATTAAAATTTGATAAATATTAAGTGAAAAGAATCGCTATAGGGTTGACTTTAGATGAACCTACAATCTTCGTTATGGGGCTGGCTTTAAGTGAACCTTCAACCTTCGCTATGGGATTGGCTTTAAATGAACCTTCAACCTTCGCCATGGTGTTGACTTTTAGCCAACCTGTTGGTTAAGTTTCTAGTTCTAAAAGTTTTGCTATAGGGAGGAGAAGGTTTCAATCCTCCAACCCTCCTCCCCCAATTTATCTACCGTCTTGAGTGGAAGTGTGCTGTTGATGGCCCCTATACAGTGTCTTAAAGCATGTCCGCCAGACTTCTTTCAGATGACTACAGTTTTCTCCATGTGGTATAGTAAATTGAGCAGCTCTGCAAAATATGTTCTGTGTTTTCTGGAGATTGTCCACATGGGCAAAGATACTCAGTACGAGCAACTTCCATAAACCTTCGTGAACAAATGTTGTTGAGTCTATTGAGAGCTGTTCTCTGTTTTTAAAATATGATTGTTCTCTTCTTCCAAGTTTCTGAACACCATCGACCTCTAGACCACATGTATGAGTTAGGTTCATTTCAATGTTCAAGCTAGTTTGTGATTACATAACGTGTTTAATGACTGCTATTCATTTGTTCATTTCTGTAGAAATTACAAGAGATTATTCATTTGTTCATTTTTGAAGACAATACAGGAAATTATTCATTTGTTCATTTTTGAAGAAATTTCGGGAAATTATTCATTTGTTAATTTTTGTAGAAATTTCAGGAAATTATTCATTTGTTCATTTTTGTAGAAATTTCAGGGAATTATTCATTTGTTCATTTTTGTATAAATTTCAGGGAATTATTAATTTGTTCATTTGTGTATAAATTTCAGGGAATTATTCATTTGAAATTGCTGTGGCTGGAGTATACATTGATACATTATTGATTTTTTTCTTTAAAAAAAAGGTTACAGCTACAAAAAATATTAATGCATTTTTGACTTGCTAATTATTGTGGCTACAGCAGATGTTGATTTGTTGATGGTTGTAGCTTCAATAGATATTATTGATTGCTAATTGTTGCAGCTACAGTAATCACTCACAAATTATTTATTTATTAATTGTTTTTGCTACAATAGACATTGACATAGTATTGTAATTGTTGTAGCTCAACCAAACATTGATACATTGTTTGTTTTTCAATGCTGGTGGTTACAAAAGACATTGAAATATCATTGATTTGTTACGGTTATTGCTACATTACGATAATGTATTAATTATGTTAATGGCTTTTGCTACATTGATACATGTTGTAGACATTGATACATGTTGTAGACATTGATTTCTTACTGATTTGTTATTTGTTGTGGATATAGAAATAATATATCTATTTATTTAAAATATATTATATTGTATGGACATTTTTGCTTCTTGCAGAAGGACATTTAGCAATAAGAAGAAACAATCCGTTGAATATTTTCACAAGAATGTGACTTTTCAAGCGATCATGTCACAGCAACGGAAGATTTCAGGCGATCATATCACAGCAGCGAAAGATTTCAAGCGATCATATCACAGCAACGAAAGATTTCAGGCGATCATATCACAGCAACGAAAGATTTCAAGCGATCATATCACAGCAACGGAAGATTTCAAGCGATCATATCACAGCAACGAAAGATTTCAAGCGATCATGTCACAGCAACGAAAGATTTCAAGCGATCATATCACAGCAACGGAAGATTTCAAGCGATCATATCACAGCAACGGAAGATTTCAAGCGATCATATCACAGCAAATCACACAGTCCCGAAAATCACACAATAAACACCTGACCAGGACTCACTTAGTCTACATACACTGGGATGGCTGCAAGAACTGAGGGCGGAGCACTTATGGGAATACCCCACGTGCTGTGATGCTAGTTTCTAATCAAAGTTTACACGATTTTTCTGAGACATCTTAGATGAAAAAGTCTCCTCTCAGGTCTGGTGTAGGTAGCCCATGTTTCAGATCCATAGTATAATGTACTCAGCACGCATGTTGGATAGATATCTCTGTTTGTTTTCAAGTTTAGCTTTGGTTTTTCCAAGCTCGTTTTGACAGTTCGCTATAAAAGGCTTAAAATCTCTATCTATCTATCTATCTATCTATCTATCTATCTATCTATCTATCTATCTATCTATCTATCTATCTATCTATCTATCTGTCTGTCTGTCTGTCTGTCTGTCTGTCTGTCTGTCTGTCTGTCTGCCTGCCTGCCTGCCTGCCTGCCTGCCTGCCTGCCTGCCTGTCTGTCTGTCTGTCTGTCTGTCTGTCTGTCTGTCTGTCTGCGTGCTTGACTGCCTGCCTGCCTGCCTGTCTATCTGTCTGTCTGCCTGCGTGCTTGACTGCCTGCCTGCCTGTATGTCTGTCTGTCTGTCTGTCTGCCTGCCTGCGTGCTTGACTGCTTGACTGCTTGCCTGCCTGCCATGCTTCCTACCTGCCTGTCTGTCTGCATGTATGTATGTCTTTTTGTTAAATGTATCCTCTTATGTTGAGGCACGCTTATTTCAACCATGGACTAACTTTCAACTTGGTTATATTGAAGCTTTACAACCATCAATAAATAGTGAAGGTTGTTAAGCAGGTAATCCAGTCAACACAATGTCCTAAGATATTATCTCCTCTATGTGTGTGTACGTATGTGTGTACGTGTATGCATGTATGTTTGTATATATATGTGTGTGTATGTATGACCTACTATAGCTGAAATACGACCCGTGGAATAATTTGTATTCCACGTCACACATTTTGGCTGGTTAGATTGTTTTTGTTGTGTGTGTGTGCGTGCGTGCGCGTGCGCGCGTGTGTGTGAAGTGTAATTGGTTACTGTTTACAATGTTTACAATGAGCCAGTGAATTGCCGGATAAATCGGATCTTCCAAGAATAACAACTCGGCCATTGGTCAGCGCACTTGTCTTATTTTACCTAAAGTTAGTCATGAGTAAAAACTACTATAAAATCCATGATCGCAATCTGTTTATTGCTTAGAAGGTCAAGAGAAGTTAATATTCTTCTTCTTAGCATCCATTCTCAAACTCCCGCTGGATATCTCTTGCAGCAGGACAATGGTCCTACTAGATTTTCCTAGACTGCCCTCAAGTCATACCCTTTCATAATACCCTCAAACACACACACACACACACACACACACACGCACGCACACCCATATATACGCATACAAATACGCATAAAGTGACCAATGAAAATCGCGAGAAAAATTAAATAGCTTCACTAAGAGAAGAGGAAATATTTAAGACATTGTACAAACAAGGTAAGTTAACGCAAGAGTGGTAGGGGTAGACCAAAAGAGAAAATGCTCGACAACCTAGCATTGTAGCATGAGAGAATATGGGTATCGGAAATGATTGACATCACACGAAATAGAAGACTCTAGAAAGACATAATAACCAAATATAAAATATACCATCGTAACATTACTGCCCTATTGCGCACCACTTCGAGAGGCTACTCTCATGTCGCTGTCAATAACAATAGCCACATCAATCAATCAATCAATCAATAAACACATAACCCTTCAGGGTCGTATGGGTACCACATTGGATGCTTCAGCACACAGAGTCCTCCAGCGAATTCTATCCTCAGCGATGCGGATGAGTGTGGAAATATCTTTCCCTGTCCATTCCTTGATGTTGTCTGTCCATGTCTTTATTTGCCCTCCTCTGCTTCTTCCACCCTCGACAGTTCCCTGCAGTATTGTTTTTGACAAGGAATCGTGCCTGCATACATGTCCGAACCATGCTGAAATCAATGGCTCCTGGACACCTGCACACATCTCTACTTTATTTCTTACGAACACATTGGTCTTATGTTGCCTATAGGAAATTCGTAGAATTCTTCTGTAGCATTTACACTCGAAAGCCTGTAATCTTCTCTCCATGTCCGCAGTGAGTGTCCAACTCTCACAACCATACAACACAACAGACAGCGCCAGCGACTTATACAGTTTTATTTTCACTCCAACACAGATGTTGCTTTTCCAAATCACAGTTAGCCTTGACAAGGACGATAAAGCCATCTCCAGCCTTATTTTTAGTTCTGCTTTGCATTTACCATCGTTGCATATACTGGATCCGAGGTATTTGAAGGTATTCACCTCCTCAAACTTATGTCCATTCATCATGATATTAGTCTGGTTTTCTGTGTCTCTGCTGTTTACCAAGATTTTGCTCTTATCTGTATTGATTTCCATTCCGTACTTGCTGTAACTTTTTCCAACTTTGATGTTAATTCTTGCAATGATTGTTCTGACTCAGCTATAAGATCAATATCATCAGCGAAACGCAAGTTGCAAATAGGGCGACCTCCGATCGATATAGACGTGTTGTAGTCATGTAATGTCTCTTGTATGATGTGCTCTAAGTATATGTTAAAAAGTACTGGGGACATTATGCATCCCTGTCGAACTCCCACAGTTGTTTTGAAGAACTCTCCAATTGTATTGTGTGACAAAACACTATTTGCATTTTTGTACAGAGCTTCAATAATGTCTATAATTGTGGTGTCAAAATTAAATTTCCTCAGTATGTGCCACAGACCATCATGCCAAACACGATCAAAGGCCTTACTCGGGCGTGTTGTTGTAGATGTGTCAAGAAAGGCCTTCGATGAGCAGATTTGTACAAGGTAGCTGTCTCGCCTTCCTGTGGTTGACCGTAGATTCCCCCTATGAAAATAGAACATGATTAATTAGTGCTCTACTATCCAGAAACTTGACTTTTACGTTTTTGAAGGGGTTTCGCGCTGGTCTGGAGCATTCGTTGCAGGGAGTGATCTTGAGGGTACATATAACAGAGGACTTGCTCATGTTTCTACAGTTGTATCACTTTACCGTTCGATGGATATCATCAGCGTAGTACGGAAGGAAGGCGATAGGCCTACCACTGACTGGTATTTGGATATCTGAGCCTGCTACAATATATACAAGACTGCCATATGATGCCGAGTCTTTCTTTAGTACAGTTCAATGTTTAAATAATATTGATAGCAAAACATTAATATTAATTGTCCAGTAGCAGAACCTTATCCTTTATCGGTGATATTCTGGTGTTCATGTACAGAGAGAATCGACATGCGATTACAAAAGAAATACAAAAGGAGTTAGACTGTTAGGAATCCTGGTGTTCATCGTCTGGTGCGATGATCATACAGAAGAAGTCTGCTCCCACTTGGGTCTCGCCAAACAATCGCATCACCAGCACAGAAACCAGAGTCATTAAATTTAATGAAATTGCCATTTGTCGAATACCTACATTGTGTTATCATGGAGAGACATTTGATCGCACTCTTTGCTTCAAAGAACATATTGACCACGTAATAATCAAAGTCCGCAAAGGCATATCGTAATAGAGAGTAATGGCAGCTTGTGATATTACACAATATCTACTCTTACTGCTGTATCAGAGACTTGTTGTTTCTAGTATATAGTAGTACGCTTGTGTCATATTACAGTTAGTGATACACTTATTACCAGACTGTACAAGATTCAGAACGAGACCATGAGTATCATTTGTAAATGTACAAAGAATATACCCTGTGTGGGGATGAGATTTCTCCTTCACTTCCCGACCGTATCTAACAGAATCAAGGTGTAGTATGCTCGGTTAACACCAACGCTGTTATATTTGCCCATTATATTCAGATCTCAATAGCGTAAAACACTCCATGCTCAAAAGAGACAGCTCATGGTTGGGACAGGCAGAAGATATCATCAGACAAGTATGTGAATCTACCTGGATTGATTCTGGAGTAGAGCTTGCATATTGATCCTGGAGTGGAGCTTGCATTGGTGCGCTTGCATTACCTAGTACTTTCTCTGTAGTCATCACTCGATAGAAGCTATGCAAACAAAAATCTTCTGGCTATGGATGCAGAAGTCAGTGCGCTCATTGACGATAATACTGTAGAAAATGATGTAATAATCTATGCCGATGGTTCAATAATACGTCATAACTGCTTTGCTTGGATTCTGCACGGTTTCCGCGGAAAATAGTGTCAAAGAACAGGGGTCGGCAACCTTTCGCTAACTGTGTGCTAACTTAAGGTTTCAAATTATTCAGAGTGCCGAAATGAGCGCTAATCGATTTATAATCAACTTTATACAGGAAACGTGAAGATCCTGCGTGCCATTTGAAATTGCTTGGCGTGCCAAGTGTAGCACGCGTACCATAGGTTGCCAACCCCTGTCATAGAATACAATGGTGCCTTCACAACAACCACGGACAAATTCGATGGAGATAAAGGCTATGACGGATGCACTGTCATGACTTTTGTCACAAAACTATGTTCATGCTTGCAAACTTAGTGATTTATGAACATTTTCGCAAAGTTGAATCGAATGGTGTATGCCGTCATTGGGTTTAGTTATTGACTGTGATCAGAAAGATTATCTTTATATTCGTGCTCGCACATGCAGGGATTGCGGACAATGAGCGGGCCGATACAGTTGCGAGCATGCAGTTCCCGTCATCTACAAGAATTAAAGGCACATCGATGGATTGATCTTACATGGTTAATACTGTAAGGGACATCGTCCGCTCAGAAGTGAATCATGACTGCGCTCAAGAATGCACAGTCTGTTCAATAAGTCATTACTCATTAATCCTAATACTTACGTCCCCTTAAGAAAATAATATTGTAGTTATTTCCCGTGTCCGTATGTTTAGTTTTCACCAAGAGAATCGTCTGTTGCTAGACAGACAGTTTAGTTTATATATTAGCAAATAATTCGCATATAAAAAAGCTGATCGTGCAACGTTATAATTAAGCTCAGGGACATGATGGAACGGAAATTTGCTAAGTTGTTCATTAGTCTGGTAAGATTTCAAGAGTAGTTAGCGAGTCAACATTCATAGCTAAAAATGTCGGTTTTTTTGGCACTTAATAATCTTTGACTTCAGCGAGATTGTAGGAATGTGAACAACCAATACCACCGCTAGTTGGAATATTGTTCACAGTAAAGTCACATCACTGAATACCTATAGACTAAAAGTAAAATATTATATATTTTTTGAATATCATAATCCTAAAACGTGTTCACGACTTAGGCTAATGCTTTTATTTGCATACAACTAGTTATAATTTATTCGCACACTTTGTCGGTTTTTATTTGACCTTCCTTACTTAGTAAGTTACTACTTAGGCCTATATTCTATGCCTATTGATCATCCCAAAGAGGATGTTCTGGACTAGCGAGTTTATCCATTCCTACCATGCATAATTCATTGAAATAGTTTTAACTTTAGATGCATAATTCATTGAAATAGTTTTAATTTTAGATGGATTGTCTTCCATATTAACATAGGCCCTACTACTGACAGGCTGATATCTAGTCTGTTTTGTTCCTTGCTGTTATATTGAGGTGCGTGCATCCTTGATACAAATTTGACAAAACAGAGGCATACAACATAGGTCTTCTTCTTCGTACATTCTCATACTCCTGCTGGTTAGCAGGATGTATTTTGGAGAATGAAAAACATTGTGTCATAGTTTACAGCTTGTCTGTGATATCTGTGTCTTTTGGCCAGCATGTCATGGTGTTGATATAAAAATGTTCTATATTTTCAAGCTCAGGAATACACAGTTGTACAATATAGGTCTAATCATCTCAACTTAGATGATCATGGGCCTTCAAAAAGTACTCACTCAAAAAACATGGGCACTGCTTGAAATTACTGACATTTAGACCCTATATCAATTTTGACTAAACACTATCTCACATTTTCCAACCTCTAAAGTTGGATATGTCTGATCACTGATGCAAATAAAACAACAACACAACATAGGCCTATTTCTGTTCTCTGGACTACTCGTGAAAATCACGGGTAAAGTAAAATAGTGTAGCTTACTAAGAATGATTCCCAAGGCATCCACCAGACTGCATTGTCTTTGGACTCTGCTGGAAACAATTTGATCATCTGATACACCAAGTAATTCTTAAGAGTAGTCCTGCGATTTGGTCTCACTGACTATTTCTTGAGACACTGAAGTCACTTTATAATAACGTATCCGACTTCTTCCTTTATTCCATTGGCTAACGACACAAAGTATATGCAAAGTGACCAAGGATCATTCACATTAGCCAAAATGAGTGACGCTGTGTGAAATCAGCATATAGGACTACTTAAGAAAAATGACTTGGTATTTACTGTAAGGGGAACACTCAGAAATGCTTATTAACAAACATCTATTTTTTGTGATGCATAGCGTACCCTTTTGTGTATAGATGTTTGCGGGTGTTATGATAGGCTATGGCTTGAGTGCCATCTAGAGAAATCTAGTGTGACCATTGTCCTGCCATAAGAAAGATCCTGTGGGAGTTAGAGCGTGAATTTTTAAAAATGGCAGCGTGTCCCATCTTTTCCGTGTGAATACTTCCTGCACACCTTTTGCGACATGCAAAGCAGCTTGTTATGGAACAGAATGACACTGTGTCATAGCATACCAGATCACTTATACTTGATAGTTGTATGCAACTTGTCTAGTGTGTTCTTGTAGCCAATAGCATTGATGTTCACACTAGGCTATTTAAAGTCCAGCAAAAAGAGTCCTTCATTTTAAAAAAAAAGCCAGTAAGCATAATCTTTTATTCCCGAAACATTCTTGTCCAATCCTTTAATGTTGAGACACACATAAATAGACGCACATTTTTCACCATACACCACCTGCATTCTGTGATGAATTTTGGTTTGTCAAGATCCTTCGGTTGTAGTTGTAAGAAACTGAATTACTGTTCCACGTTCAATATGGATGGATTTGCTATTACAGACTTACAGTAGCAGAGTCAAATTTTTGATCCTGTGTCTTCTCCATCTTTTGTAGATAATATTTCCTCTAATTTTATGAGAATCACACTATCACTGAAAAAGACATTTTAAAATCTTACAATCGCCAACAACAACCAGCCGGAGTTTTCATTAATCTCATATTTGAAAACTTCTTCTTCTGCGATCGTTCTCAAACTCCTGCAAATTAGCAGGATGTTGTCCAGAGAACAAAATGTATTGAATCATAGTTGACAACGTGATTGCGGTATCTGCACCTTTCAGCTTGACACACCTGACTTCAGCATGGCCTCTGGGTCACTTTGACCCTCAATTAGGTGGTATAGCCAATTCCACCTAAACCTCCGTAGTCACCTCTTAGTCATATGATAGGTAACAGTGTCACTATTCTTTGCTTCCATTTTGGACTTAGCAACACATAGTACAACACACAGGTGTAACAAATTCTAAAATTATTCTTTATTTTAATCCCTAAATGACTAATACGAGGGGGAGTCACTAAGTAAGTCACAAATTGATGTTGGATGGCAGGAAAATGCAGTAGGTGGTTTCTAAAGCTGTTTATAGTTGATATCATCATAGAACTTTATGTTTATGTTCACTAGATGGCGCTAGCTGTACCTTGCGCATGCGCAGCACAAAAAACAAAATGGCTACTGTACTTACAGAGTGTACAATCAATGAACAACGTGCTGTTGTGCGTTTTTTATGGGCAAAAGGACTGCCTGCAAAAGACATTCATAAAGAAATGCTTCCTGTTTATGCTGACAATTGTTTGTCCCGTAAAGCGGTGCACAGCTGGGTAAAAATTTTTTCTCAAGGACGCTCTAAAATTGTTGACGAAATCCGATCTGGTCGTGCTGTTGAAATTGCAACAGACGCATCTGTGCAGCGGGTTGAGGAGATGATTCGAGGTGACAGACGAGTAACGATAGACGCTGTAGCAGCTGCAATAGGGTGCTCACATGGTTCAGCATACAGCATCATGCATGACCGATTGAAATTTAAGAAAGTGTGTTCATGGTGGGTGCCCAGACAATTGACGGACGAACACAAAATGAACCGATTAGGCTTGTCATTGGAGCATCTCTGTCAATACGCAAATGAAGGAGAAGACATGATGAACAGGATTATTACTGGGGACGAATCATGGGTGCATCACTACCAGCCTGAATCAAAGCGTGCTTCAATGCAATGGAAACATCCTTCTTCGCCTTGTGTCCAAAAATTCAAGGTTACACCATCAGCAGGGAAGGTTATGCTGACAGTGTTCTGGGATTGTCAAGGAGTGCTTTTAACCAATTTCAAAAAGAAAGGTGACAATGTGAATTCTGAATCATACTGTGAAGTTCTATCAGTGCTTCGGGATGCAATTCGAAGAAAACGTCCAGGGCTGCTGACTAGAGGAGTGCTACTCCTTCATGACAATGCTAGACCACATACGGCTCGATTAACTCAGGAGAAAATAAAAAATCTTGGTTGGAAAATTCTGGAACATCCTCCTTACAGCCCCGATTTAGCCCCTAGTGATTTTCACCTTTTTGGTCCACTAAAAACCCACCTTGGCGGGAAGCATTTCGCGACTGACGCAGAAGTTGAATGTGAAGTGAAAATGTGGCTTAAAAAGCAGAGCACGCAGTTCTACGCAGCAGGTTTGGGAGGACTCATAAAACGATGGGATAAATGCATCAATGTTGGTGGAAATTATGTTGAGAAGTAAAGGGATAATGTATGTGTAAAAATAAACAGTTTTCAGGTTTTTATCGTCTTCAGTTTTTTTCTAAAGAGCCATTTGTGACTTACTTATTGACTCCCCCTCGATTCTTGACTCCCCCTCGTAAATTATGTATTTTAATAATAAATTGCTAGTACTTCACTTCACTAAAGGTAAATGCTAAAAGTCTAATAAAAAAAATACATAGTAGTTTCCTGATAAAAAACCTGAATGTATTCTCTACAAAATACAGAAAATCTTTGAGTTTGCAAGTATGTAATTTTGATTTTATAAAAAATGTATCAACAAATTGAAAACATAGCAACTTACCAATCAAATAGCATACAGAATATATTAACAATTAGATAATTATATGAGAATAAATTATGTCACTGCAATTAGGACGTTTTCATATTTATCCAATCCACATTTAATAATTCTCAAGTACCAGTATTATAGTCTGCACATGACAGCTCTGGTTGAGATTTATACATTATTCCTAACTCAGAAAATTGGTGTAAGTCTACAATGTTTTGGTCAGACTGTGTTACTGTACTAATAGAAATAAAGACAGATAGACTACTCCACTATCACATGTTCTCCAAGGTTTATCTCCTAAGTGGTGGATAATGTTTAGCAAGCTAAGTCCTGGGTATAAATATCAGCCAATGAAACAATGCAGGATCAAAGTGTGCTTGCACAATCTCTTTAATTTGATTAGTCAGATATGGCTTACTTGAAACATCAAGAACAGGGGTTCTCAAACTGTTATGAAATATGGCCTCATTTATCAGTGATTGCTATTATATGGCCTAGCGTATAAACAGTCACAGGTAACCAAGTCACTTCCTAGTAATTATTCTTCTTCATTTCATTGGTTTCCCTCTTCAATCTCTACAAGCATTGCTAGGCTTTATTGATGCAACTTGTTACCAACTCTAGGATGGCAGTGTGGTGAAGTGGTTCTCAACCCTAAGCTAACCCCTTTCTGTAAGTCCCTTCCCCACAACATGTATACCACTTATAGGTGCATGTCTAGAAGTTACGAGTAATAATTCTCATCAAATTTATCTTAACACATTTCTGAAAGTATGTTTAATAAGTCCGGCTTTGTGATGGCGTGGTACCGGGTTTGAATCTGACCACAGACACTTGTGCATCTTGACTGTTTAGAAAGGAATTGAAAACTACTTAATGTATTTATATTTCCTAAGGAATCACTGCAGCCAAAAAATTCTGACTTGATGTGTACATCCTGAAAAGGATATGCTAGAAATGTATGTTTAACAAGCAATATGAAAAGCAATTTATAGACCTATACTCTTTTAGCAATATATATTTCAGTCTACAGTTCCCCATTCAGGCCAGCACCTTGAAATGGTGATGGAGCTTAGTTCAGCCATCAGGGGCTGGACACTAAGATTGGTCAGACACTTGAGCAGCACCGGAGCCCTGTCCAAGTAAGTAATGTGCTGAAGATGGAGGCAAGCAGCCAAATGGCGCACAATTAATCAGGATACCATGTACAAAACACAATGACAACATCTCTATATACAATAATAGTTCTGGTGCCTGCCCTGTGTTGGATGTTCAGACAGGGAAAATGCAGGGCCCTATACCTTGAAAGGGCCCAACTTCAATTACTGGAGGTACTTCTCAATTGCCCTGAAGAGCCAGGAGACAAGGGAATAGAGTTACTGGCCAAACAAATGAACGACCAATAAAAATAATGCACTGAAATGCTGAGGGTTTCAACAGAAAAAGAGATGGATACAGTAATAAGCTTGAAAATATCCTATGCGAAGAACAAATTAATGTATGCTATATTCAAGAAGCAGCAATATAACCTTTAAAATCAGAGGCTACCAGTGCTACCAATCAGACCGAAAGGACAGATGAAATGGTGGAATTTTGACACTTGTTAAAAATAATTTCAATGCATGTCAACTGGAAGTGTATATGGTGGTGGCAGAATATCAGATGCTCCATCTAAAAGCAGACAGTACAGAATTCCATCTCCTGAACTACTACTGTCTAAATGATAGACCATTGGCACTAGACACAATCCCAGAAAAAAGAGAGACTTATGGTGTGTGGTGACTTCAACAGACACTCTCAGAGCTGGGGCTATGACCACATGGACAAGAGAGGTGAGGAACTTCAGAGCAAGCAGGCCTGTGAGGATGAAAATAAACTCATACTTATTAACCAGCCAGCAGACCCACCAACCTTCTACTCGAGAGCATGTCACACCACCTCTACACCAGACCTGGCATTCCACTCACCAGGCCTTGAATGGGACATCACATGAGTCACTGGAAAGCAACAAAAGGGTAGTGACCACAGACCAGTATTTTATAAATCCACAATGAATTTATAAAGGACACCAGTACACTCACTAGGTGGAACTATAAGAGGGCAGACTGGAAAATGTACCAGCATTTAACCAGTGTTCTAGCTAAGGACATGAACTTGGACAAGGACATCAATAGAGCAGTGAGTGAATTTAATAGATGTATACTACTTATTGCTAGTTAAACCATACTCAGGGGGGTGGAGGGGCATGCAAAAACTACAAACCCTACTGGAATGATGAACTGGAGAAGCTGAAAAATGAGATGGAAACATCTAGACAGCAGGCAGAGAACAGACCTAGCCAAGAACACCATAACAAATATATTTGGAAAGAAGGACTCTTAAAGCAATTGCGAAATTTCAGGGTTAACTCAAGAATGTGCAAATGGGTAAAAGCATACCTGCATAATAGAAGAACCAGGGTACAATTGGATGGTCACAAGAGCAAGAAAGTCCTAATGTGTCATGGAGTCCCCCAGGGAGGCGTCCTCTCACCCACACTTTTCTTGGTTTACATCAATGACCTAGTTACCTAACTACCACATAAGATCCAAGTGGCAATGTATGCTGATGATCTGGTGCACGGAAGAATATACGACAGTGGCCACTGAATGATGGTCAACCAGCAGGGGAGTGAAACATCTCCCCCTCTTAGCAAATAAGAATATGACTTTTAATATTAGTAAATTAGCCCAAAAGTTGGTAAAACAACCTCCTTCCTCCGTTGCAATTTTTTTTTTCACAGAAAGGTCATCAAATATGTAAAAATAAAATTGAGGAATTTTCACATGAAAACGCGTGAATGAAATTTTTTAAATTTATATTTTTACGGCAAACCTTTTAAGGAGATGTATCTACTCCCTGCATGCCATGTTAAATTCTTTCCCCTGTGCTGATTGCTTTCCTTGAGCTACAAAAAAAAAAAGATATTCCACAACTCATATTTAATTATCACCATAAGCTATATACTGAATGTATGAGATAGTTGACACTTACTGATGATTGTCACGCATGTGGTTGCATCTGTGGGTCTCACCAATGGCCCACACGACATACCACCCATGCAACAGAAAACCTTAGTGGATGTCATGCCGTTATATTGAGGTTATCTTCTTAGAGAAGCTTCATGGCATGTCATCTATAGGCCTACAGTTATTCTTTTATTTTGTTCTTGAAATGTGTTTCATGTTTACCTGAATATATATGTATGCACCCTCTGTGGTTTGGAGGGAACCAGAGATGACCAAGCACCAGTAGCATCACAAGGAGAGTAACTACAAAGACAAATAGATTACATCAAACATGCCAAACCTTTAACATGAAGATAAACATAGAAAAGACCGAAGTAATGAAGATAGGAAGAACATAAAGAAACACCAATATATATGTATTGGAAACAACAGACTTAAACAAGTGACAGAATTCACATATCTAGCAAGCAATATAGAAACAGATGGCAAGAGCAATAAAGAAATACACAATAGATGTAGTAAATTATACCAAGCCCTAGGGCAAATGACACCAATCTTCAGAAACAAAAATGTAGATTTAAACACCAAAATGACACTATTCAAAACTATTATTATGCCAACTCTTTGCTACCAATGCAAAACATGGACAACGACAGCACAAGACAAATGTAAACTAGTGACAGCTGAAATGACATGCTTACACAGAATCTTAGGAATATCGCTAAGAGACAGAGGGAGAAATGAGGACATTAGACAAAGAACCGACACAGCCCCAATCTTGGTGTACATTAAGAGCCAACAGATCAGATGGTTTGCACACATCAGCAGACTACCACCAGACAGCATACCACAGCAAGCTATACTGCACAGATACAGTGAAGGCAAACCTAGAGGCCGACCTCGAAAACGATGGACCACCAAAATGAAAGAGGCGACAAATTCCACAATATACTCAGCACACATGAGTTCCATCTCCAGAGAACTCTTCTGACACTGATAGGCAATAAAGGGTTTAGCGAATAGATAAATAAATAGGTATTTGTGTTACTGTGGGAGTTCCGGTTACTAGTTTCAAGATGGCGGACGTATGTTTCTGTTCTTGATTCTTTTGGATACGTTAATCGACGATTTAACAAATTGTCATTGTAAAACTCCCAGTGTTTCTGTAACAGATGTTATAGTTCTAAGCAAAATTAAAACATCAATAAATTGAGACTATTCAATACAAGTGTGATTCCATCATTGATATACGGATGTGAAAGTTGGAAATCTACCGCAATAATGGATAAGAAGTTAGTTGCCTTTGAGAATAGATGCCTCAGAAAAATCACAAATACTAATTGGAAAGACTTCAAATCAAAAGACATACTAAGAGAGGAGACAAAACAAGAATACGTGATGAACATCATCAGAAAATGCTGCTAGACATACATCAGCCACATACTTAGAATGAAGGAAGACAGAATTCCACGACAAGCCTTCATGTGGACACCAGATGGGAAAAGAAAACAGGGAAGACCAAAAACAACACTCAGAAGAACATTTATGAATGAATTAAAATAAACAGGCATAAATACACAAGACATGCAACCCCTGGCAACTGACCGACAGGCATGGAGAACTATGACATCCGCCCTATGTGCCAAACTTGGCAAAAGAGGAACTGACTGTTACTGTGGCATATGCCTAACTGTCAGATCTTCACTGGCTTTTTGGTAATTATATAATTGTATAATCAACTTGTCACTAACTAGAATCCACCTTTTTGGTAATTATATAAATTGTACAATTAACTTGTCACTAACTAGAATCCACCTTTTTGGTAATTATATAAATTGTACGATTAACTTGTCACTAACTAGACTCCACCTTTTTGGTAATTATATAAATTGTACGATTAACTTGTCACTAACTAGAATCCACCTTTTTTGTATTTATATAATTGTACAATCAACTTGTCACTAACTAGAATCCACCTGTTTGGTAATTATATAAATTGTACGATCAACTTGTCACTAACTAGAATCCACTTGATATGCTGATGGTGTCCACAAAGAGTTCAACTATCTGTATCCAACTATCAATAATCCAACAGTTTCATTTATCTGACATTGCCATTACACAGATTTTAGTTATCTTTCTTTGTCATTGTTTCAATAGCATTTGTCTTGGGATTATCTGATCTTAGGCCCGTGTTTTTTTTATCTCTGTAGTAGCCATTACATGTGTAGTGACTTCTGTAAATGTGTATTAGCTTCCTTCTTTGTGTGTACTTGTGATACAATTAAAAACACACTGCATATTTCACTATTTAACCAGCAAGTAAATCAATGTCGGACTCAAATTTTAATCAGAGGGTAGGTAAAAAGTATTTAAAGAAAAAAACATAACTTTATACTATAGCATAGTCCTATAATGTCACAGTAGTGTGAAATCTTAATGTCGCAGTACTAGGTTTTGGACATTTTGAGGTCAGATGACAAGCTCTATTCTCACTTTCTTGGAAGTAAGGGTAATCTAATAGCAAATAGGGATGTAGAAGTCTGAGGTATATGAAGCCTCAGAATGCTAGGATTTAGAAATTGGAAATCAGCGGGTCATTTCTATTCTTATTTCTTTTTTGTGTGTGTTCTATTCATTTCCCCCATCCACTTTAAATTAAAGAATTTATACTTTGCATTTGTATCCATTTGTGACTGTCAATTGTTGTCTAGGTTTAGATAGACATCCGTCAAGATCGTGCAGAGACCACAAAAGGAATTAAAGAATAGTGACACTGTGACTTTCATTGTATATAGTAAGAGAGAACTAAGTAGGTTCTAGATGTGGGGTTGACTATTCTATCCATAGAGGTCAAGGTGCACCACAAGCAGTGCTAAATTCAAATCTGTTGGAATTAGCGGAACAGATATCGCTGTAGACCATGCAAGATGCAGATAAGGGTAGGTTCAAATCCCTCCTTTCCTCTAAGGAAGTCAGGACATGGATTTTGAGTGCTAGGCAAGCAGGCCAAAAAAGCGGGTTAACCACTTTTCCCACCCCTCCCTATTGGTTCTCCCCCTAATGGTTCTCCTAAAGAAAAGTCAAAATAATCACCAAAATGAAAAGATTCCAGTTTTTCTTTTTGTTAGGTAAAACCAGCACTAAATATGAACTATAGTCATTAAAGACGATAAAAGCAGAGAAGAAGAAATTAAAGTCATTTGAAAATAAGTTTCTTTGAAAATTCTTAAATATTGATTGGGAAGAATTCAAGCAAGCAAGAGATAACACCAAACAGCAATATGTTCCTACAAAAATAAGCAGAAAACAATGGACTTATATTGGTCATGTACTTAGAATGAATAAAAAGAGACTGCCACTACAAGCATTAAAATGGATGCCAAATGGCTAAAGAAAAAGAGACTATTCGCAGAGGGTATGAAAAACTATCAAAGAGGGTACAAATTTGGGTCTCAACAACATGCACGAATTACATCAAATTTTTTTTTATTAATTAAAAATTACAAATGAAACTATTTTACAATTAAATTATTAAGTAGCATTACTACTTCATTATAGTGTGTATTGAAAGATGTACATACAGCAGCATCACATCACTCGAAGATGTACATACAGCAGCATCACATCACTCGAAGATGTACATACAGCAGCATCACATCAGTCGAAGATGTACATACAGCAGCATCACATCACTCGAAGATGTACATACAGCAGCATCACATCACTCGAAGATGTACATACAGCAGCATCACATCACTTGAAGATGTACATACAGCAGCATCACATCACTCGAAGATGTACATACAGCAGTATCACATCACTTGAAATGGAGAGCTCTGGTTTCTGCACAGTGCACTGTATTCGATGCTGATGGAACATGGATAGATAGACCTTAAACAATGACACAATGTATTCTGTTCTGTGGACTGCATGCATCCTTATAATCTTCAGGAGATATCCATGTTGACATGACTATACCTCTGACCACACTGCCCACATGACCGCATGATTTCAATAAGACCAAATGAATTAAGACATATGTTATCCTTGTGTCTTTTATTGGCAGGTGAAAGAACTCATACATGATGATGCAGATAAGGAGAGACTTTTTGGTTGTCTCCGGACATACCAGTCGTAAGTATTTACAGTTCCTTTATGGCAGGGGGTGAGGAAAATACTGCCCTTCTCATCATTGTTTCGGGACAGCCAGGTTAATTTTTACAATATGAACAGTTCCCAGATCTCGGGAAGCCCCATGCACAGAAAACCTCAATCTAACTAGTTTACTTGGAACTCCATGGATTAAATAATACGTTTATGGCCCCCATACCATGTGTGGTTGGTTGGTTGCGTAGGCTCATGCACTTTGACCCAGACTTTGACTATTGCTGGGAAGTCTGTGGATTTTTGGCCCTCCCCGTCCACAGCCAGAAAATAATGATCACACCATCAGGAAGGTAGGTTTCAACCTATGCACTGTTCCCAGCTTCTGCAGCCAAGATAGAGTTTACTGTGCTCATTCTCTTCTACCAATTGACTACTGGTTATGCAGTACTGCTCTATTGCTCCAGGCATGCAACCAAATGTTCAAAACAGAAGGATTGTCACGTCCTGAGTCACTGTGCCTCTATGATGGGCCTCAGCCATAGGAAAAAACAGTGCTGTCAGTTTCCTCCTCCCCATTGCTGCGCAATGGCTCATGATGGCTCAAAAGTTCAAGATGGCTCTCCTCCCAACCACAGAGCTTGCATACATATATAAAAATATACATAGCAAAAAACATAATACAACAGCAATATAAAATCAGGAGAAGCATAATTGTATAGATGACGTGCCATGACTCTTCTATAAGGAGATAACCTCAATATAATGGCATGTCATCTACTAAGGTTTTCTGTTGCATGGGTGGTTTGTCTAATTGGCCAGTGGGAAGACCCACAGATGCAACCACGTGTGTATACCATTGGAGAAAACTTCAATTCAGCTAGTCAACTAAAGGAGATAGCTCACATCTGCTTTATGGTGATTACCAAGCTCAAAGATGTTTAGTTCAAGATATTTCATTAGTTTGAGTTGGAGACAGGAAAGATGATCAAATGAAAATATCAACTCCTTGTCTCAAACCAGCTGCTGGTATTGATATTTTGTCGACCTTTTATACAGAGGAGCTGCAGCTATTGACATTTTAAAGTTTATGAACGTTGTGATGTGTAAAAATAAATAGTAATAAAAATGTCCAATAGTCTATAAGTTGGTGATAGTAGAACTTCACAAACTTGTGTTCTACATAAGTACTATTTATATACAGTTTTGCAGCAGTCTTACCTAATAACAATTGCTCTTCTTTGTTCCCTTTTCTGACAACACACAGAGAATTATTTTTCTTTACTTGAATATTATGATACATTGCATACTCAACATTTCATATTCCCTGTGACCTGAATACTGTTCTATTTTGTACAGGAGCCGTGACCTTCACATGTTGTTGTCTAATCTACGTGAGCTACTCAACGAACCAAACAAGTTGGAATTGTATGAGTTCATGAGGTGAGAGGTCACAGTCTTTCTGATGTCATCTCAAATAGATTACACACGTTACTGACGCTATTTAAAATAATTAAGTCTTTATAATATCTACTATTTACTAGGTAAATAAAACTACAGCAGATCTCACAGTTCAAATATGTAGGAAGTGTCTTTACAGAGGATAAAAAACTTGATAGAGAGATCGAGACAAGGTGTTAGAAAGCCAGTTCTGTTACTTACCAGCTGTCGCCTAATACTCGAGCACCTACCAATCTGCATGGCTACAAAATGACCATTTTTGATAAACAGTATTTTTATACGAACTCTGTGATATTAATGTCAAATATGGTCCTTGACAAAGACACTAGTGAAAAAGATCACATTGTGTGAAATGAGATATTTGAGGAAAGCTATAAATGTCACCAGAAGAGACAGACAAAGAAATGAAGTTATCAGGAAAGAAAGAAAGACCATCTCATCAAGACTACATCGAGAGACAGCAAAACAGCCCTTCCTGCATACAACAGCAGAAGATTGGGCTACAAGTCATTATGAAGACCAAGAACTAGATAACTGGAGACAATCAAAGAAATCTTAAAGAGACATGCTGATCATGGCCAATGCACCTAAAATAGCAAAAGACAAACAGCTCCAATTGTAGATTGTAGTGACCTGGCAGTGCTCAGACTTTCTTTATGGAAAGCTACACAACTCTATCTATGATTTTGTGTTATGATTATGACAAATAATCTAATCTATTGTATATAACCTCAGCATCTTCCTCTTCCAGGCCGCTGATATTGCTACAACATCAGATAGAGTACAGTAGAAGGACACCTGCTGTGCCAGGTGTTAAACTCAGAACAGTCCGTCTGTTTCATCATTCAGCAGAGAGCCTGGGTTTTGCAGTGAGAGGGGGTGAGTTCGACTGTCATATCTGTTAAGAAAATGTTGCATATTTGAGATAGCATTCTTTCTCTCTCAATTTTCTTTTATGGATTAATTTCTTACCTTTTCTGTATTCATTTTTTACCTTTCTGTATTCATTTTTCTTTTTCCTTTTTTATATGGAAATAAATCTAACAAATAAATAGATGGAACAAAAACACAGAATCAACATTTCGACCAAGTAGGTCTTTATTAAGATAGGGACAAACAAACAGA
Organism: Meghimatium bilineatum; assembly: GCA_034231615.1. NCBI lineage: Eukaryota > Metazoa > Mollusca > Gastropoda > Stylommatophora > Philomycidae > Meghimatium > Meghimatium bilineatum. The sequence continues at coordinate 42,609,760 of CM067318.1, read as the reverse complement.
GAATGGACCAACCACATAGACTGCATGGAAAACTGTATGTGATGCAAACTGTAGGAAAGTAGCAAAAAAATGAACACATGACAATGTGCAAAGTTACATGTCAACAAAATGCAGTATAAAAGGTAACAGTGAGATTAACATTAAAAGTGGACTTAATAACAATGTGACCCGAAAGGGAAGCAAAGGATCATCAGGTGTCATGCCGGCTGGGATAGGTGGTCATGGCTCTCCACAGCTCTCTATCCACAGTATTATGTATCAAGATCGTTGTTGTTTCCCTGCCTTGCCAGGTTGTCGAACTGTCTAATATTTTCTCAGGTTGACTCAATCTCAAGACTCAATCTTGCTAATCTGCAAGAGTATGATAATGAGTGCAGCAGACGAAGAAGTATTCAATGTCTTATTGGTAACACAATACCTATTACCATTTATAATTATATTTGCTTTGTGTTGCCCCAGCTCTTGCGTTTCCAGCGTGTCTGGTTGCTTTCTGACATTGGAGATCTATCTCAGTATTGAACCTCTTATCTAAATCAGTCAGTTGTAGCTTGATCAGTCAGTTGTAGCTTGATCAGTCAGTTGTGGCTTGATCAGTCAGTTATGGCTGTATCAGTAAGTTATAGCTGAATTAGTCAGTTAAGCTGTATCAGTCGGTTGTAGCTGTATCAGTCGGTTGTAGCTGTATCAGCTGGATCAGTCAGTTATAGCTGTATCAGTCAGTTGTGGCTGTATGAGGCAGTTGTAGCTGTATCAGTCAGTTGTAGCTGTATCAGTCAGTTGTAGCTGGATCAGTCAGTTATAGCTGAATGAGGCAGTTGTTGGATCTATCAGTTGTAGTTGGATCTATCAGTTGCAGATGGATCAGTCAGTTGTTGCTAGATCAGTCATAGCTCAATCAGTCAGTTGTAGCTAGATCATTGAGAACCACTGCATTGTCTGATTAATTATGTTGTAAAAAATCAGTGGTTTTTGTAGCATTATCATCAATGAAAATATGTCCAGTTCATCAAACTACTTTTTGTGTGTTATTTGTCCATGCTTCACATCAACAAAGCAGTACTGCTTTAGTTAAATAATTATTATTCTTTTCTCAGGATTCGAACACCATGTTGGAATTTTTGTCACTGAAGTTAAATCAGGCTCTCAGGCAGAAAGACAAGGACTAAGGGTATGTGTGTGGGATCTGATCAAATATATATCAAAATAAAATTGTATGCGGTGTAACCAATAAAAACTAATGGTGGGATTTCATGACATGTGACCTTTGACCTGACTGCATTATCGTAAACTGTTCTGGCTGTAAAACCTCTAGATGTTGTCACATATTATAAAATTAAAGAAAAACTACAGTAAAACTAGCATGTGGTAAATGAGAAAATTATTACATAATGAAGAAAAAAAAAGGGTAAGATTCAGTTTTACAGAAGAGATAAATGTACAGTCAATGTCTCGAGTACGAGACGTTTGTCAAGATAACAAGAAACACAAAAACTGGAAATAGAATTATATTAAAAGAAAATATGTAGACATCTATGTTACCATTGGAGAATCAAATGAAAGTAAAGTTGAATATAAAAGAAACATTTACTCTCTTTTGAAATAGGCTAACATGTGATATGACTATACTTGTGTTTTCATATTGCAATATGGTACTGTAAAAATATTTTACAGCCGTATGTTGCAACCGGAAAAATAAAAGTTTGTAACATTAGCAGTTTCGTTTCTATTTTGTTGTTTTTCCATATATTTTTCAGCCGTGTTATTTTGCAATATGCCATTGCCAATCTCTTTCTTATTTCTTCCATGCAGTCTCCTGCAGCATTGATGTTTGCTCCTAAGTATTCAAATTTATCCACACATTCTATCTCGGTATTGTCTATTCTGATTTTTGGTTGTTATGTTGTTATATCTGTTGACATCATTTTTGTTTTTTGCGTGTTTAAATACAAGTTTTGTGCTTCGCTATATTTCTTTGTGTTCTTGATTAGTTGTTCCAATCCCTTTATATCATTTGAAAGAAGCACAGTGTCATCTGCATAGCGTAGTTCCGGGATTAGGAATCCACCTATGTTTAAAGCGTGGTAGTCAGCGTTGTGTATGTCTTCTCTCATATTCCTCATTATACTTTCTGAATAGATGTTGAACATGTATGGGGAGAGTAAGCATCCCTGCCCTAAGAAGGTAAATACATTGTAAATATAACAATAATTGTTGTGTCGTAACAGGTTGGAGATGAGGTTGTCAGAGTGAATGGATTTACCATCGCTGAAGCCATCCATGAGGATGTGTTAAACTTGATCAAATCTAAGGATGAGATCGTACTCAAGGTTACATGTAAGCAATTGATGATTGTTAATACCACTGGCTTTTGGTACTATTGCTGTTGTTGCTATTAGTATTGTTGCTATTGTTACTGTTTGTGTTGCTGTTGGTATTGTTGCTATTGTTACTGTTGCTGTCATCATTATCGCTGTTGCTGTTACTGTTGTCATTGTTGCTGTTGGTGTTGTCATTGTTACAGTTGTTACTAATGGTATTATTATTGTTGCTGTTGGTGTTGTCATTGTTGCTGTTGGTGTTGTCATTGTTGTTGTTGGTGTTGTCATTGTTACAGTTGTTACTAATGGTATTATTATTGTTGCTGTTGTTAATGTTGGTTTTGTCATTGTTGTTGTTGCTGTTGTTGTCATAATTGCCATTTTTATTGTTGGTATTGTCATTGTTGCTGTTATTGTTATCATTGTTTCTGTTATTGTTTCTGTTATTGTCATTGATATTGTTATTTTAGCAGTTATGTCTGGTGTTGCTTTTGTTAGTGTTTGCAGCTACTGTTCATATTGTTGTTGGAGTTGCTTCTGTTTCCCAAATGTTATTGTTGGTTGATATAGTCAGAAATGGAGGGGCTGGTATCTTTATAACATATCCTGATCAATGTCCTGAAATAAAGTTCATCCCTACAGGAAAGTTCTTCCCCAACTATAATACTGAGGTTCAACCAATAGAACAAGCTGCCCTCATGATACTTGACACTGTTCCCTGAATGTCAACAAGTGGTCATCTTTACAGATGCATTATCTGTTCCGCAGGATCACAAAGGTAGTAGTAAACTGTAACACCTAAGAGACAAACTAAACAACAGAGCAAGCAAAATGAGTAGAACTGTACTTCAGTGGGTACCATCACATCATGATGTCCCAAGCTGAAGAGTTAGCCAAATAGGGAAGAACGTGTATACAGAAAGACAATGAAGTCTTGTATCAAGAAAAGAAGAAAGCAATACGTACCATCAGAAGACAACGTAGCATGACACAAGACTCCTACCACTGCCTAAATCTACAGGGACAGGTTACCATATTTTGCCTGAGGACAGGACATAACAGACTGAACAAACATTTGCACAGGTTACAATTGTGTGCCACATCACTGTGCACTTAAGAACAGATGATCAGACCTCTGAACATATTCTGTAGAACTGTCCGCGGTATGAACAATTGAGAGAGACATATTAACCCAACAGCACAACCCTGTAAGCAAAGATTTATGGAACCAAAGAAGTGCTTCAGGCAATGGTGGAGGTCATCTATAAGACTTGTCTGACTGTGTAGACATCAAGTAGCGAACATAAGAAAGAAAGACATATTATTTATTATATTTATTATTAACTTTCAAATTATTAACTTTTATTTATTTTTATTATTTATTAGTCTGGTTCTGTGGCGGCATGGTTCAATGCGCATCTGTGATATCCAAGGTACTGGGTTCAAATCTCGCCACAGGCAATTGTACATCCAGACCATTCAGAAAGCAATGGCAAACTACGAATGTATTTATATTGTCTAGAAAATCCCTTCAGCCAAAAATTATGTGTTGATGGCTATGTCCTAATAGGATATTCTACCAATTTATTATTTATTATTAACTTTAGCATTTATTTATTGTTAACTTTAACTGTTCCAATAGAACAGAATGTCAAGTATAAGAGCATGTTTGTGCATTGTTTTCCATTGATTCATGATAATTTTATCCTATCCTTTTTTTTTTGTATTGTATCCTCAGATATTGGAATGATACCAGTTAAAGAGTAAGTAAAAACCTTAAGGTGGTAATCTCATAGCAAATGTTGTATATGGACTAGGGAATGCCACTTAAGTTATTAGATCTAAGCTTTATCTCCTTCATGCTTCAGTGTTCAAGCCATCCCCATCAATCTTCAGTGTTCAAACCATCCCCATCATGCTTCAGTGTTCAAACCATCCCCATCATGCTTCAGTGTTCAAACCATCCCCATCATGCTTCAGTGTTCAAGCCATCCCCATCATGCTTCAGTGTTCAAGCCATCCCCATCATGCTTCAGTGTTCAAACCATCTCTTTCATGCTTCAGTGTTCAAGCCATCCCCATCATGCTTCAGTGTTCAAGCCATCCCCATCATGCTTCAGTGTTCAAGCCATCTCGTTCATTCTTCAATGTTCAAGCCATCTCCGTCATGCTTCAGTGTTGAAGCCATCACTGTCATGCTTCAGTGTTCAAGCCATCCCCATCATGCTTCAGTGTTTAAGCCATCTCCATCATGCTTCAGTCTTCAAACCATCTCCTTCATTCTTCAGAGTTCAAACCATCTCCTTCATTCTTCAGAGTTCAATCCACTAAACAGATTCTTCTTCTTATGGTCCATACCGTGTGACATTCATTATCATATCTTTCCACAGCCTTCTATTTCATGTGCTTTCAATCATTTCTGATACTGATGTTCTCCCATAACACAATACTAGGTTGTCAAGCATCTTCTCTCTTGGTCTGCCATACTTCGCTTGCTCTTCAACTTGTCTGTTGTTAACAATGTGTTCCATATTTCCTCTTCTCATGATGTGTCCAATAAATGTGGACTTTTTCTTTCTGATGCGGGTAAGTAGCTCTCTCAAGATATCTTCATTACATGTGTATCTGTCCATGATATTCTTAACATTCTTCTATAAAACAACACCTCTGCTAACAGATTAAAAACAATAATTACAGCTTTTTGTGTTTAATGTTTCCATTCTTATACATAGATCTTCTGTTTGGTGTTCTATCCTACTCCTTGTCTTACTTTATTCTGTTTATTCTTTTTTTCTAGTCTTCTACTTTGTGATTCACAGAAAACCATAATTATGGGGACAGCACTTAATGATCATTGTGATGATCATTAGGACACTAACTGCAGACGTGAAGTGATAGTTGGACATTCACTGCGGACGTGGAGAGAAAGTTGGACACTCACTGCAGACTTGAAGAGGGCATAAGACAAATGTGTATGTAAGAAATAAACTAGAGATGTATACAGGACAGCAAGTATCGGTAATTTCAATAGTGAAACAACAAAAACTTGCACAGTTTGGACATGTGTGCAGACATGATTTCTTGTCAAAAACAATACTACAGGGGGGTGCAATGGGAACGCATTGCTCTAGGCGGATCCAGGGTTAGCAGATAGCCAAGATTCCAAATGTACCTCCACGTGGTGCACCCTGGAAACAGAAATACAACAGCTCGAGCTGGTTCTGGCCAAATCATTTGGGGATTGTGTCCGAGAATGTGGAGGTAGCAGATTGAAAGAGATTTGACTGCATAAGAGACAGACAACTTCTCCGAAACCATTTGCGTCACCACAAACAGTGACACTGTCGACATACAGTGACGCTGAACATTGGAGGGGTGGCCAATGTAAATGTTACGTGGAGATTGATGGAATGTCGAGAGACTAATAGATGTCATACTGAGTACAATGACACAATGAAAGGCAGAACAGCACCAGAAGGCAGCGCGAACTGCAAATAGAAAGGAAAAAGTTCCTAGGAAAGGGGAACTACAAGCTCTGTTAGCTCGAGATGAGCTTCTAGTTACCTGTGCTCCTTATAGGCAGAGACCCATACCCAATCATGGGAGTTCGGAAAAGCAAGAAGACCTAACCCAACTCTAACGTCGAGCCTTCCTAAACCGGAAATAAGCCCACGCAGAGAAAGGGATCCGTACCCGATTGGCTTAGGCAGAAAAGGGACAACGATGGCAGCCCTGGCCCAACTCTACTGTCAAGATTTCCTATACCGGAATACACTTGCAGAGAGAAAGGGTTCAGTACCTGATGGGCTCAGGCACAAAAGGGACACGATATTAGCCCTGGCCCAACTCTACTGTCAAGCTTTCCTATACCGGAAACACACTTGCAGAGAGAAAGGGTTCAGTACCTGATGGGCTCAGGCGCTATTGGGACAAGGTTGCTCAGCTCTAGAACGCCTTGCTCTCAAACACGTGGTGTGAGACTCGAACTTGGACGAGGGGTTCACAAAGTCTGTGAATGACGCCTCGGGCAGGAGGGCGAACGAGCCAGGGTCTAACTCATCAGACGAGTTCTTCCTCATACGGAACCAGGCTCGTGGATGAGAAACGGTTCAGTACCCAATGGACACAAGCAGAGTAAGTCCAATTGCACGAGATGGGTTCATAGAAGGTGGAACACCTCGTACCAGATAGACGCGCTCGACAAGCGAAGAGCCACTACACACCAGCATGCCCGGCGACAGATACACAGGCTGTCACGGACTAGGGACCAAACCTGAAATAAAGGAATGACGAAAACGGATGTGCTGGACCTCGGACATCCTGACCACAAGTGGCCAACCGGGGTGCAAATAATCACACTTTTACTGTGGAACTTGCAGCACAATGTACTTCATGCTCCCTGGCGGAAATTACACGAAATATTCGTTGTAATTATTTGAGAGCGAACGCTGAAGAAGAAGACGAAGAATACTACAGGAACAGTTAAAGATGGAAGAAGTAGAGAAGGGAAATAAAATCATGGACAGACAAGATCAAGAACTGGACAGGTCAGGATTTTTTATCACTCATCCACTTTGCTGAAGATAGAAAGTGCTAGAGTGCAAGATAAGATATATTTGAAATATGTTCAGGTATTTGCTTTAATTGCCTTTTTTTGTTTATTGCAGCGAGGCTTATGGACCAGTAACTTGGAATTATGTGGATTCTCTTGATGATGACATTGATTTGGTAAATGATTGATAGTTATTACTGACTTGTTTGTGAGGTTGTCAGCGTGTGTACATGAGCAAAGAATGAGAACACTTTGACCTGTTATGTAAAGAGATTACAATTTTGAGACCATAAGAGGTAACAAAAAAAGGTTTGAAGGTGGACTTAGCTATCCCAAAAGTCAAAGTATCCCAAACACAATGTAGAAATCGCATGCGTTAGGCCAAAGGATGCAGAAATCATTCCCAAGTTGTAAATCATGACACAAAGCATTCTGTTCGCTGGACTACATCATGTTAACCAGCAGGAGTGTGAGAACACATGCAGAAGAAGTGTATGAGGTGACTAAACTATTATCTAATAGCAAAACTTTGTTGTTGGTGATTGAGAATCAGCATTTTGTTGATGCCTGCAGTGTCCTGATGCCCTGAAGATCCTCATCAGGGCCAGGCCATTCTAAGTAATATCTATAGGTAACTTATGACTGCATGTACTGTTATGTGCTTAGTTCTATTGGAGATGGACAATAAACTCGGAGGCCCTATGTGCAAGTTGTTTACATTAAGGAATCCATGACAGTTTAAAAGAACATAAGAAAATACGATCAAGAAAAAGGTGGATCTAGGGAGTTACCAACATTCTGAGATGTCCCAATACTACTGCATATCATGCGACCAAATGTACAATAGCACAAAAACCGATCACCATTTAATCCTGCGACTACATACAGCAAAATCAGAGAAAAGACATTAGATAGATGGATGGATGGGATGGAACTTGACTGGATGATGGCTGGACTGAATGTGACTGGACTGAACAACTGGACTGGACTGAATGACTGGAGCAGATCGGATAGGATGATAGATATAGGGATTCAGATTGAGGATGATGATGAGATTTGATTTAATATGGATAGATGGATGGTCGAACAGACGGATTGATAGACAGAGGGACAGATGGATGGATGAACAGATGAATGGACATACAGACAGATGGATGGATGGATGGACAGATGGATGGATGGATGGACAGACAGATGAATGGATGGACAGACGGGCAGATGGATGAATGGACAGACAGATGGATGGTAGTTTAGAATAGAAAGTTATAGTTTTGTTTTTGAAAATGCCATGTTTTTCTAGGCAAAAACGTTTTAATGGGAGATTTAGGAGTTTAGGGGTTGTTTGTTGTTCCATCCAGTACGCCAAAGCAACTCATAAGTCACACTGAAGTCAGATGTTTTAGGCAGAAAGATGCAGATATCGCAGCAAAGCTGTAAACCATGATACTTGAACCAACATTATTTTTTACTTTGAAATTACAATCAAGCAGAGCTGGCCACCAAGGCAAGAGGCCAACCTTCATTGTGGAGACAGCACTTGATGGTCACAGTGAAATCATCAAGTGCTGTCTCTGCAATGAAGGCTGGCTGCAACGTCTCCTGCTTTGGTGGTGCACTCTGTTTGACTGTAACATGTCCAAAAGAATTTTGAGAAAGGGTGCAGAATAAGAACAGATACAATTTAAATCTAAATATGAAACACCAGCACAGACAGACATACCCACACAAACACCAACACAAGCAGACATAGCCACGCATAACTGGTATTTCATATGATTGTCATTAGTCCAGAACCACATTTCCACTCAAGGTTTTCCAACCTTCATGAATCAGAGGGTACTTTGTGCCTGCATTGATCAGATAGTACTTTGGGCAGATAGAAAACTTTGTGACTACAGGGATCAGATAGTACTTTGGGCAGATGAAAAACTTTGTGCACAAGTGCGAATCACTCTTCAGGTTGTACTTTATTGGGATAAATCCTCATCTGTTTATGTTAATCATCCAGTGATGTGTTCTTTTTCTTTTCATTTTCAAACTTCTACAAATTAGCAGGAAGTCATCTGGAGAACAGAATACATTGTGTCATGGTTTACAGCTTTGCTGTAATGTCTACTCCTTTCTGCCTGATACATAAAACTTCAGCATGTCTTCTGAGTCACTTTGACCATTTATTTAAAGAATTGAGACATCCACTGCCACCCCCAAAACCTCCTTAGTTGTCTCTTGTGGATGTGCATGGTAGGTAACAGTGTCACTATTCTTTGTCCCTTTTTGGATTCCGACAATGATCAGGCAAAGAAGTGTTCTACTCATCCACTATCTGACTTGATAAAGGCCTTGTAGTCGCTATGTTGATTTTGTGTGTAATTCTGTTTTCACTACTGGATCATAGTTTTATTGTAGTTCAACCTGTTATTGATTTCCTTCAAGGATTGGTCCAACCTTAGGAAAGGGGTTCCAGAACAAATATGGAAAGGCAGCAGTAGTTATCATGGCAAGATTACCTTTATTATATTTTCCAGAATACCCAAATGATTTGAAAAGTGACTATATGAGAAAATTGTGAATACAGTATCAAATTCATAGATACAGATGAGGTTTAGTAGGTTTCAGCCCACTGCCTCCTCTTTTTCACTTAGGAAATAGGAAATTTAAGTGAAAAGCTTTTCATTTTAGGAAATCCTACACACAATAATATAGCTGCGTCTATGTCCCTGCATGATAATATAGCTGCGTCTATGTCCCTGTATGATAACATAGCTGTGTCTATGTCCCTGTATGATAACATAGCTGCGTCTATGTCCCTGTATGAGACACAAGTTTGTAAATGTTTTTTTTTTCTGGACTCATTTTCAAAGTGCTGTTGGCTAGCAAGAGCTAGAACATGTTGTGTGGGATACAAGAGCTAGAACATGTTGTGTGGGATACAAGAGCTAGAACATGTTGTGTGGGATACAAGCGATAGAACATGTTGTGTGGGATACAAGAGATAGAACATGTTGTGTGGGATACAAGAGATAGAACATGTTGTGTGGGATACAAGAGATAGAACATGTTTTGTGGGATACAAGAGATAGAACATGTTGTGTGGGATACAAGAGGTAGAACATGTTGTGTGGGATACAAGAGATAGAACATGTTGTGTGGGATACAAGAGATAGAACATGTGTGGGATACAAGAGCTAGAACATGTTGTGTGGGATACAAGAGATAGAACATGTTGTGTGGGATACAAGAGGTAGAACATGTTGTGTGGGATACAAGAGATAGAACATGTTGTGTGGGATACAAGAGATAGAACATGTGTGGGATACAAGAGCTAGAACATGTTGTGTGGGATACAAGCGATAGAACATGTTGTGTGGGATACAAGAGATAGAACATGTTGCATGGGATACAAGAGGTAGAACATGTTGTGTGGGATACAAGAGATAGAACATGTGTGGGATACAAGAGGTAGAACATGTTGCATGGGATACAAGAGATAGAACATGTTGTGTGGGATACAAGAGATAGAACATGTTGTGTGGGATACAAGAGGTAGAACATGTTGCATGGGATACAAGAGATAGAACATGTTGTGTGGGATACAAGAGCTAGAACATGTTGCATGGGATACAAGAGGTAGAACATGTTGTGTGGGATACAAGAGGTAGAACATGTTGTGTGGGATACAAGAGATAGAACATGTTGTGTGGGATACAAGAGGTAGAACATGTTGTGTGGGATACAAGAGATAGAACATGTTGTGTGGGATACAAGAGATAGAACATGTGTGGGATACAAGAGATAGAACATGTTGTGTGGGATACAAGCGATAGAACATGTTGTGTGGGATACAAGAGATAGAACATGTTGCATGGGATACAAGAGATAGAACATGTTGTGTGGGATACAAGAGATAGAACATGTTGTGTGGGATACAAGAGATAGAACATGTTGTGTGGGATACAAGAGATAGAACATGTTGTGTGGGATACAAGAGGTAGAACATGTTGTGTGGGATACAAGAGATAGAACATGTGTGGGATACAAGAGATAGAACATGTTGTGTGGGATACAAGAGATAGAACATGTGTGGGATACAAGAGCTAGAACATGTTGTGTGGGATACAAGAGGTAGAACATGTTGTTCTGGAACGTTACATCTGCTTGATTTGGCAGATATATTCAGCTTGACAAGACATACATATAGACCTCTAGAGTAGGGGTAACCAATGATGCCTAAACCTCCTTAGTGATCTCATATAACATGTATTGTTCAAGTCACAATGCTGTTATTCTTTTTATCTGTTTCGTACCCGGCAACACACGGGCAGCAAATGCAGGTAATTGTTAGTGTGATGGACAACGCCCAATGCTTCAAAGATGTATAATCAATGAGTTGTCTTTGTTCGCCTTTCTCAGGAGGCTGTGCCCAAGAAGATTCAACCCATGGACATCAAAATATTTATTGACAGTACAGGACATGCATCACTTGGATGCAGGTAAGGAGGTGTGTGTGGAGCAGGGTAGAGTTATGAAGACATATTATCTAGTTATGTTGTGTGATAACCATGTTACTGGTGCCCCTTTCAGACTGGTATCTCCAACTACATTACCTGTAAACCATGGTACAACGCACTCTGTTCTCCAGACTACATCTTGCTGATCTGCAGGAGTTTGAGAATTATTGCAGAAGAAGGTTCCAGCAACACACACACATTGACGAATGCAGATTATACAATGTTCCAACTTGTTCCAGGTCTTGAAGGCCTGTGTAAGTCTTGAATTCTTGCTGTGTGAAACAGGGTAATAAATTTGTCTAATAATACAACATACACACAAATCGACGTTTCAGCCCAAAGGCCTTTATCAATGATAACATACACATTGATACAGGCCTTTTGGTCGAAGCGTCAATTTGTGTGTGTGCCTATGTTTGTTTCATATTACTAGCAAATCTTTATTACCGTTTCACGCTTCACCTGTTGGATTTCAGTTTTGCGCAGTGAGTACATATTTTTTAATTCTTGTTCCAGGTTTAAATGCTTGTTCCAGGTCTTGAAGGCTTGTTACAGGTCATGAAGACCTGTTCCAGGTCTTGAAGGCGTGTTACAGGTCTTTTATTCTTGTGCAAGTCTTGAATATTCTGTGATGAGAATCAATCTTTAGAGATGCTGTTATTTATTTATATATCAGTCTATCCTTCATTCCTTCCCAGTATTTTAAGCGAAAATAGCCCAGCTGCAACCTTCCCTGGGATATTTGTTGAGAAAGTACGACCTGGAAGTATTGCTGATCAGGTTGGCCTTGAACCTGGAGATCAGATAATGGAGGTTAATGAGACTAGCTTTAGAAAAATCACGTGGGAGCAGGTAATTCATTTGTGGTATTTACTTTATTACTGTAATTATATTTTGAAGTCTTTAGTATAATGTTTTTGTTTAACTTATTAGTTTAACATTTTTGCTTAATCTTTTTGTATAACCTGTCCAACTCATTATCTCTGCAAAGGTTTTTCTGTCCTGCCATTAGCAACTATAAAATTAAGGATTTATCTGCATACCTACATGGGTGGTTGGCATACCTATGTGCGTGGTTAGCATACCTACATGGTTGGCATACCTATGTGCATGGTTGGCATACTTACGTGCATGGTTGACATACCTATATGTGTGATTGGCATATCTACATGGATGGTTGGCATACATACATGGGTGGTTGACATATCTACATTGGTGGTTTGCATACAGGATGGATTCTTGATGAAACAACATTACTTACAGTGAATCCTGGCCATGAATATTGATATGGATCTGTGGGAGCAGGAATTGAAATGTTTTATGTGGATCTGTAGAAACAGGAATTTAAATATTTATATAGATCTGTACAAATTTAAATATTTATATAGATCTGTACAAATTTAAATATTTATATAGATCTGTACAAATTTAAATATTTATATAGATCTGTAGAAACAGGAATTTAAATCTTTCAGCAATAATTCTTTCTAAAATTAATCATTCTGGTTTCATAACATGTCTTTTGTAGTTACTCAGACTTTCTTCTTCTGTGCTCATTCTCAAACACCTGCATAGTAGCAGGAGCCAGTCCGGAAAACGGAATGCGTTGTGTCATGGTTTACAGCTTAGCTGCATTACTTCGTCTTTCAGCATGACACATCCAACTTCTGCATTGCTTCTGGGTCACTTTGACCCTATATGGAATAGGATAATCAACACCACCCCAAAATCTCCTTAGTTGCTTCCTATTACATGCATGTCAGGTAATATCACTATTCTTTGCTCCCCTTTTGGGCCTCAGCAACACACAGTTGACTATAAAATCTAAGAATATCTGTATTTCTTGGGAATCGTGATTATAAACCAGCATCATGGTAATGGGGACATTTCCAAAATTGTTCAGATATATATCAGATTCAATAGCAGTGAGTGAATGTCTATCTGTGATGACTATATATTTTTAGGACAGCGGCAAATGCTCAAGCATCCATGACTGTTATTAGCTGTGCACATGGTGACTAGCGGGTAGGTACAGAAATCAGTTCTCTTGTACTGTACTGCTGGCTTGGGCTGACTATACTCTTGTACTGCTGGCCTGGCTGACTATACTCTTGTACTGCTGGCATGGGCTGACTATACTCTTGTACTGCTGGCCTGGGCTGATTATACTCTTGTACTGCTGGCCTGGACTGACTATACTCTTGTACTGCTGGCCTGGCTGACTATACTCTTGTACTGCTGGCCTGGGCTGATTATACTCTTGTACTGCTGGCCTGGACTGACTATACTCTTGTACTGCTGGCCTGGGCTGATTATACTCTTGTACTGCTGGCCTGGACTGACTATACTCTTGTACTGCTGGCCTGGGCTGACTATTCTGTTGATATGGTTACAGACATCTACCACATCTACCATTCAGTGGAAATGGTAAAAACAATGAATATATTAGTTCACAAAGCTGAAGTCGGATGTGTCACACCATTGATGTAAATAAAACGGCATTACAATGCATACCTGTTCTTAAGACTACATCCTGCTGGAAATGTGGGGATGCTGTCTTGTTTTAAGAGAGATTCACCCTGTAGGAGTTTTCAGAAGAAATGTAATCTTAACATGGGTTTCTTGCAATGTTCATAAACAAATTCATTCTTTATTTTCATTATATAGGCTGTTTTGGCATTAAAAAGCAGTAGACAGCTGAGTGTCGTAATTCGCAAAAAGACGGTAAGCAATGTTAGTTTCTGTGTAGACTACAACAGGACTATTTGATTAATAATATTCATGTATCAAGTCTCTAGAAACATTTGTAATGTCCTCATTGAGACTAACTCCTTGACGATGAGATGAGGGGCTTAGTGCAGCCAACAGAGGCTCGAAACTAAGATTGGTCGGGCCATCACTGACATCCAACAAGACCACAGTCCTGCCCAAGCTATCATTGGTGCTGAAGCCAGAAATATCAGGCTGAAAAATGCTTCAGCAACTGTGGTATCATACAACACAACTAGATAACATGTCTTCACTTAGTTTATTCCTTTCGTGCCACAGGCGGCACATAGGGATAAGGTTTTGATTCTCCATGTGTTGCATTCTGCTGCCTGTACTTTTAGTTCTTGTATGGCCTTGCAGCCTGTTATTTCCCCTTCTTTGAGTATGGTTTTTTTAGGGTTGCTTTAGGCCTTCCTCATTTACTTTTACCCTCAGGTGTCCACAAAAGGGCTTGTTAGTTTATTCTGTTTTTATCTGGTCTTAAAACATCGCCCAGGTATTTCTGTCTGCGTTTTATTATGATGTTTGAAATATAGTCTATGTGTGTTTTGTTTCTTAAATCACTATTTGTGATGAAATTGCTCCATTTTATCTTCATCAGTTTCCGGAGACATTCATATTCGAAGGTGTTTAATTTTTCATCTGTTGCTTGAGTTTATTTCCAGCTTTCACTTTCATACAATAATTATATGAGATCACTAAGGAGGTTTAGGCATCATTGGTTACCCCTACTCTAGAGGTCTAGATGAATGTCATGTCAAGCTGAATATATCTGCCAAATCAAGCAGATGTAACAGTCAAGTTACATTCCAGAACAACATGTTCTACCTCTTGTATCCCACACAACATGTTCTACCTCTTGTATCCCACACAACATGTTCTATCTCTTGTATCCCACACAACATGTTCTAGCTCTTGCTAGCCAACAGCACTTTGAAAATGAGTCCAGAAAAAAACAAAAACCAACATTTACAAACTTGTGTCTCATACAGGGACATAGACGCAGCTATATTATCATACAGGGACAAAGATGCAGCTATATTATTGTGTGTAGGATTTCATAAAATGAAAAGCTTTTCACTTAAATTTCCTATTTCCTAAGTGAAAAAGAGGAGGCAGTGGGCTGAAACCTACTAGGTGACTGAGCTACACTGTGACTGAGCTACGATGTGACTGAGCTACACTATGACTGAGCTACAATGTGACTGAGCTACAATATGACTGAGCTACAATGTGACTGAGCTACACTGTGACTGAGCTACAATGTGACTGAGCTACACTATGACTGAGCTACAATGTGACTGAGCTACAATATGACTGAGCTACAATGTGACTGAGCTACACTGTGACTGAGCTACAATATGACTGAGCTACAATGTGACTGAGCTACAATATGACTGAGCTACAATGTGACTAGTCTTTGCTTACAGCTTGTCTAAATTAGGAGTATCAATAGGCGGATAGATATAGCACAGCTGTGCTGATCTGGAAGCTCCTGCAATATGCCTTGTTACAAATATATTGGTATTACCTTTAGTTTGAAGTTAACAAGGCAAGCAGAGAGAGGGATCAGGCTGCATGGACAAAACTTGGTCTATATTTCAGTCAGGGCATTATGCTAGGAGAAGTATGCATCCCTGGCCTTAATAGATCTCAGAATTAAATTGGTAGATGGCAGTCACATGGTATAAATCTTTGTCAACTGGCTTGCACAAAGGGCACTGCAGGCTATCTCTGATGGTAGGAAACACTTTTGGTGTCATTGAATGATAGTACAAGTGGGCCTGTGGTTTCTTTCACATACCGTGGAAGACTCTTTGTGATTCTGACTGTTCTTTTGAGTCACATCCATCATCGCCACGGAATCGTAGATTATTATATTTTTTTATAACACAACAATAATACTATTATTTGGAAATATGGAAAGCTGCCTACTACTTCTGATGACACTCTGCCCAGTGTACTTATTATTGTATTTGTTTGTTTCAGGGTTCGAAACTTATTAAGAGATTGTCATCGAACTTGTCAGTCGTAACCAGTAACAGGCAGAATAGCATGTCTATGGATACAGATCTTCCTGCTTCACCTTTAGGGTTGACTGACCTTGAACCTATTTATAGCACTGTTAACAAAGGTGCCAATTCACGTGCTGCAGAGAGAAGGTAGGGACAGCCTAATGGGAAACTCTTGTTTTGAATATTTCTTGTATTAAATGATAGAAGTTAAGAGATAATTGGTATTCTGGAAAAAAAAAATTTTTAAATGTAAAATGATATAACCTAGAACCCATTTGGGTTGAAAGTGGAAGCCACACTGTGGTCATCAGCAGATAAAGTTTGACAAATATGTCTGTCTTCCATCATGTAGATGAGTGGGGGAAAAATCATGCCTTGGCCATTTTTTAAACTTATCAATCCAATATTATCTTTTATCACCTTTTCTCCTTCAACCCTCAACTGTTCTCTATAGGGTTATCTGTGAAAGTGAATGTTGCCTCATTACTTGTTCAAACAATGGAAGCATACTCTGTTTCACCACTATCAGGTGCTTACTTTTGACTGCAGACATGGTTATTTTTTCTGTTATAAATGCATTTGTTATTACATTTTTATCCTACAATACATGATGTAGTTTTATTTACAACAATCCAGTTGGACTCATAGACCTTAGTCATTTTTGTGTTTGCAATTTTAAGAGTTGTTTCCCTATAAAGCCAGGTGTTTTATTTTAAAGTGATCCCTGTAGCTTTCAAGATAATAC
Organism: Meghimatium bilineatum; assembly: GCA_034231615.1. Classification (NCBI taxonomy): domain Eukaryota; kingdom Metazoa; phylum Mollusca; class Gastropoda; order Stylommatophora; family Philomycidae; genus Meghimatium; species Meghimatium bilineatum. The sequence continues at coordinate 42,592,853 of CM067318.1, read as the reverse complement.
ATGTTTTCTGTGATATTCTGTAACTTTCAAGGTAATACACAATTTCTATATCCTGTAACTTTCAAAGTAACACACGACTTCTGATATTCTGTAACTTTCAAGGTAATAAACGATTTCTATGATATTCTGCTTACATTTAAATTTGTAAAAACAGTTTTTGTCCTAAAATTATGTTAATAAAATTATAACATTTTTAGACAGTAGGGCCTATATTGTTTGTTTTTATTTAGTTTAGCTTTAGTTAGGTTTTCTAACATGAAATATTCAGAATAGATACCAGTTTAGTTTGTTTATGCATTCAGTTTTTGATAAATTCATCTCCTTCCCCTCCAAACCACACATTATATAGAAATGGGCATAGAAACAATATACAACTTTTGCTAAATTGTTGTAACATATTTTGCATAGTTTAAGTAAGATAAAGTTTTCGAATTTTCATGCCATTGAGGTGTATTGGGGAATATGGCATTAGGCCTGTAGTTTTCATTGAGCCTGCACACCTAGGGATGACAATTTTAAGCATCAATCCCAATGTATTCACAAAATTTTGTCTGTGATCTAAGATCGCCTGTACTTTCCCAGAAGCTGGTACCTATTTTCTTAGACTGCATTGACGTAGGAACTGTTGTTGAATATTATGCATACTTGAATATAATGCAGTTGAAATATTCAGTAAACATATTTTTTACCATGAACATATTTAAAGGATGTAATAGAGGGTTTTAAAGCAGCTATGTAACAAATAACTAACAGAGGGTTTTAAAGCAGCTATGTAACAAATATCTGTAGCGTTTGTATTTAAACATCTGAATCCTTGTGTATGTACACTGTATCTCCAGCTTTTACATCCATATAAATCAGAGGGTCAGATGTATAAATACCGGTACACAGCTTGTTGCGGAACAGCTGAAATAAATCTAGCCTAAAAGCGTAATGACATGTTATCTATTATGTCTATATGACGGTAATATTAGAGCTCAGAATGTGAACTGTAATATGGAAATGACCTGTAATAAAAAGTGTCAACCTTAAACACAAGGAGCAAGGTCTGCTAGGTTTCAGAACCATAGTACCGCCGAAGACGGATGTGTCGGACCATTGGTGCAAATAAAACGGCGACACAACGCATTTCCATTCTCTGGATTACATCCTGCTGGAAATCTAGTGGGACAGAGATCCAGCGGGAGTTTGAGAATGAACGCTGAAGAAGAAGAAGAAGAACCATAGTAATATTACTAAATATGTTACAAATTATTTTAACTTATGGACATTTACATATGTAGCATATATTTAGTAACAGACAAATTGATACAATTTATTCAAGTCATATGGCTCTAGACCTGACTCGAAATAACCATTTGAATAATTTTGTTAGTAGGTCAATAGTCAAGATTTCAAGAGCTTTGTTTGAGGACTAGCGGGCCGTGTAATTTGGGCAGGCTGGTCGTAGGTTGTCTGATATAAATGAATTTATAGTATCAGTGGAATTGAAATGCTGTTTTACAAATGAAGACAATTGCAAAAATAAGATGAGTTGACATTTGATCCAACATGTAGAGATATGTTTAGTGTCTGAAAGTTAGGACAGGGAAGTGGTTCTGATACATAGCTTTGAAGGGTGTTTATACCATCAGGTTTGAGAGCACCCATTGTATGAATTTGACAATAATCAGCTCCAAAATAGTACCTTTTGTCTGATGTATAATGTTGAATAATAGTCACAGAGATATTTAGTAAGAATCGGGAAAAGGCAAACTCATTCAGCTCTAATCAGTTACCCCAACAGCAAAAAAACATATAACATTCACTAACTCAGCCAGGTGCATCCTTAAGTAAAATAAGCCTATCTTTCTGGATCATGTTGCTTTAATACTTCATTCTTATTACTTTTGAAGACCGGACATGAAATAAGCACACAAGTCATGGTCTTGTACTCTCTCCGCATTGATCAGGCAACAATCAGGATTTAAAAATATAGTTCTGAAAATCTTTTCTTTTTTTAAAAAAATTGGTAGCATATGATATTCATGATGTATAGCCATACATCTAGAATTTTTTTTATTGTAGTGATTTTCTAGGCAATATAAATATTTTCAGTAGTTTGTCATTGCTTTCTAGATGGTCTGGCTACAAAATTTCAGGTGGAAGGATTCGAACCCAGTACTTTGTCCACCACGACACGCTCTGTATCACGATGACACAGAGCCAGATATACCCAAAAATCTATTCAACGTAAAATCTTCACTGAAAGAAACATGAAAAGTGTTCTGAGTAAACATATAATGGACTGAAACCCATACCAGATCAAGTTGTTTTTTAGTGCTGAACCAGTAGTAGTAAGTGACTCATATTTGTATAGGACTGAATCATTTCTTGTGACATATATGGCATATTATAGTATTAACATGTGTGGCTCCTCTCTCAGAATACCTTAATTCATAGTGTGTTGGTAATATAAAAAATAATTTTTCCCATGACAGAACGTCTGCTACCAAGGCTCCAGATGAGTTAAATGAGATGGAACTTATCGAACAGCAGCTGAGTGAGTGCCAAATCATCTTTGTTTGTTTACATGTTGAAGACAGATGTGTTGGGGCAAATAAAATGGTTACACAGTGGATTTCCATTCTCTGGACTACATCCTGCTGGAAATCTAGTAGGACCATTATCCTGCTACAAGAGATTTACAGCGGGAGTTTGAGAATTAACACAGAAGAAGAATATCTTTGTTTGTTTGTCACTGACAAACTATTTCTGCAGGTTTTAAGTGACAAGTATCTTTCTGTAACATTTCATCTCAAAGGGTTCTTTACTGCTGTTTTACTTAACTCTCTATGTCCACCGAACCGCTAATATCTATTTCTTGGTGACCCGAAATACCTGCAAGCCGCTCAGAGCGACATTTTTGTACTTATTTACCATCATGAATTATAAACAAACTACGAACATAAAATTAAACGAACAGTTAATATTTCCGGAACTTCCAACAGGAAATAGATCTATTTTCGAAAACATGCCAGAGTCGAAAGTCATACATTGTGATTTTGGAAGTTTTTGTGAATTAAAAGGTGTGTTTACATTTTCATTTTGTCTAAAGTTTTGCTATTTTATTTGTAATAATGGAATCTAAGCCACATCGACATTTGACAGCTAATCAAGCTTTGGAAATGTTCCAAAATACGCAGAATTCCGATGTTAGCTTGGATGATGATAGTGATTTGAGTGGTGATGAAGAGTTGTTGTTACAGTATGATGTAAGTTCTGACTCAGAGTTGATGTTACAGTATGATGTAAGTTCTGACTCAAGAGTTGTTGTTACAGTATGATGTAAGTTCTGACTCAAGAGTTGAGTGGTGATGAAGAGTTGATGTTACAGTATGATGTAAGTTCTGACTCAAGAGTTGATGTTACAGTATGATGTAAGTTCTGACTCAAGAGTTGTTGTTACAGTATGATGTAAGTTCTGACTCAAGAGTTGATGTTACAGTATGATGTAAGTTCTGACTCAAGAGTTGTTGTTACAGTATGATGTAAGTTCTGACTCAAGAGTTGAGTGGTGATGAAGAGTTGATGTTACAGTATGATGTAAGTTCTGACTCAAGAGTTGTTGTTACAGTATGATGTAAGTTCTGACTCAGAGTTGAGTGGTGATGAAGAGTTGTTGTTACAGTATGATGTAAGTTCTGACTCAGAGTTGTTGTTACAGTATGATGTAAGTTCTGACTCAGAGTTGAGTGGTGATGAAGAGTTGTTGTTACAGTATGATGTAAGTTCTGACTCAAGAGTTGTTGTTACAGTATGATGTAAGTTCTGACTCAGAGTTGTTGTTACAGTATGATGTAAGTTCTGACTCAGAGTTGAGTGGTGATGAAGAGTTGATGTTACAGTATGATGTAAGTTCTGACTCAAGAGTTGAGTGGTGATGAAGAGTTGTTGTTACAGTATGATGTAAGTTCTGACTCAGAGTTGAGTGGTGATGAAGAAGAGTTGATGTTACAGTATGATGTAAGTTCTGACTCAAGAGTTGTTGTTACAGTATGATGTAAGTTCTGACTCAAGAGTTGTTGTTACAGTATGATGTAAGTTCTGACTCAGAGTTGTTGTTACAGTATGATGTAAGTTCTGACTCAGAGTTGAGTGGTGATGAAGAAGAGTTGATGTTACAGTATGATGTAAGTTCTGACTCAAGAGTTGTTGTTACAGTATGATGTAAGTTCTGACTCAAGAGTTGTTGTTACAGTATGATGTAAGTTCTGACTCAAGAGTTGTTGTTACAGTATGATGTAAGTTCTGACTCAAGAGTTGTTGTTACAGTATGATGTAAGTTCTGACTCAGAGTTGTTGTTACAGTATGATGTAAGTTCTGACTCAAGAGTTGTTGTTACAGTATGATGTAAGTTCTGACTCAAGAGTTGTTGTTACAGTATGATGTAAGTTCTGACTCAGAGTTGTTGTTACAGTATGATGTAAGTTCTGACTCAGAGTTGAGTGATGAAGAAGAGTTGATGTTACAGTATGATGTAAGTTCTGACTCAAGAGTTGTTGTTACAGTATGATGTAAGTTCTGACTCAGAGTTGTTGTTACAGTATGATGTAAGTTCTGACTCAGAGTTGAGTGATGAAGAAGAGTTGTTGTTACAGTATGATGTAAGTTCTGACTCAAGAGTTGTTGTTACAGTATGATGTAAGTTCTGACTCAAGAGTTGTTGTTACAGTATGATGTAAGTTCTGACTCAAGAGTTGTTGTTACAGTATGATGTAAGTTCTGACTCAAGAGTTGTTGTTACAGTATGATGTAAGTTCTGACTCAAGAGTTGTTGTTACAGTATGATGTAAGTTCTGACTCAGAGTTGTTGTTACAGTATGATGTAAGTTCTGACTCAAGAGTTGTTGTTACAGTATGATGTAAGTTCTGACTCAAGAGTTGTTGTTACAGTATGATGTAAGTTCTGACTCAGAGTTGTTGTTACAGTATGATGTAAGTTCTGACTCAAGAGTTGTTGTTACAGTATGATGTAAGTTCTGACTCAGAGTTGTTGTTACAGTATGATGTAAGTTCTGACTCAAGAGTTGTTGTTACAGTATGATGTAAGTTCTGACTCAGAGTTGTTGTTACAGTATGATGTAAGTTCTGACTCAGAGTTGAGTGATGAAGAAGAGTTGATGTTACAGTATGATGTAAGTTCTGACTCAAGAGTTGTTGTTACAGTATGATGTAAGTTCTGACTCAAGAGTTGTTGTTACAGTATGATGTAAGTTCTGACTCAAGAGTTGTTGTTACAGTATGATGTAAGTTCTGACTCAGAGTTGAGTGATGAAGAAGAGTTGTTGTTACAGTATGATGTAAGTTCTGACTCAAGAGTTGTTGTTACAGTATGATGTAAGTTCTGACTCAGAGTTGAGTGATGAAGAAGAGTTGTTGTTACAGTATGATGTAAGTTCTGACTCAGAGTTGTTGTTACAGTATGATGTAAGTTCTGACTCAGAGTTGTTGTTACAGTATGATGTAAGTTCTGACTCAGAGTTGTTGTTACAGTATGATGTAAGTTCTGACTCAAGAGTTGTTGTTACAGTATGATGTAAGTTCTGACTCAGAGTTGTTGTTACAGTATGATGTAAGTTCTGACTCAAGAGTTGTTGTTACAGTATGATGTAAGTTCTGACTCAAGAGTTGTTGTTACAGTATGATGTAAGTTCTGACTCAGAGTTGTTGTTACAGTATGATGTAAGTTCTGACTCAAGAGTTGTTGTTACAGTATGATGTAAGTTCTGACTCAGAGTTGTTGTTACAGTATGATGTAAGTTCTGACTCAAGAGTTGAGTGATGATGAAGAGTTGATGTTACAGTATGATGTAAGTTCTGACTCAGAGTTGAGTGGTGATGAAGAGTTGATGTTACAGTATGATGTAAGTTCTGACTCAGAGTTGTTGTTACAGTATGATGTAAGTTCTGACTCAGAGTTGTTGTTACAGTATGATGTAAGTTCTGACTCAGAGTTGAGTGGTGATGAAGAGTTGATGTTACAGTATGATGTAAGTTCTGACTCAGAGTTGAGTGGTGATGAAGAGTTGATGTTACAGTATGATGTAAGTTCTGACTCAGAGTTGTTGTTACAGTATGATGTAAGTTCTGACTCAGAGTTGAGTGGTGATGAAGAGTTGATGTTACAGTATGATGTAAGTTCTGACTCAAGAGTTGTTGTTACAGTATGATGTAAGTTCTGACTCAAGAGTTGATGTTACAGTATGATGTAAGTTCTGACTCAAGAGTTGTTGTTACAGTATGATGTAAGTTCTGACTCAGAGTTGAGTGGTGAAGAAGAGTTGATGTTACAGTATGATGTAAGTTCTGACTCAGAGTTGAGTGGTGATGAAGAGTTGATGTTACAGTATGATGTAAGTTCTGACTCAGAGTTGATGTTACAGTATGATGTAAGTTCTGACTCAGAGTTGAGTGGTGAAGAAGAGTTGTTGTTACAGTATGATGTAAGTTCTGACTCAGAGTTGAGTGGTGATGAAGAGTTGATGTTACAGTATGATGTAAGTTCTGACTCAAGAGTTGTTGTTACAGTATGATGTAAGTTCTGACTCAAGAGTTGATGTTACAGTATGATGTAAGTTCTGACTCAAGAGTTGTTGTTACAGTATGATGTAAGTTCTGACTCAGAGTTGAGTGGTGAAGAAGAGTTGATGTTACAGTATGATGTAAGTTCTGACTCAGAGTTGAGTGGTGAAGAAGAGTTGATGTTACAGTATGATGTAAGTTCTGACTCAGAGTTGAGTGGTGATGAAGAGTTGATGTTACAGTATGATGTAAGTTCTGACTCAAGAGTTGAGTGATGATGAAGCTGAGTGGGCGTTTCCTCAACCATCAACTACTAGCACTGCTAGTACTAGTAGTACAGGAGCATCTAGTTCTAAAAAAAGGAAATATACTGCAAGCAGTAGGAAGCCTAACATTAATGACTCTTGATCTCATAATTGGAAATGGAATGAAGTGGATCCATCACTAGATACGAAAACCATAAATAATTTTACATTTGATCCAACATCAGGATTGAAGGCACCTTTAGATGAGACATCTTCAGCACTAGATTGTGTTAGTCAGCTGTTGACAGCAGATATCATTGATAATTTAATCATTGATATGAATGAACATGCATACTTTAGGATCAGAGAAAGGAAAAAAAGGCTGCTTCAACGACTGACATCAAAATCTATATTCAAATCTTGGAAGCCTGTAACCGGAGATGAAATTTCTCGATTTTTAGCATTGTTGATTATTGCTGTCTTGGATAAGCGTCCACAAATAAGGGATTACTGGACAAAAACACCAGCATTTTGGTACACTCCATATATTTTTCAAATCTTTCCTAGTAGGGAGAGATTTGAAGCTGTTTATCATTCAATGCTCCATGTAGGTGATGTCGGATCACAGTCAAAAGAAACAAATTGAACCTTTTCTTACTGCTTTGGTGGCGAGATTCCAATCTTCTTTCTACCCATTTAAAGATTTAGCCATTGATGAAATGGTAATTTGATTCAAAGGAAGATGGAAGCATAAGCAATATAATGCTTCCAAGCCACATAAGCATCACATAAAATCTTTTGGTCTATGTGATAGCACGACAGACTATACATGGGATATACTCCTGTATTTTGGAAAACTGATGTCATATGCTCCTGAAGCAGATAAAGATGGCCTTCAAGCAGTGAAAGTTTTTCAAACTCTGTTGAAGAATATACAGAAAGGGCATACTGTGTATGCAGTATGCAGACAGATACTACACCGCCATGCCAGTCATAAGTTTCTTACTGGAAAGAAATATAAATTTTACAGGCACTGTAAATTCCGCCCATAAGGATTTCCCACCAAATTTAAAGACATTGAAGCTACAGCATAAACAGGCAAAGTGGTTTCTTGATGAGACCAAAAAGGTTATGTGCGTGGCATGGCGTGATAAGAAGGCAAAGAAACCATGCATCTTGGCTTCTACAGCAACATCAGCAGAAAATGTCCCAGACAAGGATAAGCCACTTGTTGTACATATGTACAACCAATCAATGAATGGTTGCGACAAAGCTGACCAAAATATTGCCTACTATGGCAGTTTTGAGCACCGTTCAAAGAAATGGTGGAAAAAGATCTTTCTGTGGCTGCTTGAAATTGCACAGCACAATGCTTTCATCCTGTACAAGCTGTCACATCCAGATGATAAGAAGCACACATTCCGCGATTTCAAGTGTGAACTTGTGAAGCAGCTCACAGAAGGCATTGCACAGCATACTGCTGAACCAGCTCAGCCAGTTCCCAATGTGCGCGTTAGCAATGCTGCCAGTGCTATGTATTTAGTGAAATATGTTGATAAGGACCGCAACTGTGTGTATTGCAGTACACCAGCAAAGAGGCTCCGCGTCAAATACATATGCAATACATGTAGTGACCAGCGTTATCTACATCCAAAAACATGCTTTTTGGAATATCACATGCGGTTGTAAATATTCAGACTTGTATATAAAATTATAATAACTTGTATATATGTGTGTATATATATATATATATATATATATATATATATATATATATATATATCCAAGGATATGTACATAAGCCAGGGACACTAAAATTTAAATTTATTAAAATTGCATATTTTGTATGCATTCTTAAAAATCAAGACATGGTGACATTTATAAGAAACAATGTACATATCAATACTCGTGTTTATTTCAAAATTCTTCTGGATATACGTGGATGTGTTTTATTTCAAAATAAATGGATTATGAGTCAGTTTCTGTGATACAAGATTGGGTATGTACACATTTTTATTGTTTTTTCACACATTTTTTTTAAATTAATTTTTTTCATAACTAAAACAATCTAACCAACTAACAAACTAACTCAGCCTATTCTTACTACTTATCCATTTCTAAACATTTGGATGTCAGAATTGTTCATATGGACAGAATGACGAGGGAAAATATACAAATACTATCAGAAATATACCAAAAATAAACAAATAATTTCATATTTTGCTGTCAGGTCAAGGTGACATTTATAAGTAATTATGTATATTTAAATACCTGTGTGTGTGTGTGTATTTCAAAATGGTTCAGGGTGTTTGTGGATGTGTTTTATTTCAAATTAAATGGATTATGCGTCGGCTTTCTAGGTTAGAAGCTTGGGTATGTACACATTTTTATGGTTTTTTTTCACACATTATATTTTTTTTTAAAATATAATTTTTCATAACTAACACAATATTTTGTTTAAGTAAATAAACTCAACTGATTCTTATTACCTATCCATTTCTGAACATTTGGATGTCAGAATTGGTCATGTGAACAGAATAGTAAGGGAGAAAATGGAAAAATAGAAATACTATCAAAATGTACTAAAAATATGAAAAAAATTGCTCCGGCATAGCAGAAAAACCTTGGAAAATCTTACGGAGACAAAGAGTTAATGTCTGTGTTTCACTGCCGTATGTTTCAACAGGAAAAATAACAATTCTTAGCATTAGCAGCTTAATTTCTATTCTGTTGTTTTTCCATATATTTTTCAAATGTGTTATTTTACAATATGCCATTTACGATCTGTAAGTAAGTAAATAATGAAAAATAATGAATATAAATGATAAGAAATAATGTAAATGATAAGTAATAATGTAAAATGAAATACAAGGACATCTTTAACATTGCGGCAATAGTGGACCCTTCATCAAGAAACACAACAGGAATAATATTGAATTAAAAATAACAAACAAGAACGATTCCACCAAACACCCATTATTGGACAAAGTGACTAACTGTATTTCTGTACTTTTATTATACTATTTTAACATTGATATATTATGATGACCTTTGCATCTTTACAGATCTTTTACATGGATGCAGGCCAGTGTCAAATTTAAAATGAATTATGAGACCCTCAAATGGGATAAATTGCAGAGAGACTAGGACTTACATTTTACTCATGAGTGTTTGTTCATACACATTTTATGAAGAAGGTGCCGTGCCCATTTTCGCTAACCCAACTCTCTGTTCTGATTAGTTCTAAGGGAAGGGCAATGTCAATATGCTTGTAAACAAGCAGAACTGCACGGCATTCCCTTAGATGATTTAATACATCACTGACTGCCATAGGGTCTTCCCTCCATAATTTCTGTATGGGTTTACTCCTTGAAAAGCTAACAGAGTTGTGTCCACGACTGAACTTATTAATAACACAAAAGATAGAGAGTTGTGGAGAAACATGATCACATAAGCCACTCGGCATGGCACAATTCATTTATTTATTACTCCCTTGTCCTAAGGCCTTTCTATGTTAACCCGCTAGGCAGTGGGGATTTTCTGTAGGGGCTAACTCTCTTAACTCTAAAGCACTCCTGTGCTAAACTGTACGGCAGAGGGTGTATAATATGAAACTACCCTGCTGAATTCATGTGTACTTTGCATTTCACATTTGATGTCATGTTGGATGAAATAAAGGGTTACTGATCTCTAAAATAAGATGTTTCCCTCATCCTCATTGTTTACTTTTGTTTGTTCCACCTCTTGTGGTATATTTTATTTTATATTACAGTTTTGTTTCACTAATTTTTATGTGTCCACTAAACAGGAATGTACCACATTTACTTTGAGTGTTTGAATGATGCTCATTATATTTGTTATTTACCTCTAACGTTGGTTGGTTGGTTGGTTGCTGATCCAGCGGTCCATGGACTCACGCCCTTTGACCTAATGCCATTAAATGTTGTTATATTGCTGGGAAGTCTGTGGATTTTCTGCCCACCACGGGACAGAGCCAGAGAATAACTATCACACCTCCAGGAAGGTAGGTTTCAACCTATGCACTGCTCCCAGCCACTGTAGCCAAGATATGGTTCACTGTGCTCATCCCCCATCACCAATTGACTACTGGTTATGCCGAACTTCTCTAATGCTTCGCTTCAGGCATGCAACCAAATGTTCAAGTCTATGATGGGTTTCTGCCATATGAAAAAACAGTGCTGTCTGTTTCCTCCTCCCCAGTGTTGCACAGTACATCTCTGGCTCTATCCCAACCACAGATGTTGCATACATATATATTCACGTAAATATGAACACATTTCAACAACAAAACTAAAAGCATAATTGTATAGAAGACGTGCCACGAAGCTTCTCTAAGAAGATAACCTCAATATAACGGCATGTCATCCACTAAGGTTTTCTGTTCCATGGGTGGTTTGTCTAGTGGGCCATGAGTGAGACCCACAGATGCAACCACATGCGTACCCCTAATGTTAGTTTAGCTGTATATGCTAATTGAAAAGTCTGTAGCTATTTACATCTAATGCTAGTTTAGTTATGTATATTGATTGAAAAGCCTGCATAATATCACTCTTTAGTTGTTTTCCTCTTTTCCAGACAGGATACCAGTTCTTAAGGTTCCTCCAAGCTTGCCTTCAGACAAAATACCTCTGTCCCAATCATCCTCAGAGCAACCACCAAGTCCAACTTACTCTCATAGATCATCAGTGTCATCTGTGATCAGTACTGCAGCTGAAGTTCACACCGCAGCCATCCAATCTGATGACAGCAGTTATGAAGCTTCTAGAAGTAATATCTATGAAAACATCAACTACTCCCACAGACCCGTCTTGGGAGGTGCAGCAGCGTTGATGGCAGAGCGTCGCTTACATAACAACACAGGCCGTACTCCAGATCTCCTAGGCCCAGCAGACGAATTTCAGTGGAGTAATAATGTAAAAAGTCAAGTGTACAATTTGGTGAGACCTCTTTTATCTTGCTGCATGTTGCAGTGCTAAATTTACTACATTCTACTCTCAGCACTACATTCTGCTCTCTGCACTACATTCTACTCTATGCACTATACTCTGCACTACATTATGCACTCTACACTACATTCTGCTCTCTGCACTACATTCTTCTATCTGCACTACATTCTGCTCTCTGCACTACATTCTACTCTCTGCACTACATTCTGCTCTTTGCACTACATTCTACTCTCTGCACTACATTCTACTCTTTGCACTACATTCTACTCTCTGCACTACATTCTACTCTCTGCACTACATTCTGCTCTCTGGACTACATTCTACTCTCTGCACTACATTCTACTCTCTGCACTACATTCTGCTCTCTGCACTACATTCTGCTAATCTGCAGGTGTTTGAAATGAACATAAATGAAGAACAACTCGTAAAGATGTATGATGTTCCATTGTTAGGGGACTACATATGAGGAAACACAAGTACATTCACATCAGTCCTCTTTACTTTTTTAACACTATTTTAATAGAGTTAAATTTAAAAAATTTAAATACAACATTAGTTATAGGTTTTACAGATGTGAATCTAGAACAGAGTATAGTAAAACCTGTTGTTCACAATTTACTCTCTGTAAAATCTATTATTTACAGAGATGTTTAAACTGTAAAATCTATTCAACCAATTGTATATTAACTTTCCAAAATGTATCTTCCTACATGGTACATGGTTTCACTACAGTTTGCCATTCATTCAGTTTAGACATTTAACAGTTAAATAATCCTGTGTGTTTTTTGTTAATTTTTCAGTTCAATGGTAGCAGTCTTGATGGGCGCAGTCTTCTATGTTTGACATACAATAAGGTAAAAAACATACTTGTTCTTGGTTTTTATGTGCACTAGAAGTACCTCAGGCTACACTATGTGCCATAGCGGTTCAAACATTCAAAAGACAAACATGTACTTTCCTGTTTACAGAGCAGGCATAAGAGAATTAGCAAAACAAACAGTAATAATACATTAAATATACCATACTAAGGGGAACAACCAAGAGTAAGAAGGAAAGCAAGGGGAAAATAATATATTCTGGGAGGGGGGGGGGCAGTAAATCTGTAACTGTACGCACAATTCTTCTAGTTGAGTGATTGGTTTATTTATCATGTTGTATTCTTGGGCAGTGTTGTTTTCTACAAATTTTGTGTTGTATTCTTGGGCAGTGTTGTTTTCTACAAATTTTGTGTTGTATTCTTGGGCAGTGTTGTTTTCTACAAATTTTGTGTTGTATTCTTTATGGTTAAAACATTGATTTTTTTTTCTTTTTTGTAAACTTTCATTACCACGTATTTACACTTTCTGTATGTTATTTTGTTCTGTATGTTATTTTGTTCTGTATGTTATTTTGTTCTGTATATTATTTTGTTCTGTTTTTTATCAAACTGCTACTGGAACGCTTGTAACAGGATAGTCTCACTAGATTTCCACCAGGATGCAGTCTAGTGAATGGAAATTGTGTTGTTTTGATATTTTATTTGTGCCAATGGCCTGACAATGTCTGTGTGATATAAAAATACATTCTAAGACAGAAACATGACAACCCGATCAATTGGGACCTCTTGTTCAAAGTTGAAGAAGATGTTACAACATAGAAACTGTTTGAAAACAGTAGTTGCAACCTTATGTTCCACAGGGAACTGAAATAAAAGCAATAAATACATGTTATAATATCATTTTCTTCATCATTTTTATTAGTTTGTTACAAAATTCTTTCTTAGAAAGCTGATCTTGGAATTGATATTGAAGGAGGTCTGGGATCACCTCTTGGAGGGAAAATTGTAGTGGCAGACCTGTTTGAAGATGGAATTGCTAAGAAGAGTGGTATGTCTGTTTGTTATGACCTTTAACTTTCTAGCAAGTAATTCTCAACATAGGCCATATGCCCACACTATGCATCACAGAAACCTGCAGAGGAAGGACACTATGAAAAAATGTGTAATTGTGGGGGCCACAGACTCATTTAATTAGACAACAGAAATGTAATTATATTAAAAATTACATGTAATTATCATCATAACGCAATCAAGGTGACACGTGTCTGGCCTGGGAACACCAACTGGGACTCCCACCCCTATGTTTAATGACAAGTGTGGATACTATCAACCATCATTCACCTGGCAGGGATAGACAATAGATATATATTAACCCCTCAGCTGCGAAGGTATCCTTAAGAATGCGATGAGGGATTGCTGCCATTTTGCTAAAATGTTCTTCTTCTTAATTTCCCATGCACACAATTTGCCTGGATGCTTTATTATAAGCTTCAATACAGATTTTTTCCATTGGAAGTGAAGAAAAGGAGGATCTCCGCAAAATAGCGGTGGATTTTCATTGTATCCTTAATAATACCTCCGCAGCTAAGGGGTTAATAAACCTTGGTAATCTGTGACAATGTTCATGCCCTTATTTTAGGCACCAATAGAAATCACAGAAAAAATGTTTTTCTGGAAATGTGGAAAGAAGGAAAAATTGTTTGAGAACATTCAACAGTTGCATGCCAGCTGTCATTGATGAAAAATACATAAAGAAAACTAGTTCTCATTAGTATAATTTCTCTTAGTGTTTACATCATGTAAATACGATAACCTGCTAAAACTTGTGTGTGTGTATATATATATATATATATTGTATTTTTATCCCAACTCTGTGTTAACAATGTCAGACATGGCCCTTGATAAAGATACTATCGAAAAAGATTACATTTTGTGAATTGAGATGTGTTTGAGGAGAGAAGTCACCAGAAGAGACTGATGGAGAAATAAAGATATCAGGAAAGAAATAAAGACCATCTCAAGTCAAGATTACATTCAGAGACAGCAAACCAGGTGGTTTGACAATGTCATGAGAATGGAACCAAAACAGCTATCTCTTTGTGCATATAACGACTAAAGATCGGGCTAGAAGGTACGATGAAGACCAAGAACTAGATGAATGGAGACAATTAGAGAAACCTTATAGAGGCACAGGCTGACCATGGCCAATGCAACCCAAATGGCCAAAGACAGATGACTCCAACTTCTCATCACAATGCTTAACAGCGCAACTGAAAATTACAATAGAGATATACACACACAAACAGAGAAAGAGAGAGATATGTAGGGAATAGTATCCACACTTATAGAAAAATTATCTATTTATCAATACTTTTCCAAATCCCCAATTAGTTTATTATTTATTGTTTATAATTGTGTTTAAATTTTGTTTATTTTTAAAATATACTTGGCCCACTATTAAACCTATCCAAACTTAATCACCTGATCTGTGGATGATTGGTTATGGCTGAAGATGAAAGGACTTGGTCTAACTAGCAACAAGATGATGGTGAAGTAATTCCTTTAGCTGTGAGAAGGTAGTTTTTAACAGCCTATAATCTTTCTGATAAAAGTGTATGTTCTCCTCAGTTGAGTAACTGAAGTGCCACTCAAACTCATACGGTTTGCTGTCTTTGTTGGGTATGGGGAAGGGGTTTAGGAATGCATATTTAGTCCCTGAAGTTATACATTCCAGTGAGGTGGTATCCCAGGATCATCATGTCCTGCCAGGAGTACAGTGTACCGGTATACGCTTGGGCCAACTAGTTCATCATTCTGTCAGATCTATTGACCCATCTGCAGTGATGGCACACTCAGCAATCTCCACCACCTCAGAGCCTACCACAAAAGGACATAAGTGTAATGTTTCCCGGCCTGCATCTTGCTGTCATTCTTGGGAACCATATGACAGAAGACAAAAGTCAGAAATTGAGGCAAGAAATTTGACAGAAGACAAAAGTCAGAAATTGAGGCAAGAAATTTGACAGAAGACAAAAGTCAGAAATTGAGGCAAGACATTTGACAGAAGACAAAAGTCAGAAATTGAGGCAAGACATTTGACAGAAGACAAAAGTCAGAAATTGAGGTAAGACATTTGACAGAAGACAAAAGTTAGAAATTGAGGTAAGACATTTGACAGAAGACAAAAGTTAGAAATTGAGACAAGACATTTGACAGAAGACAAAAGCTAGAAATTGAGGCAAGACATTTGACAGAAGACAAAAGTTAGAAATTGAGGCAAGACATTTGACAGAAGACAAAAGTTAGAAATTGAGACAAGACATTTGACAGAAGACAGAGGATAGAATTCGCTGGAGGACTCTGTGTGCTCGAGCATCCAATGTGGTACCCCTACGACCCTGAAGGGTTATGGGTTTATTGATTGATAAATAAATGGTTATTTCCAATACTTGTTGTCTATTGTGCCCACAAGCAAAAAGATAGTAGTGGCATTAACATAATTGTTCACATACATTAACATAATTGTTCACATACATTAACATAATTGTTCACATACATTAACATAATTGTTCACATACATTAACATAATTGTTCACATACATTAACATAATTGTTCACATACATTAACATAATTGTTCACATACATTAACATAATTGTTCACATACATTAACATAATTGTTCACATACATTAACATAATTGTTCACATACATTAACATAATTGTTCACATACATTAACATAATTGTTCACATACATTAACATAATTGTTCACATACATTAACATAATTGTTCACATACATTAACATAATTGTTCACATACATTAACATAATTGTTCACATACATTAACATAATTGTTCACATACATTAACATAATTGTTCACATACATTAACATAATTGTTCACATACATTAACATAATTGTTCACATACATTAACATAATTGTTCACATACATTAACATAATTGTTCACATACATTAACATAATTGTTCACATACATTAACATAATTGTTCACATACATCCTGCAGGTAAAATCCATGTTGGTGATCAGCTGATGATGATTAATGGACAGATGCTGCTGGGAGTTACTGCAAATGAGGCTAAGAAAATCATCAACAGAGCTTCAAACTCCACAAAGGTGGGCTACTTCCTACAGATGAGAAAATTTTGTTATAACCAATATGTCTGTCTGTCTGTCTTCCTGCATGACTGTCTGTCTGTCTTCCTAGAGTATCATCATCATCAAGTGATATCTCTGAAATTATAGCTGGATGTAATGTGCCTCCAACATCCCCTGCTTTTTTGTTTTGCCGGTGCACTCTGCTAGACTGTAACCTGTCCATCTTGTGATGCTTCTCTCCCACTTGTATCTCTGCCGACCTCTTGCTTGCCTCCCCTTGACACTACCCTGAAATTAAGTACTCTACAGAGCATAGACACTTTAAAAGACATCATTTTGTAATACTCTTTAAATTTCTGAACACTACCTATACCCGTTTCTCTTGTCATGCAGTTCTTTTTAATTTGTGTGTGTAGTTTCTAGAACATTGTCTGCCTTGTAGTGATTTTATCTGGTTTTAGTAATGTATCAGCCAGTAATGTCATTGTCCGGCTCTGTGGCGAAGTGGTACAGAGCGCGTCTGTGACGGCAAAGGTATCGAGTTCGATCCTCACCACAGGCAATTGTGCATCCGGACCGTTCAGAAAGCAATGGCAACCTACTGAACGTATTTATATTGCCTAGAAAATCACCACAGCCAACAAATGCTGGGTTGATAGCTACGTCCTGCATAGGATATGCTACCAATTTTTAAATTTAAAAAAAAAAAAAAAATCAGCCAGCGCCAGGTGTCCCCTACACAGAACCAGTGTAGGAACAAAAACTCAATACTGCCAATAAGTTTGTATATCTCTGCAGCAACCTATCATAAACTGCAGAACCAGTAAAGGAACAAAAACTCAATACTGCCAATAAGTTTGTATATCTCTGCAGCAACCTATCATAAACTGCAACAATTGACGAGGATGTTGCCCTGCATATTGCTTGCGCCAGTGCGGTATTCAGAAGCCTTCATCCCAACATTTGATAACTAATTTGGACATCTACTGCGTAGTGGTTCTACCAACACTTGTATGCTGCGTTATCCTGGACTGTCTATGCGAGACACGCTTGACAGCTTAACTCTTTCCATGTTCGGTGCCTAAGAAACCTCATGGGAGTACATTGGCAAGATCAAATACCAGACATGGAAATCCTTCAAAAGTCCCATATATTCCGTATTGTTCCATTTTTGTTTTCTATAATAGAAATCTTTGGTTTTCTTTGTTGTGTGATTTTTAAAAAGTTTTAAAGTTTGTTTTACTATTACCCTGCGACATGTTAAAAGAATTACATTGTGCATTGAACCAGTTTTCTTTAGCTTTTTTTTCATTTTAATTTTGTTTAAGACACTATTAGTTATGCTGCCAATGGATTATGCTTTTTGTCCTTTTTGTTAGCTCTCTCTTGTTATCATAAGTTTAATATGTCATCAGTTACCCAGGGTTTTCTGGGTTTGTGTTTCTGATCTAATATCTGTGTTGCTGTGTCAACTAACACTGCGTTCATGTTCTCAGTCAGTGAGTTGCAATAAATTCAAGGTTGCAAAATTACTGAAAGAAGTGTGGGAATTTAAATATATTGGGAGCATTTTTACAAACTACGGAAGAATGGACAGAGAGATCAAGACAAGAATTCAAAAAGCCACAAAGTAAATTATGGACTTGCACCAATTTTGAAACACATATCTATCCCAATGGAAACCAAAAGGCAAATCATAAATTCAATATTAATGCCAACATATTGTTATCAATGTCAGACATGGTCACTAACTAAAGAACAAGAGAGAAAGCTTACTGCATATGAAATGAGATTTCTAAGAAAATCAGCAAACAGAACTAGAAGAGATCATGTGAGGAATGAACAGATTACAGTAACTGTTGGAACAACATTGAAGTGGAAGTATTCTTTCATGTAGCAGTCAAGATTTGCATTAACATAAAAACACAAATTAGCGAATCATGACATACAACTTCATCGAAGTATGATTCTTGATTAGAAACAGTCATCACAGCACTGAGGGCATTCCCATATATGCTCTGCTTCGTGTTCCGTCAGTCATCTAAAAGTGTATAAGCTCAGTGTCCCATCTTCGCTTGCGAAGGAGGAACACCACCAGTCAGTTGCTGATTATGCATACTTCTGATCTTTCCAGAGAGGGAGCACTTTCTCCCATCGCCTCTAGTCACTCCCATTTCTACCTTTCTCTGAATATGTACATTGTCTCGTTCGACTTTCTCCTCATCTTCTCGTAGGGTATTCATGACTGCTCTAATCAATTCAATCCTGTCTCTTCTTATCTCAGTGCTGTTCACCAAGGCTTTACCAGCAAACACATCAGCTCTTTCATTTCTCCTGACCACAGCATGACCTGGACAGAAGATCCAAGTAATGCTCTGCACGTTGTTGAGAAGAGTGACCCACCCAGTTCTGATCATACACTTTTCTATCTTACACAGTGTACTGTGAGAGTCTGATAGAATCACCGAGTCTGTTGGTGGTTGCATTGCCAGCCAAGTGAGAGCTGCTGTCACCGCTTTTATTTCCATTCTCATACTCAATGTTGTAAGTGGGATACACAGCTGACGTCTCAGCTAATTTCTTGCCATTTTGGTAGACCACGAAACCCAAACCCCACTTTCTTGTTTCTTGTGTTACTGAGCAGTCTGTGTAAATTATTGTATCGTGTGGCTTTGAGTGCTACAGTATGAGTTCTTGGATCATTCCCTCTGTTCTGTTGACAGCCCAGTCATGACAATCTCTTCCCATTTGTATCACAACTGTTGTCAATAACTTTCCATCTTTGCCAAGTGTCACCCATTCGCATCCTCTTCCCACTTCCTCCAGCTCACAAACTCTAAGTAGAATATAATCTGCCATCCAAGACCTTCCTCTCTTGATACGCCTTCCTTTTGTGATCGAAGTTTGATCAATGGAAACCAAAACCACTACATTTACCACTACATTTACCAATACATTTACCAATACATTTACCAATACAAAACCAACACAATTGATGCTCATAATTTCTATCTAATTTAGGCTAAGAAAGCAAATCCCTACAGAAAATTCAGTTAAGCAGACCCCCCCCTCCCCCCTTCTGCTTGTAAACCACTAAATCCTACATTTTTTAAGTTATATTTAAATTATGGCAGGAAAACCCTTTAGATTGAATGATACTCCTACGTGATGTCTGAAAATCCTGTTATGTACTTGATTGTACATGTTTTTGTGTTTGTCAATACAGGATAAGGTTGAACTGTTCTACTGTGAGTCAGAGCTGGTCAATGATGAGAGTAGCATGTAAGTATTACTTCATGAGCTATACTTGATAAGCCTATATGTAAGCCTATATGTAAGACTGTATGTAAGACTGTATGTAAGACTAAATGTAAGCCTATATGTAAGTCTATACGTAAGCCTATATGTAAGACTATGTAAGACTAAATGTAAGCCTATATGTAAGTCTATACGTAAGCCTATATGTAAGACTGTATGTAAGACTAAATGTAAGCCTATATGTAAGTCTATACGTAAGCCTATATGTAAGACTGTATGTAAGCCTATATGTAAGTCTATATGTAAGCCTATATTAACTATTTTATGTGTAAGAAATTGAGTCTTGCAGATTCACAAGAAACATAACTTTCAATAATAGAATGATGAAAAATAGAATTGGACATGCACACCAACATGAATCCCTGTCAAGTACGATCTTGATATACCAACATGATTCCCTGTCACGTACAATCTTGCAGGAAATAATTGAAGAAGCATAGGAGAAAATAATGTGTGGAAAACATAAAAATTGAACGGTCAAGATTTCTCAATACTCATCAGAATCGCTGAAGATATAAATCGTTGAATTACTGAAGTACTCAGCAACTATTTTTTTGTGACACTCTCCACCTTATCGGATATCCTCTAACAATTTGGTTATTTATACTAGCAACTCTTACAGGTTATGGGTTTATAGATTGGATGCAACTATTAGAAAAAAAAGCTGACTTCCATGTTCACTGTATTGTTTGATGATGATTCTTCAATCATATTTCAAATATCCTGTATGAATTTTGTTGGTGTGTTTCCTGGAGTCTGGTAAAGGAACAAATAATAGTAATCCTGTCATATTTGCCATGCATGTAATAAGAGGTTAAAATAAGGCTCAAACAGTGCAGAGGATTGACTTCACTGTACTCAAGTTACTCCATATGCACTCCATCCTTCTCAATGAGTTGTCGCTTGCTTACCAATAGTGCACCTCACAGCACATAACTCTTTAGCTTCAAGCAATAATCTTCAGGGAAAATCTCCCAACAATAATCTTCAGGGAAAATCTCCCAACAATAATCTTCAGGGAAAATCTCCCAACAATAATCTTCAAGGAAAATCTCCCAACAATAATCTTCAGGGAAAATCTCCCAACAATAATCTTCAGGGAAAATCTCCCAACAATAATCGTCAGGGAAAATCTCCCAACAATAATCTTCAGGGAAAATCTCCCCAACAATAATCTTCAGGGAAAATCTCCAACAATAATCTTCAGGGAAAATCTCCAACAAAAACATCCACTTTATAAAACAGCCTTCGGGAAGCGCTTGAGTACTATGGTACCACTGCATATTGTACAGTATTTTTTATTTGCTTATGGATTTTAAGATGAAAAGGTTGACAGCCATGCCTCATGATATGAAAGAAATTCTAGAGCAGATCTGGTTTTCAGCACCGTGGACTGAAGATGGAGAGGAGGTGGTTGGCAATTTGTGAAAGGTTCAAACCCTATCTTAGAACAATTAAAACATAAAAGGCTCAAATTTAATAGAGAATTGACTTAATTGTACTCATGTTACCCCATATATACTATGATCCTTTCAATGAAGCAACACACCATCTGCCATGAGTATCACTCACAGCACGTAGCTCCGTAGTTTCAAACAATTCCCCAGGTGTCTCTCAAAGAATGCACTTGTAAACATGGCATTCATGCCCAGGATCAAACCCACGACCTTGTGAGTGCAAGGCAAATGGCTTGACTACTCTGCCAGGAAGGAAGATCCCCAAGAGCATATGTAGTATATGCATTGTGTTGCCACTCTTCTCTAATTGCCAATGAGAGACAAATAGATTTCACTCATGAGCATAGCAAATATTTTATAGCAGCTTACAGTTATTTTATGTAGATTGTAGATGTTCATTATTTTATGTAGATTGTAGTTGTTCATTATTTTGTGTAGATTGTAGTTGTTCATTATTTTATGTAGATTGTAGTTGTTCATTATTTTATGTAGATTGTAGTTGTTCATTATTTTATGTAGATTGTAGTTGTTCATTATTTTATGTAGATTGTAGTTGTTCATTATTTTATGTAGATTGTACTTGTTCATTATTTTGTGTAGATTGTAGTTGTTCATTATTTTGTGTAGATTGTAGTTGTTCATTATTTTGTGTAGATTGTAGTTGTTCATTATTTTGTGTAGATTGTAGTTGTTCATTATTTTATGTAGATTGTAGTTGTTCATTATTTTATGTAGATTGTACTTGTTCATTATTTTATGTAGATTGTAGTTGTTCATTATTTTATGTAGATTGTAGTTGTTCATGATTACGTGAGTAAATAACATGAAATAGAAGCATCCAGGATTTATTATTAATCATGATGCAGTAATTGAGATGTGAACCAGGTCCACTCAGCGGTACCTACTTGCCTCGCAATTTGAGTCAACACGTTTACTGATTTATACTTTCTTATTATTATATCTGCATTATTGCATGTCCACATGAAAAACATGACTAACAATCTTTAATGCCAGTGATAATGTCTACATGTTTTATTGACAAACAAGATCATTGACATCACACCCACCCATGATGTAGTCAATACTTAATTGGGCAATAGGAATGTCTACTGGTGTTCCATCCTTGTTTCTCCTCTAGTAGTTCCAAGTTGTATTGGGTTGTGATAGTGTGATATAAAATGGATTAATCTTATATCCTTCCATACTTAACTGATAAATCCTGCATGTTTTCACATTAAGGAGTTGAAGGGAGATGGTATTTGTAGCTGTGTGATAAAGGCAGTATGATCTTGCTGTCGCCACATAGGGCCTACTTAAAATACAATGTTATTGTGAGAAACAAATACTGACGTACCCCTGACCATTTTCTTGTTTTTGATAAAATTTCCAATTTACCATTGCTATCCCCACTGCAAATGTTTCATAATCATTGTTGTCAAATAGCTTGTCAAAGATAGTAATGCTATTGTAAAACCTGTCTATGACAATGATATGATCTTTGTTTACTAAATCTGCTGAAGTCAGAATTCTGATGATGACACTACCAATAACACCCAGTTCTATAAGAATAACATATTCTGTTCTTCCAGTATATAGGCCTATTTCCACATTCAAAATACATCCTGGCTACACCTGACATGTAGGCCTTTATTCCTCACTTTATGGGCTTTGACTTGAGGTGTTGTTTACATGAGGGTGCAAACATTTAGCAAACCAACCTGAATCAAATTTATTTGATAAGCTATGTAGAATACACATGCATCCATTCCAACAGATTGTAGCTAGACCCATTGATGAACCTTCATTACTAAAACTGTTGTAATTAAAGGCCTACTATGAACTATTCGCTCAGGTTCACGTTATCCATCTGAGTTTATTTCTATATCATTTTCAGAATAATCACCATCTAAATCTAATTCATTTCCCTCTGAATCATCAAACACAAACTCAACTTGTTCAGCAGCATTTGAACACACACAAAATTCAGATTTTCAATATGTCATTTTAAAAAAAAATACCGGGTAGTAATACACTGACAAGATATTGTCAACATGTACGCCGTTTTGTGAAGCAGCTATCCCACAATGCAATGTGTACTTCATGACATCGGTAAAATGCATAAATCAGTTAATTAATAATAATTAATATGGGGTACTATTTTGTGAATTCGAAATACTGACAAATCGGTCCCCCAGGATAAAAAATGTGGGCAATTCCCCAAATTTCAGGGTCCCAGGTTCTAAGGGTGAAGACAGAAAGTTGTAGGGATCTATGATTGTCCAACAGGGGCCTGGACTTCTATACACTTATGGGTGCAAAGGTTAGGGCCACTGTCTTCTTTTCAGTCATATTAGAGATGAGTAAGGAAAGTTGGGGGATAGGCTGACAGCCAGTCACATGTGAAGTTATCATCTTCACATCTTGTCTCACTTTCTGATTTTTGTCCTCTATCAAATAATCTCCATGGGTGACGAGAGAGGCATGCCAGTAGACATTGAACCTTTTGTCTTTTTGTGGCAGACTCTTATGTGACGGGTAATTTGTTTGTAGCAAACTCCTAGGTAGTGGGTAATTTGTCTTTTTGGGGCAGACCTAGGTGATGAGAAATGTGTCTGTTTGTGGCAGACTCCTGGGTGATGAGAAATTTGTCTGTTTAGGGCAAACCTAGGTGATGAGAAATTTGTCTGTTTGTGGCAGACTCCTGGGTGATGGGAAATGCTACATATGCCATCACTACAGATAACTCAACAAATCTGACAGAAGAATGATAATATACGAGGGGGAGTCAATAAGTATGTCACAAATGGCTCTTTAGAAAAAAACTGAAGACGATAAAAACCTGAAAACTGTTTATTTTTACACATAAATTATCCCTTTACTTCTCAACATAATTTCCACCAACATTGATGCATTTATCCCATCGTTTTATGAGTCCTCCCAAACCTGCTGCGTAGAACTGCGTGCTCTGCTTTTTAAGCCACATTTTCACTTCACATTCAACTTCTGCGTCAGTCGCGAAATGCTTCCCGCCAAGGTGGGTTTTTAGTGGACCAAAAAGGTGAAAATCACTAGGGGCTAAATCGGGGCTGTAAGGAGGATGTTCCAGAATTTTCCAACCAAGATTTTTTATTTTCTCCTGAGTTAATCGAGCCGTATGTGGTCTAGCATTGTCATGAAGGAGTAGCACTCCTCTAGTCAGCAGCCCTGGACGTTTTCTTCGAATTGCATCCCGAAGCACTGATAGAACTTCACAGTATGATTCAGAATTCACATTGTCACCTTTCTTTTTGAAATTGGTTAAAAGCACTCCTTGACAATCCCAGAACACTGTCAGCATAACCTTCCCTGCTGATGGTGTAACCTTGAATTTTTGGACACAAGGCGAAGAAGGATGTTTCCATTGCATTGAAGCACGCTTTGATTCAGGCTGGTAGTGATGCACCCATGATTCGTCCCCAGTAATAATCCTGTTCATCATGTCTTCTCCTTCATTTGCGTATTGACAGAGATGCTCCAATGACAAGCCTAATCGGTTCATTTTGTGTTCGTCCGTCAATTGTCTGGGCACCCACCTTGAACACACTTTCTTAAATTTCAATCGGTCATGCATGATGCTGTATGCTGAACCATGTGAGCACCCTATTGCAGCTGCTACAGCGTCTATCGTTACTCGTCTGTCACCTCGAATCATCTCCTCAACCCGCTGCACAGATGCGTCTGTTGCAATTTCAACAGCACGACCAGATCGGATTTCGTCAACAATTTTAGAGCGTCCTTGAGAAAATTTTTTTACCCAGCTGTGCACCGCTTTACGGGACAAACAATTGTCAGCATAAACAGGAAGCATTTCTTTATGAATGTCTTTTGCAGGCAGTCCTTTTGCCCATAAAAAACGCACAACAGCACGTTGTTCATTGATTGTACACTCTGTAAGTACAGTAGCCATTTTGTTTTTTGTGCTGCGCATGCGCAAGGTACAGCTAGCGCCATCTAGCGAACATAAACATAAAAGTTCTATGATGATATCAACTATAAACAGCTTTAGAAACCACCTACTGCATTTTCCTGCCATCCAACATCAATTTGTGACTTACTTATTGACTCCCCCTCGTAGTTGATCCAGAAGTGTGCGCACCTGGCATTATGTGGTAATGTCTGCCTTTAGTGATTAAACATTCATCCATAAACCTCCCATATACAACCTTGTCCCATACACAGCCTTATCTTGGAGACAATGTTGCACGAGTCTGTGTGTCACTTCAGCTGAAAAGAGCATGTGCTTTTGTGAGAAAGACTATGTGCTGTCAAGAGGTACCTGCTGACAGCTAAAGGGATAATTTCATCATCATCATGTGTCAATAGGTACCTGCTGACAGCTAAAGGGATAATTTCATCATCATCATGTGTCAATAGGTACCTGCTGACAGCTAAAGGGATACTTTCATCATCAATCATATAACTAGTGGTCTTACTGCATTCTTAACTCCATCATTTATTTCTGTTTGTATTTTTATTCTTTACAGTACATACTTCTGATGTGAAGGCTGCACAGTTGTTACAAAGATTGGAGCTTTCTCAACATGTTTTATTATAGGTTTTGTTTCCTTGCTGTTGTTCCCCGCCACAATCATAATTTTATATTTGTTGGTTCAGACACAATACTGGATGTGCTGTAATTGTTTGTTATCAAGTGTTAGAAATATATTTTGGGTTTTTTATTTTGTTATCCATTGTTAGAAATGTATCAGGATTTTTAAAAATTCATTTTCATCATTTTATTCAGTTTCATCATTTTGTTCAGTTTCATCATTTTGTTCAGTTTCATCATTTTATTCAGTTTCATCGTTTTGTTCAGTTTCATCATTTTCTTCAGTTTCATCGTTTTGTTCAGTTTCATCATTTTATTCAGTTTCATCGTTTTGTTCAGTTTCATCATTTTATTCAGTTTCATCGTTTTGTTCAGTTTCATCATTTTGTTCAGTTTCATCATTTTGTTCAGTTTCATCGTTTTGTTCAGTTTCATCATTTTCTTCAGTTTCATCATTTTGTTCAGTTTCATCATTTTCTTCAGTTATTCATTTAAGAACGTGGTCTTACTTTATAGATTCTCTGGGCACTCCACGATTCTGGGCGAGTTTACCTGCTGCAGCTAAAGGCATCTTTAACCTTTAAGACCCATTTGTAAAACCGTGTCTACAAAAATGTTAATGGCGCCTGTCACCATTGTTTTCTGTATTCATCCATTGAGATATCGTGTTACATAGACGTACCAGAGCCTGATTGGTCAATGCACATACTCGGGAAACATGTGCAATTGAAGCCAGTACATTTCTACGTCCAACATGTTCATTGTGAATATGTCTATGTAGAAGTTACACGTATACCAATTAATCTGACCACATCTTGACACCCAAAGCACATTATCTTGCCAGGCTACTTTGTTTTTTCATCAAAATTTATGATAGTTGCTAAAATTGTGATTTGGGGAAAGATGGCATGCTCAAAATTTATGAAAAAATGCAGATGTCATGAGGAAATTGCTAATGCCAATCTAAATCTGGGAAAGACCTATATATATTGTTATAACCATCATCCAATGGCATTATTCGCTTTAAAACGGAACATTAACTATTTTTTTTATTTGAACTTTTTTTTTAGATTAAAGTTACAAAACTAGGTCTATCTATTTATTCAATCTATTCTTAGCACACATTTACACAATACCGGTGTGCTAGACATGTCACAGTGGCAATCACCATCAATTTTATAATGGTTTGTACCACCTTTTTTGCCTACGCAAAAAAAAATGGGGCAAGATGTGTGTTCACATCTTTTACATGTGTTCAAAAAATCTCATTTACTATCTACACATAGCTGTATGTTGTGTATGCTCTCACTAATGTTAGATGAATGGATAAATTATACACTGATGGCAGTTTGGTCTCTCATAGTTAAGTCTAGCTGTCAGAATACGCTAACATGTAAAAAAAAAATGCCCTGTCTGCCCCATAGTTCACAATATTCTAATTTGCCCATGTAAAGATATATCCAGAATTGAACACATTTATACAAGGTAGCTTTGAAAAGTTCCCAGAATAGTTGACTAATGTTTTAATGAAAGATGTTGTTATGGAGATTATATGTTTACAAGTTGGTAATGACCTTGACAAAAGGACGTGACCCTCATATATAGGCCTACTCTCAAGGAGAAGATACAGATGGTTGTGTGTGGTGCTAATTGCATCATCAGAGTTGAAAATGTCCGTGATCGTACAATGTACAGGTCACACTCCCAGGGTATTGTCTATCATGATATTATTCCTAAAGGCTGAACAGATAACACGGAAATGTACGTTGATATCCTCTGTTGTCTAAGAGATACAATCCGAAAAAAACCACCAGAAAAATGAAGAACAAACAGCTGGATTATGCTGCATCACAATGGGCCGGCACATCGCCACCTAAAAATGTTTCCAGAATGGACCACACTAATGTCTTTAGAGTGGACCACACTTATAAATGTCTCCAAAGTGAACCATACTTATAAATGTCTCCAGAATGGACCACACTTATAAATGTCTCCAGAATGGACCACACTTATAAATGTCTCCAGAATGGACCACAATTTTCTTTACATTTGTTCTCAAACTCCCACCTTATCTCTTTTGTTACAAGATTTTCAGCAGGATATAGTCCAGTGAACGGAGATACAATGTGATGCTGTTTTATTTTCATCAATGTCCCAATACTTCTTACTTCAGCATTACTGACCATACCTACAAATGTTTTCAAAATAAATCACAACCATCAAATAAAAACCTTAGTTTATTTAATACGAACAAACCATTGCAATGTGATTTTATGTTGTGTGCTTTTTTCATATGTTCTATCTTTGAAATCAAATAAAGGTCAGACTTTGTTAGACTTCGCATGAAACATGTATTCTGTTCATGTATATTCTAAGCCATGTTTATGAGATACATTCAATCATTGATGAGTTACTTCAAGCTGAACTATACATTCAATCATTGACAAGTTACTTCAAGCTGAACTATACATTCAATCATTGATGAGTTACTTCAAGCCGAACTATACATTCAATCATTGATGAGTTACTTCAAGCTGAACTATACATTCAATCATTGACAAGTTACTTCAAGCTGAACTATACATTCAATCATTGACAAGTTACTTCAAGCTGAACTATACATTCAATCATTGACGAGTTACTTCAAGCCGAACTATACATTCAATCATTGATGAGTTACTTCAAGCTGAACTATACATTCAATCATTGATGAGTTACTTCAAGCTGAACTATACATTCAATCATTGATGAGTTACTTCAAGCTGAACTATACATTCAATCATTGATGAGTTACTTCAAGCTGAACTATACATTCAATCATTGATGAGTTACTTCAAGCTGAACTATACATTCAATCATTGACAAGTTACTTCAAGCTGAACTATACATTCAATCATTGACAAGTTACTTCAAGCTGAACTATACATTCAATCATTGATGAGTTACTTCAAGTCTGAAATATACATTCAATCATTGATGAGTTACTTCAAGTCTGAACTATACATTCAATCATTGATGAGTTACTTCAAGCCTGAACTATACATTCAATCATTGATGAGTTACTTCAAGCTGAACTATACATTCAATCATTGATGAGTTACTTCACGTCTGAACTATACATTCAATCATTGATGAGTTACTTCAAGCCTGAACTATACATTCAATCATTGATGAGTTACTTTAAGCCTGAACTATACATTCAATCATTGATGAGTTACTTCAAGCTGAACTATACATTCAATCATTGATGAGTTACTTCAAGCTGAACTATACATTCAATCATTGATGAGTTACTTCAAGCTGGACTATACATTCAATCATTGATGAGTTACTTCAAGCTGAACTATACATTCAATCATTGACAAGTTACTTCAAGCTGAACTATACATTCAATCATTGACAAGTTACTTCAAGCTGAACTATACATTCAATCATTGATGAGTTACTTCAAGTCTGAACTATACATTCAATCATTGATGAGTTACTTCAAGTCTGAACTATACATTCAATCATTGATGAGTTACTTCAAGCCTGAACTATACATTCAATCATTGATGAGTTACTTCAAGCTGAACTATACATTCAATCATTGATGAGTTACTTCACGTCTGAACTATACATTCAATCATTGATGAGTTACTTCAAGCCTGAACTATACATTCAATCATTGATGAGTTACTTTAAGCCTGAACTATACATTCAATCATTGATGAGTTACTTCAAGCTGAACTATACATTCAATCATTGATGAGTTACTTCAAGTCTGAACTATACATTCAATCATTGATGAGTTACTTCAAGCCTGAACTATACATTCAATCATTGATGAGTTACTTCAAGCCTGAACTATACATTCAATCATTGATGAGTTACTTCAAGCCTGAACTATACATTCAATCATTGATGAGTTACTTCAAGCCTGAACTATACATTCAATCATTGATGAGTTACTTCAAGTCTGAACTATACATTTAATCATTGATGAGTTACTTCAAGCTGAACTATACATTCAATCATTGATGAGTTACTTCAAGCCTGAACTATACATTCAATCATTGATGAGTTACTTCAAGCTGAACTATACATTCAATCATTGATGAGTTACTTAAAGCCTGAACTATACATTCAATCATTGATGAGTTACTTCAAGCCTGAACTATACATTCAATCATTGATGAGTTACTTCAAGTCTGAACTATACATTCAATCATTGATGAGTTACTTCAAGCTGAACTATACATTCAATCATTGATGAGTTACTTCAAGCTGAACTATACATTCAATCATTGATGAGTTACTTCAAGCTGAACTATACATTCAATCATTGATGAGTTACTTCAAGCTGAACTATACATTCAATCATTGATGAGTTACTTCAAGCCTGAACTATACATTCAATCATTGATGAGTTACTTCAAGCCTGAACTATACATTCAATCATTGACGAGTTACTTCAAGCTGAACTATACATTCAATCATTGATGAGTTACTTCAAGCTGAACTATACATTCAATCATTGATGAGTTACTTCAAGCCTGAACTATACATTCAATCATTGATGAGTTACTTCAAGCCTGAACTATACATTCAATCATTGATGAGTTACTTCAAGCCTGAACTATACATTCAATCATTGATGAGTTACTTCAAGCCTGAACTATACATTCAATCATTGATGAGTTACTTCAAGTCTGAACTATACATTCAATCATTGATGAGTTACTTCAAGCTGAACTATACATTCAATCATTGATGAGTTACTTCAAGCTGAACTATACATTCAATCATTGATGAGTTACTTCAAGCTGAACTATACATTCAATCATTGATGAGTTACTTCAAGCCTGAACTATACATTCAATCATTGATGAGTTACTTCAAGCCTGAACTATACATTCAATCATTGACGAGTTACTTCAAGCTGAACTATACATTCAATCATTGATGAGTTACTTCAAGCTGAACTATACATTCAATCATTGATGAGTTACTTCAAGCCTGAACTATACATTCAATCATTGATGAGTTACTTCAAGCCTGAACTATAAATTCAATCATTGATGAGTTACTTCAAGCCTGAACTATACATTCAATCATTGATGAGTTACTTCAAGTCTGAACTATACATTCAATCATTGATGAGTTACTTCAAGCTGAACTATACATTCAATCATTGATGAGTTACTTCAAGCTGAACTATACATTCAATCATTGATGAGTTACTTCAAGCTGAACTATACATTCAATCATTGATGAGTTACTTCAAGCTGAACTATACATTCAATCATTGATGAGTTACTTCAAGCCTGAACTATACATTCAATCATTGATGAGTTACTTCAAGCTGAACTATACATTCAATCATTGATGAGTTACTTCAAGCTGAACTATACATTCAATCATTGATGAGTTACTTCAAGCCTGAACTATACATTCAATCATTGATGAGTTACTTCAAGCTGAACTACAAATATTGTCCAATCAAAGTCAGTTTGTCTGAATCAGATCAGAATGCCCCAGTGTGTTGCCAGGGGCCCAGATGGGAAGCAAAGAATAGCAACAGTTTTTACCTTCTATGCATGTTATAAAAAGTGCCTAAGGAGGTTATGGGGGTAGATTATCCGCCCGATCCCATTTAGGGCCAAATTAGCCAGAAACCATGCTAAAGTCGAATGTATTGGGCTACGGTGCATTCATCGCATGGAAAATGAATAATGTTCAGATTCTTTCCTCCATGGCAACACACTGGTGCATATAGTATTGAAACTCACGAAATCAAACACATGTATGTTTGTCAATGGGGTATAACTCCAGGCAACTGGCTAATATTGCTAATCTTTTCATTTTGCTGAGTAGCTCAGTTGTTAATGAACTCTTAGCCCATTTATTAGTGAACAGGTAGCTTAGTTGTTAATGAACTGGTAGCCCAGTTGTTAGTGAACAGGTAGTTCAGTTGTTAATTAACTGGTAGCTGAGTTGCTAATGAACAGGTAGCTCAGTTGTTAATGAACTGGTAGCCCAGTTGATAATGAACTGGTAGCCCAGTTATTAGTGAACAAGTAGCCCAGTTATTAGTGAACAAGTAGCTCAGTTATTAGTGACAGGTAGTTCAGTTGTTAGTAACAGGTAGTTCAGTTGTTAGTGAACTGGCTTCCTGTTCACATGATCCCAGGTTCAATTTCCAGTTCAACTGAAAATATTTGTAAATCACCAAGGACTCCTAGGTCAATCCAGCTTAAGGAATTGGGTATCTGATCTTCTGGAAAAATAAAAGCAGTGAATGTGATGCATATTGAAGAAAGTCAATTTGATGAATAGAGATGAATGAAGTTGATGTAATTTGATAAATAGAGATTAATGAAGTTGATGTAATTTGTGAATGGAAAGAGAGTGAATTTGATGGAAAGTGAAGAATAAATGTAATGGAAAAATTAACAAATTTGACGAAAAGAGAAGAGAGAATTAAATGCATAGAGAAGAGCAAATTTGCATGAAAAATAGAAGCTGTTTCCACAAACTAGTACAATTATAAAGATATTGTAATTTTAAAAAAAACAACAATGAAAAATTACATTTGTTTCTAAAAGATATTTTCCACATCAGACAACATCATACAAACAGTTAATGCTATGTACACACTGGCAACTACTAACTTGGCTAAATATGTTTGAAGAAAATCATTTGTTTAAATAAATTGAATATATATTCAGAAGAAAGCTGCACATATTTCAAAGAAAATACAACACAAGTAAACTGTCAGTAAACTTTTAAAACAAATAGTAGGACCTACTGCAAAGTAATTTCTTGTGTATTTTTTTCTGTTTATTTCTGGTGGCTATATCTGATCAGGCTTACTATTGTATGCTGCAGAAGTTTAGAGATATTATGAGAAATAAAATTTGAAGGAAAAAGCCCTATTAGATTCAAACTTTACAATTTTAGATGATGTGCATAGTATCTGTCTTCAAAGGCAAA
Source organism: Meghimatium bilineatum (assembly GCA_034231615.1). Lineage (NCBI taxonomy): Eukaryota > Metazoa > Mollusca > Gastropoda > Stylommatophora > Philomycidae > Meghimatium > Meghimatium bilineatum. Next base: position 42,559,802 of record CM067318.1, on the reverse strand, counting down.
TAAGAATGAAAACAATAATTAGTTGATTACAGTTGTCTGTATCTTTATTCCAACCCTGTGCTACCAATGTCAAACATGGACCTTAACAACAAAACATAAGAGACAACTGGTTACAACAGTGATGAGATGTCTGAGAAAAGTCACAGGAGTGACCAGAAGACACAGAATTAGAAATGAGGTCATAAGAGAAAAAGTGGGTGTCATATTAATTCTACAAGACATACAAAACCAACAGATACAATGGTTGGTCATCTAGAAAGAATGATGTGTGATTTATTAGTTTATAAAGCATATGTGAAGAGAGGAGAAGCAGAAAGAAGAGCCAAGGGTAGATCTAGAGTACGCTGGATCAACAACATCAAAGAGACATTACATGAAAAGCAAATAACATTATCTGAAGCTGCCAGAAAAGCGAGAACAAGAACATTGTATCTCCCTCGACACCCGTAAAGGGTAAAAGAGGAAGGAAAGAAGAATTGTTGTTGAACTTTCAATCCTGATTTTAATGGTTGTTCATTAACTTCTTATGTATAGAGGTAGAAAAGATCTGGTGACAACATACATCCTTGTTGAACTCCTATTTCTATTTGTTTTAAACTACCCTATAGTACTGTTCTAACTGAAAACTTAAGAGAGAAGAATCCAGGTATTTGAAAGCAAATGCTATAGGCGTGTAGGGTATCTGTTACAGAGTATACAAGAACAATGTGTTAGTGGATCAGCAAGAAACACTGTTAACAATCATGAAAATTCATTGAACTCAGATGGTATGGGCACATGATGAGATATTCCTCGATGACAAAAGATGTTCTACAAGATATGGTGGAGGGTGGAAGAAGACGAGGTGGCCAGAAGTTCTGAATGCTTAACTTTGTCAAATGTTATACTATAATCTATGAAACACAAGTACAGGTCGTTTTGTTACTTCTATTGTCCTCTCCATCAATGTTTTAACCTCACTATAAACAGGATATTCCTTGGGTATTTTCATTCCACACATCCACATTGCTCTTCTGCCATTTCTGGTTTTATTTGTCCTCTTATTCGTCTCATGATTACATGAAATAGGACCATGGTCATCTGGCTCATAAGACTGGTTGTCTTCACATTCTACTGCACCTGGTTTCTGCGATAAGGCTATGAATATTGATTGCAATAAATCAGATGGAATATCGAACTTGTAGATGTCATTAAGCATTTTGGTGATTACTTTTAAATCTTCATTAAATATTATCTGATCAAGGAGATTCATTGTAAAGTGTTTTATAGCATCTTTCACCTCTGCAGTTAATATACAGGGACCTTCATTGTTGTACTTACTGTATGTCTGTTTCATTCCTATCTTTATAATGTTCCTTACTGTATTCTTCCCTCCGTGCATGATTTCATTTTCTCCTATTAACATATGCCCATTCTTTGACTTCAGGCACCCAGTCTAGTGAACTTTCCTTCTACCTGTTAATTCATTTATTTGTTTATGTGCATGCCTTGTATTTCCATGATGATATTTTTCTATTTCACAACACTTACATTTAACTATTGCTCCTGAGTCTTGTATTTATGTTTAATTTCTTTGTTATTCTATTATGTAATGTTAGCCTTTAACTAACTTTGTTCCATCCACTTAATGATATATTCTGTCATCCAATCTCTGGTTGCAAGATGTTTCTTAGAAAGCAGGATCTCTGTACAAGTTTGCTGTATAGACTCTATTAACATCATCCACTGTTCATCAATGGTTTAGAGATAGACATGATATTTAGGGCACACGATGAGAACAAATCTTGAACATTTAGTAACCACCAGAAAGATCAAAGGGAGACAAGACAGAGGCAGACAAATAGAGAGATGCTGGATGGATTATTATGGCAGGGGAAAATGTTTCAAACTAAACTTATCAACAATTAAAGCGACAGACTGTTGTGGAGAAACGTGATCACCTATACCACTTGATTCATTCATTAACTCCCGGTACACACAAACTAAAACCACATTTTTAAATGCTGCTTTTTTTTTTAAGACTACTATGGAAAAACCACTTTAGTTGGCATTTACCCTGTAGCCATGTTGAAGACATGTTTACTCTTTCCATAGACACCCAATGTCAACATATGTCACATTGAGGTAGCCATTTGTAGTCATGGACAACAATCTCCGGTGTTAATTTCCCATCATGTTCTTATAATAACTATGTGCTAGAGTGATCATCCCTGATCTTGCCGCTGTATTTGAAAGCCATATTGTATTTTATTCGTTTATTCGAAATCTTCATGCTTGAAATGCTGAATTGTGTAGACCTAAATTCAGTGATGCCATTGTTCTGGAATTCTTCATGGATGATGATTCGGATGAAGATGACTTTTAAGACTTCAGTGTTGCAGGTAGGCCTACTGTAGATCAATGTATGTGGATTGAGGGAGATGTTGATAATATTTAATAATGATGTAAATGCTGTCATTTATGACGATTCAATTGAGGAGCGGGTTTTCTATGGATGACCTTGAAACTGTTAAGTCCTTTGTGTGCGTTTGTCCACATTGTCCATGTTGGTTGTCCACAACATAACACTAACACACACAAGCAAACAACATCTCTGAACCATATTCAGCATCCACCTATCTCCATTGTCTCCAAATTTTAAATCAATAAGTAAAAAAAGTTATGCCAAAAAAGCAAAAACATTCAGAAAAATCAGAAGTCATAAAAAATGACCAGGTGCCAGAGAAAGTATACATTATTTTTCTCTGGGATGCTACAGTTTAAGTAAAAATAATTTATGGATGAAAGCCATTTCAACTGGTACCTAGTATTTTAGGAGCTTAATGATACATATTTTTTCTTCAGACTAATGTACTCGTATTGTGCATGTAAAACACAGTTGAAAAAAAGGCTGCATCAAAGAAACAAAAATTATTATTTATTTAACTTCTCATCTCCAACAAGCTGTTAAAACAGCCAGTTAAGCAGACCTTTCTGCCAGTAAGCCTATAAAACTAAATCCTTACGGAGATGAAAAGTTAAAGACAATTGTAAATGTAATCAATGAACACATCTGTGATGTAAAAGCAGAATTATGTGAACCTTCATGTTTAAAAGGATAAACACAAAAATTTAATTTAGAATATGTGATATCAAGGAGAAAACAACAAGTTTACACAAACTTTATATGCACAAAAAACTCAATAAATCTAAAGCCACTCCCTGCTCTTGAATACTTGATAATAGGTAATAGAAATATGTAGCAAAATTGTAATCCAACAGATAAAACTTGGAAAATGGTAATGAAGTTTTGTTATTCACTGGCGATAGCTTTTTGTGTCTTTACAGATAGTCAAGAAGCAGGCTGGTGTAAATTGCAGACACAGTCATTACGTTTCACACACTGATTGCTCGCCTGGGCATATTTCACACATGAACTGCTTCCCTGGGCATATTTCACACATGAACTGCTTGCCCCGGCATGTTTCACACATGAACTGCTTGCCCCGGCATGTTTCACACATGAACTGCTTGCCCCGGCATGTTTCACACATGAACTGCTTCCCTGGGCATATTTCACACATCAACTGCTTGCCTGGGCATATTTTACACATTAACTGCTTGCCCCGGCATGTTTCACACATGAACTGCTTCCCTGGGCATATTTCACACATCAACTGCTTGCCTGGGCATATTTTACACATTAACTGCTTGCCCAGCATGTTTCACACATGAACTGCTTGCCTGGACATATTTCACACATGAACAGCTTGTCTGGGCATGTTTTACACATGAACTGCTTGTCTGGGCATGTTTTACACATGAACTGCTTCCCTGGACAGATTTTATGTAGAAAATGCCTTGCTTGTGTGCACTAACTCCCTCTTTGTTCTGTTGCTTGGTTCCAGAGGAACAACAATATCAATACACTTGGTAACAAGCAGAACTGTAGGAGATACTAGAAGATGGTTTAAAAAGACCCTTGACTGTCTCAGATCTCCCCTCTGGATTTTCTGTAGGGATTTACTGCCTTAGCTACCTATGTGCTAACCTATTAGGTAGCGGGTTATTCACTGGTAACACACATAGAAACACAGAAATTGATGTTTTGACCAAAAAGCCTTTATCAAGAACACAGCATAATATGTTACAAGTAAGAAATAGCAGTGCCCATGTTCACATAATAATGACTACTAAACAGGATACACAAATTTTGATGGTTTCCTGTGTTTTCATGTGTGTTACCAGAGATTACTAAAATATCATTACCTGTACTCTTGTGCAAGTTTTACCTCTTGAATAGAACTTAATAGAGTAGAATAAAATATATTGCAATTCATTCATTCATTGAATAGAAATTAATTAAATGAAAAACAATATATAGCAATAAAATTGTGCAATAATAGATCTTAAGTAGGATGTCATTAATTAGGTTTGATCACTAAGTTGTGGGACATGTGTGATGGTAACAATGGATGGACAGGGAGAACACCATCATGACAGACAATTATGTTGAAGATTATTTGCAGCCGACCTGATTTGAACAAGTTTTTTTTAATGAGATCTTGTCCAAGCATTGCTGTGACCTGCCATATATGTTGTAAGAGGTAACTATGGAGGTTTGGAGGTGGATGTGGCTGTCCAACCACCATAGGTCCAAGTCACACCAAAATTGCCTTAAACTGTGTGAAATATTCGTACTATTTCTTCTCGTAAACATTCACAAAATATGTTTAATGAAGTCATAATTATCCACATATGCTGCTAATTCAAGAGGATCATATTTGCATAAACGTTACATAAAGAATTCCTACTTACGTTATTATTGTGCACAAATTCATATGTAACATTTTGATAACAACAGTTTCATATGTAACATTTGTATTGAAATTGTTCCAATAGTTTATGTTATGATGTGTCTGTGGAAATGAATTTCTAAATGCACTATAGTAGACAGTGTTCAATTGTCATTACTATTGATTGTCCATTCACGTTGCTGAGAATTGATATCCTTAATGAAATTTTTATGTGGGTGAAACATTGCAAATCACTAGTTATTGTTTAAGTGCTTTGCTGTCGATGATTTCAGTTAGTTAAAAGATATTTCACACCTATGGGTATATCTTAAGTTCATACATGCATAATATAATCATTTTATATTAATTGTACAACAAAAGCCTGTAAGAAATGTGTAGCACAAGTAGGCACAAGTTGGCACAGTGGAACCCTTCTATCTATATTGCTTCAGTGCCGAATAGGGCAGAAACCAGACCTCTCCAATTCTTGCATGTTGTTGATATAGTTATACCCTCTTTGATGGTTGTTCTACAAAGAGTCTCTCTTGGCCTTCCTTCGATTTATTTTGCCATCTGGTACCCATTTTAATGCCTGAAGTGGCAGTCTGTTTTATTCATTCTAAGTACATGTCCTATATGAGTTCATTTTTTTCTTATTATTTTTGTAGGAACATAGAAACCTATTGCTGTTTGGTATCTTCTCTTGTTTATTTGACTTTATTATAATACAATAGCATATGCTTTTAAAGCAAATTTCCCTATATAACAACACTTCAAAATCCCCAATATTTATTCTATATTGTTTGTAATGTATAAAGAGTTTTCTGTTATTACATACTTTATGTTGTTATTTTCTTGTACTCATTGCAGTGAAACTAAAATCCAACAGATGAAACTTGGAGCAGGGTAATGAATTTTTGCTAATCACATAATCACAGGAAACACATAACACACCACAAATCCACATTTCGACCAAAAGGCCTTTATCAAGAACACATTTACAACATAATTTTGATGAGTAAAGATGGCACTGTTAATTTTCATATTCACATGGCATAACTAAATATAGATGAAAATAAATACACAAATCAGGCATTAAATTACACATAGATACCAGGTGAATTTGTGGCGCAGCTTTGAGAACACGATCTGTGACAAGTGATAACACATGGAAACTCTCACGTTATTTTATACTGACCTGCTTTCTGACTATCTGTGAAGATGCATAAGGCCAACATTATTGTTGACTATCCACTATCTCATGATGTCACCCTCTGTTTCTCTTTGCATCATTGCCCATAGTTGCCCTTGTTACTACTGGCTGGATGTTACTACTGGATGTTACTACTGCCTACTCATCTCATAATGTTGCATAAATAACCGAACTGTCAGAGGATATCTGACAAGGTGGAGAGTGCCACAGTAACAAACTGTCAGAGGATATCCAACAAGGTGGAGAGTGCCACAGTAACAAACTGTCAGAGGATATCCAACAAGGTGGAGAGTGCCACAGTAACAAACTGTCAGAGGATATCCGACAAGGTGGAGAGTGCCACAGTAACAAACTGTCAGAGGATATCCGACACGGTGGAGAGTGCCACAGTAGCATACTGTCAGAGGATATCTGACAAGGTGGAGATTGCCACAGTAACAAATTGTCAGAGGATATCTGACAAGGTGAAGAGTTCCACTGCATTTGGACCAACACTCCTTAGAACAACCATCACAGAGACCAACAGTCCTTAGATCAACCACCACTTAGACAAACACTCCTTAGAACAACAACCACTTAGACAAACACTCCTTAGAACATCGACCAACCACTTCAACCTACACTCCTTAGACCATCCGCCACTTAGACCAACCACCACTTAGACCAATACTCCTTAGAACAACTACCACTTCAACACTCCTTAGAACATCTGCCACTTAGACCAACAATCCTAGAACAACTACTACTTAAACCAACCACTTACACCAACCACTTCTTAGAACAACCACTACTTGGACCACCACTCTTTAGACCAACCACTATTTGGACCAATATACTGTACCTGTAAACTGATTAATCCTCTATTTTTTATAAATATATACGTGGTAATAATATAAAAGAAGCATGTATTTGACATTGATATATTCTTCATCGTTCATTCTCAAACTCCCGCTGGTTCTCCTTTGTAGCAGGACAATGGTTCTACTAAATTTCCAACAGGATGAAGTCCAGAAAATGGAAAAGTGTTGTGTTGCCGTTTTATTTGCGCCATGGCCCGACACACCCGTCTTCACCGGAATTGCTATTCAGCTATTGAAATTTTTTAACACAACTATTACATCAATTACATTGGTAATACGTCTTACCGGTCGACTTTCAAATAATGAGAAAGTTTAACCAAGCTGTGTTTGTGAGGTGGGCCCACTAACTGCTAATTCGATACATTTTTAAGAGTGACATATAAATATATTATAACAGAAGAGGAAAAGTTACATGAGAATAATGAGTTAATAAACTTTCCACTGGAGCAAATTCAAATTAAAACGAAAAAATCAAGAGAAGAGACACATCAAAACTATATCACAGATGTTATTAGAAAACGCCATTGGTCCTACATCGGACATGTCCTACGCTCAGACAATAGCAGAATATACCACCAATCTCTTGCATGCATACCAACATGCAGAAGAGCCAGGGGTAGACCAAAGGAAACACTCAGAAGAACAATACTTAGAGAAATTAAAACAAACAATATTCATAATATTCAAGAATTGCACAGAATAGTTTTGTACAGTCAGAATTGGAGAGATATGACCTCTGCGCTAACTTCAGCACTAAAGGAAAATGAATGAAACTTTCTCTGCTATATGCTATCTGAAGATCCAATATACATTCATATAAGTCCATCATGGACAATGAAAATTAAAACCAAGATTTGTGAAAGCTAAATATAGGCCTATGAAGAATAAGTGACTCAATGAACATGCTTTGTAAAGTTGAAGTGGGAGTCGTCCCTCAGTAACAGACATGTGGATGTTGATGATAATGAGTCAATTGATGAGCTAGTGAGCATGACCATTGTATTGAAAGGTAACATCATTTGTGATTCGGATATAATTAATGAGCTGAGGGACCTTGTCTTCGAACAGAAGATTCTCAGAAGTGTTAATCATAGTCAATTTCAAGATTGTTAGATGTTGGCATAAAGATTGGAATAATCCGGAAAGAAAAACTGATATATGAAGAAACTGATTAATCAATACTGAACTGGAACTATGGTTAATATGTACTGACTGCAGCAAAACTTACAGTCAACAGGCAAAGCGTGGACAGGTTAATGAAGTTTTGTTAATTATAGGAAACAAATAATAACACACACAAATCAACATTTTGGCAAAATAGACTTTATCAAGACTACATACACAACAAATAATTATGAGCAAGAACGGTAATATTGATGTTCCCATGGCAGAACTAAATTTGGAGATAACTCGGAAGGGCTTAAACTAAGTCAGAGGTGAAAAAAAAGAAACCAGAAAAAATACAACACACAGCCAAATAAAAACCAGAATTATGACAGAATAAGATATCATCCATACGAATGTTGAACATTGGTCCCAAAAGGTTAAATCGTGCCAAATTTATATGAATAGCTGTTCTCAAGCTTGTGATGGGTCCGGTCGTCCGACAAGCATGAATTAAATGCCGTCACCTGAATATCCTGGGTGCCCCGATGGCCCTTGCCATCGAGATCCTAAATGGTTTTTATGCTGTTCAGATGTTGACAGAATCGGTCTGGAAGCCTCCTTCCAGTCTCAACAGTATACATCATAGTGCTATGAAAACATGGAACTATGAGCTGCTATCACTGATGGATTTATTAAGATGGAGATCAGATGGGCTTGTCCAGTGTTCACTGATAATAACCTGTCCTCATTACTTATACATATATGTAACATATACATAGATTATACATATATATAACATATACATAGATTATACATAAGAATAATATCATGGTTCTGTTTCTATCAGTTACAACTAGAAAAGAGATGTCAGCCCTGTGAGGCTGCTGCCTATATGTGAAGAAAAATGTGGAGTCCATCTTAGTTACAATTATGATTAAATATTATTAATGACCTGAAGAAAATTCACAACATATGTAAATGAAGATGTCCCGCAGGTGGCAATATTTGAATCAAACATATATTTTCAACATTAAACATTATTCCATATTAAACACGCATTAACAACATATATAAAATAATTTGAAAAAATAAACAAAACTATTTGGTCAGAAATTATTCTGGTTAGTCTGTTACTGGTGTGTTGTGACAAAAGTCATTTACCCATCGTTAGTGTGTTAGTAACAAAGGTCATTTACACATGGTTAGTATGTTGTAACAAAGGTCATTTACCCTTGGTTAGTATGTTGTAACAACTGTCATTTACCCATTGTTAGTGTGTTGTAACAAAGGTCATTTACCCATTGTTAGTGTGTTGTAACAAAAGTCATTTACCCATTATTAGTTGTGTTGTAACAAAGGTCATTTACCCTTTGTTAATGTGTTGTAACAAAGGTCATTTACCCATTGTTAATGTGTTGTAATAAAGGTCATTTACCCATTGTTAATGTGTTGTAACAAAGGTCATTTACCCATTGTTTGTGTTGTAACAAAGGTCATTTATCCATGGTTAGTATGTTGTAACAAAGGTAATTTACCCATTGTTAGTGTGTTAGTAACAAAGGTCATTTACCCAATGGTTAATGTATTAGTAACAAAGGTTATTTACCATGGTTAGTGTGTTGTAAAAAAGGTCATTTACCCATGGTTAGTGTGTTACTGTGTGTTGTAACAAAGGTCATTTACCCTTGATTAGGGTGTTACTGTGTGTTGTAACAAAGGTCATTTACCCATGGTTCTGCAAACATTTGATTTTAATTTCACCACTGAATAATTACACGAGTTTAATGACATGTAAATTTACTGGGGCTTGAACCTATTTACTTAAGCTGAACACGCAACGCACACATCATGGCTGCCTGCTTCTTTTCCAGATATATACAGAGGAATCCTTCTATAGCACATACGCTTATAACATATTTCTCGATTTAACCTTTAGAAGGAGCCGTACGAAACATTTAGCCCGAATTGTGTCATTTCTTGAATCTTGAAGGTGAAATCTTTCACCCAGTGCCAAATTTAAAAAAAACAAAATTTGTAATTTTTTGGAGAAAATGTTATGGCAAATCTCAGTAGATATATTATTTAACTTCCTCTTTCTGTTATTAAAATGGCTGCAGGAGATGTCGAGTGATTATGATCTTGAAATCTGAACAATCTATAGCCATTGGCATAGAGGTGAAGCGACATGACAGTGAATCGGGTTTTATATACTTTTGTTTTAACGTTATCATTATTGATTGTGATTCTGAAGTTGAATTCTTGAGAGGTAAGTTTTTCAAATAGATTAAATAAAACAGACCACAATATTTTCATTATTTAAAATATATAATATTCAACAGATTTGGAGCGACCCAAATTACAATAGGTCTAGATCTACAATTTGTTTTTTTCTGAAAAAACGTTTTTATCACTTTCTCACACGTCTCATATCACACAAACACAACTTACACCAATATATGAAGAATTCAATTCTTTATTTATATGTGCAAATATTATTTAAATATATCTCTAACAACAAATAAGTTCTCATGATTTCAAACAGCGACCAACGATTACATAACATTTCCAAAAACTAATTCAGAGGCAGGAGAGAAATTATGTAATTGTAAACAGAGCATGCTAAAGGTTAACAATTGTTTTCAAAATCCTCAATTAATTTTATACTTTATTGTTTGACTTGTATATTTATCTAGAAACCCGTAAACTGTCAGAGATAGAGAAACCACCATTACACATTAGAGAGAAACCCACCATTACACATTGGAGAGAAACCCACCATTACACATTGGAGAGAAACCCACCATTACACATTGGAGAGAAACTCACCATTACACATTAGAGAGAAACCCACCATTACACATTGGAGAGAAACCCACCATTACACATTAGAGAGAAACCCACCATTACACATCAGAGAGAAATCCACCATTATACATTAGAGAGAAACCCACCATTACACATTGGAAACATGAGTTTAATTTGCCCATCTGTTGCCGTGGTCCAAAAATGGAGCACAGAACAGCGACACTGTGACCTAACATGCATATTGTAATTGGCAGCTAATGGGGTTCAGGTGTGGGGATGGCTACTCAAATTCATTGATTGACATCTCACACTCATAGATGGTCATAGAAAATCAATCATCAAAAATTGCTGAAAACAGATGTACTGGGTCAGAAAACACATATACTGCAGCATAGCTGTAAATTATTATCAAAACATATATCAAGTGACATATTCTTTCCAGAACGTTGTCTTCTTCATGGATACTCTGTTCATATATCTGTTCCGAGCAAGCAAGTCTGCATTGGCCAGAGACATGTGCATACATTCTTCGATGTTGCTGGTCCAACGTATTCTTGGTCTTCCTCTTCTTCTCTTGCCTGGATCTGCTCTCTAGAATCAGCCTTTTGATACCATCATGTTGTTTTAAGTGTCCAAAATACTGTAGCTTCCTTCTTATGATGGTATTTAGAAGCCAGCCTTCATTTAGTTTCAATAATTTCAAAACAATGTTCTTCTTTTTCTCTGTCCGTGATATTCGTAGGATCTTTCTGTAGCACTTCATTTCAAATGAATTTATTCTTTTGGATATTGTCTTTTTTTAAATCTAAGTCTCACATCCATATGTTGCCACTGGGAAAACACATGATTCTAAAAGGGTTAATTTTGTGTTGTTATTACTACTTTGCCATAGCTTTCTCATTTGTGTTAATTTAAGTGTTGCAATTGTGAGTCTTCTTCTAATCTTGACTGAACAATCTCTGGAACTATTTATAATTGCTCAGGTCATCAAAACATGCTTATGCTTAACTGATTCAGCCTGATGGGACTCATATGAGTCATTAATCGTTATGTCTTGAAACTGAAGATACTCCATTGAGTCTTGCAGTTTGTGACATCTATTTTATCCTTTCTGTATTTATATCAACATAAGGATGGTTCCAATAAAAAGTGTAATATGCCCACATTATTTCTTGCATGATTTTGATGTGCAATGATATCAATTTTGTTAAGTTATTGATGTTTTAAACATGGGGATATGTGACATCATTTTTCCGTATACTGGTATTCTGTATATATATTATCAAGTTTACTTATTTTTGTAAAATAATAGCTATTTTATTTACTTTGGTCGCATTTATTATTTAAACCCAATCTGGCAATTACTGGCAACTGCTATTTAGCATCATGTTTGTAGATTTACGTTATTTGTAAGAGAAATCTGCCACATTTTAATCCAACAATTTAGGCCTAATCTAATGTGTTGATGTAGAAATTTGTTCTAAATAACACATTTTTTACACACTCTGCATATATACTACACATTTTTGTGTTCATAATTGGATTATCTACACAACTGATACAGTTTGAGTGGAAGTTATTGATTCAGAAGTTTGGTAAGGTTAAATATCATGTCCGAAATAATATTTGTTAGTCATTTACACATTTTATTTTCTTGTTAAAATGAATTTTTATATATTAACATAATTTTTTTTTTCTAAATAGACTTGTGATAATCAAATTTTCTGTCCAATAATGTTTGGAAATATATATATTACATTATAATGTAAATATATTTATAAGTACTATTTCTTGTTCCCGTGATGCATGTGCACATAAAAAGATTCTAACAAACTTTTATTCCATCCAAACGCTACAAATACCCTGGACGGAATCAATTAAAAATCACTACAGCCACAAAATTCTGAATTGATGGCTACATCCTGAATAGGCACGCTACCAATTTATACATACTCATGCTTAAATAGAAACTTGTGTACAAAGTATTTGATGGATGTACTGTCCAGGTCACTTGAAGACTAGAGGCAATAGAAGAGAAGAGCAGACTCATTGGCAAGAATCCCTGGTGGATGGCACAGTGCTGAGAAGAAACAGGAATGACCAGGCTGTAGATTTGCTACAGAATCAAAAAGATGAGGCTTGAGGTGATAATACATATGTGCAGAAAATAATAAAAATGAAAACAAGCAGGGGAGAAAGTGTCTCTTCTCTGGAATGATCTGAAGATTGTGCAATCATTTGGTTTGGACTTTAAACACTTTTTGGGTCATTAGGGGTTGTCCATAAAACACCTCAATAATGTTTTACTCCCTCGCTCAACACTTGTCAACAATTCAGGGACCCCCACCCCACTACTTAATGATGTCAAAAAATGTTACCCTCCCTAAAAAAAATTTGGGAGGAAAAAATATGAAAACAAAAAAACAAAATCATAGCATACAAAATAATACTCTTGACATCAAATTCCCCCCCCCCTCCCTGTCAACAACTGTCATTCTTTTTCAGATCCTCTCCCCCTAATTATTGACATAATTTGTAGACAGCACCTTAATGGAACACAGATTGAAAAACTTATGAGAATGTCACCTGTGTTAGGAAATCTTAAACATGTCATGTTAAGTCATTCATCCGCCGACCAGCAGACCCATGTTCAGAGTCCACTCATATGTGGTATGAAATAAAAATTAATCACATGCTTGACAAGCCACCAGGAAGTAGGGTACCAGAGCTAAGATTCTGGAAAGGTCAAGAACGCCAATCCTTGCTACTGAACACGCAAAGTAGGTGGCACCAGTCAGGTGGTTTCTGTTCAATCACTGACTAAGCAGCTGATCGCTGATATTGGAAACTGTGTTATGTTAGTTCATAACTTTGCTTAAGTTTATCCTTTTTCCCCTGTGTTATGATGTTGGTTTATAATCAAGAACTTACAATCATGTTAGAAACCAAATCAGGGTACTGGTACTTGTTTTCAATCCCTCCAAAAAACAGAAAATGTACTTGTTACTCCCCTTTAGTGATGTTAATAGGTTTCACATTTTGATTATGTTAGATTTTGATTTTGGATAAGATGTAGGAAAATAACAAGCAAATTGTCTGCTTTGTGGAGGAATTGAGGGAAAGCATCTAAATCTGTTATATTTAATGATGTTAAAAGGTTATAAGCAGTTTCTAGCTGTTATAAACTAAACTGGTTACATTTAATGATGCTTTCAGCTGCTTATAGTAAGTAGTCTGGTTATATTTAATTATTCTTTCGGCTGCTTATAGTAGCTATGCACAAAATTAGTATCATTGGGGGTAAAATGGAAAGACCACACAGATCTTTTATTATAAATTTCTAAATTTCTAACAAGAAGCACCTACGTAAAATATAACATGGACAACTATTGCCTGAGCGATGGTAGTTCGACGACATTAAAACCAACCTCAGAATCAACATTCATATATATGGTGTCTATAATGTGGCTGTATGCTAACTTCACACAGACCTGCACTAAATTCTCAGTTGATATGACGTAGTGTCACTGCCCATGTAAATGAGTGCACAGCGACACTGCAGACACCCTGTATAAAGTACATAGCATAAACAAACAGCTAATACAAACATGGAAATACCACAATATTGCACTGAATCAAACTTGATCAATGATTATGACCTGCATATTAGAAATCTGTGTGAATATTTGTGCAGAAAAATGTTATCAACCCTTGAAGTTTATCAACCTGTTTTATCTCAATCAACTTGGAACTTCCATGTTTGTGAATGACTGGCACTAAAATTAAGTCTGCTGCTATTTGGAAAATAGTACTTCTATTCCAGCGCTAGTAAATCTATAACTACATAGGAATAGTACTTCTGACTTAGTACTATCACATCTGTCACTACATAGGAATAGTACTTCTTATTTAGCACTATTACATCTGTCACTACATAGGTAAGAAGTACTTCTGAGTTAGCACTATTACATCTGTCACTAGATAGGTAATAGTACTTCTGATTTAGCACTTACATCTGTCACTAGATAGGTAATAGTACTTCTTATTTAGCACTATTACATGTCACTAGATAGTAATAGTACTTCTTATTTAGCACTATTACATCGTCTGTTACTACATATGTAATAGTACTTCTGACGTAGCACTATTACATCTGTGACGACATAGGCAATAGTACTTCTGACTTAGTACATAGCTTCCATGTTCACTAAACACTTTGGAACTAAAATTAAGCCTGTTACTATTTAAGTAATAGAAAACCTGACTTGTACTGCTGTACACTTCACAGCAAGTGCTGACATATGTTGTGACATACATAAAGAATTAAATGTCTAATCTAGTAATCCAGTTCTTTCATTGACCTCCACTCTTAAATTTCTCTCCGGAACTTGATCCAGGTGACGAACTAAAGGTCGTGTTCTAAATTCCATCTCAAACTTGTCAAACTCCTTGACATATGTGAAGAAGTAAAATAGAAATGTCATCGCAGTGAACCACTCTCCAACCGTGCTGACGATATGAGCCGGGTAACCCTGGAGAAACAGATTTCATATTATATGCCGTGTTTTAAGTATTCAAACATCGATGTACAGAAACACTGAATATATTTTCTAAATTAAAACAGAAATAAATATTATTAAATTATTACATCAAGAGGAAGCTATAGTTTTTTGGACACTTAAAGAGACATGATAGTATGGAAAGACTTATCTTGAAGGCAGAGCTCCAGGTAGGCAGTGGACCAACAATATTAAAGAGTGTATAAACATCTCTCTGGCCAATGCAGACCCAGGACAGATACAAATTCAGTGTCTACAATGAAAAGGCACTTCACTATTATGACAATCTGGCCCACTGTCTCTTCTCTACAGAACAAATGGTGAGGAACCCAAGATGACCTAAAACAAACTGTTCAATACATGAACAATATTGGATTGAATGTTTAACATTTGAAGGCAGAAGAGGAAACATTTTATATTAAAAGAAGAACAAAAATAACTGAAGAGATCAACAACAGATAAACACATTACTGATTAGTAAAAATAAACAGATTACTAGACTCTACTTGAACACTTGTGCAACAACTCTTACCACAGAACAGTCTCTTTGAGAAATGTTTATCTGGCAAATATATATGATATGACAAGCTCAATAAAGGTGAGCCTGATCAACAAGACATGGATGTTTTCATATCCATTTTAGACTTGTCAAGGATCTCCATATCAGGAATATAATTGTACACTAAGAAGATTTCTCAGGCACCAAGATGAAACGTAGATCACGAGATGAAACATGCACCAAGATGAAACGTAGATCATGAGATGAAACATGCACCAAGATTAAACATAGATCACGAGATGAAACATGCACCAAGATGAAACGTAGATCATGAGATGAAACATAAAACCAAAATTAAACGTAGATCACAAGACCATTACATGTTAAAAATTATACAGTAAGGATAAGCTGATAGCAAGTGGGGAAACAGATGACAGTCACAAGATACTGTAAGGATAAGCTGATAGCAGGTGGGGACACAGATGATAGTCACAAGATACTGTAAGGATAAGCTGATAGCAGGTGGGGACACAGATGATAGTCACAGGATACTGTAAAGAAAAGCTGATAGCAAGTGGGGAAACAGATGATAGTCACAAGATACTGTAAGGATAAGCTGATAGCAGGTGGGGACACAGATGACGGTCACAAGATACTGTAATGGTAAGCTGATAGCAAGTGGGAAAACAGATGATAGTCACAAGATATTGTAAGGATAAGCTGATAGCAGGTGGGGACACAGATGATAGTCACAAGATACTGTAAGGATAAGCTGATAGCAAGTGGGAAAACAGATGATAGTCACAGGATACTGTAAAGAAAAGCTGATAGCAAGTGGGGAAACAGATGATAGTCACAAGATACTGTAAGGATAAGCTGATAGCAAGTGGGGAAACAGATGATAGTCACAAGATACTGTAAGGATAAGCTGATAGCAGGTGGGGACACAGATGATAGTCACAAGATACTGTAAGGATAAGCTGATAGCAAGTGGGGACACAGATGACGGTCACAAGATACTGTAATGGTAAGCTGATAGCAAGTGGGAAAACAGATGATAGTCACAAGATACTGTAAGGATAAGCTGATAGGAGGTGGGGAAACAGATGATAGTCACAAGATACTGTAAGGATAAGCTGATAGCAGGTGGGGACACAGATGATAGTCACAAGATACTGTCATGTGACATATTCTCTCCAGAATGTTGTTTTCCCAATGAACTCCCTGAACCTTTCTCCATTTTGGGCGATGCGGCTTGCATTTTCTAACCGCATTTATGTTATCTTTAATGTCGTCAGTCCATCTTCTTCTTGGTCTGCCAATTCTCCTCCCATGTACTCTGCCCTCCATAATTTGTCTTTCTAAACAGTTGTGTCTCTTTATATACAGATGTAGTTTTATTTTTTATTTTGTGTTTAGTAACAAAGTGATTCCAGAGTGTTGGTTACTAAACACAATAACAAAAAGAAAACTACGCCTGTTTGGTCATATAAAGAGACACAACTGTTTAGAAAGACAAATAATGGAGGGAAGAGTACCTGGGAAGAGGAGAAAGGGCAGACCAAGAAGACGATGGACTGACGACATTAAAGATAACATGAACACATCGCTAGAAAATGCAAGCCACATCGCCCAAGACAGAGAGAGGTTCAGAGAGTTCATTGGGAAGACAACGTTCTGGAAGGAATATGTCAGATGACCTGAACAAACACTATGGCATCTTCAAATTTGTTTGTATTATCTGAGTTTCTCCTTCCATGAGATTTTAAGTATCTGTCTGTAGCATTTCATCTCAAAGGCATTGATATACAAGATACATGATACAGAATGACAAAATCCTGTATCCTATCATCATTAAGCTTACAAGAAAACAATTAAATTTTCCAGAAAACGAGATTATTTTAATTGTGCTGCTCAGTTCTGAAAGAGGTGCAAAAATAATGACACTGTTATCTTCCATGCATATTTTAAGAAGTGACTAAGGAGGTTTTGGGGGAAAGAGTTGGCTGTCCCCTCTCTTAGAAAATCAAAGTTATCCAAAAGCCGTGCAGAAATTGAATGTGCCAATCTAAAAATATCTCAGCTAAGCTGTAAACCACAACACATTCTGTACTCTGAACTTCATACTGCTTCTTCTTCTTCTTCTTTCGTTCACTTGAAACATGTCTATATCTGTAATTCTGTCTCCTTAATAAAACTCACTGTCTTTTGTAGTTCATACAGTGTCCCATAGAGTTTTGATTCCAGTGTTGTTTCCTCTGGCCAATATGTCTGCCTCAGCATTTCATGCTCAGAACACTCTTGAAGTATATGTTTGGCACTCTGTGCTGCCTGTCCACATGTACACATGGCCGTGTTGCCAATCTTGAACTTTGTATACATGTGACTGCGGAGTCGGTTGTGTCCTGTTCTGAGACGTAGAATTATAACTTGTTCTGATCTGTTCATATTGTGATAGTCATCTTGTGTTGGTGTTTGTGGCTTTCTTATTGACTTTATCATCGGTTTTTTCTGATGGTAGGTGATTGGTATATCTGGTTGGTCTTCGGCAGCACCTTCCTTAGCCAGTTGGTCTGCTTTTTCATTTCCTGGTATTCCACAGTGAGAGGGTATCCACTGCATGGTTACCCTATACTGGTAAGACAATTCGCTAAGTAGTTTTTTTAAGTCTGTTAGTTTTCCAGACTGGAGAGCTTGAAGCACTGACCTTGCATCTGTCAGGAATACCACAGGCTGTAGGTCAGAGTTGGAGTTCAGCAGTTTTTTAGCTGCCACACTAATTGCCTGGATTTCTGCATCATAATTATTGCAGAATTTTCCTGTCGGTGTTCTGATTGTATCTCTAGGCTTGTGTGGATATTCTATATATACACCTGCACCTCCATTCCTCACAGCATTCTGTGCTGACCCATCTGTGTACACTCTGACCCATATATCTTGTGGATATTCCTCATCTAGGAAACTGAGGGTGATTGTCATTCGCTGCACACTGTTCTGTTCGTCCTCGCTTAGTATTCCTTTCACATGGGTCTGAATGTATATTGGCATTCCATGGCTTTCACTCCACGGGGTTTGCTCTGGTACAGACCTTAAGGGGCTGCCAACTTCAGGTAGGTCTGTAAGTTGTCTACGGAGTCGTTTAGCTTGATGGATAAAGCTGCTCCTTTTCAGTCGTCCCATTGCTAGATTTTGGAATCTTTCCTTCATTGGATGACTTGGCATACACTGAAACTTTTCTGCTTGAATTAGTACTTTTGTGTCTCTGCGTTCGCCAAGTGTTTGCATTCTTCCCATTTTCTGCATCTCTGCTATGGGTGTTGATTTCATTGCTCCCAACATTATTCTAAGTGCCTGGTTTTGCACTTTATCTAGATCTTGTAATGTGGTGTTTGATGCAGGACACCACGCAGCTGAACCGTATTCCAGGTGTGGTCTTATGCCTTGCTGGTAAACTTTACTGAGTATTTTTCCACTGGCTCCCCATGTGGTTCCACTTAGTTTTCTCAGGATAGCTAGCTTCCTCCTGGCTTTTGTTGTTGCTTTGTTTATGTGCTGCTTCCATGTCAGCTTATCATCAAAAGTAACTCCGAGGTATGTGGGTTGTTTGTCTTCTTTCAAAAGCTCTCCATCTATCTTGATATGACCAGCTTTTTGTTTTGGTGAGAGGGTAAAGAGTGTAGTGCTGCACTTATCTGTGTTAATGCTGACGCACCATCTATTAGCCCATAAGGTTAGGGCATCGATAGCTCTTTGTATTTGTTTAGTGGCCACTGTTGCATGTTCTTCCGTGCACCAGATCACCAGGTCGTCAGCATACATTGCCACTTTGATCCCATGTGGTAGTTCAGCAACTAGGTCATTGATGTAAACCAAGAAAAGTGTGGGTGACAGGACTCCTCCCTGGGGGACTCCATGACGCAGTAGAACTTTCTTGCTCTTGCGACCATCTAATTGTACCCTGGCTCTTCTATTATGCAGGTATGCTTTTACCCATTTGTACATTCTTGAGCTAACCCTGCAATTTCGCAATTTCTTTAGGAGCCCTTCTTTCCAGAGCTTATCAAATGCTTTCCTGAGGTCTATCCATGCTGCTAGTACCAGTTTCTTTTCTTGGAAGGCATCCTCAATCTCTTGGGAGAGGTAGGTTGCCTGATCTTCAGTAGAGTAGCACTGTCTGAAACCTGCTTGCTGTGATACCAGAAGGTTTTCACTTTCAAGGTACCACTGCATCCTAAGATTGATAATGCGTTCCATTGTTTTACATAGACAGCTTGTGAGGCTGATGGGCCTGTAGTTGGAGACTGTGTTGCCATCTTTTCCTGATTTGAGGAGTGGTATCATTATTGCTTCTCTCCACGCCTGTGGTACATTACCTGTGGACCAGCTTGTGTTAAAGATCTGCAGTAGCTTTGCTCTTGCTGCACTTCCCAGGTTTCTAATCATTTCATTGGACACTCCATCAGCTCCAGGGGACTTTTTCATTTTCAATTTGGATATTGCATGCTCCAGTTCTCTCATTGTGATTGGTGCCTCCATGACTTCAGGTATAGGTTCACCTTGTCCAATGTTTTGGTGGTTCTCTCGAACCTCCTGTTGTTTGTCTGGGCTGACTTTGACGTTATTGTCTTCTGCAAAGGAATCTGCAAAGTAATCAGCTGCATGTTTACCTGTTAAAATGTTTCTATCTTTATAAAGTGTGATCCTGGTATTTCTCCCTGTACCTTCATCATTTAGTTGTTTTACAAGTTTCCATAATTTCCTAGTATCTCTTTCTAGGTTCAGCGACTCTGTTTTTTCTTTCCAGCTGCTCCGTCTGGCTTGTAACTTGGCTCTTTGAAATTTAGCCTTTGTTTGCTGATATTTGTTGTGATGTTCTTGGCTAGGTCTGTTCTCAGCCTGCTTTCTAGATGTTTCCATCTCATTTTGCAGCTTTTCCAGTTCATCATTCCAGTAGGGTTTGTAGTTTTTGCGTGCCCCCCTGGGTATGGTTTTACTAGCAGCATGTAGTATACATCTATTAAATTCACTCACTGCTCTATTGATGTCTTTGTCCAAGTTCATGTCCTTAGCTAGAACACTGGTTAAATGCTGGTACATTTTCCAGTCTGCCCTCTTATAGTTCCACCTAGTGAGCGTGCTGCTGTCCTTGGTATATTCATTGTGAATTTCCAGAAATACTGGTCTGTGGTCACTACCCCCAAGCTGCTTTCCAACGACACGTGTGATGTTCCATTCCAGGCCTGGTGAGTAGAATGCCAGGTCTGGTGTAGAGGTGGTGTGCCATGCTCTCGAGTAGAAGGTTGGTGAGTCTGCTGGCTGGTTAATAAGAATGAGATTATTTTCATCCTGCCAGCTCTCAAGTTCCTCACCTCTCTTGTCGATATGATCGTAGCCCCAGCTCTGAGAGTGGCTGTTGAAGTCACCACACACCATAAGCCTTTCTTTGTCTGGAATTGTGTCTAGTGCCAATGGTTTATCATTTGGGCAGTAGTAGTTCAGGAGATGGAATTCTGCACTGTCTGTTTTTAGGTGGAGCATCTGGTATTCTGCCCCGTCCATGTATACTTCCAGCTGACATGCGCTGATATTGTTTTTAACTAGTGTCAGAATTCCACCCTTTCGCCTGTCTTTTCGGTCAGATCGGTAGCACTGGTAGCCTCTGATTTTGAAGGCTATGTCGCTGCTGAGGTGTGTTTCTTGGATACAGCATATATTTACTTGTTCTTCACTGAGGACATTTTCAAGTTCCAATTTTTTGCTGTATCCATCTCTTTTACTGTTGACACCCTCAGCATTCCAGTGCATTATTTTTATTGGTCGTTTGTTTGTTTGGCCAGTAGCTCTATTCCCTTGCCTCCTGGCTCCTCGGGGCAATTGAGAAGGACTTCCAGTAACTGAGGTTGGGCCCTTTCGAGGTATAGGGCCCGGCACCGTCCCTGCCTGAACGTCCGCCACAGGGCAGGCACCATAACGTTTATTAGATGCAGACATGTTTCCATTGTGTTTTATGCGTGGCAACCTGATTATCTGTGCGCCTTTTGGCTGGTTGCCTCCGTCTTCAGCACTCTGCTTACTTGGGCCGGACTATGGTCCTGCTCGAGTGGGAGTGCCCGACCAGTCTTAGTTTCCAGCCTCTGATGGCTGAACTAAGCCCCATCACCACTTCAAGGTTCTGGCCTCGATGGGGTTCATACTGCTAATCTACACGCATTTGAAAACAAATGTTTAAGAAGATTTTCACTAATACTTATTACCACTGCCACTCATTATTACCACTCACTACCACTATTACTCATTACCACCACTTACTACCACCACCACTGATTACCAACACCATTCATTATCACCACAACCATTCACTACCACCACCAACACTTATTACCACCACTAAATACCACTATGACTACTATTCATTACAACCATCATGACTCATGACCCCCACTCATTACCACCATGATCACCACTCATTACCAACACCACCACCATGATCACCACCACTCATT
This sequence comes from Meghimatium bilineatum, assembly GCA_034231615.1. NCBI lineage: Eukaryota > Metazoa > Mollusca > Gastropoda > Stylommatophora > Philomycidae > Meghimatium > Meghimatium bilineatum. The sequence continues at coordinate 42,537,481 of CM067318.1, read as the reverse complement.
ATCACTACCACCACCAATCATTACCACCATGATCACCACCACTCATTATCACTACCACCACCAATCATTACCACCATGATCACCACCACTCATTATCACTACCACCACCAATCATTACCACCATGATCACCACCACTCATTACCAAAACCACCCATTACCACCATGACCACCACCACCACCATGACCACCACTACTTATTACCACAATGATCACCACTCATTACCAAAACCACCTATTGCCACCACCACTCACTACCATTATGACCACCACCACTCATTACCAGCATATTTCAAACAAAGACATACACAAGATATACATTAATACTTACTGGATCATTTGGAGACCATTTAAATTTGTCTGGTGAATGTTTCTTAGAATTCCATTCGTGAAAGGCAAATACAGCCGCACTTATTGCTGGTAGTGTCAGGTTATGGAGATAAGCAGCCTTTATTATTATTATTATTATTATTATTATTATTATTATTATTATTATTATTATTACTACTACTACCACGGGTGTCAACTAGTACGGATTGACCATATTAATACGAATTTTGAGCTCTCCAAAATAACCCTAATTTTAATTTTTAAAGCAGCTCCGCAAATGCAAGTAACAGAGTCAATGATATTGATTCAGTGTAAGTGTGCTTTTAGACGGCAGTGTTCCGTTATTAGTATTACTATTGCTATTATTACTATTATTAATTATTACTATATAACTAGTATTATTATTATTATTAATTTCATCTTCATTATTATTATTACTATTATTATGTAGGTGAAATTTTTTTAGCTGCACTGTAGTTTAGTTTTCTGAATCGACATTGTTGAACTCATAGCTGCTCAGTCTGTTCCAGCACATGACAAAAAGTATGCATGCTGATGGTTCCTGTAACTTGCTGGTTACACATATATATTCTCAACCACCTTATTATGCTTGTTCTGGAGGTAATTCCAAATTCTTTAAGTCACATTAATCATATCTCAATCCAGTCTAGTATCTTCAATTAGAAAATGTTCATGTAAAAATCTTAATATATCTTTCTTGTCCATAACTAATTCTAGTATTCTTGCTTTCAATGTGAATGTGTCAATTCTTTCATTGCCACAGACTCCCGCATGCCCATGACAATTAAGCCATGGGAGCCTCAGGATACACAATGTACTCCACCCACTCATGTCTGAGCCAATAAATTTTTAAATTTCTAGATATAGACAGAGTTAAATGGACTTAACCATTAATTTTTCATCTTTCAAAGTATTGACTGAACGTTAACTGGACTGATGCACACCTCCAAGACACAACAGCTCTAATAAAGGATACTAATGACAAGGCTAATCATCGCTGTAACACTGATGCCCAAACGTATTCTGCAGATATGGAGTCCGTTATAGTCAGGGCACATGCGGTAAGATAGAGCTGTTTGAAGAACGCAGTAGAGAACGCCTGGGATGAATGTCATTATGGCTCCGATAATGTGAACTGACTCCACAACTGTGCCTTCCTGTAAAATAATACATATAGTTTGACATATATTATGACATATAGGTTTACATGGACATAGAATATAATGGCATAGCAGTGAGCTGTATAAGATCTCACAATATTTGGATATTTCGTCATGAGATGAACAATATTCTTTGCTTATTTTTTTTCTGTAAAAATATTTATATTAATATAGATGATCCCCATCGAGGCAGAGATGAAGCTTAGTCCAGCCAACAGAGGCTGGAAACTAAGATTGGTCGGGCCATCCCTGACATATAGGATGACCACACTCCTGCTCATGTAATCACAGCTGCTGAAGTCAGAGATATCAAGCCGAGAGGTGCATCAGTAACCATGGTATCATGCAACAACCATGCATCACACAGCAACCATGGTATCACACAACAACCATGGTACCACACAACTTGATTCTTGATTAGAAACAGGCCTCACAGCACGTGGGGCATTCCCATAAGTGCTCCGTCCCTTGTTCCAGCAGCATTCCGACTCTTTGTGTTTTGAGTCTAATGCCGCTGAAACAGACGTCGACATCAGGGCACAACTCTGATCCTTGCGACAAGTTTCTTTGTTTTTCTGCCTACTAACATCGTGCCTGTAACTAGATCAAGCACAACGTCAGCCTGTCAGAACAACATGGTAACTGTTATCGAAGGTTACAACTAATGGTATCACACAACATGACTAGATAACATGTCTTCATAACAAAAACTGCCGATGATGTTAGAACACCCATAGGAGTACGGATTTCACTCTTGTTTCCTGTGCCAGACAATGGAGCTTGACCTTCAGCTCTATAATGATATTTCTTTGATGTCTTCATGGTGTAGTGGTTAAGTTGTTCACTTTATGGTGTAGTGGTTAAGTTGTTCACTTCATGGTGTAGTGGTTAAGTTGTTCACTTCATGGTGTAGTGGTTAAGTTGGTCGCTTCATGGTGTAGTGGTTAAGTTGTTCGCTTCATGGTGTAGTGGTTAAGTAGCTCACTTCATGGTGTAGTGGTTAAGTTGTTCGCTTCATGATGTAGTGGTTAAGTTGTTTGCTTCATGGTGTAGTGGTTAAGTTGTTCGTTTTGGTGCTCAGGAGGTCATGGGTTTTAATCCCGCTCACGCCATCTTGTTTACAAAGTGGAATTATTTTGACATTCCTGGGGATTATCTTGTTTATCTGTGGATTATCTTGTTTACCTGGGGATTATGGCTTGAAGAAAAGGAATTATACTCTAAAACTGTAATCTCGGCAGGTGGCATAACACTTCGCTGAGAGGGATTGAGTACATGAGAGGGAGGGAGTACATGAGGGGGGGTTGAGTACATGAGAGGGAGGGAGTACATGAGGGCGATTGAGTACATGAAAGGAATGTAGTACATATGCATATCTCAAGCACAATGACGTCAACTTCGAAGACATTTTGACCTTTAATTCTTCTGCAATCTTTTTTTATTAGGAAGTATTCTAGAACTTATGTAAGTTCCAGATGTCCTGTACTCAATATGGCTGCTGTAGGTGGAGCATCTCCTTTTACTAGTCTAGACATGTGTTCACAATAGGCTTCATCACAGCAAAGACCATGGGAAAGGGTGGTATTTGAAGTATTTAAGAACTGAAAGAATGGCACTATGGACATACTCATGGGTGCTCAGTCTCTTTTAGCATGGGCACTCAGTTTCTTTTAGCATGGGGCACTCAGTTTCTTTTAGCATGGACGCTCAATCTCTTTTAGCATGGGCACTCAGTTTCTTTTAGCATGGGCACTCAGTTTCTTTTAGCATGGGCACTCAGTTTCTTTTAGCATGGGGCACTCAGTTTCTTTTAGCATGGGCACTCAGTTTCTTTTAGCATGGGCACTCAGTTTCTTTTACATGGATAAGCATGGGTGCTTATCATTACTGTTGACAAGCTAATTTTTCATGCATCTAATTTGAATCTCCCCTCATCATTCTCTGTTGTCCAACACTTGATCCAAAATTCCCTTAGTCTCTGTAGTACTATTTTGTTCATTGAATTTTCATTCTCCATTAGTGAAACGTTGGTAACCTACATGCACCAGGTTAATACATCATAAACATTGATTGCAATAGATTAAACACAGATAAAAATGCAATAATAAATATTTTAAGTGCTCATTAGATCTAGCCGTTATCGACAAATGTTTACATGTGTTTGAACTTTGTGCAAAGGTAAAAGGTTAAACAATCATATCAATGCTCAGCTTTCCTGGAGCTGGGGAGAATTTTAAAATGTTTGGCGAATGCCACCCGTTTCCATTTGAGCCACACTATAGAGGAGTCAAATTTTGTTATTCTAAGTTATGTACCCGTAGAGTCTATATATTACAGGAAAGCAAAGAGTTATGGAGTTATCCATTTATATATGTAGATATATCAAATGACGTATTCTTTCCAAAATGTGTCTTCCTCGTCAATACTCTGAACCCCTCTCTGTCCAAGGCCTGTATTGGCTAGAGACATGTTCATAGATTCTTCGTTGTCACTTGTTCTTTGTCTTCTTGGTATTCCTCTTCATCTCTTTTCTGGCACTCTGGCCTCCTCCATAATCAGCATTTGATGTCATCGTGCCTCTTTAAGAGTCTAAAATACTGTAGCTTCCTTCTTATGATGGTATTTATAAGCCACCCATCATTTAGTTTCAGTAATTTCACAATATACATGTTCTTTTTCTCTTTCCATGATATTTGTAGGATCTTTCTGTAGCACTTCCTTTTCAAATGCATTTATCCTTTTGGATATTGTCTTATTTAAAGTCCAAGTCTCACATCCGTATGTTGCCACTGGGAAAACACAATCTTAAAATGGTTATTTTAGTGTCATTACTTTGCCACAACTTTCTAATTTGTGTGAGGTTGTGGGTGATAAGTGCATATGTGTCATATGACGTATTCCTTCCAGAACTTTGTCTTCCCAATGAATTCTCTAAACCTCTCTCTGTCTTGGGCGATGCGGCTTGCATTTTCTAGTGATGTATTCATGTTATCTTTAATGTCGTCAGTCCATCGTCTTCTTGGTCTGCCCTTTCTCCTCTTCCCAGGTACTCTTCCCTCCATTATTTGCCTTTCTAAACAGTTGTGTCTCTTTATATGACCAAACAGGCGTAGTTTTCTTTTTGTTATTGTGTTTAGTAACCAACACTCTGGAATCTTCAATGTGTTTATAATATCTGAGTTTCAGATTTTTTCCTTCCATGATATTCTAAGTATCTTTCTGTAGCATTTCAGCTGCATATAGTCATCTTAAACCCACCTGGAGGACCAGTAAAAATGTCTTAGCATAATACGCTTGGCCCCATAATCTGCCCACATTATAAGACTGCATCCCTAGCTTCTCCATCATAGAATTAAACATACCGACATGTAATATGATAATTAGACAGATCTAATTACAACAAAACGTACCTGGAAATTTGCCACCAGCGAAGTACCAAATGCTGAAACTAGTCCTAAAAACAAAGAACTTTTGCTGAGTAAGCCAAACTTTCGGTCATCATTCAAAGTTGTGTGTGAAATAGCTTCAACAGCCTTGTAGCGAATGTACATTGTCCAAAATGCTGTTGGATAAATGAAGAAATTATCATTTGGACAAAATGTCAGAACAAATAATAAAATTAAACAATTATTAACATACTTGAGTTATCATTGAAGTCACATGACAAATGATATAGAGTATTTTTCTACCAACACTCTATTACCAATGCCAGACATGGACACTGACATTTTCACACAAGATAAAACTAACAATATGAAATAAATGCATCAAAAATACTGTCGGTGTCACCAGATTAGACCTATTATGAAATGATGACATCAGAAATAAAATAGACATTATGTCATGTATTGAAATGTATGGATACACAGTATCTGGTATTGTTTGAATATCTGATCAGAATAGAATACAACCAACTCATTAGAAATGCTTATAATAAAATACAATCAGGTTACATAACCTTGAGAAAAACACAGAAAGAAATGGATAGATAACATCAATGATATTTTGAATAAACATGGATATATAGCACAACAGAGACATGGATATATAGCACAACAGAGACATGGAGATCTGGTCATGGAAAGAAAATTAAAGCTCCCACCAATATGATTAACACTTTCCTGAAAATTTCGATGCTAGTCGAATGCACTATGATAGATCTGAAAAATGGGAATACCTATTGCAATAATGTGCTAAAAATAGTGTTTCCGGGAAATTATGTTCTATAAAAATGGTGGCATGTCTGGAATAACAATATAGAAATCTTAGGTGAGTTTTTATCAATAAATATAGGAGATTTTGAAGGAAATATTGTATGATATATAGAAATTAATGTAAATCTAGGCCTAGCATTATGATAAGTAGCATTTTGCACTTGAAATAACTCTGGAGCTTTCAAATTCACACATATAAAGTTTCAAGGTTTTCTTGCGCTAGATCGATTTTATACGAATTTTTAAAGACGGTGATGTCAATGTATAAAATTTTGCGTTCACCCTCGGTTATGGCGGACAAGTACGCTCTGGATTGCTGGTGAGAAAAGTGTTAATGGCCAGTGTGGACCAATAGTGTGTCACCATCCACCTGTGCTAGACAATAGATAACTTTAGTTGTGTCACCATCCACCCATGCTAGACAATAGACAACTTTAGTTATTTATATTTCCTGCAGAGATTTGTTGATGTTATATTGATTGTTAATATTTCTCACCTCTTGAACTGAAGGTGTTCTGTCTAAAAATAACACTGAACTGTCGATGTTAATACATTTCTGAACTCTATGGCAATACTTACCCAAGAAATAAATAAAATTGAAGTGTCTATTTGGATAAGTTTTCTGAGCGTTTCTTCTCAAACTTCTGCTGGATCTCTCTTGTAGCAGGACAATGGTAATACTAGATTTCTTGTAGCAGGACAATGGTATTACTAGATTTCTTGTAGCAGGACAATGGTATTACTAGATTTCTTGTAGCAGGACCATGGTAATACTATATTTCTGGCAGGATTTAGTCCAGAGAATGAAGATGCATTGGGAATCTGTTTTATTTGCGTCAATGGACCATAACATCTGACTTCAACTGTGCTAGCTAATGCGTTCAGTATTTTACCAATTCCATCGAACATTAGATACCCATATGCATATCTCAATTCCATCGAACATTGGATACGCATAGGCATATCTCAATTCCATCGAACATTGGATACGCATAGGCATATCTCAATTCCATCGAACATTGGATACGCATAGGCATATCTCAATTCCATCGAACATTGGATACGCATATGCATATCACTCAAAGGCCATACATTGTAATCTGTTATAAGTGTTCCTGTTTGCCAGACATTAATCTGAATGTTAACTATGGTCAAATATGCTTGACCATTTACTGTTCTTTGTGCCACTATTAACTCAGCCACAGACACCCATAAACAACTTTCTAACTTGTTTGACAATATTTCTTCGTATTGTCCATGCTGTGTGATGGTTATCATTTCTTTCCACAGTCTTCTATTTTTTATGCTGTCAATCATTTCTGATACAGATGTTCTCCCATGCCACAATGCTAGGTTGTCAAACTTCTTATCTCTCTTGGCCTTCCCCTACCCATCTTCATCATCAACTTGCCTGTTGTTACAATATGTTTCATCTTTCCTCTTCTTGTGATGTGTTCAAACAAATGTGGAATGTCTCTTTCTGATGCTGATAAGCAGATCTCTTTTTGAACTAATTTCTTTCAAAATATCTTCATTACGCTTTTTATCTGTACATGGTGTTCTTAACATTCTTCTGTAAAACCACATCTCTGCTGATTCAATATAATTTTTCACTAGTCTGCTGAGTGTCCAAGATTCACTTCCATACATCAGAATTGGTTCTATATAACTTCTAAGAGCTCTCTTTCTCACTTCAATTAACAAAAAAAATATTACATAGGATGGTCTTCATCTTGTGCTGACTTGTTACCTTATGAGAACCCAAGAAACAAAAATATTTAACTATCTATTTGAAAAAATATCTTTGGCAATCAATCAATCAATCAAGTGCCATGCCAACTGGCGTAGGCGATCATGTTTCTCCACGACTCTCTGTCTCTTGTGTTGTCAATACGCTCGGTTGGTGAGCTTCTTCCGTGCCACGATACAAGCCCATCTAGTAACTTTTCTCTTTGTCGACCTCTATCTCTTCTCCCTTTGATCTTTCCAGTGGTTATTAAGTGTTCAAGCTGTGTTCTTCTCAGCACATGCCCTAGAAACCTTGATTGTCTGCCTCTAATGTTTGATATGATTGATCTTTTTACACCAGCATCAATGAGAACCTCTGCATTAGTTTTCTTGGCTGTCCATGGTATTTTCATCATACTTCTCAGAAACCACATTTCTGTAGCCTCCAATTCACTTTGAATTTTCTTGTTTATAGTCCATGCTTCACATCCATAAAAAAGAATCGGTTCGATATAACATATCAGCACCCGAATTCGGGTCTGCATTGATAGACTTCCATTGCAAAAAATGGTTCTCATTTTTTGGAATGCTGATTTGGCTTGTGCTGCTCTGCTCTTTATCTCACTTGAGCATTTACCTTCTGATGTTAACAGGGTGCCAAGATATTTCACTTTTTCAACTTGTGCCAATTTTGTGTTATTAATTATTATGTTGCATCTTGGTGGTGTATGTCTCTTTGATACAACCATTATTTCTGTTTTCTTCTTGTTTAAACTGAGGCCATTGTTTTCACTTTCCTTCACTACTTTATCTAATAGGGCTTGCAGTTCTTGTTCGCTTCCTGCAATCAGTACTGTGTCATCAGCATATCTCAAGTTATTTATATTGTGTCCTCCCACTTTTATTCCGGGCATATCTTCTATATTTCGCATAATGTATTCTGTATAAAATTATATAAGGAAGAAGATATCTTTGGCAATAGCTACCAAAAAAGGCAACACTGAAATGTTCATTTATTTTACATCTTTAACTATCTAAACTGTACTTACCCAAGAAAGCAACAATATTTAGTAGTTGTCCAAATATACAACTTTCTGGCCTCTTAGAGCCTGTGTCACTAGATTTTTTTTAAAAAGGAAAGCCAAAATGTTAGTGATTTACCAATTGGTATAACAAAGATTATACATATGGTATAGACATATAAAGTATATGACAATGGCCATGGTTGCCATGACAAGATTAACCACCATTTGGAAAAGCAGGATCGTCACCTGTGTTACGATTAACATATAAATCTTTGGTTTAGTCAATTTTTCTATATGAGACCTGTGAGACCTGAACTTAGAGAGAAAAATCCTGGCATTTGAAAACAAATGCTATAGATTTGTGTTATGTAACTGTTACCGAGTGTTTGTGCATGATATAATTAATGTATTAGTGTTTCAACAATAACCACTGTTAACAATTGTGAAACTTCACAAACTTCCAGTGGTGCTTGCACATGATGAGAAATTCCTCGATGACAAAACTTGTTCTTTGTGGTGCGCTGGAGGGTGGAAGAAGATGAGATGGACAGAAGAAGACATGGCTGGATAATATCAAGGACTGGACCGAGTGTGAAGTTTCCAAACTCGGAGCATGGTGGATTATAGAGATGCGTGGAGATCTTTCTGTATCACATACCGGTATCTCATTGTGACACCCCTATGATCCTGACAGGTTATGGGTTTATTATTATTATAACAATGAGATTAACCTATTTGTTACCCAGGACTCACTTCATAGAAGGATATAATAAAATTACTGTATCCTAACGACCCCGACAAATAAGAAATAAGGAAACTAGGAAGAGTGTAGGTATAATATCATGTATTGAGCATATCGAAAGACAGCAAGTAAAATGATTTGGTCACTTTATAAGAATGAACACCATTAAAAGTATATGGCAAAAGAATATCCGGATAAAGAGTTAAAGGTAGACCAATAAAAAAAGTGTATATAAAACATCAAGATAACTTTGAAATAACATGGACTCAACACAACCAAGTTGACACATTGTTTTTCATAACTGGTGTTTCTAGAAACTCTTTGTCTTTTTTCTGCCTCCATAAAACATTAACAGATAAATATTCAAGCATGTTATCCATAAAGGATTAAAGCTCCTCGGCAAGAAACATGTGGTAGTGAGTTTAGTGAGCAAACCTCACAACACTTGACAAGAAATGTGTGATAGCGAGATTAATGAGCTCACCCCACAAACACAACACTTGACAAGAAATGTGTGATAGAGAGATTAATGGGCTCACCCCACAAACACAACACTTGAAAAGAAATGTGTGATAGAGAGATTAATGGGTTCACCTCACAAACACAACACTTGACAAAGAATGTGTGATAGAGAGATTAATGGGCTCACCTCACAAACACAACACTTGACAAAAAATGTGTGATAGAGAGATTAATGGGCTCACCTCACAAACACAACACTTGACAAAAAAATATGACACTAAACAGCTACTTCTTTTTACAAAAACACTTTCAGAGAATCTTGGTCAGAAGTTTTTGATAAATTTATAAACTCAACATTTATTGGAAAGAACAGGAAGGACTCCGGTTTAATAGGAAATGATAATAAGGAAGTGAAGATTGATTGGTCATACTCGTCAAGTGCCAACTCCACATTGAAACTGCCTGCAACAGACCTCCGTCCTGTATCTCCTTTCAGAGAATCTTGGTCAGAAGTTTTTGATAAATTTATAAACTCAACATTTATTGGAAAGAACAGGAAGGACTCCGGTTTAATAGGAAATGATAATAAGGAAGTGAAGATTGATTGGTCATACTCGTCAAGTGCCAACTCCACATTGAAACTGCCTGCAACAGACCTCCATCCTGTATCTCCTTTCAGAGAATCTTGGTCAGAAGTTTTTGATAAATTTATAAACTCAACATTTATTGGAAAGAACAGGAAGGACTCCGGTTTAATAGGAAATGATAATAAGGAAGTGAAGATTGATTGGTCATACTCGTCAAGTGCCAACTCCACATTGAAACTGCCTGCAACAGACCTCCGTCCTGTATCTCTTGCCTTAGTGGTGCATTCTGACACTGTATTTTGTTCACCTGCATCTCTGGCTACCTCTTGCTCACTCCTCTCTGCCATCGAATGAACAGGATAGAACATTACTGGCAAGTGAACAGACAAAATTGAAAGGAGAGATCAGACAATTTTCCTTCATCTCAAGACTACATTCCTGCTCACACTGCAACAGGTCTTTCAAAGCTCAGATTAGATTCATCAACCATCTCAGGACTCACAAATAATCAAACCAAACTTGACCCTTATTAAGGACATGTTCATCTTCACTTGTGAAGGAGGAGCATCATTACCCTTAAGTCAGTTTTTCAATAAGATGTCATGTCTTATAATAAGATGTCATATCTTATAATAGATCCAAAATATATTATTTTATTTGTATTCCCTTTAATATTTCCTAGACATTGCCAAAAGTTGAAGTAGGAACAGCAAACAAACAAACAACAATACTTTTTTTCATACATGGTATTGCTGGAAACTCTTTTTGTTTGTTTTCTTATCTTCCCATGATTCTCTCTATTTTTCTATCCAACGCCAATTTATAACAATAATTATAAAACCAATAACCCAGATAGATAGATAGATAAATAATGTCACGTTCTATATATCCACATGCCACAAAATCCCCTACCAATGTCATCTTTTTTTATATCCACATTCCACAAAATCCTTGTACCAATGTCACCAATAATCCACTTTTATATTACTATAAATTGGTAGCATATCCTATCCAGGACGTAGCTATCAACCCAGCATTTGTTGGCTGTGGTGATTTTCTAGGCAATATAAATACGTTCAGTAGGTTGCCATTGCTTTCTGAACTGTCCGGATGCACAACAGCCTGTGGTGAGGATCGAACTCGGTACCTTTGCCGTCACAGACGCGCTCTGTACCACTTCGCCACAGAGCCGGACAGTTATTTACTATAAATATTACACATTAATGCTACAAAAAAATTATTCTCATAAAAATATTCTCTTACATTAAATCTGATTACCTGCTGGATCTATTTCTTGTATGTACTTACCTGATATATGGAAACGCTGCCCTAACATCACCTCGCACAACAGCGATGATATAAGACACTCCAAAGGTAACTGCAGCCAGCAGAACCAATGTAATTGGTAACAGTCCAAGATGTGACATGGCAATGGTAGACGTCTACCAGCAAACTGAAAATTTATACTGAAAAAAAAATAAAATCAGCTATAAAATGTTGCATAATAATAATATAGTCAATTCCCATTATAACAACTTGTTCCAGAATTACCAAATATGTATGTAATAACAAAAGTTCACTATATACAGTACAAACAATATAGAATAAATATAATTGGGGATTTTCAAAGGTATTGTTACATAGGGAAATTTGTTATAAAAGGATGCGCTATAACAGGATTCCACTGTATTATTATTACAGTCTAATCCTGTTATAACAACTTGATCCGGACCAACAAAATATGTATGTAATAACAGAAATTTGCTATATATAGTACAAACAGTGATGAATAAATATAATTGGGGATATTGAAAAGTGTTGTTATATAGGAAAATTTGTTATAAGAGGATATGTTATAGAGGGATTCCAATATATTTAGTAGTCTATCTACTGTCTTTTCTCTGTTTTTACTGTAAGGCGTTGCAGGATTGAATGATGATTGGTTTGAGGGCTATGCCATGTTTTGCTGCTTGATATGCAGTAATATTGTGACATCTCAGAACATTGGTAACTCCTTCAATCCACCATCGTCGTGGTCTTCCTCTGCCTCTTACTGTTTCAATATTCATGTTTTTGGTCTTGTTGCTTGCCAAAATGGGTTCATTCTTATTAAGTGGCAGAACCATTCCATTCTCTGTTTTTTAATTTATTTGACTACAGATGCTGTTCCAACAGTAATTTATTAATGATAATTATTATGATTGGAGAAGGAATGGGCACCACCAGTTAAACATGGGCACCAAATGAAATATATCAAATGGTTAAGAAGCAGGAGAGGACACAGAAAAGCATGGACAGAAAAACAAGGACTGGTAAGGTCATGATTTTTCCTCACTCGTCCGCATCGTTGAAGATAGAAATCACTAGAGGACTCTTGATGCAGCCAATGTGGTACCTCTATGACCCTGATAGGTTGTGAGTTTACAGATAGATAGATAGATGGTAGGTTGGATGGATAGATGGTTGGATGGACGGATGGAGGGACAGCCAGATATATAGATGATAAGCTATAATTGAATACAAACAAATGTACTCCCTACAGTGTGGAGCTATGTTACTAGAGTAAAAAATAAATGACAAGAAAATGCAGTTTACAGTACAGCAATCTGGCCCACAGAGACTTCTCCGTAAAGCAAGTTGTAGAGAACCCAAAATGACGTAAAACTAAAATGCTTTGTACATGACCAATATTTAACTAGATGTTGAACAACCGATCACAGAAGTTATTTGGTCATCCATATGATAAAGGAATTACAGGTAACACTTGTGAAAGAGGATTCTCATCAGAATTCAGACTTTTCATATAAACTGAGATATTTGTCAACAATTACTGCTTTATACTTCAGAGGGACACAAATTAGTGGAGGTCGTGGTTAGACCATGAACCTCTGAAGTATAAAGCAGTAATTGTTGACAAATATCTCAGTTTGTATGAAAAATCTGAATTCTGATGAGAATCCTCTTTCACAAGTGTTACCTGTAATTCCTTTATTACAGGTTCATGGTCTAACCACGACCTCCACTAATTTGTGTCCCATGCATGAAGATATGTACACTGTCCCATGTGTGAAGATATGTACACTCTGTCCCTATAGAGTAGCTATTACTCTTCTCACTGTGTCATACAATCACTTGAACAACCGAAGAAGTGGTCAACAAGAAAGAAAGATTTGAACCTGGTCAGGAAAGTCCTGTTTGTAGTTCAGAAAGACACCCCAAGGAAAAATGATTGCATAGTTTGAATGAAATGGATATTACCTTGTAATAAAATGGTTTAATCCCTCATAAAGCATACAATGTTGCATCACAACATCTAGACTAGTGACTTATGTTGAAAGCCTTGAAAAGGAATAGAGGATCTACCACATTGTACTCTTCAGCTTCAACTTATTATTCTTGGAGATCCCATGCGAGTTGGGAGTCTAACCTGCAGACTGTTGAACACAAAACAAACAGTTGAACAGCTTGGCTTAGGCGTATCAAGTTATCAGAGCCATTACTATGTCAGAGATAGGTCTATTCTCCTTTGAAACTTTTAACTCATCAGCAAGACTCTTCCTAGCTGTTGAGTTATTATTTCTTACTATTTCAATATTTTTGAACAAACGACGTTTAAAACATAATTCCTAACTTTATTTTAGTGTCATTAATTCTAAGTTATTTATGTCTCTGTGTGCTGCATCATGTATGACGATTGATTGATGATGCGGGCGAACTGTTTTTAGTTTTTACATTTAACATGGCTGAGTATAAAAATAAAACCATATTTTAGGAGCTAGTATGATAGAAGGAGCTATTCCGTAGACATACGGTAGGGCTAAGTTAATATATGTACCTATATAATAGGCTGCTGATATACATAATACACGAAGCTAATTTTCAATTTGAATCGGACATTTGTTTACCTTGCATCATCTGGTTATTCGCAGTTGTTATGGCGGAAGTTGTGATTGTCGCAGTCTACATTTCATTAAAGTCACAATATGTCTTTGTTTTGTTCTAGTTTAAGATGCATTTAACAGTAAACAATATAATAATGAAAACCAAATGTGGAAAATACTCCCACACATGAGTATTTTTCACGAAAATATCTCAAACATCTGGACTTTTCACATGCAAGTATTTATATTTTTTTCTTCCTGGAAGTATCATGTGAAAATGAGCAAGAGTTCTGTTTTTGTTTGGTCTATTTACACTGAGACCTTTGAACTTTGAACTTAATAGGGAAGCGGATCTGAATATAAATTATAATAAATGTATGATGTGGTCTTTTGTTTCTCGCTGACATTATTTTTTTGGCTGTATTACCTGTATTGTTTATATGTAAAACTCTGATATAAGCAAATAAGACTAACTTCTGCGTTGAAATGAACATACATCACCATAAGAGGTTATATGTCACTTAACCAAAGTCTTGCAGACGGTCAAAAAGAAGTAATCCATTTAGCATTTTCACAGGAATGGGGCCTTTTCAAGCGATCATATCACAGCAAAAGAAGATATTTTTTTCATATTTCTCATTTTTCTTATATATCTTTAAACATATTGTCTATGAACAACGTGTTATGTCTCCAGACAGTCCAAGATTCGGCAGTGTTTTCCCAAATTTTGGGATCTACGAAGAAACCTTTTATTGAGGATTTACAGACGTATTTATATATACCTCAGCATTGGACTACCGCGGGCTCGCTGTGTGTGACTGGCCGTGATATTGACGCATGCATATTCAATGACAATGATGACAAGAGCCTCATATAGGACTAGGAGCTGTAATTGTTCAATATCAGCTTTGCCATCATTCTGAAAGTCCTTTGTTGGTCTTTGCAATAACATGATCAACGTGTTCCCGAAAGCACAGACTATGCTCAAATCGCACGCCCAGATATTGTAATGTTGATATCCTGATTGCATTGTACTATCTCAACTTCTCCGGCGGTGTCGCAGACTCTACGATTTGATTGTTAAGAGACATCCATGTCATAGTAGCCTTCATGTGGTTGATCATTGCCCCTGAATCATCACACCAGAAGGCGATAAGGTCTAGCTCATTCTGCAGTGATCCGACAGTTTCTGGTCTGACCCTTCCTTGTCTGTATATTAGTATATCGTCCGCAAAAGACAGTGTTCTACGTCTTCCGTCGAGCTATTGCTGCGTAATTGCCACGATGTAGACATTGAATAATACGAATGATATGGGAGATCTCTGTGGTAAACATGGGCGTATTGTTGTGAGCTTAGATGTCCAACAACCGCACCCGAGGGTCAGCTTCCTTTCAAGCAACACCACAATCTGTCGACAAGCACGGTGTGTGTTTTGACTGTCATTACTTTTTAATCGTCAACTGTGTTCTTGAAATGTTAGCCAAAATGTCTCTGTCTGGTCGTGTTGGATACAGCTGTCAGTGATGCTGAACTTAGTTCATTTACGTCTAACTCGGACTAAGCGTTCCGCAGCCTACCAACCAATTTCTTGTGGGCAGACGATTCCATTGCCAACTAATTTGCGTGCACTGAACACTTTTCTCATCTGACAATTTGTGTTATAGGAAACGATTGGCGGTGGAGTTGGACTTGGGTTGCTTTGACCCTCTTAGACGAGGTCATGTTCACAATTTCTTCTCTAAAGTCTGAGCACTGTTGTTTTCTGCTAATTTAATTGTTTACCCCTTCCCCACAATTTGTATCTGCTTTTTATTGTGCACTGTTGTGCTTTTATTGTGCAATGTGGTGCTTTTATTGTGTAATGTGATCCTTTATTCAATGGGATCATTCGTATGGAGGAGGGCCAGCTATGTTACATAATTATTTTCCATCGCAAAAGAAAGCAAAAAGATTGTAATTAGGTATTAGGCATTAAGTTTGATGATTATCCTCTTCTCACACTGGACAAGTCTATAAGTGCTCAGATCTCCGCTTCAATAAATCCCTCAGGGTAAAATGGCTGATGGTTTCGGTTCTATGTTGGTTCACTGCTCATTTTTAAATCTTTGTCAGTCATGTCCGGGGACAAAGTACTAATTCAGGCAGAAAAGTTTCAGTGTATTCCAAGTCATCAAATGAAGGAAAGATTACATAATCTAGCAATGGGACGACTGAAAAGAAGCAGCTTTATCCATCAAGCTAAACGAATCCGCAGACAACTTACAGACCTACCTGAAATTGACAGCCCCTTAAGGCCTGTACCCGAACAAACCCCGTGGAGTGAAAGACATGGAATGCCGATATACATTCAGACCAATGTGAAAGGAATACTAAGCGAGGACGAACAGAACAGTGTGCAGCGAATGACAGTCACCCTCAGTTTCCTGGATGAGGAATATCCACAAGATATATGGGTCAGAGTGTACACAGATGGGTCAGCACAGAATGCCGTGAGGAATGGAGGTGCAGGTGTATATATAGAATATCCACACAAGCCTAGAGATACAATCAGAACACCGACAGGAAAGTTCTGCAATAATTATGATGCAGAAATCCAGGAAATTAGTGTGGCAGCTAAAAAACTGCTGAACTCCAACTCTGACATACAGCCTGTGGTATTCCTGACAGATGCAAGGTCAGTGCTTCAAGCTCTCCACTCTGGAAAACTAACAGACTTGAAAAAAACTACTTAGCGAATTGTCTTACCAGTATAGGGTAACCATGCAGTGGATACGCTCTCACTGTGGAATACCAGGAAATGAAAAAGCAGACCAACTGGCTAAGGAAGGTGCTACCGAAGACCAACCAGATATACCAATCACCTACCATCAGAAAAAAACAGATGATCAAGTCAATAAGAAAGCCACAAACACCAACACAAGATGACTATCATATTATGAACAGACTAGAACAAGTTATAATTCTACGTCTCAGAACAGGACACAACCGACTCCGCAGTCACATGTATACAAAGTTCAAGATTGGCAACACGGCCATGTGTACATGTGGATAGGCAGCACAGAGTGCCAAACATATACTTCAATAGTGTTAGAGCATGAAACGCTGAGGCAGACATATTGGCCAGAGGAAACAACACTGGAATCAAAACTCTATGGGACACTGTATGAACTACAAAAGACAGTGAGTTTTATTAAGGAGACAGAATTACAGATATAGACATGTTTTAAGTGAACGAAAGAAGAAGAAGAAATGTCCGGGGACAAAAATAAGCGTGCGTTTTTGTAGTGATGCAAGACTTTTAGCGTTCTCTAATGATATCACCCAATCACCATACATCACCTGTTTTGACTTTCTGAATCATATTAATTGAGTCAATTTTTATGCACGCATTAGAATAGGCTTGCGATTTCAACCAGTTGTTGCAGTAAAGGCACCACTGGCTTCGTGTGCTGTTCTTCCTTTTGATTGGCAGTAAAGGCCCATGCGCATCGATCGTGACGGATTACCGACCCGTCCATGTAAATTACAACATCTGTGTTAAGGGCATGCTCGCAGATGAGAGCCTTGACCTCAGTATCCACGCTCACTGGGCTGTCTTTCCAGTACTCTTTATTGAGTGTAATCACGGGCTTGACTGCCTCTTAAAAGACCAAAATATGTGCTCATTGGGCAAAACTGAACTCCAAAAGGTAAAGCGTGAAACTTGGTAATGAAGTTTTGCTAATAACACGAAACACACACAGGCACACACACGGAAATCGACTTTTCCACCGAAAGGCCTTTATCAAGGATAACATACACCTATGCATCAAAAACGACACGTACGGACAACACAATTTGCGTTCACATGTCTAGCGAAATCGCCGGAAGGATAGAAATATATCGGAGGTGACACAAACAGGAAATTTACAGAAATAGGAAATAAACAAAAACAAATCCAAATATATGTGAAAACGAGACAGAGACATGACGGAACAACCCGATATCATGCGTATGTTAGGCGTTCATTAATCCCCAAAGGCTTGAGAGTGCCAAATTCGTATACGCTGCGGTTTTCAAGCGCCAGACGGGTCCGGTCGTCGGGTCATCGAAGAGGCACGCATTTATGGCCGTCACCTGAATATTTTGGGCGCCCCGATGGCCTGTGCCATTGAAGTGGAAGTCGACAGAATAGCCCGAATGATATTTGTTGCTGTGTAGGTGCTCGCTGAGTCGGTCAGCAAGCCTCCTACCAGTTTCACCTATTTACGTCATCGTGCAGCGCTTGTAGATGATGGCTGAGATGACGATAAGTTATGCCAGGGCCTGATGCATTGTTCCGCGACCATTTAAGAGCGGTCTGGACGGTCTCTGCAGTGATATGTATTCCACTGAACCTCCGTACATAGACCAGTCAGCGCGGTAACAATCCAACGCCTAACATCTAGCTGGTTTTGGTCCGTCACTTGAAAGTAATGCTCAAGGAAGGTTTTTCCCTTATCTTTGCTTGATTTCTGTCATGTCAGATCAGTGGATTGTAAATGAGATATATCGAATATTTGAACATTTACGTTCTTGCTCCGCTGAAAACGCAGTCTTAAGAGATTTGTCTGAACTGATCGTCTTGCAGAATTCATTCCACCTTTCTTCTTTGGTTTACTGAGCGCATGCCTTGAAGAGTAACACGGTGTCATCTACGGTCTGCTTCAATGATAATACGTTATTGGATGGTGCGCAGTCGGAGTTGCGCTCTTTCTACCACGCCTTGACTGCCTGCCCTTGTTCCCCCATGCTTTCACTATGTCGTTATTCCGCCATGGTGACTGGCAATGCTCACTGTTCCGTGGGCGTTTGACCTGTAGTGTATTTCACCTAATACTTTTTTATCGTGTCAAGGCCTATGTTATCATATTGGGAGTTACTGTGCCATCATTGAGACACGCGACATCTGCGGTTACCAACGCGTTCTCGAGGTCTTCCCCTTGGTTGTTGGTAATGTCGTTTCCCCACTGTCTTCCCCCGGCATTGAAGTATCCGCAAAAAAGTGTTTTTCGTCTTGCTCGAGTAAGCTTTCCCACATCGTTTTGTCTATCGTGCCATTGCGAGCATACACGTTTACGATGATCATAGATACTGGCACTTGTATCCTGACAGCGTGAACTTGTATCTCGGTGCAGTTCCACCAAGACATGTCCATCACGAATGCCATTATACTGTTGCGTACGAGGATTGCCTGAACAAGGTAAGTCCAAATGTAGAAGGCTGTAAATCCCGTGGCTAAAATCGTGCCTGCCCCAAGATTTGTCTCTTGCAAAACGATTATGTATATGAGCTTATCGAGAGTGGTCCTTCGTTGGTTGACGCTCGAGCAGTTCCAGTACAGGATGCGCATGTAACTGCGGCCAGCTTGTCACACTTAAGTTGTTGCCTTCTTGCTCCCGCTTTATTTTTCATCCTCTTCTCGCGTCTTCGTCGGCGTAAAGCTCGGTGGTCGTCGTTGTTTTCTATAGCAACCATCAAACAGATTCTAATTGTACGTCTGCATGTTCTTTGTCATAAACAATACTTTCTTCTGTGTTCGTTCTCAAACTCCTACAAATTAGTAGGATGTAGTAAGGAGAACGGAATGTGTTGTGCAATAATTTACAGCTTCGTTGCGATATCTGTGCTTTTTGACCTGACGCATCCAACATCATCATGGTTACCGGATCACTGTGATCCTATGTGAAATGAGACAACCAACTCCAACCTAAAACCTCCTTTGTCTCCACTTACAACTTGCATGGAGGGTAAATAGTGTTATTCCTCTTTTCTCCCCTTTCGGGATACCGGCTCCATACGAGGGAATAAACTATTTTTTTTTTAGGGTTTAAGATTTAAAGATAACTCTTTCTTCACAACTCTTTATATAATTATGAGATTGTGTGCCCTGTATTGTAGGGAACAATGTACTTAATGCTTCATCATCATGTGCCGTCTCGGCAACAAAAGTTGGCTGCAACAGACCTCCAACATCTCCTGTCTCTTGTTTTGGTGGTGCATTCTGCTAGACTGTAATCTTTCCATCTTGTAATGTTACTCTCCCACTTGTATCTCTGCCTACCTCTTGCTCGCTTCGCTTTGACGCAATCTTCAAGTAAGGTCTTCAATAAGGTGTCATGTCTTTTAATATGTCCAAAATATTTTATTTGCTTGATTTTATTTCTCGTAGTAATTATTTCTTCATATAAAGTGTTTTTAGAACCTATTTTTTTTCTCTTTTCATGATGTTCTCCATATTCTTCTATATACCCACATCTCAAAGGCATCAATTGTCTTCTAATTGTTTGTTTAGTGTCCATGTTTCTGATCTATACAGTAATACATAATAGATGTAGCATTTTATAATTCTCATTTTTAACTTGTTTGTAATTTGTTTAGATGTTAATATTTTCCTCATGTCATCGACGGTACTTTTAGCCATTCCTATTCTCCATTTAAATTCTGTTTCACATCTGCCATCATTTGTGACTATGTTTCCAAGATATTGATAATGTTTTACTTGTTGTAGTTTCTCTCTATGTATGTTTATGTATAGCTCTTGTTCTTCTGCGTCTTTGCTGATTATCATGGTTTTTGTTTTTTGGATATTTATATCCAGTCCATATTCATTACTTGATTTATTGACTTGGTCTATTAGTCTTTGTAGTTCATGTTTACTTTCTGCTAAAAGAACGGTGTCATCTGCATATCTCAGGTTGTTTATTGTTTTCCCATTCATCTCGAGTCTTGGCACTTCTTCTATATTTTGAAGATATTCTCTGTGTAGATATTAAATAGGCGTAATATTGCTTACTCAATGCAAATTAGCTGGATTCCAGATTCCCAGAACCGCTAGCTTCACTATTTTTAAATGGCTATGAAGCTCTAATATAACCAAATTGGACTAACATCCGTGGTTAAAAGGAGCGTGCTTCACCATACGAGGTACATCTTACTTAACTCGAGTTCTAGAAAAAATAAGAACGCAGTCCACAAGATTTGAACCAGGTCCATTCAGCTGATACTCGCAACCCTGCTCACAGCTAAAGGAATTATTTCATCGTCATCATCATCATCACCATCACTACCACATACCACCAATAAAGTATCACCATCATCACAATCCCTACCACATATCACCAACATAACCATCACAATAATCAATATCACCACTACGTAACACCACCACCAACATCATCATCACCACCACCAACACCGCCACCACAACCAAAAATCACCATTATCATTATCATCGACATTATCACGAATATCGCCATCATCATCATTATCCCACGTATCGTTTTTTCTATTTCATCAATAATATTAACGAAACATGTACAACAAAGTAAGACAGACTTTAATTGCAAAAATAAATAAATACATTTAAAATGAGTCATCAAATTCTCGTAATGGCATGTCCAGGTTAGACTGTGAAGTGTAAGGCCCTTTTTCCAAAACGTCATGGGCACTGATCCCCACACAACATCCTTTACCTTAGCTGACGCGCCTGTTCCGTGATTTTCATTTTTCACTTTGAATGATGGTAGTTGAATGAAAATTCATATTAGTTCAGATGAATTATAATGTGTCTGATAAACTCACAGGATCTATTTGGAAAAGGTATTTCTTGTTTCTTGAACATGTGGCCAAATCTGATAAAAGTTTGATATTTTGATTATTTTTTAAATATTGAAATTTTTACGCCACAGAAGATTCCTTTGTGTTACCAGTGCCAAACTTGGTCTATCTCATCTTCAAATTACAGGAAGATAATGACACTTACGATGAAATGCTTACGGAAAGCCGCAGGGGTCACCAGTCTCGATAGAGTACGAAATGAAGACATCAGGGAAAAAATAAACACCTTGCACAGAATACATACAAAGGCAGCAGATCAAGTGGTTTGGCCACATTGTGAGAATGCATCACGACATGTTGCCCGTACAGGCATAAAACCAAATGAGATCAGGGTTCAAAGCCTGAGGAAGACCACTAAAAAGATGGATAGAAAACGTCAGGGACATCCTAAACAGACACGGTCATAGCACAGCCGAGGCTACACATCTGGCTTTAGAACGCAAGCTCGAGCTTCAATCACCCCTACGCTTAACGGCAAGAATGGATAACAAACCACCTGGGGAAAGACAATAGAAAAAAAAATAAGATTCCTTATATACCGCGGGGACGAGTTATAGTTAGCTAAGTCACAGCCTATGTTCATCAGAAATAATTAAGCTTGAGGTTAAGACAATCCTGTCAACACGAACTCCAATATAACATTTCACAGCCGAAACCGAATTTAACCCGGTAAGAAAACCGAAACGCAAGTTTGGCCAGAAAGACGCAAATATCTTTCAAGTCTGTCCACCTTCCTTCAACAAAAATGGAAAGTGGAGTGGTGGTATATGAATCACCCACTTCCTTACCCAGGCACACAGCATCCATATCGGTTAAACTTTAATAAAAACAGTCAATTCATGAAAGAAGCCAGAGGGTAAATTAAAAATTCTTGAGACTAACGGGAATTGAACCAATCCGTTCAACGGCACCAAATCGCCTAGCAACTCTCGTACACGGGTTTTTCCGTACTTGACTAACCGCATCTAAAAGACGCATCTTTAGATGCTGTTAGTCAAGTACGGAAAAACCCGTGTATAAGAGTTGCTAGGCGATTTGGTGCCGTTGAACGGACTGGTTCAATTCCCGTTAGTCTCAATAAAAACAGTACATGGATAGATGTTCCTTCAGCGCTGAATACGGTGCAATGGGCAGAAACCAGAGCTCACTGGTGTGATGTGATGCTTCTTGGTGTAATTCTTGCACGTTCTTGAGACCCATTGTCGTACCCTCTTTGATGATTGTAGGTTGGGTCTGTTTCTATTTAGTGACACAGGCTTTTTACGATAACAGCTTGTTAGACCCTTGATCATTCTGTTCGTTTTATGCCCCTTTTTTGCCTTGCAGCGTCAGGGGTAGAAGATTTCGGTGAAGGACATTTTTTTGGTGTGCTTCACATAAGTTTGAAAACCCCCTCCCCCCTCACCACTTATCTATGTGTCTGCCAGAACCACACGTGTAAATATGAAACTAACACTGGAACTCTGATAAATACAAATCATGTTTTTAAACAGTAAAAACAAAAACTAAACTTAATGGTTTATGCCACAAAACAGTCCTCATTCATTCTTCATGTAAACAAAAGCTGCCAGTTGCTATGGATACAAAAATTCTGGTCTCGCGGGACTTCCCATCCAATCACAATCCACATGAACATAAACAGGTTTATACGCCGATACAGATTTCAATTGCCCATCCAGTACGTTTCCACCTGTTGATAAATAGGTAAATACATGTAATTATAAAGGCAAGCATGGTGACAGGTAAACAATCAATACACTGTCGATTACTAGATTTGATTGAGTAAGAGTGACAGGTCTATCTTATTTTGGGTTATCCAATTTTTTTAAAATCTCAATTGTGTTATATTGGTGAAACTTGGAACAGGATAATGAAGTTTTACTAAACACTGATAACAAGCATTATAGTATATATTTTTAAAAATGACGTTTCGACCAAAATACCTTTATCAAGAACACAATATCAATCACGACGTGTAGGAAACAACACTTTATAATAATGGCTAATCGGAAGACTCGCAGACCGATTATGTTAACATTTGCACATCATAGAGCACTGGTCTGGGACTCCTGTCGCTGATTACTTCAACGACGGAGATCATTGGGGTGCCAGTGATGTCCAGGTTGCGGCCATTAAATCGCGCTCGTATGATGACCGTCGGATTCGATATACGCTTGAAAATAGGTATATCCAAAAATTTGGCACATTACATTCCTTGCGGATTAACATTCTTTTACGTTCAGTGTGTCTCTTATGGTGAGGGACACTTCTTTTAACCGCTGATGTTAGTCAAATTTGGTTATATCGGAGCTTTGCAGCCATAAAAATTAGTGGAGGTTGCGATTCTAGTTATCCATTAACCACGACCTCCGGCGAATGTAAAGTTTGGATGAACATCCGCTATTCATAGGCGCGTATGTATATATATCCTGTTATACTGTGTCATTTTTCTGTTTTGTTGCATTGACATCCCATGATATTCTAACTTTTTGTGTGGTGTCGTTTCATCTCTACCCTTCTAGATTTTTTCATCATTTATATTCTTCCAAACTTCTGGATTTATCCAAACTAACCATTATTATGTGAATGTGGAATTGCCGTTTCTTACTCGTCCAGTGTTATGTTGTGTTCTTGATAAATGCCTTTTTAGTGGAAACGTCGATTTTCGTGTATTATCATACGTATATCCGATGATTAACAAAACTGCATTACAATGTTTGTTAGTTTTGTCCGATGTATAAAAGATATCTTATTGTTTAAACATATCGATGGCTGCGACTGGTCAACTCGCCCCGAATCGTTAAGTTCAAAACACACAGACAAGAAGAATACGTTCTAGAAAGAATGTGTCAACTGGATAAAAAATAGAATCGGTTTAAGCCACGAAGCCTAATTGCTGCACATGCAAATCCTCTCCATCCATCTCTATCCCTGGTATTTATTCTACAATTTCTGATCTATAATTCTTGTAGATCTTCCTCCTTGATCTATCTTCGTCGTGGTCTAGTTACACGAGCATTGGTTGTTGTTTATAATTACCTCAACAAAATAGAAGGTGAAGGGACGCAAAAGTTGGCGTCAAGAATGCTGTTTTATACATCAATTAAATTGTCTGAATTTGAAACATTTTTTTATAATTTGAAAAATTTATAAATAAACTTTTTTTTTAGGGGTGAGGGTTACATTTTTCTTATAATTAAGCAAGATCTTCCCGGAATTCTTGACAACTGTTTACAATGGGAAGGGTACAAATGGACACAAAATTGTTGATTTAATTTTGACAGTACCTTCCTTTTAATATTCATCTTCTATAGTCTGCTGAAGTCTGATGTGTGGGGTCATTGACACACGTGAGACCGAGACACAACACATCTCCGTTCTCTGGACTATATCCTGCTGGAAATCTAATAGCATCATCGCCCTGCAGCAACAGAGATCCAGCGGGAGTTCAAGAATGAACACTGAAACACAAATCTCGTATAGTCGTGTACAATA
Organism: Meghimatium bilineatum; assembly: GCA_034231615.1. Classification (NCBI taxonomy): domain Eukaryota; kingdom Metazoa; phylum Mollusca; class Gastropoda; order Stylommatophora; family Philomycidae; genus Meghimatium; species Meghimatium bilineatum. The sequence goes on along the minus strand of CM067318.1, from coordinate 42,512,199 downwards.
TTTATAGCTGGGGGGGGCGTGGCTGTGCTCTTATAGTCTTGTACAATATTTATATCTCGGGCGCCATGACTCTCTCTTATAGTCTTGTACAATATTTATATCTCGGGCGCCATGACTCTCTCTTATAGTCTTGTACAATATTTATATCTCGGGCGCCATGACTCTCTCTTATAGTCTTGTACAATATTTATAGCTGGGAGGGGGGCGTGAATCTGCTCTTATAATCTTGTACAATATTTTTATCTGGGGAGCTGTGACTCTTGTATTCTTTTTCACAAGATAGCACCCCAGGAAGAATGAGATATTTATCCTTTAAATACGGGGGGGGGGGGGCTATGTAAGGGTGTGTCGGATTTTCCCTACCCCCTCTTTCCTACACACTTTAGAGAAACAAAACATGACATTTAACACTACAAGAAAAGTAAAACAAAGATAGTCATTATTCTTCCCCCCTCCCTTCCAATTTCTATCCTCTGCGTTAAAACTACTGATAATATAATATAGCAGAATCCCTCTATAGCGCATCCTTTTATAACAAATTTCCTTATTAAACAACACCTCTCACAATCCCCAATTATATTTATTCTTTATTGTTTGTACTGTATATAGCGAATTTCTGTTATTACATACATATTTCGTTGGTCCGGATCAAGCTGTTATAATGGGATTTAACTGTAAAGCTAATACCCCCATACCCCCCGCACCCAACAGCTCACCTAATATGAAGAAAAATGTTCTATTATTATACTGCAACCTCGTCTAAATAAAAGTGAAATTGTTGTTTTCTAATCCACCGATCAACACAAATCTTTTAGCGAAGTTCTATCTACAACCGTGACCTTCGGTTACATAAGACCTACTGGGTAATGGGAACTCAGGTCTTATAAAATGACTAAAATTACTATTCCCTTGATTTTCGTTGGATGTTACACGCAAATTAATCCGAATGACCAATGAAATTTACGGGAGAAGTCATTAATTAATCTTGATTACCCACTAGTCTGTAGATCTTGCACTGCTGACGACCTGCTACGCATATGATGAAATTGCCAAATAAGACAGACTAACAGTAGAATTAAAACAAAGTAGAAGCTACATTTTTTGACGTGGTTCTTTTCTCAATTTTTTTCCTGTGTTTTTTCGTTGATCGACGATGGCAGAAGTCACACAGGTAACAGAAAATATATAGAGACCAACGGAAATCACGGCAATAATAGAAAACATAAAAAGGCTGATTCTGTTTTATTTTGATTCTGTTGTTAGATCTTATTGTGTGACTGGCGACACTACGGCTCTATTGGGGAGGGGGGGGGGGAGGTCATTCATAGGTAAGCACTTACTGTTATGCCTGGACAGCTGGAACTTATAGAACAGATCATCTGGTAGTGGTGTAAATTCTGCGCACATAATTGCGTCTTCATCTCTGCTGACATACTCTTTCGCTCTGAAATTCAGATATCAGAAAACATAATATTTATACACTTAAGTAAGTTATATAAACATGTGTAGTCAAATTTGGACACATTCATTTTCTGTGATCAGTCATTATGCATCAAGTTCGATATGGTCATCATGTAGAGAGAGAGAGAGAGAGACTCAGTTTGTTTGCTGTGGGTTTTCACACTACACAACAATTGATGACGAGTCTATACTGCTACTACACAACAATTGATGACGAGTCTATACTGCTACTACACAACAATTGATGACGAGTCTATACTGCTACTACACAACAATTAATAGCGTTTCTATACTACTACTACGCAACAATTGATGACGAGATTATATTACTACTACACAACAATTGATAGCGTTTCTATACTACTACTACGCAACTATTGATGACGCGGTTATACTGATACTACGCAACAATTGATTTGGTTTCTAGACTGCAACTACACAAATTCTGCGTTTAATCACTACATCTAGTCCGATATTGATTGTGTAGATCCTATAGCGCAATTTGTTTAAGATCGTTTTGCATTACTCATATTTTGTTATGGAGGACGCTCATGTGGTTCAGACTGTGAGCAGTGAGACTGGGGCAGACATAAAGTATCTGTTTCGGTGTTTTTGTTATTTCTCCACAGAAGCAGACTTAGAGTAGCTCACACGAGTTCGGTGTGGTTTTTTTTTAGGTGGCAGTGCCACGTTCTCAATCGAAATACTACAAATTGTTCGTTTCTGTTCAATTTATTGATGCTGTCTTGCCCATCTAGATAGTTTCCGTTGTATTCTCCAAGTATAGTTTTAGTAGTGACTTAAACTGAAAGGTCCTAAACAAATTTAATGAAAAAATGGATAAATCACATATCACGTGCCTGCCGTGTTCACAATTTTCCAGTAATATATGCCGCTAGTAATTTTTTAGTAGTTTGCAATGTCATCGCCGATTGTGATTTTTAAAATTAGTTTGTGACTTCATTCTGCCGGTTCATTTCTATTAGCAAAATGACTGCCGTATCGATGTTAAACTTGCGTTTGACTGATATGGACGCAATACGTTTGCTGCAGAGATGTATAGCGTTTATAAGGGGTGGAGGGTGGGTACGTGTTAGGATTAGGATTAGGTCTAACACTTCTTCTAACTTCCACGGTCATCCCTTCTCCTCCGGTGCGCATTCGTGACATTAATTCGTTGCATAATTTAACATTCGCTAAAATTAGCCATTTTGTTATTCTGGCAATACGGTCTGCTAGTGACGTAATTTCATTGACGGCAAGAAATCTGCGCGCATTAACTGTGCATAATAGCAAACTGCGTCCACATTTCGGAAATAGTAGGTAGGCACATTATATGTGATTGTACCGAACAGAATAAAGAATTGCAATGAGAATGTACAAATGTTCTTTTGTTGTTTTAGGTAACCCCATCCCCTCTCTTAGAGAATATGTATCTACGGTCCTGCTTCTTACTGCATGTACTTCTGTCAAGGAACAAGAAAGATTTTATAGGTTGTGGAGATTCTTCTTCTTTTCTTTCGTTCACTTGAAACATGTCTATATCTGTAATTCCATCTCACCAATAAAACTCACCGTCTTTTGTAGCCTACACAGTGGCACACAGAGCTTCGACTCCAGTGTTGCCTCCTCTGGCCAATATGTCTGCCTCAGCGTTTCATACTCAGAACAATCTTAAAGTACATGTTTGGCACTCTGTGTTGTCAATCTTGAACTTTGTGCATTTGTGACTGCGGAGTCGGTTGTGTCCCGTTCTAAGGAGTAGAATTACAGCCCGCTCTGATCTAGTCATAATGTGACAGTCATCCTGTGTTGGCGCCTGCGACTCTTCCACTGACTTGACCATCTGTCTCATCCGAGGGCAGATGATTAGCTTATCTGGCCGATCCTCGGCAGTATCTTCCCTAGCAAGCTGGTCTGCCCCCTCATTTCCTGGTATTTCACAGTGAGAGGGTATCCACTGCATGGTTACCCTATACTGCTAAGATAATTCATTAAGCAGCCCCTGCAAGTCCGCCAGTTCTTCAGACCGGAGAGCCCGACGCACTGATCATGCATAAATAATTCTTTGTCATTGTAGTCGCCATGGTTGTGTATGCTGCATGTCTCCGAAATATGAAGAGTAGTAGTGATTTTCAACGGAGGCCGTAGGTCTCCATTGGGGGAATTTGAGTCAGATCGCTTCAATGTGAGATCAAAAAGAGAAAATTTAAAATGGTGGAAGGGGGGGGGACAGACTTGTAGAAAATGTATTGAATATGTATTTATGCATATGTGAACGAAATTAACTTAGATTATACAAACGGTATACCATAATTGCTGTACTGTATTCTCACATTGTTTGTATCCAGCGAACAATGTCAATAGTAAAATCATGTGACATCAATATTAATAATACAAACTATAATCTACTCAAATATTATGTAGCTGTCAATTCCTTAAATAATACGTATATTAAATGATCGTATTACCACAAAATGGGTGTTGTTATGTTTAGAGGAAAAGAATACATGTGGAAAAAATCAGAATATAATGAAATTAGTCCTTCACGATATTTTAGCCTTTTATTCACACAAAAGTGCATGCATTGTTCTTGTGTGTACTGGTATAGTGGTTACGGATGTTGTATGGAGGAACAAGCTATTTCAATTACTGAGCGATCTTGTACAATATTATTTCGTCGAAACATCCGATTTTTTAAAATATAATTTAAATGTTTACTTCCGTGTAATGGATGCAAGAAAATATATTTGTATTTCCGATAATTTTGAAAGTGGATATTTTGATGTTTTGGGGTATATAATTAGTTTTGTAGTTAGTGTAGTATATAGTTGAGAGGTTAGACCGCTAGTCGCACACTATTGAGATCCTGTGTTGGACTCACGGTAAGACAAATAAAACACGATTAGTCAAGTACGGAAAAACCCGTCTACTCGAGTTGCAAGGCGATAGGTATCGTTAGAACGGACTCGTTCAACTTACTATAAGAGGTATTTTGACTGAATCAGAATTCTGGATTGTATCTATAGTTTCCTGCCGTAGACAGGTGTGTCGGACCATTGACGTAATAAAACGGCTATACAAAAAAAATTCCATTCTCTGGACTACATCCAGTTGGAAATCTAGTAGGACCATGGTCCTGCTACAGGAGAGATCCATCGGGGCTTTGAGAATGAACGCTGACTAAGAATAAGAATGTATAGTTTGTGTTATCAGCTAAATAAAAATACGAATCGATCATAGGTCAGCCAACTGATGTGACTGATCGATTGCAGGTAAGTGTAGCAAAAACGTTGCCATTCAACAGGTACTCATTTTTTTTCTAACTGGTAGCATATCTAGTTCAGGATGCAGTCACCAGCGCAGCAATTGTTGGGTTGCAGTTATTTTCTAGGTTATATAACTATATAAGTACGTTCAATATTTTGTGATAACTTTCTGAACGGTGAGATGCACAACTTCCTGCGGCAGGGCGGGTTTCGAGTGTAATAATTTGAAAGTCACTATACCACTCTGCCACAGAGCCGGACAAAGGGGACTGAAATATATAATAATGAGTTTTGGACTAAATTTGGATGGTGACCACGTCGAATAAGATAGATTTTGAAAAATGATGTTAGATGTTGTAGTTTACTAGTATGTTTAGCCAGAAACGTCCAACCAAGACATTTAACTGCAAGATTGCATGCAATAATAACATAAAAGTTCATTAACACCTTTGAAAGCGAGCCTGTATCACGACCATCTCAAATAGCAAATAGATTGATCTTTAAGCTGAGTAGATATAGTGTAGACAAAAGCACTAACAAGTTCTCAATCAGTATCAATAACAGCAAATTAGAAAGTAGACGGTGATGACCTCGACATCCTGTTCAGGATATGGCACCTGATGATGATATATAGCGAAACCATTTTCCGTTCTACAAGCTGATTGTATTTTATAATCCCAATCATATTTTTCTCAACTTCTGATGTTGAATTTACCCACAAGCTATTTACGTTATACAAGATTTAAAAAATACACAATCTCACCAATCAATGTTTTTAATATAATGAACACAATAACATCAATCAAGGCTTTTACTATACATAAGCAAGACGGAATTAAAACATATTATTTACTATACACAAGCAAGAAAACCTGCTATGCTATCTGCAAGCACTATGGCAGAGAGCAAGAAAAAGTGTGGCTGTTCAGCCAATGGAAGTAGTATAATGGGAAAACTGAGGAAAGATTCAAACATTCAAAGAGACTGCAAGGTCAGCAAAGGCAGCAAAATGGGACACGTTTTGCCAGGAGATCAAACGTGAAAAGTCACTCAAATTGTTCTGGCGTTTACACAAATCCATGAATGGTCTGATAAGACGCACGACTGTTGTCGATTTCCAGAGTGACGATATGAACGGGCAGAAGACGGACGAGACAAAAGGTGCTGCGTTGCTGACAAACTATACCGCACACATTAGTCAGAGAAATGTTAAGGCATATAAATTAATCAGGAAAAATGTTACAGACACGTGTAATAATTTGAGCATCGAAAAATATATGATAGTTACAGTTGAAGAAATTAGGAAGGCGCTGAAAAGTACAAAATCACAGCACCAGGACCAGATGGCAATAGATACGATGACATTAGTCGAAGAACGGATGAGGAGTTTGGAGAGTTGACGCACATGTTCAATAATAGCCTTTTAAAGGACACAGTGAAAGAAGACTGGTCGCATGCCTATTTAGTTCCACTGCCCAAACCGGGCAAGGATCACACCAAGATGCATGGCTACAGAATAATAACAATGGAGAATACAATAGGCAAGCTATTGAAAAAAATTGTGGCCTGGAAAGTATCGTGTCATCTTGAGAGAAACAAGAGTTTACCAATGTTATTAGGTGAAAGTAGCTACATTTATTTTCGTTATATTATGGATGTTCGAGTAATGAAAGAACAGATCAGCGGGCTTCAAGCGCGATTGGGGCACATGGTGATGGAGGAATGGATCTAGCTGACCATTTGAATTAGAAAATAGATATAACACTCGAGAGTGAGACTATCTGATGATTCCTTTTTGATGGCCAGGATTAAAGAACAGGGCTTGAAATGCGGTATCCCTAGTAGCGAACATTGTGGAGGGCGCAGAAGAATGATGGTCAACCGGCAGACTACCGGTACTGTCAACAGAAGTGTAATGGCTGATACACTCAGGGAGAGATCTATCAACTGTTCGCCGTGTCCAGTTTGCAGTTATGATGATGCGTCGACTAACTGAGATGCGATTAAACCATTATTTAATATACACAAGCAAAACGTAATTCAAACATAGGGGGTGGGGGGAGCTATTATTCCGTGTTCACTTTCAGACAGCTCCTCAAATAACAAGCAATTTAACCATGGAAGTAGTTTTCGTCACGCGGGCACTAGACTGGCTGGAATATCGCAAGCATATTCCCATGCGTGCATACTAGGTGAGTCAATTAATGTGATTCAGAAAGTTAAAACAAGTGATGTACGTAGGGGATGGATGGAGTCATTAGACAGTGCTCTTTGTGAGTCCGCACGAAGAATCAGAGGATTTTGAGATAAACGAGCAGGAGTGAGAACAGGATTGGCCCTCAGAGACCAACTAACAAAGATTGGCCCTCAGAGTCCAACTAACAAAGATTTCAAAAAGAATAATGAACCAACATAGAATTAGAATTATCAGCCGTCATACTCTGAGAGAGTTACTGACGTGGAGATCTGAGCACCTATGGAAATATCCGGTGTTTGAAGAAGATAATCAACATACCTAACCTAACCTCAAATAACAAGTTGTCTGTAACTAATATTCCTCAGAAGTAACCAATCTATAAAACTATATTAAATTATACATTTTATTGTCTGCAATAATTAAAAAGAATTGTACCAGTTTAATAAAATGGCAGTATCTACATAAATATGAATTGTAAATTCCTAATGTGATGGAAATTGTAGGACCACATGCAAAAATTCTGGATAAAACTACAAATGATTCGATAAAATATAATGATAAATGTAGTGAAGACATTCGCAGAAATAGATAAAGATATACTTTATTTATTCATTAGAGAGAGAGAGAGAGAGAGAGAGAGAGATGCATGGACAAGGTGTAGAAATATTTATTTTAAAAAATAAAGATAATGAAACAGAAATAAAGAGAAGGAAACAGAGAAAGCTAGTAAATTGAGAGAGAAAGGACAGGAGAGAGGAGAGAGAAAAGAGAGGACAAAGAAGAAAGGGATGAAAGAGGAGGAAATAGAAGAAAGGAGAAGAGAGAGAATAAAGAGACGAGAGTGAAGAGATAAGAAGAGGAATAGAGATAGAGAAGTGAGTGGAGAGAGAGAAGAGAGGAAGTAGAAAGGAGATTGGTGAGAACGGTGAAAAATGAGAGGAAGAGCAAGATTAGAGAAGATGAGTGGAGAAGAGTGGAGTGAAGAGAGATTAGAGGGGAGAGAGAAAAGAAAGATAACAGATAGGAGAGGGAATAGAGAGTGGTGAGAAAAGTAAAAGAGGTGAGAGTAAAGAGCGAAGAAAGAGCAGAAAGAGACAGGAGTGAGGAGAGAGAAGGAGTGAGGAGAGAGAAGGAGTAAGGAGAGAGAAGTCGGAGAGAGAAGTCAGGAGAGAGGCAGAAGGGAGGATAGAGAAGGAGTGAGAAGGAGTGAGGAGAGAGAAGGAGTAAAAAGGAGTGAGGAGAGAGAGAATGAGTTGGGAGAGAGAAGGAATGAGGACAGAGAGAAGGAGTTGGGAGAGAGAAGGAATGAGGACAAAGAGGAGGAGTTGGAAGAGAGAATGAGTGAGAACAGAGAGTCATTGGGAGAGAGAAGGAGTGAGGAGAGAGAAGGAAAGAGAATGAGAAAAAAAGATTGAACTTGAAACAAACAATATTTCACCTCTTAATGTTTCATTCTCACGTCACCATACTCCTCTCCATTATTCCCTTCTCCCAGTGATTTTCATTCCATTTCTCCATCTCTCACGTCTCTTCTTCTATCCAAACTAATTCATTTTTCTATTTTTATTTCTTAATTAATTAATTCTTTATCATTTCCAAATTCTGCAAAAATAATTTTTCTTCTGGGTTTTCTTCTGGGTTTTTTCTTCAGGGTTTTTATTCATTTAGTAAAATAATTGCAATTCTTCTGTAGATTTCACACACGTCATACAAATATGAAAAACCATGCAGAAAACGAGATTTGAACTAGGCCAGCCAACACGGTGGTTGAAGAGGGAAGACTTGTTGACTCACGTTTCGATTCTAGTGGGTGCTATCTGTGCGGACTTGGTTAAAATATGACTGTGTGTCGCATGGTTTGTCTTTATTAATAAATCCTTACGCTTTTCTATTATATTATTTATATCATCATCAGGTGCCATGCTGGCTCGCGTCGGCGATCATGGCTCTCAACAGCTCTTTATCTTCAGCATTATGTATCAAGATCGTTGTTGTTTCCCTGCCTTGCCAGGTTGTCAAACTGTATAATATTTTCTCATGTTATCGCCCTCTGTCTCTGTTGCCCTCAATCTTGCCTGTTGTGACTATGTTCTTCAAACCTGCCTATCTCAAGACGTTGCCAAAAAATTAAGAATGTCTTTTCATATATTATTGATTAATGCATGTTTCCCATTGTCTCATTCAACACCACCACATTAGTTTTCTGGCAGTCCATAGTATTCTCAACATTCTTCTGTATAATTATTCATATAGAAATGTCAATCTCAAAGAATAAATCTCATATAGGTATACTATCAGCGTCACAGAAAGAGTAGGTTGTTGCCAAAAATAGCCGGGATCACCCGTACAATATCTACCAAGTCCTTCTACAGCATAGTCATGTGTGATGATCTTACACGGCGTCACTCATCTTGGCTGGTGCAATCTAATATTTGTCGCTTCTTGTATACTTTGTGTAGTCAGCCAATTAGAAACAAACGCGGAAAACATCAAGTATACCAAGATAAGTGTCGCCGCAAGAGTAAGCCAATCATAGGGAAGTACAGTTAATTCTCGTTATAGCAGCTTGGTCCAGACCAACAAAATATGTATGTAATAACAGAAATTCGTTATATTTCGTTATAGGGTAAACAATAAAGAATACATATAATTGGGGATTGTGAGTAAAGTTAAATAGGAAAACATGTTATAAAAAGGTGGCGCTGAAGTTATGTCACTGTATATGTTGTTTCTAGCTATACACGTAAGATGTGGTTTAAACCTGGAAATCCTGAAGAAAATACCCCGTATCTGTGACGTCGTAGGTTGCCCTTTGCTTTATCTAGATGGCCACGCTGCATACAATTTTTTTTTTTTAAATATTAAATTTCAAGATCACAGCAGAAACCAAGATAATTGGATGAGAATATGGTAGGTTTTTTTACAATTTATGTCTCTGAAATGGATTGGGCACATTCTGAGGAAGGCATAAACTGTATTGCAAGACTGACATTGACATGGAATCCACAGTTAAGGAGAAGGTAAGAAATGCTTTTAACAAATAGGAAAAGAGAGAAGATGATAATTCTCAATAATATTGGTATAACATGGATAAGAGAGTAAATCTGGACAGGATAGTCTGGAGAGAATACGCTCGTGGTCTATATTCTCATTAGATTCAGGAACTTGAATGGTTGAGCAACATATATGTCCGGGAAGTAAAGACTGCGAGGGAGAGGAGATGGCTACCACCCTCATTTGCAGAGCCTCTGAAATGTGAGATCGCTAACATCTCACACCCCTACGGCATTAATAAATGCTGTGGGTTACTTTACTTTTACTTTTTTATGTCCCTGTATGAGACATGTAAGTCGAATAAGGTAACTTAGAAGGGTTGAACATGAATTTGGTTATCTCAGCCTGTACAGTCACTTTCGGCATCTCAGAACAACCATTAGGCAACAGTAAAGTATCAGCAGATACCATGTAAAATATAGTGAGTCATTTCTCTTGTGCAAGTCTCATAGTGTTCCATCTGTATAATTATGTTTCTCGTGCAACATTCAGTGTATTCAGCATTGAACACGAGTCTGAGAGAAGCAGACGAGATCAGTTCCTGTTCTAAATCCTAGCATAATCAGTGTACTTGGTGTCTCAGCTATAAACATATGAACCATAGCAGAATCCAGAATCAGGAAAACATGTTAGCCTTGCATAGTTGGAGAAGCCCTTGGCTGACGGAGAATGTACAAAGGCTTCAACCATTCCAGAGCTGGTTTGTTATAGACACTTCTGACCGGAAAGGATACTTTGCGGGGAAGAGGGTTGGGGGGGGGGGGGTGGTGAAGCTAATAACTTAAACTCTGCATAATGAAGAAAGTTGGGAAAGCTACAAAGTTTCGAAAGCCACAAAGTTGGGAAAGCCACAAAGTTACTAGAATTTACTCAGACTGAGTTGGAGAATTCTTCTCAAGACATTGCACGCCGCTGACAATTAATCTTAGAAATAAAGCTAAAGCTAGTAGAAATAAAGCTAAATCTAGTAGAAAAAAGCTAATGTTTGCAGAAATAACGTTCTGGCGAAACCGTTCCATTACACATAGAAAATAAGAGCTAATTGCTCGTAATTCAGGGGGATCAAAACAAGAGTCCTAACGAAACAAAATATCGGGGATAACGCAGATGTTACAGTAAAACTGACAACATCGATATAACTTGTTGCATTCTCTGGACTAAATCCTGTTAACCGATGGGAGTTTGAGAATGATCACAGAAGAAAATATAAATATTTTCAAAGATAGAAAAATTGCCTATCCAAGCTCCTTATCATTGTTGCTTCAGTAACACTAATGAGGGACATCTTCACGTCAACTCTCGCCAAACTCAGCACGGCTAAGAACTTCATTTCAAGTGTTCTTACTTCCAGGCTCAGCATTTCTTTAGTTTTGCTAATCAACTTATTTTTCTGTGTATTTTACTTTCTTTATGTTTTTGTTTTCCACAATTTCCAGAAGATTAGTTGTGGCCAACTTATTTTTCTGTGTATTTTACTTTCTTTCTATGTTTTTTAAAATACAATTTCCTCAAGATTAGTTTGGCCAACTCCTTCTCCAGAGTAGTCCTGGGTTCATATCCCAAAACAGCGTCACGAATCTTGGCTATTGCGACTGAGCATTGGTCACTTTAGAAGACGCAGTAGTTCAGGGGTAAGTACATTGTCTTCCTATCAAAATGAAAAGAAATATGAATACGTCGTACCAATATTAGTCAACAACAAAAACTATATAGCAACGAGACATGTCTATTTCTATTCATTTTGATAATTGCCGTGTGTTACTGTAGCCCCTCCCCCCATTTCCAGTTTCGAGATTCTTCCCGACACTGGAGCTTTATCTCGTGGTTGGCTTTCTAATAAATTTATACAAGGTTTAACTCCCAGTTCAACTCTTAGTTTAACTCCCAGTTCAACTCCTAGTTTAACTCCCAGTTCAACTCCTAGTTTAACTCCCAGTTCAACTCTTAGTTTAACTCTCAGTTTAACTCCTAGTTTAACTCTCAGTTCAACCTCTAGTTTAACTCCAAAATCAACTTCTAGTTTCTCAGTACTCACCTCTAGTTTAACTCCCAGTTCAACTTCTAGTTTAACTCTCATTCAACCTCTAGTTTAACTCCCAGTTCAACTTCTAGTTTAACTCTCAATTCAACTCCTAGCTTAACTCCCAGTTCAACTCCTAGTTTAAATCCCAGTTCAATTCCTAGTTTAACTCCAAGTTCCACTCCTAGTTTAACTCCCAGTTCAACTGGAAATATTTCTAAATCACCAACGACTCCGTCGCCCGGCGCAATTAAATTGGTAGCAGATCTTCTGAGAAAGTAAAGGCAGCGAGAGTGATGCTGACAATCCGTTCATATGCTGCTGGTCAATTACAAAAACAGACCTAACACGATATTCCCCGATATGCCACGTATTTCACGATATTCCCCAAATACGACACATATTTCACGATATTCCCCGATACGACACATATTTCACGATACTCCCCGATACGCCACATATTTCACGATTTTCCCCAAATACGACACATATTTCACGATATTCCCTGATACGTAACATATTTCACGATATTCCCTGATACGTAACATATTTCACGATATTCCCTGATACGTAACATATTTCACGATATTCACGATACGTCACATATTTTACAATATTCCCCAAATACGACACATATTTCACGATATTCCCCAAATACAACACATATTTCACGATATTCCCGATACGTCACATATTTCACGATATTCCCCGATACGGCACTTGCACGAATAAGGGACATATTATTTCTCTCTTTACTATTTATTAATCCTTTTTTTGCATAAATTATGTGTCAGTACAAAACACTCAACAAGTTCGATCAGACAAGATAAGTAATAGTATGTTTGTTTTGTTTTGCGTTCGCACCATTGTAACCAGCGCAGATATCCGTACGATTTCCGCCGGGAGCGTGATTACGTTGTGCCACCATTATGCTCCTTATAGGCCTAGCACATCCGATTTCGACATGCCTTGATGATTCGGGTGGGCTACCCTAGCCTGTGACGGCCTTCCTATCTGTCGCCAGGCAGAGAATGTGTACTGACTCTACGCCGAAACGGTTTGTCCTTCACGTCTGTCTTGCACGAGGCGTTCCGCAGCAAGTGAACTTGCCTCGTGTAATTAGACATATTGTGCCCGTGCTCATCGGGTACTGAACCATTTCTCGTCCTCAAGCCTGGTTCCGGTTTAGGAAGAACTTGACAGAAGAGTTGGGCTCGGGCTCCTTCGCCTTCTTAGCCGAAACGGTGCTCACCAACGTCGTGAGCCCCTCGTCCATGTCTGAATCTGTACACATGTTTAGGAACGTTAGGGATTTGCGCTTTGTTCTAGAGCTGAACAGTGCTTGTCACCTCGGACTGCTATGCTTGTGCCCATCGGGTACTGAACCTTTTCTCTCCGCGAGCATGCTTCCGGTATAGGAAAGACTCGACAGTAGAGTTAGACCCAGGCTGGGATCACCGGTAACTAGAAGTTTGTCTCAAGCAAACAATGCTTTAGTTCCGATTTCATCGAACCGTTTCCGTGATCTTTGCACATGACGCTGCCCTCTAGCGCTGTGCATCTGTCTCAGTGTACTCATTGTGCTTTTATTTTTATTGGGACATCTGCCTGCTTCGTACCGACTACATTGGCCGCCCTCCAATGCTTCTACCGAACTTAATAGCTTCACTGTGTGTCGACAGTGTTGCTGCATGTGTTGCGGCACAGAGGTGTCGGAGATATTGCCTGTCTTTTTGCGGTCAAATCTCTTTCCATCTGTTACCTCCACATTCACGGACATGATCCCCAAAAGGTTTAGCCAGAATCAGAACGAGCCGCTGTATTTCTGTTACCAGGGTGCGCCACGAGGAGGCACTTTTGGGATCTTGGTTATATGTTAACCCTGGGTCCGCCAAGAGCAATGCGTTCCCTTTACACCCCAGTAATAGTATAAAGGGATACATCTAAAATATCGGGAGACAACCTAAAGTACTGAAGATGTAAGGGCTGAAGCAACAAAGTGTATCTCAGTTGTTTGGTTTCTTCGTTGGCATCAAAGTGTTCCAGATTTAAATTATGTAGTAGTTTTTTTTTTTTTGGTTTATACCTAGATTTTATATTTTGTAATTTTTTTTTCACAGCTTCACAGACAATAATTTTATTTTCTTTATCTGTCAAACCTACTTATATTCATGTCACCTTCATATTTTTTGTTTTTCAGTCCTTCTTCTTGCCTTGTTTCTTTCTCTTCGCTCGTCTCCTATGTCACTCTTTTTGCACCATGATTATTTGCTTGTAGTGATCTTTTCTGTGTGTTTGTCAGTGGTCGTCCTGATAAAGACTAAATAGTCGAAACGTCGTTCGTTTCTGTTGTGTGTTTCTATTTAACGAGCGTGTGTTAATGTTGTTAGTGTTAATTCCTGCAACATTCCATACTTATTTCTGTATTTCTACCTGCCCCATCCTCCACCCCCCCCCCCTAAAAAGTGACGGTGCTTGCTATGTGCGCACAAGAACATTTTATAACAGGATATGATTTTTGCACAGCTAGGATATCGCTTTTCTATTTCTGACACATTTGTATGTCTCACGCGTGTTGAGGATTTATGTTCTTCACATGATCCAGATTTATGAATATTGAATTCATCGATTTCTGTATTTGTTATTGGGCATGTCTGAATTGTTTTCAAGACCGTTGATAGGGGCATTTGATGTGAGGAGATAAACCCCCTCCCTCCAGCAAATCAGAAGATTATTTTTAGTTTTAGTACTATGTAGCCAGAAGGTGGGTAATTCCCACTACCCCAATGCAGTTTATTTTTAATTTTAGGCAAACCCCCATATTCACTGAAATAGTATGTCCCTCGATGTCTGCAGTATTCCTGACAGATGTAACATCAGCATCCCAAGAGCTCTAGTCCAGAAAACTACCAGAACTCAAATACTACAACCTGAACTAAGCAATCAGCATAAAGTAGCCATGCAGTGGATACCATTCTATTGTGGAATAACTGGAAACTAGAAAGCAGATCGTCTGACTAAAGAGGGAGTTGCTTATGATCAACCAGATGTGTCAATAATGTACCATCAAAAGAAGGTAAGGAAGACCTTCAAAGATGATCACAATAATTCAGAAGACACCACAAGATCGTTTTTAAATTATAAATTATAAACAGATAAAAAAACTGACTCCGCAGAGCAGGACACAACTGACTCCGCAGAGCAGGACACAACTGACTCCGCTGAGCAGGACTCTGCAGCCACATGTATACAAAGTTCAATATTGGCAACACATCATGTGTTTATGTGGACAATCACCTCAAACAACAGAGCATATTCTTCAGCAATGTCCAGAATATGAAGTAATGAGGCAAGTATACTTGCACAAATAGATAGAGTTTCTACGAGTTTCTAAAACTTTACGGACCTCTGTACGAGTTGTCAAACAGTCAAGTGTATACAAGATAAACAACTATGTATAGACATGTTTCAAAACACAGTTACATTTATAGAATAGATAAAACTTCAGTTATAGGCATGTTACAAAACAAAGTCAAATTTATAGAAGATATAAAACTTCAGTTATAGGCATGTTACAAAACAAAGTTAAATTTATAGAAGAGATAAAACTTCAGTTATAGGCATGTTACAAAACAAAGTCAAATTTATAGAAGAGATAAAACTTCAGTTATAGGCATGTTACAAAACAAAGTCAAATTTATAGAAGAGATAAAACTTCAGTTATAGGCATGTTACAAAACAAAGTCAAATTTATAGAAGAGATAAAACTTCAGTTATAGGCATGTTACAAAACAAAGTCAAATTTATAGAAGAGATAAAACTTCAGTTATAGGCATGTTACAAAACAAAGTCAAATTTATAGAAGAGATAAAACTTCAGTTATAGGCATGTTACAAAACAAAGTTAAATTTATAGAAGAGATAAAATTTCAGTTATAGGCATGTTACAAAACAAAGTCAAATTTATAGAAGAGATAAAACTTCAGTTATAGGCATGTTACAAAACAAAGTTAAATTTATAGAAGAGATAAAACTTCAGTTATAGGCATGTTACAAAACAAAGTCAAATTTATAGAAGAGATAAAACTTCAGTTATAGGCATGTTACAAAACAAAGTTAAATTTATAGAAGAGATAAAACTTCAGTTATAGGCATGTTACAAAACAAAGTCAAATTTATAGAAGAGATAAAACTTCAGTTATAGGCATGTTACAAAACAAAGTCAAATTTATAGAAGAGATAAGACTTCAGTTATAGGCATGTTACAAAACAAAGTCAAATTTATAGAAGAGATAAAACTTCAGTTATAGGCATGTTACAAAACAAAGTCAAATTTATAAAAGAGATAAAACTTCAGTTATAGGCATGTTACAAAACAAAGTCAAATTTATAGAAGAGATAAAACTTCAGTTATAGGCATGTTACAAAACAAAGTCAAATTTATAGAAGAGATAAAACTTCAGTTATAGGCATGTTACAAAACAAAGTCAAATTTATAGAAGAGATAAAACTTCAGTTATAGGCATGTTACAAAACAAAGTCAAATTTATAGAAGAGATAAAACTTCAGTTATAGGCATGTTACAAAACAAAGTCAAATTTATAGAAGAGATAAAACTTCAGTTCTAGGCATGTTACAAAACAAAGTCAAATTTATAGAAGAGATAAAACTTCAGTTATAGGCATGTTACAAAACAAAGTCAAATTTATAGAAGAGATAAAACTTCAGTTATAGGCATGTTACAAAACACATTCACGTTTATAGAAGACACAAAGATTCATATATAGAACTAAGCACGTTCCAACCGAACCAAATTCGGGTCTGCAATGTATTCCAGATTAAAGGACCAAAGAACTGGTACAATATACGACGCTGTACATAATCATAGAACTAACGTTACATATGTGAAATAAATAATAAATCAATAAAGAAAAGCGTATCCCGAAGAAGAAAACGGTTAACGACGTCGACCTTTGCAAGTGCAGCCATCGTAGCGTGCTTGTATACATAGTGTGCGCGCACGAGATATACAAAAGACTTGATACAAATTCACGAATCTTCTATATCATGGATGTCTTGCATGGTGTAGTAGAAATGTGTGTACATGTATATGTGAATGTGTGTACATATATATGCGAATTTATACCATGCACATCTGAAACAAAAAATTATGGTACGGGTTTGAAATACGTAGCAGATAGAGTCGATTGTTAACATAAATAGCAGAAATGTCTAGTTTAATTTTTATCATGTCCATCACAAGAATAGCCCTGCGCGCTGATCTTATACAGTGTCAGGTCTTGACAGCTCATTGGTCACCCTGTGTATGGTTTGTGTCCTCGTCAAATGAAAGGCATGGAAAAAACGAATATATCAAAATAAGTGACACATCATGACATCACAGGGTTCATAACAATCCTGATAAGATTTGTTTTCTAGATTCTACTAGTGAGAATTGGGTCAAGGAAATATCTCTTCAGTGTGATTCCTTTTTTGGCCCTTGTAGTTAGATGCAACATCGTCTCCATTAAAAGACATTCTGACTAATGGGAAACTCTGCCTTTTAAAATGATTGATTGAACTTGATGTTCCCTTGATTCATGGTTCCTTCCCGTGATTTTCATTGGCTGTCACACAAAGTATACTCATATTGAGTAATCAACGTCACGGAAATAGTTAAACTAGTCATTAAGAAGAAGGATTGATCTAGTTGGTATTACCGATTGTCACGCTAGCTGTCTGAGATGTGTACAATATACACGACGCTAGCTGTCTGAGATGTGTACACGACGATAGCTGTCTGAGATGTGTACACGACGATAGCTGTCTGAGATGTGTACACGACGCTAGCTGTCTGAGATGTGCACACGACGCTAAATGTCTGAGATGTGTACAATATACACGACGCTAGTTGTCTGAGATGTGTACACGACGATAGCTGCCTGAGATGTGTACACGACGCTAGCTGTCTGAGATGTGTACACGACGCTAGCTGTCTGAGATGTGTACAATATACACGACGCTAGCTGTCTG
The DNA here is from genome assembly GCA_034231615.1 of Meghimatium bilineatum. Lineage (NCBI taxonomy): Eukaryota > Metazoa > Mollusca > Gastropoda > Stylommatophora > Philomycidae > Meghimatium > Meghimatium bilineatum. Next base: position 42,494,166 of record CM067318.1, on the reverse strand, counting down.
AGATGTGTACACGACGCTAGCTGTCTGAGATGTGTACAATATACACGACGCTAGCTGCCTGAGATGTGTACACGACGCTAGCTGTCTGAGAGCAATGGTGATTCTAACAATTTTTAGAATGCTCTCCCCTCTTATATTTACAACGGTAAAAACCAATAAGATGAGCGGGCCTCGGAAAGCAAGACCTAATGTAAAGCGTCAATTGGTCTATGAGGCCCTCAAATAAACGGAGATATATAGTCCCCCACATGATTGCTTGCAAGGATAGATTTTGTAAAGGGCCTTGCCTATTTGCAGTAACGCCCTTTTGGCTCTGTTAAGTTCAAGAGAAAGTCAATGTCAATACGCTTGGAAACGAGCACAACTGCTGCAGATGCAAGGAAATAGTTTAGCACAATATCGACATATATGACAAGTAATTGGCAGTTTTGACAGTTTTATATCACTCGTACTTGAAAGCACAACATATCTTGAACAGAACACTATTTTGGATCAATGAAGTGGAAAAAAAGGTATCAATGTCAGACATGAACAAAACCAAAATAAAAGAGAGAAAGCTCACTACGTGTGTAATATGATGTCTAAGAGAAGCAGCAATCAGAACTAGAAGAAATCACGTGAGTAATGAAGAGATTACAGGAAGTGGTGGAACAACGTATGGGGTCAAATATATTGAAAAACAGAGACTGAAATGGTTTGGCGACTTAATGAGAATGAACACTCATTGGCTAGCGGCAAGAGCATAAAAGATGGCAATAGAAACAGCAAGATACAGAGGGAGACCAAGACGAAGATGGATTGAAGGAATTACCAACATTCTGAGACGTTACAATATTACTGCATATTAAGCAACTAAACGTGCCATAGCCTCTACGATCATCATTCAATCCTGCGACACCTTACAGAAAAAGCGGAGAAAGACAATAGACAGACAGACATACACAGACAGACAGATAGACAGATAGAGATAAAAAATAACGTATTCTCATATATTATGTCCTGTGACAAACAAGTTTGGGAATGACTATTGTTGAACAATTGCACCCAATATCTCTTTCTTCTTCGTTCGGTCTCACAATCTTGCAGAACAACAGGATTTAGTACGGAAAACAAAATGCGCTGTGTCATGGTGTACTGTAGAGACGCTTTAAGGATTTGATTGCGACTCATTGTTCTGATCAGAGACAGATAAGGTTACAAGTTGTTACGGAAAACTAAAACGCCAGTGGTAAGGTGATTAGTTCTCAGATTGTGAAGACGCTAGTAGTATGGTGATTAGTTCTCAGATTGTGAAGAGGACAATAGTAAGATGATTAGTTCTCAGATTGTGAAGAGGACAATAGTAAGATGATTAGTTCTCAGATTGTGAAGAGGACAATAGTAAGATGATTAGTTCTCAGATTGTGAAGAGGACAATAGTAAGATGATTAGTTCTCAGATTGTGAAGAGGACAATAGTAAGATTATTAGTTCTCTTATTGTGAAGAGGACAACAGTAAGATGATTAGTTCTCAGATGTGAAGAGGACAATAGTAAGATGATTAGTTCTCTTATTGTGAAGAGGACAATAGTAAGATGATTAGTTCTCAGATTGTGAAGAGGACAGTAGTAAGGTGATTAGTTCTCAGATTGTGAAGAGGACAGTAGTAAGGTGATTTATTCTCGTAAAGATTGTAGACACCAGTAGTAAAGTGATTAGTTCTCGAGAAGATAATGAAGACGCCAGTAGTAAGGTCATTAGTTCTCGAGAAGATTGTGAAGACGCCAGTAGTAAGTGCAAACACAGGCAGGTCGCACTGTGTAAATATGTTGAACTATGAACAAGTAGAAGAATAATAACCCCCTCTTTTATCCTGCACCAATCTACGTCTCCTTATATTGCCCTGATACGTAAAAGAGTTCACAGACAAATCGTGACCGTCGAGAATAGAAAACATGTTTGCTAATTAGAAAAGAGACAAATCGTGACCGTCGGGAATAGAAAACATGTTTGCTAATTAGAAAAGGGACAAATAGTGACCGTCGGAAATAGAAAACATGTTTGCTAATTAGAAATGGGACAAATAGTGACCGTCGGAAATAGAAAACATGTTTGCTAATTAGAAAAGGGACAAATAGTGACCGTCGGAAATAGAAAACATGTTTGCTAATTAGAAAAGGGACAAATAGTGACCGTCGGAAATAGAAAACATGTTTGCTAATTAGAAAAGGGACAAATAGTGACCGTTGGAAATAGAAAACATGTTTGCTAATTAGAAAAGGGACAAATAGTGACCGTCGAGAATAGAAAACATGTTTGCTAATTAGAAAAGGGACAAATAGTGACCGTCGGAAATAGAAAACATGTTTGCTAATTAGAAAAGGGACAAATAGTGACCGTCAGAAATAGAAAACATGTTTGCTAATTAGAAAAGAGACATATCGTGATCATTGGAAATAGGAAAAATGTTAGCTAATTTAAAAAAAACAGACAAACCGTGACTGACGGAAAAAAAGGAAACATGTTAGCTAATTAGAAAACAGCCTTCTAAAATGATACATTTGAGTTTTCCCGTCATATTAATTTTATGTCAGTAAAAAATATAATCATTGACCAATGAAGATCACGGAAAAATCATATGAATCATTTTAGATGGCTGTTTTCAAATTATCCAACCGGTCTACTTATATCGATGGTTGTGGACAATCAGAAACAGAAATAACGAGATTCAGCCTTCATCTTTCCATAAGACCCCCATTCATCACAACAGGTCACAACACATATTAATGAAATCATCACTGTCCCGACCCAGGGGACCACAGTGACCTCCATTCACAAACAGACGGGCTCAGATATCAAGAAACCTGATAGAAACTGTTCATCTTGAGTCGTGTTTATTGCCATCGTCATGCCAACATCAACATGTGACAATAGTTGTGATTTATTGGTAGAGCTTTCTCAGACCAGAATTATGTTGCTGTTGATGTTCTTGCAATTGGTTTTGGGGTTGCAGACACGAAGTAGGCGTCAAGTTTATACGTTTACTTGGAAATATATTTAAGTAAATATCCATGGAATTTTTGTTAAGGGGGGAGTTACACATAGGAGATAGTAGCGTTACAACAAAAAATCATATTTAAAAACGGTTAAAGTGGAGGAGGACCTGTGCTTTTGTTAGAATGTCTTTTCTTGGTCACTAAACTGAGGAGGACTTGTGCTGTTGTTAGAATGTCTTTTCCCGGTCACTAAACTGAGGAGGACCTGTGCTTTTGTTAGAATGTCTATAGGAAGTCAAGATCTACCTGCTCACAGATAAAGAATGGGATTACTTCCCCATCATCATCATGTGAAATATATTATATAAAATATTTAAGTTGTCTTGTAACCATTAGTACATTTTTATACACAAAAATTCGATGTTACAGGTCACTTTACTTTTATAAAATGGGATCGGGTCACTTTCCTTCTTTAAAATGGGGTCTAGGATCACTTTGCTTCTATAAAGTGGGGTTGCAACTCAATAAAGATAAATGGAGGCAATGCTAATTCATTGTCAACCAGCAGCAAGATGGGTTGTTGCATCGGGACAATGCGAGACTTTACTGGGATCTATTACAGAAAATCAGTTCTATATGGGATAGACACCGATATTAATGTGATGTTCTTGGAAAGAAAATGTATGCACAGATAAAGTAATTAAAAGATCCATTTGACTCGCATGAAGAATGTCGTGTGTACCCATAACACCCGTGGGAAATGAGTGTGTACACATGACGCAGCTGGGAAATTCTGTGAACCCATGACTCCCATGGAAAATGCTGTGTGTAATTTTAATATCGAGTGTCTTAAAGGGCATAGATGATTGATTACATATATTAGGATTCCCATATATATATATATATATATATATATATATATATATATATATATATATATATATATATATATATATATATATATATATATATATATATATATATATATATATATATATATATATATATATATATATATATATATATATATATATATATATATATATATATATATTTATATATATATCCATCCGTGATTCACCACAGTAAACTACCAGAGACCAGAATCAAAGCAAGCTATCATACGTCATGATTTTGATCACTTTTCGTTAGTCCCTATACAAAACGTATTGTTCCCTGCCAACTTGAACCAACGAAATGAACGAAAAAACGGAAAACGTGACGCGCTTGTATTGATTCTGCTCGTCGGCCTTCTATTCTCGAGGCTCAAGAATATAGATTACAAGCCCAATACTGACCCAACATTCGTCCAACCTGTCACGGATATATATTACAAGTCCAGTATTGACCAACATTCGTACATCCCGCCACGGATATAGATTACACGACCAGTACTAACCAACATTTGTCCATCCCGCCACGGATATAGATTACACGACCAGTACTAACCAACATTTGTCCATCCCGCCACGGATATAGATTACACGACCAGTACTAACCAACATTTGTCCATCCCGCCACGGATATAGATTACACGACCAGTACTAACCAACATTTGTCCATCCCGCCACGGATATAGATTACACGACCAGTACTAACCAACATTTGTCCATCCCGCCACGGATATAGATTACAAGCTGAGTACTCACCTGAACACAAATACTCGTCCATCTCGTTTGTCACAAGAGAATGTAATGTTATGTCCACTCATAAGATGCAATGTGGCATTCCGCTGCCAGATCTCCAACATCTTTGCGTGTTGATACGTGAAATTCCATCGTCCTTGGATCTCCTGTGGGAACTTGCACCCTGGCACTGAGGGATACAACAGTCGTATTCTTACCATTATCGCAATAGTTATACAAATCACTATGCAAATCATTATACCAATTATTATACCAATCGTTACACCAATCATTATCGCAATAATTATACCAATAATTATGCCAATATTTATACCAATCAGTATACCCAAATTAATATAATCATTATAGCAATCGCTATAGAAATCATTATACCAATCGTTATCGCAATAATTATACCAATAATTATCGCATTAATGGAGTTGGCTGTCTCATCCCATATAGGGTCAGTGACCCAAAGCCATGCTGAAGTCGGATGTGTCAGGCCGAAAGGTGCAGATATCTCAGCAATGCTGTAAACCATAACACAACGCATTCCTTTCTCACGACTACATCCTGCTAATCTGCAGGAGTTTGAGAACAACGCGAAAGAAGAAGAATATCAACGCTTATACCAAGCATTATGACAACAATTCTACCAATCATTATATCAATCGTTATTCCAATCGTTATACCAATCAGTACTACAAACAATTACATATTTACAACCAACAATTAACTTCACAACTGGCAGCAAAACCAACTGAAAACAACTACGAATTGTATTTCGCCTTCCACAAAGTAGACAGACAACAACTATGCAAAATACTATCTTAATATGGGATTCGACAACATCTAATCAACTTGTGTGGGATTGGTTACACAGGCAGTCAATGTGCAGTTAATTACGAAGCTTTGATTCCACAACATCTAATCAACTTGTGTGGGATTGGTTACACAGGCAGTCAATGTGCAGTTAATTACGAAGCTTTGATTCCACAACATCTAATCAACTTGTGTGGGATTCGTTACACAGGCAGTCAATGTGCAGTTAATTAGAAGCTTTGATTCCACAACATCTAATCAACTTGTGTGGGATTGGTTACACAGGCAGTCAATGTGCAGTTAATTACGAAGCTTTGATTCCACAACATCTAATCAACTTGTGTGGGATTGGTTACACAGGCAGTCAATGTGCAGTTAATTACGAAGCTTTGATTCCACAACATCTAATCAACTTGTGTGGGATTGGTTACACAGGCAGTCAATGTGCAGTTAATTACGAAGCTTTGATTCCACAACATCTAATCAACTTGTGTGGGATTGGTTACACAGGCAGTCAATGTGCAGTTAATTAGAAGCTTTGATTCCACAACATCTAATCAACTTGTGTGGGATTGGTTACACAGGCAGTCAATGTGCAGTTAATTACGAAGCTTTGATTCCACAACATCTAATCAACTTGTGTGGGATTGGTTACACAGGCAGTCAATGTGCAGTTAATTAGAAGCTTTGATTCCACAACATCTAATCAACTTGTGTGGGATTGGTTACACAGGCAGTCAATGTGCAGTTAATTACGAAGCTTAGATTCCACAACATCTAATCAACTTGTGTGGGATTGGTTACACAGGCAGTCAATGTGCAGTTAATTACGAAGCTTTGATTCCACAACATCTAATCAACTTGTGTGGGATTGGTTACACAGGCAGTCAATGTGCAGTTAATTACGAAGCTTTGATTCCACAACATCTAATCAACTTGTGTGGGATTGGTTACACAGGCAGTCAATGTGCAGTTAATTACGAAGTTTGGATCCACAACATCTAATCAACTTGTGTGGGATTGGTTACACAGGCAGTCAATGTGCAGTTAATTACGAAGCTTTGATTCCACAACATCTAATCAACTTGTGTGGGATTGGTTACACAGGCAGTCAATGTGCAGTTAATTACGAAGCTTTGATTCCACAACATCTAATCAACTTGTGTGGGATTGGTTACACAGGCAGTCAATGTGCAGTTAATTACGAAGCTTTGATTCCACAACATCTAATCAACTTGTGTGGGATTGGTTACACAGGCAGTCAATGTGCAGTTAATTACGAAGCTTTGATTCCACAACATCTAATCAACTTGTGTGGGATTGGTTACACAGGCAGTCAATGTGCAGTTAATTACGAAGCTTTGATTCCACAACATCTAATCAACTTGTGTGGGATTGGTTACACAGGCAGTCAATGTGCAGTTAATTACGAAGCTTTGATTCCACAACATCTAATCAACTTGTGTGGGATTGGTTACACAGGCAGTCAATGTGCAGTTAATTACGAAGCTTTGATTCCACAACATCTAATCAACTTGTGTGGGATTGGTTACACAGGCAGTCAATGTGCAGTTAATTACGAAGTTTGGATCCACAACATCTAATCAACTTGTGTGGGATTGGTTACACAGGCAGTCAATGTGCAGTTAATTACGAAGCTTTGATTCCACAACATCTAATCAACTTGTGTGGGATTGGTTACACAGGCAGTCAATGTGCAGTTAATTACGAAGCTTTGATTCCACAACATCTAATCAACTTGTGTGGGATTGGTTACACAGGCAGTCAATGTGCAGTTAATTACGAAGCTTTGATTCCACAACATCTAATCAACTTGTGTGGGATTGGTTACACAGGCAGTCAATGTGCAGTTAATTACGAAGCTTTGATTCCACAACATCTAATCAACTTGTGTGGGATTGGTTACACAGGCAGTCAATGTGCAGTTAATTACGAAGCTTTGAGACAAATTCAACATACAATCTGGAGTGAGACAAAGATTTATCTCCCTTGCTATTCATTAAATATATCGATTGTATATATAAAACTGCCAACAATAATGAAGAAGACAACATAAACAACCTCATGAGCGAAATTCTTTTCTCAGACAATCAAGCAAAAATATCAACATCAGAAAAACAACTACAACAACATATATATAAATAGACTATACACAACACGTAGGGACTTTGACGTGAAGATAAACACTGAAACTCAACCGAGGTAAGTCAATAGTAAATACAGAAAAATACTACTATTTTCATCGAAGACCAACAACTGAAACAGGAAAAAGAATACACTTATCTAGGAAGCATCATATCATCAAATTGGAAAAACACCACAGAAATCCAACATAGATGCAACATAGCATACTAAATCTTAGAACAGAAGTCTCCTATTTTCAAAAACAAACACGTCAACATAAAAATAAAATTGCACTTTATAAAACTATCATCATTCCATCACTATGCTACCAATGTCAAACGTTGACACTAACCAAAAAAAACATAAAAGAAAACTTGCTACAACAGAAATGATTTGTCAGAGATGAACATATTAGAAGACTAAACACAATGCCAGTCCTGGATTACATCAGAAGTCAACAGATTAAGTGGTTTTCACATGCTTCCAGACTACCATCAGACAGTGCCCATAAAAAAAGCGTTGCTATACAGACACGATGGATACAAAACCAGGAGCAGACTATGCCAACGATTGCTCACAGAAATAAAAGACTCAACAAAAACAAACATTTACGAAGGACACAAAAATGCCGTCTCCATAGAATTCTTCTACCCCTGATGCTGCAAGACATAATGGGGTATAATGCTGCAAGACATAATGGGGTATAATGCTGCAAGACATAATGGGGTATAATGCTGCAAGACATAATGGGGTATAATGCTGCAAGACATAATGGGGTATAATGCTGCAAGACATAATGGGGTATAATGCTGCAAGACATAATGGGGTATAATGCTGCAAGACATAATGGGGTATAATGCTGCAAGACATAATGGGGTATAATGCTGCAAGACATAATGGGGTATAATGCTGCAAGACAAAATGGGGTATAATGCTGCAAGACATAATTGGGTATAATGATGCAAGACATAATGGGGTATAATGCTGAAAGACATAATTGGGTATAATGCTGCAAGACATAATGGGTATAATGCTGCAAGACATAATGGGGTATAATGCTGCACGACATAATGGGGTATAATGCTGCAAGACATAATGGGGTATAATGCTGAAAGACATAATTGGGTATAATGATGCAAGACATAATGGGGTATAATGCGAGAAGAATAATCAATTTCTCATTTTCAATTATCATCACAAACAATAGCATAATCAATTTAACAATGACAACGAAAATCATAATCAAATTCACAGTGACAATAAATACCATTTTAAACCTGACAATGCCAATAAATACCACAATCAACTTCACAATTATAATTAGCAGCATAATGAATACCACATTTAAAATCAATACAAACCCGTACAAGTTGGTCAGGGGCACGCGGTTAAGGAATGTTTGTTTGTTTTGGGAATTCGAGTATCTCCATATTGGGTGTTTTTTTTCAGTCAGCATCGAAATAAGTGTCATCCAAATAAGTGTCGTCGTCACTCCTTCTATCTCGAATTTCGCTCTGGATGTGCTTGTGGAGGAAGTAGATGAATTCTCTAGCATCTTCCTGCAACTCCTGTAGGTAACAAAGCCTCAATTCACCCTTGTCGATTTCTCTGTTGACTGCGCTATCTGCATATATGATGATGTGTGTCACTTGTGATTGAACTGAACAAGTTCTTGCATTGTGACCTCTGACCTGATGCATGCCTTTTCCCGGACTCTCAGTACTCCTGCACCCATTTTTCGCAGTACTCCTGCACCCATTTCTCACAGTACACCTGCACCAATTTACTGCCTCTCCCTAAATTTTTAGGATATCATATTCATGACGCAGTCATTAACCCAGCATTTCTTTTTTGCTGTAGTAATTTTCTAGGTAAGAAAAAAACGTCGCAGTAGTTTGCCATTGCTTTCTGAACGGTGCGGATGCACAATTGCCTCGGATGGGAATCGAACTCGGTACAGGTTTACTGCGCGATAGGTGTACTGTAAGAAATACGTTACAGACGCTCTCTGTATCACATCACCACAGAACCTTACCCTACTTTCTTCCATTTCATATACTCAAACCAGTAAACTCAGATGTCCGGAAAGACCTGAACATAGAAGCGTACTGTCTCCGCAAATTTATTCAACAAAAATACAAACACAAACTACCACATTTTTGACATATATAAAATAGACAATGGTTGAGAAAGATTCATGATATAGGGAAACGTTCCTGGAAAAGGGACAAGAGGCAGACCAAGACTACGATGGACACAGGATATGGAAGACCTTCTGAACATGACACTGGAAGAGATTGGACAGCTTGCACAGAACCGAAAGGCTTACAAAGTGAAGTGAGGACAACGTTTTATAAAGGAAATGTCAGAGATATTTTACTTCCAAAAAAATATTATGATTAATCAAACAGCAGTCAGGTTCTGTGACGGAGTGATACAGCCAAGGTACTGAGTTCGATCCTTGCCTCATGCAATTGTTCAACTGGACAGTTCAGAATGCAATGGTAAACTACTAAACGTATTTATATTTCCTAGAAAATCACTACAGCCAAATAATGCTGGGTTGATGTTTACGTCCTGAATAGAATACACAACAAATTATTTTAAAAAAAATTAAAATTGAAAATTTTTTTAGAAATATTTTAAATTTGTTTCAACGAATCCACAGATACGCCTTTACAATCCCAGTTAGTGTCGCGATCTTTGTGCTGGAAACCGTTGTAAAAAGAAACTACCATGTTTAAAAAATAAAATTCGACCCCGAAGATGTTTCATATATAACTAATAAAATTCGATCCTGAAGATGTTTCATATATAACTAATAAAATTCGATCTCAAAGATGTTTCATATATAACCAATAACGTGTAAAACTTTGACTCCCACAAACTTAGGAAACATTAAAAACGGATCCATTATCCTTGTATATGATTTTGTTTCTACACCGTTCAGATTCATTGCCTCGTCCATCCAGCTGTAAGCTGATACGAGAAGAAACCCGCTCTAGGAAAAAAGAAAAGATATAAATTCCAGGAATAGCTTAACTAGATAAATAGGATAGATTTATGGATCGTTGGGGTGTACATTCATCAATATGAAAGATTGTGTTGGGTAGTGTTTTGTGCAAGCCTACTTTATAAGATGAATACTTCCTTGGAAGATATTGTACATATAATAGAAGGATGAATGACAGAGCTAAGCAATTGATGTAATGAAAGGAGGATAGATGAACAGAAAGACTCACAAGAAGAAAGGTGAATGGATAAATGGACATATATATATATACATACAAAGAGAGTGCGGTAAATTTATTCAAAGCGTGGTATACGTATCCATATAGATAGATAGATAAATAGATAGATAGATAGATAGATAGATAGATAGATAGATAGATAGATAGATAGATAGATAGATAGATAGATAGATAGATAGATAGATAGATAGATAGATAGATAGATAGATAGATAGATAGATAGATAGATAGATAGATAGATAGATAGATAGATAGATAGATAGATAGATAGATAGATAGATAGATAGATAGATAGATAGATAGATAGATAGATAGATAGATAGATAGATAGATAGATAGATAGATAGATAGATAGATAGATAGATAGATAGATAGATAGATAGATAGATAGATGGATGGGTGGGTGGATGAATGCATGGGTGGGTGGATGAATGGATGGATAGAAAGATAGACACAAATAAATAGACAATCTCCTACTCACAGGCTCGACGTATAAATCCACTGGTTGCATAAGAAACACTGGTGTCCATAAATTGTCCATGTAGGTCACATGTATTGTCAATGGACAATTTAGCGTCTGGCGATGTAAGCACTGGACTAAGGAGATGGGATCCTTCTCCCTGACCTGTCAGAGACAGTTTCAGCCTTAGCCATAACTCAAATATCAACATTCATTGTGTTGTTCAGACATTACTGGCATATTTCAGTGTAGACATTTTGTTTTCGTTCGTAATTAAACTCCATTGGATGTTTTGTATAGGAGGATAATTGTCCTACAGTATGTCCAGCAGGATATGGTCTAGAGAACGGAATTATATTATGTCGCCGTTATATTTGCGCCAATGGGCCGGCATATCTGACATCAGTGTTGGTAACTAATACATTCAGTGTTTTTATCACATGCACTGAATAGTGAATGTCTGTACCCGTATCGCTAGTAGATCATACGTGCAAGAGAAAAGATTCATGTACCTACCCGCTGGTCACCACGCTTAAAACCTTTCTGGGTCATGGATGATTGATCTTTTGTCGCTGTCCTATGTTCTTATCGTTGTTGCAGCCACAGTAATCCTCAGTGTAAAAATAAATTCTTGGACGAGTCTGGCACATGAGCATCTCTGTAAAGGCTTTTTATTTTGTCCTGATCGAGATTTTTTAATCGAAAAATTGTCTGCACTTGTGTCTAGTTGCTAACATGCTTTGTTTAAAATATTCATAACATACATAATTTCGTTTAAATTGATATTTGCCATGTGTTACCCCAGCCCTCACATTCCCGGTATCGGGTCGACTCCCGTCATTAGTGTTTTATCCCTTTAGTGCCTTGTGATCTTCCTCGTTGTCGGCGTCATACGCTGATAAGAATATCTGCAGGAATTGTGCTCTGGTCAACAGCCTCGAGCCAGATTCATAAAGCTTGTCCGAGCTTAGTTTGGTTGTGCTCCTGCGAGTACAGTCCCCTTCCTGTGCGGATATTACTTAGATAGGACATCCCATCTTGAATCACTGTTATCATCCAATATTAGGGAGATGATGTGTGACTTCCAGTTATTCACCAACTGGAAGCGATTCTCCGTCTTCTGTCTGTTTTTAATTATGAGTGTGCTCTCATAGCTTTACGTTGATCAGAACAGACTACGAAGTATCATCTCAATGCATATTTTTTATCGAAGTTGTTTCTAGCCTTTTTCTAGATTCTGATGTTCCCGTATCTTTTCTACAAGACAACAGTATGCCTCTTCATTGCAGAAAAGAAAATACTTACTAACTCTTAAAAATCGGTTGGGAAGACTTCAAGTCAAACCAGCAAGTAAATAAAGACACCAAACAGCAATATGTTTCTACAACACGAAGAATAAAAACGATGGACTTATATCAGACAAGTACTTAGATTATAATGATTGAAAACCGACTACAACTGCAAGCATTAAAATGGGTACAAGATGGCAAAGGAAAAGTGGAAAACCAAGAGAAAATTTTCGCAGAACAACCTTCAAACAAAACATGGGTCTCAATAACCTTCATAAATTACACACAGTAGCATTATATCGCTCTGCCTGGACACTTCTGATTTCCGCTCTATTCTCAAGTATTCGACGCTGAAGGAACATAGATAGATATACTTACTCAATTGCTTCTAATTCCTTTAGCATCAATACACACTATTAGCTTTCCATTGTCTTCTTCATGCTAATTAAACATACATATTCATATCACGATCCGCTGCATACCCACTGTAGTAATTCCAGTTGCGTCTGATTAAGAGCCGAAACAACATTGTATGTTGTTGTTCAATTAATCCATGAATAGATTTATTAAAAACTAGAAAAAAGCTGTAAAGATATTAGAATATTACATAAATAAACATATCAAGAAGCAGATTAACTTAGAAGGAAAACTGGATTTTTATCGGCCGAGAAAATGTGTAGCTATGAAATGTATACACTATAATCGATTAGATCTGTATGGAGATTATACACTTGATGGGAATCATTGTGAATGCAACTAATATAAAGTAAGATTTCTTAGATCGATATATCATTGTCTGCCTGTCTATCTTATCTTATCTTATCTTATCTCTTATCATCTATCTATCTATCTATTTATCTATCTATCTATCTATCTATCTATCTATCTATATATCTATCTATCTATCTATCTATCTATCTATCTATCTATCCATCTGTCCGTCTGTCTACATATCTATCTAGTTAGTCAGGAGGACTAACTCTAGTTTATATAGTTAGCCGGGGGTCAGGAGTGCAGATGAACAGAGAAAATCCTGGATTGACAATATCAAGGAATGATCCTGAATCAAATATTCATCACAATCATCGCTGAAGGCATAGGTCTTTTGAGGTATTATTAGTACCATTAACATTAACATTATTATTATTATTATTAGTAAAATTATTATTATAAGTATCATTATTATGCTTATTATCATTAGTGCCATTATTGGTCTTGTCTTGTCTTAGCTACAAATGCCGTGAAGCGTCTTTGGGAGCCTAAGTCTTATTTCTAATACCACATGTGTTGCATTTGTTGTTGTAATATGTCTCTGATGTTATCAATCCATCTACCTCTATGTCTTCCTCTCGCTCTGTACCCAGATATTATTCTGTTAATTCTGTTATAGTCTACAGCTGGAATGCGATCTGGTTCCATTTTCATAATGTGATCGAACCACTTAATCTGTTGTCTTGCTATATATTTGATGCTTTAAATATTTAGGCAGAATTTTTTACGAAAATGGAAGACTAGAGAGAGAAATAGAAATAAGTGCCAGAAAGCACACACAGTGACTTACCAACTTTCACCATTACTTCTTCATCCAAAGATCAAGATGGAAATTCAAAAGACAGACAATATCTACAATATTTATACCAACACTGTGCTACCAATGTCAAACATGGTCTTTAACAGCTTCGCATCAAAGAAAAATCGTCACATGTGAAATGACGTGTCTGAGAAAAGCTGCAATGGTTACTAGACTAGATAAAATAAGAAATGAAGAAATTAGGAAAAGAGTCGGTATAATATCATGTATTAAACATATCGAAATACAGCAAGTAAAATGCTTCGGCCACTGTCTGAGAATGAACCCAAACGAAATACCAATAAGAGCATATAACAAAAGAATACCCGGACATAACGTCAAAGGTAGACCAAGAGAACGATGGATAGAAAACATCAAAGTATCCTTGAACAAACATAAACTAAGTGCAACTTCGGCGACTTATCTGGCCTTAGAACGACAGCTTAAGCTCCCATTTCTACGCTTAACGGCAAGTGAGACTACGATCAACCATTGTTCACCTGGAGACAGACAATTGACAATAGATGCTTGGTCAGTTCCTATAAAATGTCTGATGTCATCGTTTCTTATGCGGTCTGTTCTTTTGACCACAACAATCTTCCTTAGACATCTCATCTCACAGGTCGCAATCTTTCTCTCCTATGTCTTGGACAGTGACCATGTTTGACATTGATAACACAAAGTTGGTATAAATATACTGTTTATCAATATTTGTTTAGTAGCCAAATGTTGTGAGGGTGTTTGAGCAGTGGTGTCAATTGATATGAGACTGCGATGGCTTTTTGGCATTTTGTTTCAATTTCTCTGTCATGTTTGTCGTCTTCAGTGAAAATGTTTTCCAGGTATTTCAATTCGTGTACTTGTTTGAGGCTGCTTCCGTTAATATTTATGTTCAATAGGTCAGGTAGATTTACTGATTTTCATAGTTTTTTTGTCTTTGATGTGTTAATTTTCATGTTGTATTTTTCGAAAGCTGAGTTTAGTGCGTGTACATGTCTCTGTAATTGTGTTTCCACCTCGACATTAAAATTTGATCGTCAGCAAATAACAGTTCATTTACAGAACTGTGTCTGGCTATGGTATCGTTTATGTGAATCATATCGTCATCTTCTTCCATCTCTAGACTTGCATCGTTAGTGGTCCTGTCTACATAAATGTTGAATAGTAGTGATGATAACACACATCCCTGTCGTACTCCTCTACCATTGATGTTATTATTATTACTATTATTAATTATTGTCTACTGTCTATCCCCTGGTGGTTTGTGATCCACTCGTGTTGTTAAGCGTAGGGATGATTGGAGCACGAGTTGTGGTTCTAAAGCCAGATGTGTGGCCTCGGCTGTGCTATGACCGTGTCTTTTCAGGATGTCCCTGACGTTTTCTATTCATCATTTACGTGGTCTTCCTTCCTCTGGCTTTGTACCCTGATCTCATTTGGTTATATGCTTGTACGGGCAACTTTTCGTGATGCATTCTCATAATGTGGCCAAACCACTTGATCTGTGTTCTCTCTCTCTCTCCCCCGCTCTCTCTATGTAATATGTACAAGATATTATACCTATTCTTTCCCTGATATATTTATTCCGTAATCTATCAAGCCTGGTGACCCCGGCAGCTTTCCTCAAGAATTTCATCTCACATGTCAGATTAATTATTATTATTACTATATTTATCGTCTTCTCTTTCGTAGTTTAATATGTTTACAGATGAAGTCCGTTTTTCTGGATAAATGCAGATGTTTTTATATACATACATATATATATATACACACACACACATTGTTGTTCAATTTCAGAAAATTTCAAACAATTAGCTCTTACTTCCTACGTGCAATAGAGAGTTGTTTTCTCCCGAATTTATTTATGTATTTCATACTCAGAAGAGTGGTCTGCAATGTTTCGAGAGGTGACCACCTTCTCAGAGGGGTATCTATTGTATATTGTCTTTCCGCAGGTAGATAATAGTTTATATTATCCACACTTGCCGTTAAGCGTAAGGTTTAGAGCCTCAGTTTTCGTTACAAGGCCAGATGTGTCGCCATGGTTATGCCAAGTCTATGTTTGTTCAAGGTTATCTTAAGGTTTTCTATAGACTGTTTTCGTGACCTATCTTTTGCTGTATATCCGCCCGGATATTCTTAATCATCTTTGCTGTTTCGGTTTTTCCCGTTCTTTTTATTGGCTGGCGGTACAAAATATACGCAAAGCAAGTCCTTCGCCATTAGAAGTCCTCCGCACTGATACCTAAGAGCGTCAATTATTTGTGCTGATGCTACTTATAATTGGTCTTCTTGAGTATAATGTATGTCATGTCTTTCGTCAATTATATAGTCCTGCAGACTCATAAGGAATCATCTTTCAATAATAACGGATTTTATTTTTCCAGTGATATTTTTCTTTTCTTAACCGTGTGTATAATTTATGTCTGCAGCCCATGAACATCACGGGGAAAGTCAGATACGGCACGTTAGAATGATGATCCATAATTGAGTCCATATGTCTTATAAGATCGATGGTCACGATTTGTATCGACAGACAGTGAATAGCATGTAAAATAACCGGATCAGACATGATTAGTGACGTTGTGTTGGATCAGACATGATTAGTGACGTTGTGTTGGATCAGACATGATTAGTGACGTTGTGTTGGATCAGACATGATTAGTGACGTTGTGTTGGATCAGACATGATTAGTGACGTTGTGTTGGATCAGACATGATTAGTGACGTTGTGTTGGATCAGACATGATTAGTGACGTTGTGTGGGATCATGCATGATTAGTGACGTTGTGTGGGATCATGCATGATTAGGGACGTTGTGTGGGATCATGCATGATTAGTGACGTTGTGTGGGATCATGCATGATTAGGGACGTTGTGTGGGATCAGACATGATTAGTGACGTTGTGTGGGATCATGCATGATTAGTGACGTTGTGTGGGATCATGCATGATTAGGGACGTTGTGTGGGATCAGACATGATTAGTGACGATGTGTGGGATCATGCATGATTAGTGACGTTGTGTGGGATCAGACATGATTAGTGACGTTGTGTGGGATCAGACATGATTAGTGACGTTGTGTGGGATCATGCATGATTAGGGACGTTGTGTTGGATCAGACATGATTAGTGACGTTGTGTGGGATCATGCATGATTAGGGACGTTGTGTTGGATCAGACATGATTAGTGACGTTGTGTGGGATCATGCATGATTAGGGACGTTGTGTGGGATCATACATGATTAGTGACGTTGTGTGGGATCATGCATGATTAGGGACGTTGTGTGGGAATCAGTTTTAACATCTATTCTGGAGAAAGACGAGACACACAACAACCAATCATCTGTTGCATCAGGTAACGTAAGTGTCATTAGTACACAGACATTCTTTTATGCGTAAATGATTGTTTACATATGTGATCGTTGTTTAACAATGCGTTATCATAAAAATCTATCTATCTATAAACCCGTAACCAGTAAGGTTCGTAGGGGTACCACATTGCATGCATCATCGCACAGTCTTCCAGCGATTTCAATTTTTAACAATGCGGGCGAGTTAGGTAATATCTTGTCTTGTCCAGTCATTGATGTTGTTTATGCTTGTATTTGCCATCCTCTGCATCTTCTACCCACGACTGTTCCATGAAGTATTGTTTTTGACAAGAAAGCATGTCGGTGTTCATGTCAAACCATGCACATTTTCCTTGTTTCACTATTGAAACCATTGCTTCTTGTGCACCTGTATACACCATCAGCTTAAATATCATATCCAAAACGGAGGTTGTGGTGATTGGATTGCATGAATTGTCACCTCACATATTGTTGCTGGTTGCAAATCCATGATATAACTAAACTGGACTAAAATGTCCACGGGTGAAATAAGCGCGCCTCGCCAAAAGTGGTACATTTTATTTAAGCAAATGCGCCATCAATCTGACAGACTACCTACCCATGATGCTTCAGCCTGTTAGACTACTTAACCATGAGGCATCAGTCTGTAAGACTACCTACCCATGAGGCATCAGTATGTCAGACTACCTACCCATGAGGCGGAGAATGACGTACTCAGCTTTGGGATGATCGGCCACGAAGCTGAATCCAAGGCACACAACTCCATCAATGTTATCTTTGTACTTGCGTTTCCTGTGGATACCAGAAGTACTTGTCACAACAGACAAATATTATGTGATATCTGAATTACTTATCAAAACAGACAATTATTATGTGATATCTGAATTACTTGTCAAAGCAGACACATATTATGCGGTATTTAAGAATGAGTGGTTATTACTTTCCTTCTGACCAAGCTACCCAGTTTGGCTGTGTTTTTTCACATTCTTGTGACTATTTATTTGTCGTTGTAGTTCTACCAATCGTAGTGGACCAAGCGACAAGTCATTTGTCGTTTTTTCCTATATATCCCTATTGTCTCTAGTCCACTAAGGGAGTAATTCATGAATAACATTTAAAAATAAGAAAAATTAGACTAATTGGGCATAGCTGCAAACGCAACTGATGCTGCATGTGTGCCTAATTGGGCATAGCTGCAAACGCAACTGATGCTACATGTGTCCCTACTTGGTCATAGCTGCAAACGCAACTGATGCTACATGTGTCCCTACTTGGTCATAGCTGCAAACGCAACTGATGCTACATGTGTGCCTATGTCACACATACTCAGTCTGTTAATTTCCTAAAGCTACCGTCACCACTGAAGAGAGTTTCACATGTGTGTCCAGTAATATCATCTATGCTATGATCTGCGAACGTTGCGCTATGAAGTACATGATGAGACTGACAAGAGGGCTTAGGACCGATTCAATCTGCAAACACCTGTGCAACATCAGAAACAATTTAGGTTATTCTGTTGACGACCACTTCAAAGACACGAACCCTAGGGGCGCCTAACACATTCTGATAACGGCCATTAAGCTGTACTTCTCTGACGAGCGGACCGCTCTGGCGCTTGAGAACCGCTATATATATGGCATGCTCAAACCTGTAGGGATCAAGGAACGTCAGTCGTATGGATGATATCATGCAGTTTCGGCATTGATCTGTTTGTCTCTTTTCAGATGTACGTGGCTGTGTTTTGCATATTCTTTGTTTTTGATGTTCCCCCTCTGACCTAGTTTCAATCCTTCTGGGTTATTTCCATATTATATTTTTCTTTTGTCATGTGAATGTCAATGGTGTTCATGTGGTCTTGAGAAAGGCCTTTCTGACGAAACCTCAATGTGTGTATGTTCTTATGTATGTTTCTAACTATTAGCACAATTTCATTACAATGTTTAAATGATTGCCTATAAGGACATATGGGTAAGGTAGGTCCCATGGTAGCAACCTGCCACCGGGGATGAAAATAAGACTTCATGTACAAAGCCGCAGCAACTATTAGGTGGGGTGACCGGTTGCTTTCCTTGCTGTCTTTACCTTCCCTAACTCATGTGGCAGGTACATATGTACAGCTCGGCTGAAGGAGACATAACATCATGAAAAAAACCAGCAACACATGGTCGATGGTAAGAGAAGAAATGATCACACAATACGGCGATGAAAAAAAAATACGTTTCAGTTTGTTTAAACATGTCCTTGGTTATAACAGGTCAACTCGCCCCAGAAATTTGATCTATTTATTCAAATCATCTATAAAAAATACACCGCCCTGGAAAGAATAAATCATGAATAATAATAACCTTTATTCTCCGGCTGCCCAAGACTTGTGTCCATGCTTACTTATTGTCATCGGCTTGTATCCATAAATCGAGATTTGTTCAACAGAAAACCACAAACTTCTTCACTTCCCCATCTCCTTTCACTGCATTCTTTGTTAAGTTTCTAAAACCTCGACAATAATCTATAAATAGCGGACCTGCCGCAGCCAGATATTTTTCATATAAATGGCCTAATTTTGCTTAAGAGGTATAGTAATCGATCAAGCCAGTCTGTAAGACACTCTTCAACACTGCAAGGGTTGGCCAGACTAATGTTTCTTGTTGGTTACAAATTGGTATTTTTTTATAATAAATTAAAAAAAAATATACTCGCAGAAATGAATCTTCAGAGTTAGCATATATTGAATGTGCAACGTAGGACCGTAGATATGTCTTCGGCAAGTTGGGGGGGGGGGTGCTGGGTTTGTTACCTTAAAACAAACCAATGTCCTAGTTTTTTGTGTGCAAGTTGTAATTTAACTTGTTTCTGGGAATACTAGTAAGATTAAAACTCGTTCCCCGTATCTAAGGTCTTGGTGAAATGCTATTCTGTTGCTGGAGCTGGAAGTGGGAGACAAGAAAAATAACATTGTGATCGTCTATGCATGTGCTAAGAGGCGTCTAAGAGTGTTTAGAGATTGAGCGGGTTGTAGATCAAAGTGACGAAACAACTATAGGTAAGTCGTATGTGTTAGGTGTAATGGAAAGGTACATATATCAGAGCTAAACTGTAACACATAACGCATTATATTCTCCGGATCACATGCTGCTAACCGGTAGACGTTTGAGAACAAACATATAACAAGCAGACTATTATGTACATCAAATAATGTTCCAGAAACTCTTTGTCACAATCTTACCATTCAAAAAACATACTATTCCAATAATTTAATATTCCAAGAACTTACTATTCCAATAACTTACTATTTTAATAAATTACTTCTCCAAAAACTTACTATTTAAATAAAATACTATTCCAATAACTTACTATTTTAATAAATTACTTCTTCAAGAACTTACTATTTTAATACATTACTTCTCCAAGAACTTACTATTCCAAAACGTACTATTCCAAAAACTTACTATTCCAATAAAATTACTATTCAAATAACTTACTATTCTAATAACTTACTTGTATTATAAATTTCTTTTCCACGAATTTATCATTCAAAGAACTTACTATTCTAATAACGTATTATTCCAATAACGTACTATTCCTATAACTTACTATTCCAATAAACTACTGTGCCAATAACTTATTATTCCAATAACGTATTATTCCATTAAATTGTTGTTCCAATAATTTACTATTTAAATAAATTACTTTTCCAATATTTTGCTTTTCCAATACATTACTGTTCTAATAACTTACTAATCCAATAATTAACTATTCTATTAAATAACCATTCTATTAACTTGCCATTCCAATAACTTTCTACTCTATTAACTCACTATTCCAATAACTTACTAATCCAATAATTAACTATTCTATTAAATAACCATTCTATTAACTTGCCATTCCAATAACTTTCTACTCTATTAACTCACTATTCCAATAACTTATTATTCCAATAACTTACTATTACAATAACTTACTATTCCAATAACTCACTATTCCAATAACTTACTATTCCAATAACTTACTATTCCAATAACTCACTACTATTCCAATAACTTACTATTCCAATAACTTACTATTCCAATAACTCACTATTCCAATAACTTACTATTCCAATAACTTACTATTCCAATAACTCACTAATCCAATAACTTACTATTCTAATAACTTAATATTCTAATAACTTACTATTCCACTAATACATTAACTTGCTATTCCAATGACTTACTATTACACTAACTTACTATTGTAATAACTTACTATTCTAATAACTTACTATTCCAATAACTTACTATTCCAATAACTCACTAATCCAATAACTTACTATTCTAATAACTTAATATTCTAATAACTCACTAATCCAATAACTTACTATTCCACTAATACACTAACTTGCTATTCCAATGACTTACTATTACACTAACTTACTATTGTAATAACTTACTATTCCAATAACTTACTATTCCAATAACTTACTATTCCAATAGCTTACTATTCCAAGAGCTTACTATTCCAAGAGCTTACTATTCCAAGAGCTTACTTTTCTCATAACTTACTATTCTAATAACTTACTATTCCACGAAATAACTATGCCAGTAACATACTCCTCAAATAATATACTGTTCCAATAACTTACTCTTCCAAGAACGTACTATTCCAAAAAAATAAAGAGATATAGTTCTATAGAACAATAATGAGAGTATCATGCTCAATTGATATGTGGTTCTATAGAAGAATACTGAGAGTATTATGTACAGATAAAAAGACTAACAAGGAGCTGCAGAGAGAATAATGCGAGACTAAGGTTGCTTAATCATAAAAAGATGCTATTTTATTTTTGGGGCACGTCATGAGATGGGAAGATCTGGAGACCACAATTACAGCGGGCAAGATATGAGGCAAAGGTGAGTGAGGAAGACAGCGGGAGTAAACGTTAGATTTCTGAAATTGTAGCTTGCGAAAGAGTCAACAACCATACTAATACAAGATACTGCAAAATTGAGAGCTTTAGAGATCAATGATCGCCTACGTCAGCCGGCATGAAGCATGACGCTTGTTGATGATGAGTCATCGAAAACTCTTGCTATATCTTGTAATGTAACGTCTGTAACATTGCAAAGTGAAAATAATAACTTAATGTAGCATTGCAAACTGAATCTAATAACGTAATGTAGCATTGCAAACGGAATCTAAAAACGTAATGTAGCATTACAAACTGAATCTAATAACGTAATGTAGCATTGCAAACTGAATCTAAAAACGTAATGTAGCATTGCAAACTGAATCTAAAAACGTAATGTAGCATTGCAAACTGAATCTAAAAACGTAATGTAGCATTGCAAACTGAATCTAAAAACGTAATGTAGCATTGCAAACTGAATCTAAAAACGTAATGTAGCATTGCAAACTGAATCTAAAAACGTAATGTAGCATTGCAAACTGAATCTAATAACGTAATGAAGCATTGCAAACTGAATCTAAAAACGTAATGTAGTATTTCAAACTGAATCTAAAAACGTAATGTAGCATTGCAAACTGAATCTAATAACGTAATGTAGCATTGCAAACTGAATCTAATAACGTAATGTAGCATTGCAAACTGAATCTAATAACGTAATGTAGCATTGCAAACTGAATCTAAAAACGTAATGTAGCATTGCAAACTGAATCTAAAAACGTAATGTAGCATTGCAAACTGAATCTAATAACGTAATGTAGCATTGCAAACTGAATCTAATAACGTAATGTAGCATTGCAAACTGAATCTAATAACGTAATGTAGCATTGCAAACTGAAACTAATAACGTAATGTAGCATTGGAAACTGAAACTAATAACGTAATGTAGCATTGCAAACTGAATCTAATAACGTAATGTAGCATTGCAAACTGAATCTAATAACGTAATGTAGCATTGCAAACTGAATCTAAAAACGTAATGTAGCATTGCAAACTGAATCTAAAAACGTAATGTAGCATTGCAAACTGAATCTAATAACGTAATGTAGCATTGCAAACTGAATCTAATAACGTAATGTAGCATTGCAAACTGAATCTAATAACGTAATGTAGCATTGCAAACTGAAACTAATAACGTAATGTAGCATTGGAAACTGAAACTAATAACGTAATGTAGCATTGCAAACTGAATCTAATAACGTAATGTAGCATTGCAAACTGAATCTAATAACGTAATGTAGCATTGCAAACTGAATCTAATAACGTAATGTAGCATTGCAAACTGAATCTAATAACGTAATGTAGCATTACAAACTGAATCTAATAACGTAATGTAGCATTGGAAACTGAAACTAATAACGTAATGTAGCATTGCAAACTGAATCTAATAACGTAATGTAGCATTGCAAACTGAATCTAAAAACGTAATGTAGCATTGCAAACTGAATCTAATAACGTAATGTAGCATTGCAAACTGAATCTAAAAACGTAATGTAGTATTTCAAACTGAATCTAAAAACGTAATGTAGCATTGCAAACTTATTTGGGGCAGTACATACCTTACGTCATCACCTTTTTGGGGAATACTTATCTCGCCGTTATGTCCCCGCCCCCCGCCACCAATTTGTCAGGTTTTCACGAACGACCCCACACCCCATGTTTAATTATTAAAAAATTTTGAAACGCCTCCCCACCTCCTAAAAACTGCTAGCTGGAATGGAGCTGCACAAATTTACAAAATTATTCAACATTTTATTTTTCTTCAAATTTACACAATATATTTGGTGTTTTCAAAACTGCTTTTTTAGGTCAACTTTTGTCTACTTCCACCTTCGCCCCCCCCCCTCCAAACCCTTATTAGCAATTATTGACGTAAGTCATGGACTGCCCTTTTGTGAACGGTTCACTGACGAAAATATTGCCAAACTCTACATTACTGATAAACTACTCAAGTAGATATTACCAAACTCTACATTACTGACAGATCACTGAAGTAGACATTTCTAAACTCTACATTACTG
Organism: Meghimatium bilineatum; assembly: GCA_034231615.1. Classification (NCBI taxonomy): domain Eukaryota; kingdom Metazoa; phylum Mollusca; class Gastropoda; order Stylommatophora; family Philomycidae; genus Meghimatium; species Meghimatium bilineatum. The sequence continues at coordinate 42,469,720 of CM067318.1, read as the reverse complement.
ACAGATCATTGAAGTGTATGCTGTATTATAAGCTCTACATCACTTACATATCACTCAATTAGATATTCTAAACTCTACATTACTGTCAGATCACTGAAGTAGACAAACCACTAAGTAGATACTGTTAAACTAAAAAATATTTGGCCAAGTCATTAAGTATTTCTCTTTAATAAAAATTGTCCATAATATATCTCTCGCCTGTGTGGCTGAGGCCTGAATGGGGAGCAAATATTAACTAGACTGGGAGATATCAGAGGAGTTGACTAAGGACATATGTGAGATGGAATTGGCTGTCCCTTTTCCATAGATAAAGTGACCCATATGCCATTCTGATGTTGGATGTGTCAGGGCGAAATATCTCAGCTAAGCTGTAAATCATAACACAACACATTCCGTTTTCTAGGCTATATCCTGCCAATCTGCAGGAGTTTCAGAATCATCGATTTAAGGAGAATGATCAAAAAAAAATAATATCGATCAATAATGATTAATTACCGGGTTTCATATTGAAAGAGTGGAAATATAATGAAAGATCTGTCATTCAATATTCGTGTATTATGTAATAAACAACATGACAAGTATTGAAATAGCAAAAATGAAAGACAGTGAGGAATAAAAGATAAAAATGAAACTGCCACACGCACAGATAAAATGTGCACATACTCATCAATTTTTGTTCAAATTAATTAGTGGTTTTTATGTGGGTTTTTTTCTTCAGAAAAACCAATCAGTGTTTTCAAACTCATAAATAATCTCAGAAATATTAATTTCTTGTTCATGATTTATTATTTTTTTGTGAATGTTTTTCTTCCACGCAGATCAATTATTTTGCACAAATCACTGCTCTTGCTAAAGTAGGCCACCATTTAATGTATTACGCCCTTGCATATTAATACAGTAATAAAAGTACGTCATATCCGTTCCTATATGCCATTGGTTATTACGACAGTAGATATGTTAAGTACGTCATATCCGTTCCTATTTGCCATTGGTTATTACGACAGTAGATATGTTAAGTACGTCATATCTGTTCCTATATGCCATTGGTTATTACGACAGTAGATATGTTAAGTACGTCATATCCGTTCCTATATGCCTTTGGTTATTACGACAGTAGATATGTTAAGTACGTCATATCCGTTCCTATATGCCTTTGGTTATTACGACAGTAGATATGTTAAGTACGTCATATCCGTTCCTATATGCCTTTGGTTATTACGACAGTAGATATGTTAAGTACGTCATATCCGTTCCTATATGTCATTGGTTTTTACGACAGTATATATGTTTTGATAGGATGGGAGATAATTTATTACAATTTTCTTAAAAAAGACATTTTCTTATATTTGTGTGTATTTCCAGCAGCGCTGATTCAGTTTTTCTTGTCTTTGGGGGGGGGGTGGAGATATTAATGGGTGAGGTACACACTTTGTGACTTACTTCCTAGTACTAAAACGGAGTGGGGGCGGTTTATTGCCCCAACTCCTTCCCTATGTAAGGTCTTGTCGCCTGTATGTTATCGAGTCACAAAAGGGGAGCAAAGAACAGCAACACTATTTACATTCCATAAATGTCGTAAAAAGCGACTAAGAAGGTTATGTGATGGAGTTGCCCGTCCCATCTTATGTAATGTCAAAATGGCAAAAAAGTCCTGCTGAACCAATTAAAACTAATTATTCAATGTACTCACCTCATGATTCGTGACGTCTTGAAAGACGTCTTGTCAAAATAACGATTTTGGCAATAACTCGTGTCAGGTCCATGAGAATACCGTGAAACACTGAACACAAAACTCTCTGACCATAATATTCAATGCATATACAAGATTGACGGTCCTCGAATAAATTCAGTCGAAAATTCAATTCGCACGTATGGCTTATCTCACTGCAGAACAACGATACATCACCATTGGACGCATTCAGACTGGACAATCACAAAGTGTAGTGACCAGACAACTTAATGTGGTTAGAAGCACAATTAGTCGTCTTTAGACGCGATTTCAACAAACTGGCTCAGCAGTAGACCTGCCGCTCAGTAGAACATCCAGAGTCACAACTCCTGCCGAAGACCGCATCGTACGGTTGCGCCACCAGATGAACCGATTTACATCTTCTTCCTCCACAGTCCAGTCAATGTCAGCAGCTCGCCGAATATCAGATCATACGGTCAGGATATGGCTGCATGACGCTGGTCTTAGGCTAGAATAACCAATGTTCTTACGGACCGGCATCGCCAGAACCAACTGCAGTGGGCGAACCGACATCCTCAACGGGCTGTTGGAAATGATTGGAGACGGATTTGGCTTAGTGATGAATTATTGTTTATGCTCTAGCGATACGATAGACGGAGAAGAGTCTGTAAGCGCTACGCCCTGAACAGCGCTAATGAGGCTCCTCTACATGATGATGGAGGTATTTTGATGTGGGGGGGGGGCGATAAACTTCATGGGAAAATGTGACCTGGAGCAATTTGATGGACGTCTGAATGCTGAATGATACGTCGCTGAAGTTTTTCGACCTCGCCTCCTTCCAATTTTTGCTGATCGAGGGTCTTTTTTTTTTCATCAGGAAAACGCTAGATCTCCTGTGGAACAATTATATCCAGTTCCTCGCTGACAACAACGCCCAGACTATTCCGTGGCCAGCCATGTCATCAGACGTGAACCCCATAGAACACGTATGGCATGAACACTACATACGACTCCACCAGCAAGATGTGGCTCCAATCAATCCAACAGTTGTCTTGCACTGCAGGAAGAGTGGACATCCATCCAGCAACAACAGATCCAATGGTTAATCGGATCAATGTCAAGGAGATACCATTCTCTGATAGAGACCAGAGGAGGCTACACACCTTACTGAAACGGTGGCATCATTCGCAAAGAATAAAAGCCCAAACCAAATTTAATGAACATCATTCATTGTTAAAGTCTGAAACGTTCTTCAGTCCAAGGTTGAAACATAAATTCCGTAAAATAAAATTATGGTACTCGTTTAAATTTAGATGTTAATTAGCACAGCAATAATATTGCGTGTCTTTCTCTTTGAACATCATATATATATATAGACACACGCACGCACGATTGCACACAAGCACATGTATGTGGAAGCAGTGTGTTACAAAATTGCTTTTGAAGCTACAGAAAAATAAATATATCAGAAGCATAAAAATGAATTGAAATATAATTTAAATGAGCACACATACACGAAAGCGACGTTTCAGCCAGTAGGTCTTTGTCTAGACATAAACAAACAAACGTAGTAATGAATATATATATATATATATATATATATATATATATATATATATATATATATATATATATATATATATATATATATATATATATATATATATATATATATATATATATATATATATATATATATATATATATATATATATATATATATATATATATAAGCAATGCTCGGCGTCGCCCGGGAGAGAATAAGACCCAAAAAAAAGAAAAAATAGAATAGATGCGAATATTATTCTCATAATGTAGCTATAACTGATGTTTCAGTTTCTCCATATTATTATAAAAATATTTCTTTAAAAAAAAAAACTCTTGGACCATACATCCACGACCACATTTGCTCCCAAAATATACTGTGCGCTCGTACGAACTGAGTTATTCCGGACACACGATAGTTTTGTAAAATTATAGCTTTATAAAAGATTCGTATTATAATGTATGTGACAAGTTTTCTTTCTAGAACATAGTGATCTCTATATATACCAATATACCAGAGAATTCAACGCCCGATCGATTAGAATTTGCTTACCTAATTGTCGTATTTTTTCCATTTACAGCTATATTTTAATGTATTTTTGTTATTTTGCCAGTTTTTCCAAACAGATTATTGCTTTCACATAAGCCACTATTCTCACACAAGTCACTGCTGTAACACAATATAATGCTCTCAGACAAACCACTGCACCCACATAAGTCATCACTCCCACACAAATCAATGCTCTCACACAAGTTATCACTCTCACACAAATCAATGCTCTCACACAAGCTATCGCTCCCACACAAATCAATGCTCTCACACAGTTATCGCTCCCATACAAATCAATGCTATCACACAAATCAATGCTCTCACACAAGTTATCACTCCCACACAAATCAATGCTATCACACAAGTTATCGCTCCTACACAAATCAATGCTCTCACACAAGTTATCGCTCCCACACAAGTCATCTCTCCCACACATATCTATTTTCTCTTGTCAAGTACCCCATATAATCTTATTTCTCTTACCTCAACAAGTAGATATTTCCTCTGTTCTCGATACACTTGTACTTTGTATATTTCACTGAGCCGTGTTTATACACAATCTGGTGTGTCCTAATTCGTATAAACACTCGTTTACTGTCCTCCAGGAAGTGCCACTTGTCCCTCAACCGAGGATGTGTTGCACATACTAATAATAGATTCATAGAATACAATTACGTCATTTTGTGTATACGTCATTGTATGACCGTCTATAAAATAAGACTTGTTGGCTAATCAGAACACGGCTTCTGAATAACATATGTCAGGCAAATACTAAATCAAGTACACATGTTACTTAAGATAACTAACAAACAATATAAAATGATAAGAAATAACAATAAAATAAAGAACAAATACAATTATCGACGTTTCGGTCCAATTGGGACCTTTATGAAGAAACAAACACCAATTAAGACAACACAACTATAAAAAAAACAGCCAGGAAGACTGGGTCAAATGGTTTCCTCACAAAAATCATTACCCTAGTAGCAGTTCTAGCGCCGTTTTGTTCCTGCATTAATTCTGCTTATTTTCTTGCTTTAACGTTTCTCATTTCGCCGATATTTCCAAATTCTGTACTTCTTGTAATTTTCTATTGCTATCATGTCGTCTTTGCAACAATTTAATAACTGTATTAGGTACGAATCCTCATCACAACGATGTTCGATTTAGAACAACCGACTATGCCTCGAATACTTAAAAAAAATACATTCATATGTCGCACCGGTTTATTAAGACATGCAGTCGCTTCATCCAACTCCTAAAGGCTTCAACTCTCTAAAGTCTTCATAGACCGTATGATATCGTCTGAGTATGTTGTCATCTGGATAAGGAAATCTATCGACAAGAGGATCTCCGAAGGCTGTCCAATCCGTTGTTCTATAGGGCCAATACATGCAAAAAAGACCTATTGCAGACAACAATGATATAGTCTCTACCACCATCAAGGGTTAGGGTTAGGATCAGCTGATTAATCCTCCCCACTACATCATCCGCTCTATGTCGCAGGGAAAACCTGCATTCTATATTCTGTCTAAAATTCACAAGCTCTTCAATCCTGGAAGATCTATTGTTTCTGACTGTTCATGTTATTACGGAATAAATGTCCGACTTCCTGGATAGTGTTTTTTAACCGCTACTGAAACAAATCACAACATTTCTTAAAGACACTAATCATGCCTTGTCAATCTTCGCCTCCACTTCGCCGTCTCCTCTCATACGTATCGTCTCTTCGTACTTGATGTCTGCTCATTATACACCTCGATTCCACACTCAAAAGGTCTCAAGGCCCTGCTCTTCCTTGACAAGCATTCCTAACCATCTGTGTCTATCTCTGCTATATTTCGTCTAATCGAAGAAAGTTGCATATCAAGATGTGTGATATGTTCTGCTGGAAGGTTGCGTAAAGACGTTAAAGAACCTCATAATATATTGGTCTGAAAATGATGATTTCAAGCCTAACATTTCTTAATCATTTGGATATCATCAACTGCAACCCTGCAAACAAGATACAGGCTACACCTGTGCCTATATCACTCAGACCCAGTCTATAACATTTTGACATCATCTGCTGCAAACGAGGTACAGGGTACAACTATGTCACCAAGACCCAGTCTATCATATTTCTCATAGCTACCTTCAGCATTGAAGACTGTTTCACATGTATGTTCCGCAGCGTCATCTGTGCCATCATCTGCAAGCGTTCCCTGTAGCGTACATAGGTGAGACTGGAAGTAGCCTCGCAGACTCTGCGAATTCATATGAAGCATCAACAATCATATTGGTATTCTTCTTGCTTGACCACGTCAGTAGCATGGACCATCGGTGTGTCCATGATATTAATGTGACGATAATTAAGTCGTGCTTTTCTGATGACTGGACACATAACTCGCCGTTATGTTGAGGCTCTCTTGTGAAAGCTTTGTAGCATGTCATCTGTACAATTATTGATCCCCTCTTATTAGAAGGCTGAGAGGGCCTACAATTTAGAATCCCTTCTCATTCAATATGCATTTCACTAAGACGAAAGCTGAAATCTCCTGTGTATGAAAGAGAGCTCAGGAATACAACCCCATTGAACATAGGAAGTAAGAGCTTATCGCTCGCAATTCCTGAGGTTCTCAAACAACATACAAACAATATATATATATTTGGCAGAATTGAATCATTTGGGATCAATTCCCGTCAATCGTATTGATAATATTCTTTTGCTCTGTCACTTTCTCTGTTTTGTTTCATAAATTATTTGGGTGTGTTTTGTCTATTTATGTGTTGCTTCACCTCTGACCTTCTATTTTTATCTCATCCACATTACATTTATATTTAGCTCTGTCATGTAAACATGAACGCCAATATTATCGTTCTCATTCGTCGTTTTTGTTGTTGTGAATGCGCTCTTGATTAAGGCATATTTGTCGAAACGTCAATTTGTATATGTTATTATGTTGTTTGTAGTTATTAGCAAAACTTCATTACCTTGTTCCAAGGTTTAGTTGTTACACAGAACCGAGCGACTTACAGAATGGCAATGAGGACAGACGCCACCTAGATAGAAGGATTCAAGGATGTTTATTCAAACTTAACTCACCGGATCTGCGATGTCTCCGTGAGCATGTGACCTGAATAGCCACTAGGCACGTGATTAGAATTATCCACTGACCGACTGTCATTATTTACATGTTTTGGACAGTGGTAACACATTCACGTAACAAACATGTTTATCTGAAACAGACAAAGTTCAGAAATTAGTCAATGCTCCCTATTTATCGACTGGTGTTCTTATAATATATATAAGCTCATTAGTGGGAAATGGCAGGCTGATGGGCAGAAGAAACGATTCAGGAACGCTGTCGGTGTATTTAGTGTTCCTACTGTGGCAGACGATTCTATACCAGAATTCGTTTTTCCAGTCATCTCCGCACATTAGAACAAAGATAAAACAACAAACCCATGAGATCGTAGTAGCTGGATTACCAGACCCACGACCACCACCATTTTGTATGGCTAAACGCTCTGCTATAACAAAAGTATACTAACGTCCGCGGTTAAAAAGAGCATCATAATCGTCAGGTGCCATGCCGGATGACGAAGGCGATCATGGCTCTCCACAGCTCTCTATCTCCAGCATTACGTATCAGGATCGTTGTTGATTCCTTGTCGTGCCAGGCTGTCAAACTGTCTAATATTTTCTCATGTTGTCACCCTTTGACTCTGTTGCCTTCAATCTTGCCTGTTGTGACTATATTCTCCAAATATCCCTGTCTCACGAAGTGGCCAAAAAATGAAGATGGTCTCTTTCTTATATTATTGATTAAGCTCCGTTTTACATTTGACTCTTATCAACACATTGAAACGAGCGTACCTCACTATAAAAGATTCATTTTACTTAAACATAAACTAATACAGCAGAGATGGAAAAATAAAGTCTGTGAGTGTTGAACATCACCTGAGATGGAAATCTATTATATACGTATAATAACAAGATAAAGTATCTGCAAACAAGATTCAGGCTACAGCTGTGCCTATATCACTCAGACCCAGTCTATAACATTTTGACATCATCAGCTGCAAACGAGGTACAGATATATATATATATATATATATATATATATATATATTAGGGGCAACACCCGACGTTGCGCAGGGGAGAATAAAACAAAAACAAAAACAACAAATAGCCAAAGACATACAAATAGCCAAATATGTATAGACATACATACACATATTTTTTTTTAATGTAGTGATGATTTTTACATGTTTCAGTGTCTATATATTAACCCACCACCTTTTTTATCAACATATATAAAAAAATTACCTCTAGGATCGAACATACACAATCCCTTGCATAATATGATTCTCGCTCGTACGGAAATGAACTATTCTGGACACATGAAATATGCGTAGAATTGTAGCTTTATAAATGTTGCGTACTCTGATGACAGCAATGTTTACCGGAGAATTTTACGATCGATAGATATGATTTTAAGAACAGATAGATAGGCAGATGAAAACAATATTCTTTGAGCGCTTCATAGAAAAATATATATAATGCATTAGCAAATGGCAACCAGAAAGGTTAATGAACCTATTAAAACATTGTAAACATCGATGTAATGCAACAATATTATTTCTAGGTCTACTCCCATCATTTGTGTTTGTCTTCTATGTGCAACATTCAGAGGTAGAAATTATTCAAAATATCAATAGGCAGCTTTGCCTGACCACAAGAGAACTTTTAAGATTTCTTATATCGACCACTGAAGAGCATATGACCTAATGAGTCATCGTGCCAAATTTTATGGAAATCAGTCAAGTCGTTTAGATGTGTATACCGTGTAGACAAAACGCAGAGTTATGAAGTTATTTATACATATATGGATTCATTTTTTCTAAATAATTCATACTGGAAAAAGTCTCCAGCATTAATTACTTGGGCAGCCGAATGTTTGTTGACGGAGACTCAATGAAAGAAATAAACACACGTATAGCAGTGGCAGCTAGGACATTTGCTAAATTAACTACTATCTGGAAATCAAAAGATCTAGGGACAAACACCAAACTAAAGCTATTTAACTCATGTATTGTATCAGTGCTAACGTATGGTAGTGAAAGCTGGAAATCAACTCAAGCAAAAGACAACAAACTAAACAGCTTCGAAAACAAATGTCTAAGCAAACTGATGAACATAAAATGGAGCGACTTCATCACAAATAGTGATCTAAGAGACAAAACACACCAAGAGTATGTTTCAAACATCATAAGAAAACGAAGATGGAAATACCTTGGTAACGTTTTACGACTAGATGTAAACAGAATAAACCAACAAGCCCTTATGTGGTCATCTGAGGGTAAAAGAAAAAGAGGAAGACCTAAAACAACCCTTAAAAACACCATTCTTAAAGAAGGGGAATTAATAACCTGTAAAACCATCCAGGAACTAAAGCTGCAGGCAGCGGATCGCATCATATGGAGAACCAAAACCTCTGCCCTATGTGTCGCTTGCGGCACGAAAGGAACAAACTAACTAACTAACTTAGGGAAGACTGGGGGAAATGGGTACTTCAAAAACGTCATTTTATTCAATTTTATTGAATTTTTAGTACCTTTTTTATTAGAAATAATTTGGGGTTTTGGTTGACGTAACAATGTGGCTCCTATCATAGCATTAAATATCACATGTTGTAAATCCTAAGAGGGGGGATTTGAGCCCCACACAAGTTCTTCCTTTTATCTACGTGCCTGTACACACACACGCTCGCAAACACACACACACAGCAAATACACATCACACCACACACACACCAAACATACATCACACTTCACACACACACACCAAACACACCAAACGCACATCACACCACACACGGACACACACACACCAAACGCACATCACACCACACACGGACACACACACACACACACCAAACACACATCACACCACACACACACACATCGCAGACTGCAGAACAGTGATATCAAAGTGGGTGTAGCCAGGCCTCAATCGTTTTCTTGTAGTTAGACGTCTTCTCCTTCTTCAGCGTTCATTCTCAAACTCCCGCTGAAAGCCTCTCTTGTAGCAGGGCAATGGTCCTATTAGATTTCCAGCAGGATGTAGTCCATAGAATGGAAATGCGTTGTGTCGCCGTTTTATTTGAACCAATGGACCGACAAATCCGTCCTCACCAGGTTAGAAACGACACGATATCTCAAAATCATTTCTTATATTGTACAGTACTGTTTTTCTTTTTTTTTGTCCGTTATTGGCCATATAGTCGAAACGTTGATTCAGTCTGCTTTATAAACTGCTAGTTATAATTTCGTATATTTTGTCAAGTGTGCTTATAACTGTTATTCTGTTCATACATTCGAGATACACGCAGGAGCTAAAGTGGTGACATATTTTCCATTCACCCACAAACAAGGCAATAACTAAATCTCTGCTTCGGTAATTTTCAATAAATGCACTTCTAATTGCCCATATGTGCACTGCGGGAATTGGGGGAAAGTTTAAAATTACACGAAATACAGAAAAGAGTCTAGCATTAACAATATCGCCGAAAGTATCTAATTTGTCTATGTTATTATTATTTTTTAAAACTATCTCCTGCACAACAGGTGAATCACGTAGCTGTATTATCACACTGCTTTCTGGCTCAGTGATTCTCAAACTGTTTTGGTTCCTGACCCACTTTTGGAACAAATGTTCTTGCATGACTCAGCCGGGTGCCTTTAAAATAAAGGTCATTGACCTTCGTGACGAAAAATCAAAGTTCTCTTAAACCTTGTACCTTCACCATATTTCTTGGTGTCCTTCGTTCAGTTGGTCACATTCCTCAGATCTCCGTGACGGATCTGTGGTCCCCAATTTCAAAATTTCTCTCCTTGGACCTCCGCCACCATCCATAGAGGAAATATTCACTATATTCACATCAAATTTACCGAGAGTTTAATGTTGCATAGTGGTCGGTCCGTTAGGTCAATAGTGATAAATACTTATTGAATACTATCAACACTTCTCAAACACTTCTAAAACACAACCAACACTTACCATACTATACACTATCAACACTTGCCAAACACTGTCACAACATATAAAATGCGTATCAAATACTACTAACACTTATCAAATACTACCAACACTTATCAAACACTACCAACACTTATCAAACACTACCAACACTTATCAAACACTACCAACACTTATCAAATACTATCAACACTTATCAAACACTACCAACACTTATCAAACACTACCAACACTTTTTTAATACTATCAGCGCTTATCAAACACTATCAACGCTTATCAAACACTACCAACACTTATCAAACACTATCAACACTTATCAAACACTACCAACACTTATCAAACACTACCAACACTTATCAAACACTACCAACACTTATCAAACACTACCAACACTTTTTTAATACTATCATCGCTTATCAAACACTATCAACACTTATAAAACACTACCAACACTTTTTAATACTATCAGCGCTTATCAAACACTATCAACGCTTATCAAACACTACCAACACTTTTTTAATACTATCAGCGCTTATCAAACACTATCAAAACTTATCACAACACTCAACAAACACTATCAAAACTTATGAAACACTTATCAAACACTATCAAGAAATAGCAAACACTATCAACACTTACTGAACAATCAAACACTATCAACACTTACTAAACACTTAACAACACTTATAAAACACTTATAAAACACTTATAAAACACTTATAAAACACTTATAAAACACTTATAAAACACTTAACAGCACTTATAAAACACTTAACAACACTTATAAAACACTTATAAAACACTTATAAAACACTTAACAGCACTTATAAAACTCTTAACAACACTTATAAAACACTTAACAGCACTTATAACACACTTAACAACACTTATAAAACACTTATAAAACACTTATAAAACACTTATAAAACACTTATAAAACACTTATAAAACACTTATAAAACACTTATAAAACACTTAACAGCACTTATAAAACACTTAACAACACTTATAAAACACTTATAAAACACTTATAAAACACTTAACAGCACTTATAAAACACTTATAAAACACTTATAAAACACTTAACAACGCTTATAAAACACTTATAAAACACTTAACAGCACTTATAAAACTCTTAACAACACTTATAAAACACTTAACAGCACTTATAAAACACTTAACAACACTTATAAAACACTTATAAAACACTTATAAAACACTTATAAAACACTTATAAAACACTTAACAGCACTTATAAAACACTTATAAAACACTTATAAAACACTTAACAGCACTTATAAAACACTTATAAAACACTTATAAAACACTTAACAACGCTTATAAAACACTTATAAAACACTTAACAGCACTTATAAAACTCTTAACAACACTTATAAAACACTTATAAAACACTTAACAGCACTTATAAAACACTTATAAAACACTTATAAAACACTTAACAACGCTTATAAAACACTTATAAAACACTTAACAACACTTATAAAACACTTAACAACACTTATAAAGCACTTATAAAACACTTAACAACACTTATAAAACACTTAACAACGCTTATAAAACAGTTAACAACACTTATAACACACTTAACAACACTTATAAAGCACTTATAAAACACTTAACAACACTTATAACACACTTAACAACACTTATAAAGCACTTATAAAACACTTAACAACACTTATAAAACACTTAACAACGCTTATAAAACAGTTAACAACACTTATAACACACTTAACAACACTTATAAAGCACTTATAAAACACTTAACAACACTTATAAAACACTTAACAACACTTATAAAGCACTTATAAAACACTTAACAACACTTATAAAGCACTTATAAAACACTTAACAACACTTATAAAGCACTTATAAAACACTTAACAACACTTATAAAACACTTAACAACACTTATAAAACACTTAACGACACTTATAAAGCACTTATAAAACACTTAACAACACTTATAAAACACTTAACAACGCTTATAAAACAGTTAACAACACTTATAACACACTTAACAACACTTATAAAACACTTAACAACACTTATAAAGCACTTATAAAACACTTAACAACACTTATAAAACACGTAAAAACACTTATAAAACACTTAACACTTACTGCACTATCAACTCTTACCAACCTTACAAATTACAACTAATCAGAATGACATCTTTGAAGAACAGTACCTAAAAGTAATCTGCAAATGAAGTTCTTGTAAAGAACCACGATGACAGCACCCCATCCGTGCTGGGTCAATACGCTAGTTCAATTGCTCAAGCACACGCAAAGTAGAAGATGGGCAATTAAAAAAAAATTCCAACATCAAAATAAATGCTTCACCTAATTTCAGCTTGGAGAGTAAAATTGTCATGAAACAAGAAGGGTTAATTGGTGCTAAAATTTATCTGATTAAATGCAGGCTAAGACAATCTTTTATTTTGGGCTACAAAAAGAAATTATAAATGAATGTAATTATAGTTAGTAATTGTCTTGAATTCTAGTTAAGTAAATATAGAAAAAAAATGTATATAAAAATTGCTGAAACGCAGTTTTACGTTCGAACAATACAAATAATCGACGTTTCGATCAAAAATGTATTTATCATGATAGGAACAGACATACACAGAATGAGACCCACTAAGTCCAGCGTAGAATACATGTTAGCCATGTCGGAATTGACAGGTGAGAAATGCACATATGACGCACAACATATGAAATATAACAACTGATACAACTGTTTTTCAACTAATTTTTTATATTATTTTTGCTATATTTACTTGCCCATTGATGCACAGCTTTTATGCAGTCTTCCATTGACTAAATTCTAATTAGTGATTGTTCTTAATTCTATTTAGTAAATGATCTAAATTTTAGTTAGAATAATGTTCTTAATTCTAGTTAGTAAATGTTCTTCATTCTAGTTAGAATAATGTTCTTAATTCTAGTTACTAAATGTTCTTCATTATAGTTAGTAAATGTTCTATGGTCTAGTTAGTAAATGTTCTTAATTCTTATTAGTAAATGTTCTTAACTATAGCCAATAATTGTCTTGAAGTCTAGCTAGTATCTGACTTGAATAATAGTTTGCAACTGTCTTGAATTCTAGATAGTAACTGTCTTGAATAAAGTCAGTAACTGTCTTGAATTATAGTTAGAAATTGACATGAATTGTAATTAGTAACTGTCTTGAATTCTAGCTAGAACTGTCTTGAATTCTAGTTAGTAATTATTTTTAATTCTAGCTAACACCAATCTTGAATCCTAGTTAGTATCTGTCTTGAATTATAGTTATAAATTAGCATGAATTGTAATTAGTAGGCCTAATTGTCTTGAATTTTAATTAATAACTGTTTGAATCTAATTAATAACTTCTTGAATCATAATTAGTAACTGCATTGGATTCTAATTAATTACTGTCTTTAATTCTAATTAGTAACAGCATTAAATTCTAATTAATATATGTCTTCAATTCTAATTAAAAACAAAATGTCAAAGATTCAAACTATATGACGGAATACAGTAACATTCCCATCAGAAATAGAGGACACCCACAAATGTCTTACACAACACTACGCATGACCTGTCGCAGTTGGTGGTAGAGAGAGCTTTACATTACCACTGTGTGAGAGCGGGGACGGAATTTGAAAGAATCCATCCTGTGGCTTCATGAATGGGTGGAATTATGTTCTGCTTGGGAAAACAGCGGGTAGAATATTTATCCCGAATACCTGTCGATGCAATCACTGCGAACACCTGCTTTCGATATGAATATACACGTATATTTGGATAAGACAAAATATATTTTTTCAGTAAGAGATTCATAAATTTGGAACACAGTGTTGCCACTATGGATGTTTAAAATATAAATCTAGATTATATTTTTGTTATTTCTGGATGGAAAAAAAAGAGGAAATGTTATTCATTTATCCATGTTACATTTGAATTAGCCACGTTTCTGTTTGTGTCATTTATATTTGCCATCTCATACAACGATAGCATATTTGTCCGTGCAAAACCAAGGCCCATTGATTAGTGCTTGTTTAAATCTGTGTAGCCATCAAGAAATGTACATACCTGTGAAATTTGTATATTGATATCGGTAACTCCTTCAATCCACCTTGTTCTCGTGCTTCCTCTGCCTCTTGTTGTTCCCAGTCTCATATTGTATGTTCTTACTGCTGGTCAATAATGGTCATTCTCATTAAATGGCAGGGCCATTTCAGTCTCTATTTTTCAATATATTTGACCGCAATTATTATAATGGTTCTTGTAATCTCTTCTTTTCTCAGATGATCTATTCTTGTTCTGTTTGCTGCTTTCTAAGACATTTCATTTCATACGAAGTAAATTGTCTCTCTTGTTCTCTTGTTAGTGTACATGCCATTTTATATCAACTGAATGTACAGGCAATAGCAAGCAAAAGCCTCCTTCAGAGATTGGACAACGTCCGAAATAACGCACTTCGATTTATATGCGGTGCCATGAAAAACCACCCCAACTGCTGCATGTGAGATCAACACAGACATAGAACCACTGCACTTAAGAAGAGAACAAGTAGTAGTAGAGACCTTTGAAAGATACATGAGAATGGACACCACAGAAGAAAATAGAAAAATGATAGAAAAGTGGCCAGACAAACACACAATACTCAAAACACCGTTTCTCAATAGCGCAAGACAAGCAAGCATAAAACACCATCTGCCAACAAATAGAGAACAAAAGGAATTGATAGACATTGAACCACCTTGCAGGCAAGCAATAACCCCTACCATAAGGACTGAACTCTCTGATCCCTCGGCAGATAAGAACACTGTAACTCTATTCCTGAAAATCATTGCCCTAGAAACAATTCATACATACACACCAGAAATAATCCACGTATACACAGATGGATCTGCACAAAATGCTACCAAAATTGCTAGATATGGAGCTGTGATAAAATACCCGAACACTGACCCAGAAGACTACCCAAAATTGTTTGGCCCATGCGGAGACATCTGCTCTAGTTACACAGCAGAGATAATAGCAATTGAGAAAGCTCTGAATCGAATTATTGTGGACTTTGAGAACAGAACTACTCCGCCTGAAGACATAGTCATCTTCTCCAACTCAAAATCAGCACTCCAAGCCTTGGAGACCAAAAATACACCCCCTGGTTGCAATATCAACAGACAAATTGACCAGCTGTCCACATCATATGGTGCAGAAGTCACCCTCCAATGGATACCTGGCCATACCGGAGTCATTGGAAACGAAATGGCTGATAAATTAGCTGAGAGAGGTGTTGCCACCCCCAGTTTTCCCCAAAAATCTCCCTACAAACATGCAAACAAGTCCTAAAAAACAACTATAGACAAGAATGGTTACAACAGTGGTCCAGCTCAAAGACTGGACGCTCACTATATGAACACCAACAGAAACCTAACCCAATGGTTCTTCTGAAACAACTCGAGCGAGAAAACCAGAGTCTCACATTCCAACTAAGAACAGGCCACTCCCTGTTAATAAACAGCTGAACAGAATAAACCCATTTCACGAACCACATTACAGAAACTGTAACGCACAAGAAGAGACTGTTGAATACCTACTACTGCAGTGCTCAAAACTAACAGACATCCGACAAGAACTATTACCACCACTTCCAGCTATACACAACACACTCTACACAACTACGCCACAACTGAGGAAAACATGTGCATTCGCCAGAAGGGCTATGGGCTGTCAAGAGCTTCCTGCTCACAGCGAAAGGGATTGAATCATCATTTCATCATCATATCAACTGCAACTACTCGTCTCGTAGCTATTTTTATGTTTTAGTAATTAATTTAGTTTCATTTTCATCTATATCGCCGTTATCGTGCATTCGCTGCAGCCTTCTTTAACTGTTAGTTAGTTAGTTAGTTAGTTAGTTAGTTAGTTAGTTAGTTAGTTAGTTAGTTAGTTAGTTAGTTAGTTAGTTAGTTAGTTAGTTAGTTAGTTAGTCGTCTGATCATCATCACTGCAAACAGGACACATCCATAGCTGCTCCGATCTCTCCTTGAGTGTATCCGCCATCACACTTCTGCTGACAGAACCGGTCCTATGCTGGTTGACTATCATTCTTCTGCGCCCTCCATAATGTTCACCTCTAGCAAAACCGCATTTCAATCCCTGATCTTTAATCCTAGCCATTGAAAAGGAATCATCATCCAAACTAGTCTCACTCTCGCGTGTTATATCTCTTAAGGAGTTTAAAACGTCAGCGCGATCCATTGCCCCATCGCCCTGTGCCACAATCGCACACGATGCCAGTTGATCCGCTTTTTCATTGCCTCGAACGCCAACATGTCCCGGCACGAAAATAAATGTAACCGCTTTCAAGCTCGCATTTCTCAAGGCCTCAATCCACTGTTCGCGAACGAGACCCACTTGTACCTTCTTAATCATACTCATAGAGTCACTCAAGATGCAGACCTGCGTTACCTTCTTTGTGCGTAGCCACTCAAATGCCTTGGTCACCGCCATAGTCTCCATGGTCATACTGCTCGTAGTGACCTCAAAGGCACCACTTGATCCTTGATCGTTTTACCTGCGCACTGAGCTGTAAAGGCCCAAGCACTGCGAACATGCCTAATTACAGATCCATCACTGTATATAATCACATCCCCCTCTTTGGTATTCTCATTGATTAAAGCCTGCACTTCTTTCTCCACAGCTGTGGGACACCATTCTCTGCATTCCCTGCTAAGTGATATTACTACTCTCAAACAAGTTTCGAAATCTGTGGGTAGACCTATCCATTCCGCACCTGCTGCCACATCCTGGAATCTGCACACGCTTTGTATTACATCCTCAGCACGTCCCATCCACGACCTTCCTCTCTTGAGTCTGCTGCCTTTAACTTTCTGTATTTCTGAATGCAACGGGTGTTCCTTATCTGCATGTATTTGAAGGTACGCCCGTGCACGGCAATACTGTAATCTATGCTCAGCTGTTGGGCAGTCAAGTAGGTATCGCATAACTCTTGTCGATATGTCTCTTGTGCATCCCAGAATGATACGCATTGCTGCATTCTGGACTCTATCCAGTCTTTCGATCTGAGTTTGGCTAAGAGTCAGAATTGCCAGTGCATATTCCACCACAGCCACAACCAAACCCTGGTACAAAAGAAATAACAATCTTTGCTCACACTGCGCAGCAGCCATAACCTTCATTGCTGCTAAGCCTTTGCCTGCCCTTATGATAATGTGGTCAACAAGTTCCCTGAAACTCAGGCTTCTGTCAAAAAACACACCCAGATATCTCATTGTGCTAGTTCTTTCTAAACTTTTCCCGGACAACTTCTTCTTTAACCGTGTTCGTCACTACGCCATTGTTTCTTTTAGCCTTCCACCACATGACATACATCATACAGCCACTGACCTTGCCCTTGTTACTTTCAAGAAGACCAAATACTTTTGTCACCGCCATTTTCTTGTTATCCCAAAAGGCATTGCCTCTCACTTCCATCTGTCTGCCGGTTTCTTGTACCCGCGAGATTAACGCTACTCCAACACCTTGACGACAAATACGCGTTTCACCGCATTCGCATTATATCTTCTAACCACGCTCACCTTTTATCTGACGTAGACACTTCTAAAGTCTTACTTTTACAACGTTTACGTTCCCTTACTTACAACACTCTACTATACTCCCTCATTCGTGGTATTATTCACGTTCTTAATGGGCAGTTATACCAACTTATGTGCACTCATCACAACAATAAACGTAATTCTCTTTACTCCAAATCTCACACTGTTTTCCTCTGTTCTAGTTCTACTGCTGTAGCTAATTTTCCACTTCCTCGCCTCAATACACCTGATATTCCCAATTCTCACCAGACCACTATTGCGGATGTTCATCTTCCCGATCACTCCAATGCCCGGGTGGTTTGCATTCATCCTGACCTCAGTCTCTCTGACAATGAAGTTTCTGTCCTCAGCAAGGGCATCAAGTTCGTCCCTCTCGCTCCGTCCTACATATGATCAATACTCGCTTCTTCAGGATATCCACCGCTACCATCGTCGTCTTCGCCTTCGTTATCATTTCTGTGGCAAAGAGTCATCTGATACTGACTATTTATTCTCTGGATATGAACGGAAGAAATATTCTTGGACTCCTAAGCCTGGTGCATCCCAGGCTATCGATTTTTACATCATGAACACCCTCCATGACATTCAATCACTTCATCACAACCTCATCAAACGCTCCAACATTGTCCTTGACGAATCTCGCGCCTTGGCGCATCTTCACCGCCGTGATGATATTATCATCAAATCAGCTGTTACGGGTAGGGTCACTGTTGTGTGGCGCACAGGGTCTTTACCTCCAGTAGGGCCTCCAACAACTCTCCAACCCATATTTCTACACTGCACGCACATCTGACTCGACGGTACCACCAGTAGGTGGTCAAACAACACTGTGAAAACCTTATCCGCGACAACCACCTTCCTACCACTGCCACAGCTCTTTGCGTCGACCAAAACTGTTTAGGCAGACCTGTTTTCTATATATGCCCAAAATCCACAAGGAATCAAACTCATGAAAACCTATTGTCTCCGCTTGCTCTTGTCCCACTGAGCGCATTTCTTACTTCCTTGACAGCATTTTTCAGCCCTTAGTCGAACAACTGCCTTCATTCTTGAAAGTCACCAAGCTAGCCCTGTTTTTTTCTCCTGCGCAGTTGTCTTCTTACCGTCTGTTCTTGTTCCGTGTTTACTCTCTGTACACTTCTATACCCCATATTGATGGTCTCAGGGATTTACAGTTTTTTGTGTGGACAAGGGTCCTCATCTCTCTGTATCTACTCCTACTCTTATCTCCCTTGCTGAACATGGTGCTCACACTCAACTCGTTTGAATTCGATGGGCATTTTGTCGATCAGTGCCGTCGCTATGGGCACCAAGATGGGACCTAGCTATGCTTGTC
Organism: Meghimatium bilineatum; assembly: GCA_034231615.1. Classification (NCBI taxonomy): domain Eukaryota; kingdom Metazoa; phylum Mollusca; class Gastropoda; order Stylommatophora; family Philomycidae; genus Meghimatium; species Meghimatium bilineatum. The sequence continues at coordinate 42,449,939 of CM067318.1, read as the reverse complement.
TTTTCATGGGAAATCTTGAAAATCCAATTTGGTCGACCTATGATGGCCCATTCATATATTTTTTCCACAGATACATTGATGAAGGGATTGGTACTACTGACATGTCCGAAACAGAATTGTCTCGCTTCATCAACTTCATCAACAATTTTAACTCTGCTATTCACATCTATTCACATCTAACATCTTTACTACCTCTGTCCACTTTCTGGACATCATTGTCACTACTCATCCCCTTACCTAAGCACATCTGTTTACTATATACGATAGTACATACTGATGCGCATGGCTTTCTGCTCTACATTTTTTATCATCCTCCCTCTTGTCACAACCCTCTGCGCTTCTCCCAGCTTCTTCTCCTTCGTCGCTTATGTAGCAATGACGACGACTTTCTCAGCAAATCCTCTGAGAATATTGAGTTCTTCCGTTGACACTCTTTCCCCGACAGCATCCTTTCATCGGCTTGACTCCGTGCACGTCAGTTATCTCACCTCGATACCTTGACTAGCTACCAGGGTTCTTCCTCCTCCTCTGATAGAGTTAAACCTGTTTTTACCGTTCATCCCCATATTTCCACTGTCCGACGCATCCTGTTTAAACATTATTCCTTTCTCCAGTCCAACCCTAACACCCGTGCCGCTTTCCAGGACTCGGCTCTAGTTGCCTATAGGCACGACAAAAATCTTAAGGACATCTTTGTCCACAGTCACCTTAGGTCTTCTGTTCCTGACCATTTCGGTGCTGTTTGTTGCTCACGCTGTCGTTGCTACACATGTCCTTACGTGGTTCAGATTAACTCCATTTCCCAAGGTCACTATCTCCATCGATGAGGCCTTTACATGTGAATTCCGTAATGTAATTTACGTGAGTAAATGTAAAAGCTGTGGTAAGCAGTATATCGGGGAAACTAGCGTTATATTGAGCTCCGCTTCTGTAACCATCTTCATGCCATCAAGCACAGAAGACCTACTCCTGTTGCCACACACGTCAACGTCGTTGGCTACCTTGGTCTTCTTGATATTCAGATCACAGCCATAAGATCCTGCACCACCGATGATAAATCTAGGTACGCTCTAGAAAATCGTCGAATGTATGAGTTGGTTATCCTCAAGCCATTTGGACTCAATTCCAACCACTCGTTTGTCTAGTTCTCGGTCGAAGTGGTCTTTGTCTTTATCAGTTTTGTTCCGTCAATTTCGTAATTTTTTTTGTTCATTTCGATTCAACCTATATTGTCGTTTTTATGTACTTCCTGTCCTTTTCCGTCCGACATCTCACATCCATATTTCACTCGGACACGTCTGTGTGGTGTGGTCATTTCTACTCGTCGTCTTTTGTTGTTATGTGTGTATCTTGATAAAGGTCTTTTGACTCGAAACGTCGATTGTGTCATGAGTAGTGTTATTTGTATGATTATATCCTTTGTTGTGTGTATTCTTTCACGTAAGCATCCGACAGTGATAGTGTGTCAGTCGCTGCTCAGTAAAACTTCATTACCTTTTTCCCACGTGAGTACTATCTAGTTTCCATATCTGACATTGATAACACAATCTTGGTATCAATCAATCAAGTGCCATGCCGAATGGCGTAGGCGATCATGTTTCTCCACGACTCTCTGTCTCCTGTGTTGTCAATAAGCTTAGTTGGTGAACTTCTACCGTGCCACAATACAAGCCCATCTAGCAATGGCGGTATAGTGATTCAATTTATTTCTACTATCTTAAAGATGTAATAAAAAAAGGTTCTCTAAACGAGGGATGTATGCCTACATGATTTTTGGAATCTTCTGTTTTCTTTTTTCTTGTAGCATTTTTGACTTCTTCATTCCACCATGCTGTTATTTTTGGTTTCTTGTCATTATTGTATCTTTATCCGCATGATAGTCCAGCTGCTTGTGTGACAGTATCTTTGAATAATTTCCATTCTTCTTCTGCTGTTGCAGTTTCTATTTGTTATTTTTCAAATTTTTCTGTGAATTTGTGTGTGTACTGTTTGTAGCGTGGGCACTAAATAAAACAGTGGCCAAGAGAATAACATCATTTTATTTAAAGTGTTATAGAAGAGTTTTGAGAATACCATGAACAGCGAAGAAAACAAACCAGGAGGTGTTACGAACAATTAACGTCCAGGAAGGCTGGCTTCTGAACACTATATTAAAGAAAAAGCTAGTTTTTTTCGGTCATATTAAGAGACACGATTGCATGGAGAGAGTGTTAATGGAGGGGATGATAGAAGGCAACAGGGGCAAAGGCCGACAAAGACGCCGTTGGACAAAAGACGTTCAAGAATGCCTGCACATGTCACTGGAAGATGCAAGGCAACATGCTCAAGACCGCGGAGAATTCAAGAGATCCATAGGAAAGACTACGTTCTGGAAAGAATATTTCACTTGATGATGACTGTTCGTGCACTTTGCTGCTTCTGTATTTTAATTTGTGTTAGCCTTCTATATTTGTTATTCTATCTTGTTTCTCTTTCTGTGTGTTTTCACTTCTACTACTACTGTTTTATGGTCGGTGACTGCGCACATGGTTAATATTGCTCTTGCGTCTGTTTTTTTTTTTCAATCTGTTTGTTCTTCTTGCTAATATAAAGTCAATCTGGCTTTTACAGTTTAAATTTTTTCACCTGTACCAGGTGTGTACCTGGAATTTTCTATGTTTGAAGAATGTGATGGATATGAATAGGTTGTTATGTTATGTTCCTCCAGGGCCATAGGCGGCGCATAGGGCAGAAACCGTAGCTTTCCATTTCTGTCTTTGTGTTGCCAGGTCTTTCAGTTCTTGTGTGTTGCTTAGGTTCATTGACATGCCTTCTCTATTAATAATTCTTCGTAGAGTTTCTCTAGGTCTCCTCTACTTCTTGCTGCCGGTGGCACCCAATTTAGAGACTGATGGGGAATTCTTTATAAATTGGGTGTGCTGCATGAATATTTCAACTCGGAGTAAAATTCGCTGGTAGGCATTGGCAAGCAACACGAAGTGTATACAAATTTGTGAAGCTTTTAACATCTGAAGTCTTGTCTCTTCTATAAACTTGACTGTGTTCAGTAACTTGTGCAGATGTACGTAGAGTTTTTGTCCACTGTTATTTCTCTGCAACAGTGTATTTGTCTCAACATTTCATATTTCTAGTATTCCTGAAGAACATACTCTACCGTATGAGGTGACTGTCCATATGTACACATGGTCGTATTTCCCATCTTGAACTTTCTATATATGTGGCTGCGGAGTCATGTGTGTCTTGTTCAGATGCGTAGAATGACAATTTGGTCTGGTCTGTACATAAGTATATAGTGACCAACAGAAATTATGGCACTAATCACAATCGTCACATATGAAGGCTTGTTTTGTTTGTTTGTTTGTTTGTTTTTCGTTCGCTCCATTGTAACCATCACGGATATCCGTGCGATTTCCGCCGGGAGCGTGATTACGTTGTGCCACCGTTATGCGCCTTGTAGGCCTAGCACATCCGATTTCGGCATGCCTTGACAATTCGGGTGGGCTACCCTTAGCCTGTGACAGCCTCTATATCTGTCTCCAGGCACGCGTAGTGGAGACTCTTCGCCCAGACGATGTTTTGCTCTCGTCTGACTCGAACGAGGTGTTCCACTGTCTATGAACTTGCCTCGTGTAATTGGACGTGCTGTGCCTGTGCCCATTGGGTACCGAACCGTTTCTCATCCGTGAGCCTGGTTCCTTAAGGGGAAGAACTCAACAGAGGAGTTGGACCCTGGCTCTTTCGCCCTCTTAGCCGAGGTGTCATTCACCGACATCGTGTACCCCTTGTCCAAGTTCGAGTCTCACACCACGCGTTTGAGAGCAAGGCGTTCTCGAGCTGAGCGTCCTTGTCCCAATAGCGCCTGAGCCCATCAGGTACTGAACCCTTTCTCTCTTCAAGTGTATTTCCGGTGTAGGAAAACTTGACAGTAGAGTTGGGCCAGGGCTAAATCGTTGTCCCTTTTGTGCCTGAGCGAATCGAGTACGGAACCCTTTCTCTCTGCAAGTGTACTTCCGGTATAGGAAACCTTGACAGTAGAGTTGGGCCAGGACTACCATCGTTGTCCCTTTCTTGCCTAAGCCCATCGGGTACAGAACCCTTTCTCTTCGCGAGCATATTTCCGGTTTAGGAAGGCTCGACATTAGAGTTGGGTTAGGTCTTCTTGCTTTACCAAACGCCAGTGGATGGGTCTGGGTCTCTGCCTGTAAGGAACTCAGGTAACTAGAAGCCCGTCTCGAGCTGACGGAGCTTGTAGCTCCCCCTTTCCTAGGGACTTTTCACTTTCTATTTGCAGTTCGCGCTGCCCTCTAGCGCTGTTCTGCACTTTCATTGTTTCATTGTACTCTGTATGAAATATATTTGTCTCTCGCCATGCATCTACCTTTACGTGCATTTTACATTGGCCGCCCCTCCAATGTTCGGACTGGACTGACTAGCTTCACTGTATGTCGACAGTGTCGCTATATGTGGTGCTGCTGGTGGTGTCGGAGATATTGTCTGTCTCTTGTGCAGTCAAATCTCTTTCCATCTGCTACCTCCACATTCTCGGACACGATCCCCAAAAGATTTGGCCAGAATCAGCACGAGCTGCTGTATTTCTGTTTCCAGGGTGCACCGCGTGGAGGTACATTTGGGATCTTGGTTATCTGCTAACCCTGGGTCCGCCTAGAGCAATGCGTTCCCTTTGCACCCCAAGGCTTGTTTTGATTCTGCTAGTTGTTCTTCCACTATCAAGATCACGGCCGAAAATATCCCGCTACCCAAGGATTTACAAGCAACGAGTTTTCCCACGCTTTATAAGCAAATTGGTAGAGGGGAAGTAATCCATAATTTTCACTTCTGTCTAGACAATTACCTCTCGCGGGTATGTAATACTTTGAACCTTTTAGTCTGATGGGACTTATGCTCGTATATAGAATGTATGATTCCTACAATGTTTATGAGAAATCAAATGCACCACATTAGCGTCGATACTACTCATGATATCATCATCATCATGTGATATATTCTTTCCAGAAAGTAGTATTCCCTATGGATTTCTTGAATTCTCCGCAGTCTTGAGAAAGTTGTCCTCTTTCTTTTAATGAGATGCGCAGACATTCTTAAACGTCTTCTGTATAACGGCGTCTTGCGGACCTTTGCCCCTGTTGCTTTCTATCATCCCCTCCAGCGACACTCCCTCCATGCTACACTAATACTATAGCATGTTTAATTAGCTTTGCTGAACTTCAAAATGATGTATCTCAGAAAGTATATAACGGATATATAATTCAAATTTTATGTGTGAATTTGAAACTTTATAATCCGTATGAATTACATTTTTCATGAAAATACAGTCATTGGTTTCAATTTCCATTTATTTGCCCTGTATTTCAAACGTCTACTTGTCAACACACATCTCACACATGTTTTTAAGATGTTTACAGTAATTATAAGTCAATTGCCAGTTATTCGCACATCATCTGCTTATCGTACAATTGGATAAGCTTGAAACTGCACTAATATGAATAACCAAACTGTCAAGGAATATTTGACAATACACTAATTTGTACTCTTGAATACATGACATACTGTGTTAAGTTGTATCCGGTATAATGTCCGACGTGGTAAAATTTCTGTTTTTCGGTACACAATAATTAGTATGCCAACAAAGATCAAAGGATTTCATTCGTTGATAAAAACAGGACTTGATGCACAAATATAACGTATATATTTGTATTATGTATCACCAAAGATAACATTATCTGCAAAAAATAGCATGAATACGTTAGAGGATTAATCAGATAATTACATTTGTTTGAAGGCAAAGTTAGTGAAACGTGTTATATGAGAATTAGATATGGACATGAATTAGATATGGACATGAATTAGATATGAACAAGCATGAGATATGGACAAGAATGAGATATTAAGATGTTTTACATGAACATTTTCTAAACGAGGATACCAGACTGGAAGGAGATTTGATTAATGCGACATGAATTTGGAAGTACCCTCGGGACGAGAAAAATAGGACGAATGAGGTGGCATTTAAGATGTGCGTAACCGGCAAGCTGCAGAAATCATCAGTATGCAAACATCTCGTCATGTGCCTGGGGAGATCGAGAATCTAGAGGTCACGGGTTCAGATCCGGCCACGACATCAAGTTTATAAAGTGTATTTTTTGTTTAGATTCCTTAGGATTATCGCTTGAAGGTACGGAATTTCGTGCTATAGGTGGTATTCTTGACAGGTGCCGTGCCGCTTCGTTGAGAGGGACGGAGTATATATTGGATAACCAGTGTACAATGAAAGCAATTCTATACGACTGTTCATTTTTTAAATTTTTTTTCTCCTTGCTTCAAGAAAAATGATAATGCAGCAAACGGGATTTGAACCAAGTCTACTCAGATGGCACTTACTCGCCTCGCATTCAAGTCAGCACGTTTTACGTCTTCGATCATACAACATTCCTAAACAATGAGATGCGATTTTTAGTCACAACATTGCGAGATGAGCGGGTGCTATCTAAGCGGATCTGGTTCAAATCTCACTTGTTGCATTATAATTTATCTTTATGAATCATCGATGGTTCTTTAATATATTCTCTCTTTCTTTCCATACACTTCTTGTTCACATTCTTTCATTCCCATAGCTCCCCTTGGAAGATATGATTACTGTTGTTGTTCTCCAGCGATTTATGTGCCGTGTCGTCTTGTCAGCTGTGCTCTTTTGATCGTTTTTTTCCAGATTTTCATTTGTTTTTCAAACTCGTTTCCTCGAATGCCGTCGCGTTTCAGTCCAACGCCTTCAATCCAACAACGCCTATATGATGGTTACATTGTTTCAGTCCAACAACGCCTGTATGATGGTTACATTGTTTAAGTCCAACAACGCCTGTATGATGTTACATTGTTTCAGTCCAACAACGCCTGTATGATGGTTACATTGTTTCAGTCCAACAACGCCTGTATGATGTTACATTGTTTCAGTCCAACAACGCCTGTATGATGTTACATTGTTTCAGTCCAACAACGCCTGTATGATGTTACATTGTTTCAGTCCAACAACGCATGTATGATGTTACATTGTTTCAGTCCAACAACGCCTGTATGATGTTACATTGTTTCAGTCCAACAACGCATGTATGATGTTACATTGTTTCAGTCCAACAACGCATGTATGATGTTACATTGTTTCAGTCCAACAACGCATGTATGATGTTACATTGTTTCAGTCCAACAACGCATGTATGATGTTACATTGTTTCAGTCCAACAACACATGTATGATGTTACATTGTTTCAGTCCAACAACGCCTGTATGATGTTACATTGTTTCAGTCCAACAACGCATGTATGATGTTACATTGTTTCAGTCCAACAACGCATGTATGATGGTTACATTGTTTCAGTCCAACAACGCCTGTATGATGGTTACATTGTTTCAGTCCAACAACGCCTGTATGATGTTACATTGTTTCAGTCCAACAACGCATGTATGATGTTACATTGTTTCAGTCCAACAACGCCTGTATGATGTTACATTGTTTCAGTCCAACAACGCATGTATGATGTTACATTGTTTCAGTCCAACAACGCATGTATGATGTTACATTGTTTCAGTCCAACAACGCATGTATGATGTTACATTGTTTCAGTCCAACAACGTATGTATGATGTTACATTGTTTCAGTCCAACAACGCCTGTATGATGTTACATTGTTTCAGTCCAACAACGCATGTATGATGTTACATTGTTTCAGTCCAACAACGCATGTATGATGTTACATTGTTTCAGTCCAACAACGCCTGTATGATGTTACATTGTTTCAGTCCAACAACGCATGTATGATGTTACATTGTTTCAGTCCAACAACGCATGTATGATGGTTACATTGTTTCAGTCCAACAACGCATGTATGATGTTACATTGTTTCAGTCCAACAACGCATGTATGATGTTACATTGTTTCAGTCCAACAACGCATGTATGATGTTACATTGTTTCAGTCCAACAACGCCTGTATGATGTTACATTGTTTCAGTCCAACAACGCATGTATGATGTTACATTGTTTCAGTCCAACAACGCATGTATGATGTTACATTGTTTCAGTCCAACAACGCATGTATGATGTTACATTGTTTCAGTCCAACAACGCATGTATGATGTTACATTGTTTCAGTCCAACAACGCCTGTATGATGTTACATTGTTTCAGTCCAACAACGCATGTATGATGTTACATTGTTTCAGTCCAACAACGCATGTATGATGGTTACATTGTTTCAGTCCAACAACGCATGTATGATGTTACATTGTTTCAGTCCAACAACGCATGTATGATGTTACATTGTTTCAGTCCAACAACGCCTGTATGATGGTTACATTGCACGACTTCTTTCTGATGATGTATCAAATCATTCCATTTTCTATTATTTTTATCTTTACCTCACCTCCACTGGACATTGGTGTTTTCCCCATACTTGGGTGATTGAGGTTCAACCCCTCCCCAACGATTTTTGACAATAAAGTCATCAAATTCCTCACCAAATAAAGGATTCTTGAGACTAACGGGAATTGAATAAACTCACCAAATAAAGTCAAATTTCTCAATTAAAATGTCAAATTCCTCATCAAAATGTCAAATTCCTCATCACAAAAGTAAATTCCTCATTAAAAAGTCAAAATCCTCATAAAAAAATGCGAATTTCTCATAAAAAAGACAAACTCGTCATCAAAAACGAAAATAAAATCGCTTATCAAAAAGAGGGATCAAAAATAGGGAATCGCATACGACAAAGCACGAATGATCGTTTTCCTTTCCGGCTCCACCCTCTTCCATTGAAGCCTAAACACCACATAATCTGCCGTAGATTGGTGTGTCGGGTCTTTGACGCAAATAAAACGTGAAACAGCGTATTTCCATTCTCTGGACACTTTCTGCTGGAAAACTAGTAGGATTATTGTCCTGCTACAGGAGAGAACCAACGGGAGTTTGAGGATGCACGCTGAAGAAGAAGAAAAAACTCCCCATTTGTTATAAACTCTGCCCATCTAACAGACATCCAACACACAATAAGACATCCAACACACAATAAGACATCTACCACACAATAAGACATCTAACACACAATAAGACATCTAACACACAATAAGACATCTAACACACAATAAGACATCTAGCACACAATAAGACATCTACCACACAATAAGACATCCAACACACAATAAGACATCTAACACACAATAAGACATCTACCACACAATAAGACATCCAACACACAATAAAACATCTACCACACAATAAGACATCAAACACACAATAAGACATCTAACACAGAATAAGACATCTAACACACAATAAAACATCTACCACACAATAAGACATCTAACACACAATAAGACATCTAACAGACAACAAGGCATCTAACACACAATAAAACATGTAATACACAATAAAACATCTACCACACAATAAGACAACTAACACACAATAAGACAACTAACACACAATAAGACATCTAACACACAATAAAACATCTATGGATAAGTATTGTCATATTTGCTGTTTTGATTTGATTTTCTTTATCATAAATTCAATCTTCATATCTATCTATGTGTTCGCTGTGGCCCCTTTGTGCCTCGCGGTGTAGGGGTCGAAGAGTTTTCTGGAGACGGCATCCCTGTGTGCTGCTTGATGGCATGTTTCCGTAGCGCTTTTGATGTCTCTGATCCATCCTTTACATGGTCTTCCTTTGGCTTTATAACTGTGGTGTCTATGTGTCATGGCTATTTGTGGCATGCTTTATGTTGGAAGTCTGGACATGTGTGAAAACCTTTTATCATTAACTGTCTGATGTTAACGTTTCTAATTCTATCTATTAATGAGACTCCAACTATTCTTCGCAGGCATGCCATTTCTGCTGCTATTAGTTTTCCTTGTCGTGTGCCATCAAAAGAAAATTGTATACCAACATTGTGTAATCAATGTCAGACATGGACACTAACAAAATAACAATAGAGAAAGCTTACTACGTGAGAAATGAGATGTCTAAGAGAAGCAACAAACAGAAGAAGAGATCAAGTGAAGAATGAAGAGGTTACATGAACTGTTGGAACAATGTCTGTGGTCAAATATATTGATAAGTAGAAACTGAAATGGTTCGACCACGTAATAAACATAAATCCTTATTGGCCAGATGTTGCCGAACATATCATGGAAAGGGAATCAGCAAGATACAGAGGAAGACTAAGAAAAACGTGGATCAAAGGAGTTACCAAGATTATCAGACGTCACAATATTACTGCATATCAAGTGACTAAACGATGCCATAGCCCCAACAACGATAGTCATTCAATCCAGCATAAACAGAAAATACAATAGATAGAGATGGATGGATCTACTAAGATATAATAAAAATTTACTATTTGTATATAACCTTCTCCCTGATCTTTAATAAACGATTTGTCTACTGCCTTTGGGGGGGAGGTGGTCTATACAATATATACGAAAGGGGGCGTTGGCAAGAAAGAGATCGAGATACACAAGTTGTTGTTGCTATATACATTGACAATCTGTGAGGTGCAACATATTGTTGTAGATTGATTTCAGCTCATTGCATGCTGCTTGTGACACACGCGTGGTTTGATTTTGTATAGGCTAAACTCTCCTATTTTATAAGGTAAGGAAGTAAAAGTAAAGTAATCCATAGCAATTATTAATGCCGTAGGGGTGTGAGATGTTAGCGATCTCACATTTCAGTGGATCTGCTATATGAGTGGGATAGCCATCTCCTCTCCCTCGCAGTCTTTATTTCCCGGATAAATCCGATACACATTTAAGGCTGGGTCGACCCAGGAGCAACTGCGATCTGAAAAACATTTCCGCCTCAACTGGGGAATGAACCCAGGACCACTCATATGCGAAATCAGTGCGATTTTATAAGGTGAATAATTGCGATTGGAGCACACGGAACCAATCAAATTATGTTCAGCCAATCATGGTTACAATAGCAGATATGTAGTTCTTAAATGTAACACGTTAGAGGTTATATGCCGCTGTTATTAGGACATAAGATGGGAGTGAGAGGTAAGAATAGTCAAGTTACCACCTGTCGTGCAAGTCGGGTTTTACCATGAGATTAGGGCGTTTTAGAATGTGTTCTAAATCTAGAAAGAACTGAAACTAGAAATTATGGCGTACTGGGCAAACTTCATCCTTTCCGGGAAAAAAAACATATGTGGCATCCATCGAGATTGCTTTTAGCGCACAGACAGTAACTTGTTTCATTTCTCTCCTGTCTGTTTTCAATCAGGGTTCACATATATGCTGTCTAGTTTCGACCAGGGTTCACTAATATGCTGTCTAGTTTCGACCAGGTTTCACTAATCAACCAAGTAGAAAAAGAGGGTAACCAAAACATACTACGCTTAAGTCAAATGTGTCAGACCGCAAGGCACATATATCGTAACCATACTATGAACAGTGCTGCAACATATTTTCTTCTTTGGGTTGAATCCATCTTTCTAACCAGCTGCAGTTTGTGAGTAATTGTCATTTTATGATCATTTTATGATGCTCTGCCCGCCGTTCCGTCAGCAATCTAAAAGTGTATAATCTCAGTGTCCCAGTCAGTTGCCGATTACGAGTTCTTATGATTTTTCTGAAGAGATAGCACTTTCTCCCATCACCTCTAGTCACTCCCATTTCTACCATTTGTTGAATATGTACATTGCCTCGTTCGACCATTCTCATTGATTGAGCATGTTTACAGTATTCAAATCCCTGCTATAGTTCACTGATTGAGCATGTTTACAGTATTCCAATCCCTGCTATAGTTCATTGATTGAGCATGTTTACAGTATTCCAATCCCTGCTATAGTTCACTGATTGAGCATGTTTATAGTATTTAGATCTGGAATTTAGTTCACTGATTGAGCATGATTACAGTATTCCGATCCGGGATGTAGTTCACTGATTGAGCTCTCGAAAGTGATAAACTGCCAGACCTAAAGGAAGCCATACACGAACTGAGCATCCAAACAAGGGTAGTACTAAAGTGGATACCATCCAATTTTGACATACCAGGAAATGAAAAGGCAGACATTCTGGCAAAATATGGAGCAACACAGGAACACAATGATCAATAAGTCACCAGGATAAGAGAATACTTATAAAAGTTATTAGGAAAATCGACCACCTAAAAGACAACCATCACTATCTTGACAGAGTTGCGCAGGTTATCATCTTCCGCATCAGGATACGACACGACAGACTAAATAGCCACTTAAATATACAAAAGACTGGTTCCATCACGGCTGTGTCCATATGTGGGCAGGCAGCACTTCTTCCTGTTCTTCTCGCTAACCCCAGGAATTACGAGCGATTAGCTATTATTTCCTATATGCAGTGGGGAGGTTTCTCAGAGCTTTCTGTAATACCCAGGAGACTTCAGCATACGGCTTAGTGCAATGCCTATTGAAGGAGCCTTCTACTCAGATTGTGTACATGTCACGAGACGAGCTGATATTTTGCCTGTGTCAGCCAGTGCGTGGCTTTCCTCCGGCAAGATGCTTTACAACCAGCGAGCTATTCCTCGTTTTGAAAGACTATTCCATGACCACACTTCATGTTCTTAGGTCTCAGACCTAATTTCTTCTTCTATATGAGACGTATTGGTGAGAGTCAACGGTGAGAGTCAAAATTAGACAGGGTTGATAGACCTTTTTAGATGAGGTGCTGCTTTGCCAAACACGTCGGGATTTTACCTGTGCATTCTCACGTACTCGCTCGTCCTTCTTTGATGACCTTCCAATACATCGCCAGACGTAGCCTGTGTTTTGACTCTCCAGCATTGCGTTTATCACCCAAAGGAATCGGTAGATTACGCCTATTTTGAACGAGGAGTTTTGCAGTCAGAAAATAAATGTCGTGTAAAAAAATGCATCATTTCCCTCTCTACCCTTGGGTACTGAACCACATTCTCTTTTTATGAACCGTGTTGGACAACGGCGATAGTCGAGTGGGACTAAATGTGTGATGTCCTCGAAGACAAGGGCTTTCTACCCGTCTACATCGCACACAGCATCCAGAGTTCAATTCTAAATAATGCTTCGGATAGAAGTTTTGAACAATATGCTCCCTGACATTTGTTCAATGCTTTTCATATTTGCCCTGGGGGATCTGTATTCAATGCTCTCTTCCATACCCAGGAATGCATGATCAAGTTGGCGTATCCAATACCTGAGCCATGGCTCCTACTTTGAATGGGGTCTATTGTGGTGGGACGTGTGGCTTTGAGCCATGGCTCCTACTTTGAATGGGGTCTATTGTGGTGGGACGTGGCTTTGAGCCATGGCTCCTACTTTGAATGGGGTCTATTGTGGTGGGACGTGTGGCTTTGAGCCATGGCTCCTACTTTGAATGGGGTCTATTGTGGTGGGACGTGTGGCTTTGAGCCATGGCTCCTACTTTGAATGGGGTCTATTGTGGTGGGACGTGTGGCTTTGAGCCATGGCTCCTACTTTGAATGGGGTCTATTGTGGTGGGACGTGTGGCTGTGAGCCATGGCTCCTACTTTGAATGGGGTCTATTGTGGTGGGACATGTGGCTTTTATATGTTTTCGAGCATAAACAACACTTTCGCAAGTCGGTATCGTCCTGGACAATTTTTGTTTCGTTGCCACTATATCGTTTCACATACACAACGATACCCTCTAGTGCGTGTTGGCTTTTCCAGTTCTAATGTATACTCTTAGAACCGTCCCATCTTAGCGAGATATACCCATGTCGGGACATTTGCATTGGCCGACTCTACAATGTTTCTGAATTTTTTAATTGACGGAGACGAAATGCGCAGATTCCTTACGTCATTGTGTGCCGACAGTGTTGCTGGGTGTTTTGGTGTAGAGGTCTCGGAGATATTTTCTGTATCTTTGCTGGACATTCTCGCTCCTTCAACCACGGACACATCTACAACCTTCATATCCACGGACACGAGCCTAAAAGTTAGTTAGTTAGTCGTCGGATCATCATCACTGCAAACTGGACACGTCCATAGTTGCTCCGATCTCTCCCTGAGTGTATCCGCCATTACACTTCTGCTGAAATTACCGGTCCTATGCTGGTTGACCATCATTCTTCTGCGCCCTACAAAATGTTCACTTCTAGCAACACCGCATTTCAAACCCTGATCTTTAATCCTAGCCATTGAAAAGGAATCATCATCCACATTAGTCTCACTCTCGCGTGTTATATCTCTTATCGAGTTCAAAACGTCAGCGCGATCCATTGTCCCATGGTCCTGTGCCACAATCGCGCATGATGCCAGTTGATCCGCTCTTTCATTGCCTCGAACGCCCACATGTCCCGGCACGAAAATAAATGTAACCACTTTCAAGCTCGCCATTCTCAAGGCCTTCTGTGTGCGTAGCCACTCAAATACCTTGGTCACCGCCATAGTCTCCATGGTCATACTACTCCGCAAAGGCACCACTCTCCTCCTTGATCATTTTACCTGCGCACTGAGCTGTGAAGGCCCAAGCACTGCGAACATGCCTAATCACAGATCTATCAGTGTATATAATCACATCCCCCTCTTTGGTATTCTCACTGATTAGAGCCTGCACTTCTTTCTCCACAGCTGTGGGACACCATTCTCTGCATTCCCTGCTAAGTGATATTACTACTCTCAACAAGTTTCGAAATCTGTGGGTAAACTTATCCATTCCTCACCTGCTGCCACATCCTGGAATCTGCACACGCTTTGTATGACATCCTCAGCACGCCCCATCCACGACTTCCCTCTCTTGAGTCTGCTGGCTTTAACTTTCCGTATTTAACTTTCTGAACCTAAAAGTGTTGGCCAGGAAGACAGAAAGAGCAGCTGTATTTCTTATTTTCCAGGGTGCACCATGCGGAAGTACATTTATGATCTTAGTTATCTGCTAACCCTGGCAACGCACTAGAGCAATGCGAGACCCTTTGTACCCCGAGCACATAGTACAAACCGCGGAACATATCTAGCAAGATTTCATTACACTAAACCCATTAAGGGAGGAGCACTGTCCCACAGGGACGGATATCAACATAAAGATATGCTGTTTCTAGGAGCAATGAGTAGCTTTCCAATACATCAGTATTTATTAATAGAACCGGACTTTCTGTGTAGTCATGTTAAACTGCTATCGAGGAGAGTACTGATTGAGTATGTTTACAGTATTCATTTTTCTCTACAATATTTTATTGTATGTGTACATGTGTATGTTTACAGTTTCTGGAAACAAAATGCAGAGAAATAGAGTCAATGTCACTTTAACTCAAGATCTAAGAAATGCACAAAAACGTAAGACGTATCACAAATAAGAAAAGCTATGTAAACTGGGTTGCTGGATTATAAATAAAGTGGGAAAATGTATTTGATAAGACAAAAGTACTGACAAGATGGACATAATATGTAAAGACCTGTTTGAAGACCTACGAATAAAAAAGAAACAGTGGAGGGGGGAACATGTGTCCTCTATGGAAAGTTACGAAGATCACATAATCAGTATCTGACTGGGATTCTGAGTCTGCATACTCTAGATTGCCTGTTTGAACAGAGAGTGGAGCTTTTAGTCTGCATACTCTAGGGTGCCTGCTTGAACAGAGAGTGGAGCTTTTAGTCTGCATACTCTAGGGTGGCTGCTGGAAGAGTGGAGCTTTTAGTCTGCATACTCTAGGGTGGCTGCTGGAAGAGTGGAGCTTTTAGTCTGCATACTCTAGGGTGGCTGCTGGAAGAGGGGAGCTTTTAGTCTGCATACTCTAGGGTGCCTGCTTGAACAGAGAGTGTAGCTTTTAGTCTGCATACTCTAGGGTGGCTGCTGGAAGAGTGGAGTAGTTATGGGCATGTCCCATATGCTATGATGTTAGTTTCTAATCAAGAATCGGAGCAACACAACAACAAGAACAATTAGTAAAAACAGTAACGACCTGGGATTATTGAAATTTGAAGTAAAATATCAATAATAATGAAATGTGGAAATGCTGCAATCGCCGACAACATTACAGCAGACAAACACGTTTCTACATGTACTTGGTGTGAGAACTACCACACAATTGAGCAATGACATATAGGCAACAATCCACATACCTATGGTTATACAACATCAGTGTGATCAAGTGATTTCGTTCCCGTTTTTTTTTCTTTGGTTGCTTTGTGTGCGCATTGCGTCACTAGCCAATGAAAATCAATTTAATTCCTTATTTTCCCTATTATTAATGAATCAATGGTCTTCTTTTTCACTTTTGTTTTGATGAATCAATGGTCTTCTTTTTCCCTTTTTTATAAAGTCAAATGCCTTCTTTTTCTTCTTTTTTTAAGAAATCAAAAGCCTTTTTTTCATTTTCTGATTAATGAATGGCAATCTTTCCCTTTTATTCATTAATAATCAATGTTCTTCTTTGTCTTTTTATTAAGGAATCCATGACCTTTTTTTCCATTTTATTAAGGAATCCATGACCTTATTTTCCCTTTTATTTCGGAATCAATGGCCTAATTTTCCCTTGTATGAAGAGTTCAATGGCCTTATTTTCTGATGTATTACGGAATAGATGACCTTATTTTCTCTTTTATTTAGAAATCAATGGCCTTATTTTTCCTTTTAAAGGGAGTGCGTGTCAACAAACGAAAATTTGTTCCAAAATGGGCCCACAGTCTGAAACTGTTTGGGAAACACTGACCTACACACTGATTACTGATTATAGTAGAATAATTGTGTTGTATTTAATCATGTGTACAAAATATCAGCTGACAGCCAGCTGCTGAAGATAATAACCTTATCTGAATGTTAGTATTACAGTGCCTGACACAAAATACTCAGATTTTATTATTGTATTTTTAACTACAACAGAACACTATATGCGCGCAGTGTGTTTGCTCTTAGTGTTTGTGTTTAAGTATTCTTGACTCTTATCAGCAACGATAAAGGAACAGGGTGTGTTGTTATGAGTCCCTTGTAAAAAATATACAGTACTGTTGACTCATTGGTGTTATCCTTCAAAAGTGACGCTATTTGACCGTTTATATTATTTGATTAGGTAAAATATATCTCTTGTGGTGAGGTACTCTTGTGGTGAGGTACTCTTATGATGAGATACTCTTGTGGTGGGGTACATTTATGGTGAGGTACTTTTTTGGCGAGGTACTCTTGTTGTGAGGTACTCTTATGGTGATGTACTATTGTGGTGAGGTACACATGTGATGAGGTACTCTTGTGGTGAGGTACTTTTATGGCGATGTTCTCTTGTTGTGAGGTACTCTTATGGTGATGTACTGTTGTGGCGAGGTACTCTTATGGCAAGGTACTCTTGTTGTTAGGTAATCTTATGGTGAGGTACTCTTGTTGTGAGGTATCCTTTAGGTTTTAGATATTAGTCCAATTTGGTTATATCAGAGCTTTGCAACCATGCAAAAATAGTGAAGGTCGCGGTTTTGGTAACCCAGCCGCCACCACGTCCATAGTTAATAATAGGGATAATCTCATAAAAGACCAATGCAATAGCCTGTAAACTGACATCACAACATCCGAACATCAGCATATCAACTAAACAAACATTATTAGATAGCATTTTATACCAACATTGTGCTATCAACGCTAAACATGGACACCCTGTACAAAGCACAGGAAAGTAAGATTACAGCATGTGAGATGAGCTTTTGGAGAGATAGTGTCAGTGTCACACAAAAATGGATAGAATGCTAAACAATGACATCAGAGAAATTGTAGGAACTACACCAGTCAATGACTACAACAAGGGACAATACATCAAATAGTTTGGGAGAGCGTATAATAGCAGAATATCCGGGATAAGGACAAGAGGAAGACGAAAACATAAATGGATCGACATTATCAGAGACATTTTACACACCCATAGGACTACAACAGCAACACACTTGACAATAGAACATAGACTTACGGCTTCTCACGAAGTTTCACGACGCAAGTGGCTAAGATAAGACAAGGCGAAAGATCGATGTGTTCACTATACTGTATAATCGTCGAAGCACTTGGTTGGTATGTGTATCTAACGTATTGCTATTCTGGCTACTGTTCGTATTTTTGTATTGATCACCGGCCCAAGTCTCGGGGAATGCGGAATAAATGGTAATTATGTGGTGAATCAGCAAGCGTGTTTGATGATGTTTGGACAGCAGGCTATCACCTCCAACATTAGTACATAAATTATATCTACTGTCAGAGGGAGATCAATTGATTAATCTTGTTATGTTTTTGGCCACATCCTGCCGCCTATTGGTTGTTGATTAGGAGATGTAATTTCTGTATACCTTTTGTCATTTCAACTTTTTCCCCTTCTGTTGCAGGTGTCCGAGAGGGGAGCAAAGAATAGCACCACTATTTACCTTCCATGTATGTCGTAAGAGGCGACCAAAGAGGTCATGAGATGGAGTTGACTATTCCATCCCATATACGGTCAGTGACCAAAAGTCATGTTAAAGTCGGATGTGTCAGGTCGAAAGGCGTAGATATTTGAAGCAATGCTCTAAACCATAACACAACGTATTCCGTTCTGCGGATTGCATCCTGCTAATCTGCAGGAGTTTGAGAACCAACGCATAAGAAGAATTTCCACGTGTGCTGTTTACCGACTTTACTACAGTTTACCTCATTACCTCAGTTTACCGACTTTTCTGTAGTTTATCTCATTATCGCAGATACATCTTCAGCAAAGAAACAGGGGAGATGATGGGGGTGGGGTTAGCTGGAACACAAACAATTTTAAAATCCCACATTTTCTATATTCTCCTCTTCATTTGATTTTTAGAGCCTTTTTCATCAGAAATTCGGTGGTGGGGTGGGGAGGAGATCCACCATTTAGGCAAGTTCCCATGTTAATACTAAATAATCAAGTCCTCAATCCCTAAGGCAGATGGGGGGGGGGTGGGTCACACCCCCTCTCACGCCACCACTTATCGACAGTTTTGCATTACCATGTATGTCAACCTACCCAGACACATGTATTTTTGTTAAACCTCTATGAATTATGAATCATGAAACTTCTGGTTCCCTTTGTGCAAATGTAAGTATCACCTGGAAATACGGTTCTTAAAGTTTTAGATGTGGCGGATCCCTGTTAAAAAATAATGTCTGACGCGGTCCTGGAAAATACTCCATATTTGGAAATAACCAGGTATGTGTGGGTGTTACCATTACTATATAATGTCTACAATAGAAAATATAATGGTTATGCCTACAATAGAAAAAAAGGTAATGTCTACAATAGAAAATATAATGGTAATGCCTACAATAGAAAAAAAGGTAATGTCTACAATAGAAAAATATAATGGTAATGCCTACAATAGAAAATATAATGGTAATGTCTACAATAGAAAATGTAATGGTAATGCCTACAATAGAAAAAAAGGTAATGCCTACACTAGAAAATATAATGGTAATATATTGATGATAAATATTCAAACACATTTTGTGTTATAAGAAACGCTCTCGTACAGTCCCCAATATCAATGCATCTACCACAGCTGTGACGCACAATACTAATTTATTTTCATTGTATAACCATATTTACACAATCTAGGAAAGTAGCCATATGTGTAGTTATATAACTTACGTGAAACACAATGTCGATCAGCTTCATTGAACGCACAGACGTTAGTGTATGATTGCGAACACATACACAGGTACAGTATACAAGACAGTTTCAACCTTAAGCTCTTTTTCAAGACAGGACATGATTTATTTTTACAAAATGGCAGGTTCCTTATTTAAATCATTATCACTTGTTATACATATGTAATCAGCATTTATCAAATTGTATGAATGTTTGCTTCACATAAATAACTTGTGCAGTTTTATTTTGTTTTCTATGGAGAAGAAGAGGTCAGAGAAAATCCTGGATTGATAACATTACGGAATGGTCTGGACATGATTTTTTCTAAACCTCTCCGATTGGATGAGGATAGAAGTTTGGAGGTTGTTTTGTGGTGATGTCTCCAGTGTGGCCCGCCTACGATCCTGACGGGTTGTTGGTCTTATTTCTATTATTATTACTGTTATTATCGTTGTTGTTATTATTATTACTATTATTCATTACTTATATATCCGTTCAGGTAATCTTGATATAGTAAACGTAAAATATTGTAAATGTAAAGGTATTGTAAAAGTAAAGGTATTGTAAAGGTAAATTCTCATACTAAGTCTTATTTGCAGACCCCCCCCCCTGAGAGGATCCCGTGGATCCATAGAAGTCTGCGTATCATAGTTCAAGAACCCACTGTTTTAGACCTTTCTTTCATATTTAGAACACGTCATCTCACAGCGCAACGCAATACTTTGAGGAAAACCTTATGTGATGATGATGATGATGAAATACTCCCTTTAGCTATGAGCCGGTAGCTATTGGCAGCCCATAACCTTCCTGACAAAAGCACACATTCTTCTCATTTGTGTAACTGAGACGACATCCAGACTAATATAAAGTTGTTTCAAAGACATGGTTGTGTAAGGACGGTTTATGGATGCATGCTTAGTCCCCGAAGTCAGGCATTCCAGTGCCTCGGCATCCCAGGATTACTACATTCTGCCACAAGCACAGAACATACTTCTGGGTCAATTATCTCATCATTCTTCTATTAGATTTGTTGAAACATTCACAGTGATAGAATATATAGCATTATCCGTCCCCTAGGAGTCTGCCACAAAAAGATATTGGTGCAATGTCCGCTGGCATACAGCTCTTTGTCATCCATGGGGATATATGTTAGGAAAAGTCAGATATTGCGAGAAGATGTGACAAATGTGTTTTTTTTCCATAGGTGATAGACTGTCGAACATATCTCTCAACTTTTCTTAGTCGCCTCTTACGACATACCTAGAACGGAGACAGGAGACCCTATCCTTTGCATTCTGAACTGATGTCCAGCCCTCGGTTGTCACATGGGCGAGGAGCGTAGGTGCATGTAAGCCTATCACATTTACAAGTTACATTCATATGGTCATCACACTTGCTAGGAAACGTGACAATAACATTACAATGTATGTAGATTCGGAAGTCCAGACTCTGACCACAGAGAATTCCTCAGATGGAGATATTATTATCTACACTGATAGGTCTGTGGTACGGTACGTGGGCAGTGTTTGAACATTCACAGATCCATGCAGAGGAAATAAAATTGTATCATCTATACAACCACTAGTAGTAAGACGATGGAGGTGTTGGCGGTGACGTGGTCAATGATATGACTGGAGATTCCGTCTTACGTGTGTCTCTTTTCTGATTATATGAGTATACTTTGAAGAACTCGGTTAAGCCATCTCCGCCGTCTGCGGTTGGAGTCGTTGATGACGTTCGTGCTGGAGAGATGTACCTTAATTTTTGTACCTGGATACTTGGCCATTTGGGAAAACGAAAGAACAGACTTGCAAGCGTGGCCGCGGTGACTAGTGATAGTTTGTTGGATATTTTGAATACACTCCAGAAGTTATACCAATTGGAAAATATAAGGTGTAGTTCTTCTTTCGTATCAATGATTATACTGCAGTACCTGGGAGTGAAGCGTGGTTAACGGGAACCATGCCTGCCATTACTAATTTCTCCACGCTGTTGTCGTTTTGTGCACTTTTAACTTTTTCTTTCGTGTGCTATAACTAATTTTGTCTTTTAAATAATGTTTATCGTTTTTTTTTTGTAGCTCATATAGGGATCGATAGAGCATTAGTTCTATTTTTTGTATCTCTTGGAAAGTATGTTTGTCTCAGAGTCCCATATTCAGATCAATCTTGAATATTGTGTTCTCTGTATTGCTTTCCCATATGTGTACATGGTTGTGATGCCAATTTTGAATTTTGGGTACATGTGACATGTACATTAAAACTTTCGCCTTGTGCTCAAGAGAACCTAGTTCACATCCCGCCGACATCTTAATAAAAAAATATTTGGTTCTGAGTTTCCTGTGGTATACCGTTTGAAGCTACGGAGTTACGTGCTATGAGTGATACTCTCTGCCGAGAGAGATTGAGTAAATTTTTGAATAATCCGAGTACAATAAAGTCAACCTTCTACGCATTTGCAGCCTTTACTTTTCAACTTGTGATTACTCTCCTTGACCAGTTGAACCTCTTTCTTATTTCTACGTCATAACTATACAAGATTAGAAAAATGATAGTGGAGTGATATGTCACTAGTCTACATGTCTGTTTGTAGTCACGAATATTGAAGCTACAACTGGTCAATGAGGATGATGGTGATAGTGGTGGTAGTTATTGTAGTAGTGAAGTCACTCCTTTAGCTGTGAGCAGGTAGCTCTGACAACCATAACCTTTCTGACTAGAGTTCGCTGTCTCAAATGTATAGTTCTGCTAGGGAGTTTTATGAAAACATGTTTTGGTTCACTGAGGGGGAGAGGCATTGCAGTTCAGAAGGATACAATTATAGTAAAGTCCTGCCTGAATCGTGGAATATACTTCTGGACAAGCCATCATTCTTCATTCTGTTGTCCTTTTTGTATTTTCTTTGTCCGGTGTCATTTCACCTCTTCCGGTCAATCGATACTACTCATATCAATGTGACCATCGATGTTATTACTGTTCGCTTTATATTATATGTTTTAATTTTGTTTCAATTGTCTGTCTTGATAAAGACCTTTTGGTCAAAACGTCGATTTGTGTGTGCCATTGTGTGTGTTATCTAGTGTTAGCAAAACTTTGTTACCCTTTTCCTGGATCTACCTGTTGGATTTTAGTTTTGCGCAGTAAGTACAATTTTTCGATTTTCCATCATTACTTCAGTCAGTTTTGTTGATTCATCTGCAATGATAATACATCAGATCTTCTCTTTCACCTAGGAGTTAGTCATAAAATGGCACTGGGTACAGGATACTAACCTGCATCTCTTCGTCATACATGGGAATTGTTTAATAAAATTCAACAATCAAAGATTAGGACAAGATATTCCGATAACCCTCTAGTAGAAGACAAGAGAACAGGAAACTGGAAGGAAATCTTCACTATTTTCTCATCTTATTATCTCAACAGGTCTGGTGAAAGGTATACATCCATCTCTAACTCCTTATTTTATGTGATGAAAGGGGGTCAATTTTATTTCCTGCTCTTATTGCTGCTGTTTGTTGTTAGTACATGTTCTTGATCATTCTTAAATCCTTACTATCGATATTCGAATTCCCTAGCATGTGTATAACTCTACTATGTTTAACTTTATTAAATGCTTTTCATCTACTTGATGTAACATGATGATGTTGGCCACTGATATGGTCCACAGACCTTGTACATGATGATTCATCTTGAAGACCATTGGTAAGACCCACATATCTTCTATATGATGATGTGTTTGAAAGACTAATAAAAAAAACCCACATACTTTCTACATGCGGGATGAAATACGTGCCAACAAATACAAATTTCTAAGAAAATGGGCTTGGAATGTCATATCGATCATAAATTCCAAGAATGTCATCTGTCAAAATGTTAAAGGGAAAAATATGGTATGGGTAGTGGAGAGCGATGGCACATCCTTCTTCAAATAATCACTGGTTTCCAAATTCTGTAACAAATATCAACACTAGCAATTGGAGTGGAAATTTGGCTATGCACCACTTAACATAGTGCAATAATTTCATATCCTGCACTCGCCTCATAGATGAATTTTTAAATAACCGTACGCAATAAAAGATACGATTATTTAAATGTATTTAGCATCTAGAATGTCACAAACACATTTGCATACTTTAATATCCGGGTTCGATTGATGTCATTGATAATTATTGGAACGACACGGAACATTTAAGACAACTGATAGGCAATATCAAACATGACACAAAACAGCCTAGTTTACAGGTACTGTATATCACTGATTCTCAAAATGTTGTAGAATGACGACACTTTAATACAACGAATTTAGCGGAAATTTACTTTGCTAACCTTTGAACCAAATATGCGTCCTTGTGTTACTTATTGCAAAGCTCAGGATTAGGCGATATAGTTAATAAAAATGTAAACATATGTGTGCAAATGTCAAGATCGTAGATATTGGAGAAGGGATTGGGGGAGGAAAAAATGGTGTCAGGCTCAAACCCACACCCCATCTCCCTATAATTTTCTTTTAACATAATGACTTACACACCTATGATTTATCAAAGTCATTTATAAGCATCCCTATGTCCTGTCGATTGCTGGCAACACGACTGACAGAGTACCCCCAAAGGGTAATCTCTTTCCTGTCGCTTGCTGGCATTATTATTATTATTATTATTATTATTATTATTATTATTATTATTAGATGTCTTTCAAACCCTGACGATGAAAAGAATAATATTTATTTGTAAATTCATGCAACTTTTAAAATACAAATTATAAAACATGTATTCATTTTTGTTATAATTCATCCATTATGTGCCGTTTTATGGTGCATTTTTTAATTATGTGAAATTTTAGGAGATCATTTATTTGGAAATCTTATGTTTTTGGAACACATCTTTCAAATCAAATATCGATAAAACATTCATGACGTTTCTAATAATATTCAATCACTTGATGATGTTACTGGGTTATTTGTTACACAATTCTGTCGTAACATTTTTCTATCTATCTATAATAACCTTCAATCACTTGGTAATATTACTCGATTATTTGTGACACAAATAACATCGTAATATTTTTTCTATCTATTGTATTCTCTCTACTTTTGATGTAAGGCGTCACAGAATTGAATGACAATCGACTTTCATTCGCGCTATGAGAAGTTTCATCGCTCAAACTTCGTCAAGATCTTCCTCTGTATCTTGATGTTTCCATTTTCATGGTGTATAATCAACAAGGGTTCTTTTTCATAAGTGAAAAATTTACTATCTATCTATCTATCTATCTATCTATCTATCTATCTATCTATCTATCTATCTATCTATCTATCTATCTATCTATCTATCTATCTATCTATCTATCTATCTATCTATCTATCTATCTATCTATCTATCTATCTATCTATCTATCTATCTATCTATCTATCTATCTATCTATCTATCTATCTATCTATCTATCTATCTATCTATCTATCTATCTATCTATCTATCTATCTATCTATCTATCTATCTATCTATCTATCTATCTATCTATCTATCTAATCTATCTATCTATCTATCTATCTATCTATCTATCTATCTATCTATCTATCTATCTATCTATCTATCTATCTATCTATCTATCTATCTATCTATCTATCTATCTATCTATCTATCTATCTATCTATCTATCTATCTATCTATCTATCTATCTATCTATCTATCTATCTATCTATCTATCTATCTATCTATCTATCTATCTATCTATCTATGTCTGTCTGTCTGTCTGTCTGTCTGTCTGTCTGTCTGTCTGTCTATTCACTAAACCTATTGTTGCCTTTTAGCGTCAGGGGTAGAAGAGTATTTGGAGATGACCCTCGTGTGTGTTAAGAAGTATATTGTGGAGTTTGTCGCCTCTTTTATTTTAGTGGTCCATTGTTTTCGCGGTCACCACTAGGTCTGCCTTCACTGTATCTGTGTAGCATAGCTTGCTGTGGTATGCTGTCTGATGGTAGTCTGCTGATGTGTGCAAACCATGTTATCTGGTGTCTCTTAATATATTCCAAGACTGGGATGGTATCGGTTCTTTGTCTAATGTCCTTATTTCTCACTCTGTCTTTTAGCGATATTCCTAGGATTCTTCTCAAGCATGCCATTTCAGCTGTCACAAGTTTACGTTAACTATTTATACCATGTGTCTACTTGTGACTGTTTATGTTTAAAGAAGGTGTTCGTTACCAAGAGGTTGTGCTGGATGCATGTATCTATTAGTTTATTACCGTTGTCGTGAATCTTGTTTATTGTGTCGCCGAAAGGTGATATTTATTCCTGTATTCCTTCTCTATTTTTGCCAAGATGTGCGTTAAATCTCTAAAAAATATATAGATCATTATCATTTCTGTTGTTATTTATTAATATGTTTATATCCTCAAACAATTCCTCTTTTGTTTTCGTTGTGTGCTGTGTTACATGGGGCATATGCCTGTATAAATGGTGTGGTTACATTGTCTATTATAATGGTGACCGGCATAGGTCGCTGATTCTGATGTGTGACCTGAACTATGTTCTTGGCGTATGGCGTATGTCTATTAAAAAGTCCACTCTATGTCTTGCTCTTGAAACTTAGTCAACTCCACTGTATATCTACTGTAATTTTGATAAAGTTTTTTTTACATCACCTGCCTTTAATCCTCGTATCTGCTAGTCCTAGTATTTTTATATTTCTACTTTTCATGTCATGTATCAGATTTTTTTCCCTTATTTTTTAATCCATAGATGTTGATTGTAGCAAATTTAATATGTGGTTTTTTTTTCCTTTGTTGTTTAATATTTTACTAGAAGTCGTCTCCAGAATACTCCTCATTTTACTAATATTCATTGTGTTCTCACTGACGGATTGCTAATCATGTCTCAGTGTTTTATGATGAAATTCACATTGCTACACCGCGATCTCTAACACATACAGAAAGAAACCAAATATTCCATGCGAATAGTCCTGAAACACTGAACTGAACTTCCATTTGTGATCATAGAAATAACAGCTGTCACTTCGCGCCATTTTACCAGAAGCCCTTAACCACTCGGCCACGACAACCATAATTGACAATTTTACGATAATTTCACGACACTTTTAGTCTCTGTTTTTCAACATATTTGACTATAGACCATACAGTTTTTGTAATCTCTTCCTTCCTAACATGGTCTCTTCTTGTTATGTTTGTAGCTTTTCTAAGACAGATTATTTCAAACGCAGCAACTAATCCCTCGTGTTCCTAGACATCTCATTTCACAGGTTGTAAGCTTTCTCTCTTGTGCATAGAGTATTCATTTCACGCGTAGTAAGCTTTCTCTCGTGCTTAGACAACACATTCTTCAGTCAGCTATACTCATTTTTCTGTCATCATAGAAATATGCCACTCTACTGTAACACTCTTCAGTCATTAGAAAAACCATCATTCAGCTATAAAACTCTTCAGTTATTAAAGAAAACTTTCAGTCAGGTTTAATACTTTTGAGTCATTCGAGAAAATACTCAGCAAAGCAAATCAAAAACTTTGTCAAATATCCCCGTTTATCGCAACACAAAATGTTACTAATAGCAACACACAAAAAACATCTTATCCAAAGTATCTTCATTCTAACCCTGTGCTACCAATATCAAACATGGTCCTTAACAACAAAACATAAGAGAAAACTGGTTACAACAGAGATGAGATGTCTGAGAAAAGTCACAGGAGTGACCAGAAGACCCAGAATTAGAAACGAGGTCATAAGAGAAAGAGTGGGTGTCATATCAATTCTACAATACATACAAAACCAACAGATACAATGGTTTGGTCATCTGGAAAGAATATCATGTGATTCATGAGTTTATAAAGCATAGGATGAAGAGAGGAGAAGCAGAAAGAAGAGCCAGGGGTAGACCTAGAGTATGCTGGATCGACAACATCAAAGAGACATTACACGAACACCAAATAACATTATCTGAAGCTGTAAAAAATGAGAACAAGAACAATATATCTCTCTCGACATCCGTGAAGGGTAAAAGAGGAAGGACAGAAGGGAAACTCCTAGTTCGTAGTCTGAGAACCATTGATGTTATTTATTCTTTGAAGAGTCATTTCGGGACCAGGAAGTTTCAAAAAGGTCTTGTCAGACGTCGTGCTGTTAAAATGTAAAGCGAGTGCTCGGTTCACGTCTGCATATGTCGGACTGTGAGATTGATAAATAGGTAAGTCTGAAATATATATTTTACTAATTTGCTTTTCCAAACATCCACCTACCTACCTAGATACCTATTCATCCACGTATCCCTTTGTCTGTATCTCCGCATTCTATGCATACATCTGTCTATCTTCTCTATCTATCAATTCATTCATTCAAAATTCAATCCATCCATATATCTATCTATTCACAATCCATCCATCCGTCTATATCATTCTTCTACTTAAATACTTAGGCTATATATATATATATATATATATATATATATATATATATATATATATATATATATATATATATATCTTCACAAAAACATCTTCTTTCTTATTTTTTCTGTCTTTGTGAATGTTTTCCCTGGACATTTCCATGACTTACCTCACCTCCTCTTACGTTTGTCAACTTTTGTCTCTCTTTGTGTCTTAACATCCGCTCTAGTCAGAAAGTTTTCCTCGAAAGTGGTGACTGTAGTTGTTTGGGCTTGAGAGTATTCAACTATCAGCTTCCACTAATTATTGCATACTTCTACTGTTTGGTTAGTTAGTTTGTTTGTTGTGGCAAGGGCGGCACGTAGGGTAGAAGTCAAGTTTCTCCATTCCGTGCGATTCGCTGCTAGTTGTAGTTCTTGCGTGGTGTTAATACCCATTGTCATTGCCTCGTTTTTGATTGTTCTTCCTAGTGTTGTTCTGAGTCTTTCACATTTTCGTTTTTCTGTCACAGACCTTGACGGAGTTGGTGGGTAAGTCTATTCTCGTTTGATCTAACCACATGGCCTAAATACTATCTTTTTCTAATAATATCTGACTCATATTCTTGTTTAGTTATGTTTGTTATTGATTCATTTGTGACAATGTTTTTCCAATCTATGTTCAGGATTTTTCGTAGACATTTATTTTCAAAATTATCGAGTGTTTTTTCTATGGCTTGAATGGATTTCCAGCGTCCGCAAATTAGTACTGGGATTACGCAGGAGTTGAAAAGTTTAATTTTGATATGTGTCTTTAAGGATTTTGTTTGCCAGATTTTAACTAGTTTATTGAAGTCAGTTGCTGCATGCGCGTTGAGTTTAATTATTTCTTTTGTCGATCTCCATCATTTGATATTTTACTGTTAAGGCAGGTAACGTTTTCGACTCTGTCAGTTTCTTGATTATTTCATTTCACAACTCCTGTTGTATTAGTAAAACCCATTAATTTCATTTTCTTTATATTAATCTGTAAGCCTGTTTGTTCTGCGACACTATATGTAGTTTTGTTATTTCTTTTTAATCGTATGCATATGTTGTGATATCATCTCAGTATCGAGATATCATCTATAGGTCAAGATCTACTAAGGACTTGTTGACCTAGGTAATCCCATGACATTTTGTGAATGTTTACATATGATCCAGTCGATTACTATTCGAACTAGTATTGGTGACACTTCCCTGTTTCACTGATGGTCTAACTGTAAACCATTTTGTATCTCCTGTTTCAGTCCTAACAGAGTACGAAGCTTCTGAATAGAAACGCTTTATAATGTTAATATATTTTTGATTTAAGCCGTATATTTTCAGTATTTCCCAGAGTTTAGTACGGTTTAGGCTACGATATTTTCAGTATTCCCCAGAGTGTAGTAAGCTTGAGGCTATCAAAATATTTTTAATCGTTACTGAAAAGGTAGAGAAATGAAGCTGTTGCTGCTGCTGTGAGTTTCTATCTGATTAATTTCATCTGTTAATAAATCCATGTGGTTATACAAGTCCAACAGGCGACTATTTGTTTAAAAAAAAAATATATTTATACAGGGTGTCTACAAAATCACTGTGCACTAATTAGGTGATATCACCACTACTTCATATGAATTGTGAATGTTGGGGGGAGGGGTGGGGGGGTCTATGTGACGTAAGTGGGCAGATATTTTACAGACATAATATTTTACATCCGCAGTGTGTGTGTGTGTCTATTAAAACAATAACCGACAGTCTTCTCGCCACAAAAATGGATGTACAAAGAAATGAAAATTTGGCTATTCTTATGGAACCGGATATTGACGATGTTGCACAAGAACTAATGGAACGGTTCAAACGGGATATCTCCTATGTAAGTATAAAGTATTTTCCTTCTTATGATTACAGCACACACTATACCTACTCTTTATGATTACATCACACTACTCTCTATGATTACTACACACACTACCATTTATGATTACATCACATTATTATGTATGATTTCATCATACTGCTTTTTATGATTACATCACACTACTCTCTGTGATTATAGCACACACTACTCTCTGTGATTATAGCACACACTACTCTCTGTGATTATAGCACACACTACTCTCTGTGATTATAGCACACACTACTCTCTGTGATTATAGCACACACTACTCTCTGTGATTATAGCACACACTACTCTTTATGATTGAACACATAGCACTTATTATTATTGGTTGGTTGCTTGCTTGCTGATCCAGCGGCCCATGGGCTCATGCCCTTTGACCCAGTGCCATTTAATGGCATTATATTGCTGGGAAGTCTGTGGCCAGAGCCAGAGAATAACTATCACACCTCTAGGAAGGTAGGTTTCAACCTATGCACTGCTCCGAGCCACTCTAGCCAAGAGAGAGTTCACTGTGCTCATTCCTCGCCACCAATTGACTACTGGTTATGCCGAACTTCTCTATTGCTCCAGACATACAACTAAATGTTCAAGTCAAAATGATTATCACGTCTGAGTCATTATGCCTCTATGATGGGTCTCATCCATAGGAAAAAACAGTGCTGTCAGCTTCCTCCTCCCCAGTGCTGCACAGTACATCTCTGGCTCCCTCCCAACCACAGAGGGCTCATACATATATTCAAGCAAACATGAAACACATTTGGTTGGTTGGTTGGTTGGTTGCTGATCCAGCGGTCCATGGGCCCATGCCCTTTGACCCAAAGAATTATTGCTGGGGAGTCTGTGGATTTTCGTCCCACCCCGGGCCAGAGCCAGAGAAAAACTATCACACCACTAGGAAGGTAGGTTTCAACCTATGAACTGCTCCGAGCCACTGCAGCCAAGATAAGGTTTACTGTGCTCATTTCCCGCCACCAATTGACTACTGGTTATGCCGAACCTCTCTATTGCTCCATGCATGCAACCAAATGTTCAAGTCAAAAGGATTGTCACGTCCTGAGTCAGTGTGCCTCTATAATGGGCCTCAGCCATAGGAAAAACAGTGCTGTCAGTTTCCTCCTCCCCACCGCTGCGCAGCAAATCTCTGGCTCTCTCCCAACCAGAGAGGGTGCAAAAAAAAGAAAAAGAAAACAACATGGCATAAAATACATTGTAACAAAAAATTAAAAGTATTAGAGGCATAATTGTATAGATGACATGCCATGAAGCTTCTATAATAGATAACCTCAATATAACGACATGTCATCTACTTAGGTTTTTCTGTTGCATGGGTGGTTTGTCTAATGGGCCATTGGTGAGACCCACAGACGCAAACCATGCATTGAAGCACATTTCAACAACACAATAAAAGCATAATTGTATAGATGACATGCCATGAAGCTTATATAAGAAGATAACCTCAATGTAACGGCATGTCATCTACTAAGGTTTTCTGCTGCATGGGTGGTTTGTCTAGTGGGCCATTAGTGAGACCCACAGAGGTAACCACTTGCGTACTTATTATTATTAAATCACACACTTGGTGGTCTCATGTCATAATTTTTAACATTGATCGACTATTCATATTTCTGTAATCTTTCATCTAATTTATTGCCATGTCACATTACAAAGAGTGTTGGCTACATATCATGGAACTTCGCTGTGCTTTCATAGTCATTTTAATCATTGCCATATTCATCTTGACTGTCATTGGCCCACATCTTGACTGTCATGGTCCCACATCTTGACTGTCGTGGTCCCACATCTTGATTGTTATGGTCCCACATCTTGACTGTCGTGGTATCTTGACTGTCGTAGTACCACATCTTGACTGTCGTGGTCCCACATCTTGACTGTCGTGGTCCCACATCAATAGTGCTACCATTAGCTCATTTATCATCATCACGATTATCCACACAACCATGTGGATTCACAACCATGTGGATTACTAGTATCGTCCCATTCATCCTGATTGTTAGTCATTTTCCATTACGTAGCATCCTGGTTGCTTTCGTCTACAGTCGAGGACGGGAGGAGAAGAGGAGGTGGAAGAAAATAGAAAATCCTGAATTTATATCATCAATGAATAGTCTGGGTGCGATTTTTCTACACTCCTCCGAATGGCTGATGATAGAAATGTTTGGAAGGATTTTTGCAGTTATGTCTTCAGTATGACACCCCTGATGTCTCCCGTGTGGCACCCTGATGTCTCCAGTATGACACCCCTGATGTCTGCAGTCTGGCACCCATTCGATTCTGATGGGCTATTCTGACGCAGTAGCTTTCTAGATATGGTATGTGGTCTTCTTCTACTGTAGGAGGCCCTAGCTAGTCTTAGATTTGAATCTATGTTGGCTGAACAAAGCCCCGTCTCCATTTCAAAGACCTGGCATCGACGGGGGACATGTTATTCCTTTGAACCAACACTAGAATCTAGCGCTATGGATCATCTATAAACTACTAAACCACAATCAAATCACATAATAAATATAGCGCTATGGATCATCTATAAACTACTAAACCACAATCAAATCACATAATAAATATAGCGCTATGGATCATCTATAAACTACTAAACCACAATCAAATCACATAATAAATATAGCGCTATGGATCATCTATAAACTACTAAAACACAATAAAATCACATAATAAATATAGCGCTATGGATCATCTATAAACTACTAAAACACAATAAAATCACATAATAAATATAGCGCTATGGATCATCTATAAACTACTAAACCACAATCAAATCACATAATAAATATAGCGTTATAGATCATCTATAAACTACTAAACCACAATCAAATCACATAATAAATATAGCGCTATGGATCTATGGAGCCTTCCATCCACGCATTCATCTATCCAATGTTCCATCCACGCATCTATCTATCCAGCCTTCCATCAACGCATTCATCTATCCAATCTTCCATCCACGCATTCATCTATCCAATCTTCCATCCACGCATCTGTTTGTGTTCGTCCATCACAAGTGATTATGACCATTTTTAACATCCACTTTTGAAAATTCATTTAGAATTATGACCATGCGTAATAGCTCGTAGATCGCTAATGAGCCATATTCGAGCTGTAAATGCTCTTGGGCAGTTCGGACATAGAATGAATACTGTATGTCGTTCTTTTGTCTATCCGTGGGGCTTTCTAGCTACTCTCCGCTGTTGGGCTGCAGCATTTCTCATCTTTTCACAAGATGATGCGCTCTTTTTGACTGTAGAGCGCCTTGTAGATCTATTTTATGCAAGTTCTTCCCATGCGTCTTGGTCTATTTCAAACACTTTCAGTGGGGTCTTTAACGTGTTCTTGTTAACTTGAGATCGTTTGCTCTTCTTCAACTCACCATAGAGAAGTATCTTTGGCAGGCGATAGTCTGACATACGTATCAAATGGCTGCTCCTAGAGTCAGTCGGAAATCCTTTTCTCTTGGGGTGAATTTTTTGGATGTGAAAATGACTTGCACTGGGGATTTTGATTAAAGTGAGAAGGAGTTGCGTAAGACTTCACTCTCTTGTCGGACCTCATTTGAAAACCAGTGGCAAGATTGAGACCACTAGAAGTGAAGTACGATGCAGTGGATGACCGTGGTTTTCTACGTGTCTCACCATGCCCGATGCGGTCCAGACCGCGTTGCTGGAGTTTGCCTATATTACCCGGTGGGCGGATAAACTATTGTAGCCTCATACGCGTAATTCGCCGAATATCTGACTTTACGTGTAGATGGTTAGACAAGACCTGTATGCTTTTTTAGACAGTCTCAGCATGACATTAATACCTATCTATTCAACCTTTCATCCACGTATTTATCTATCCAACCTTTCATCCACGCATCTATCTATCCAACCTTTCATCCATGCATCTATCCATGCATCTATCTACCCAACATTCCATCCACGTATTTATCTATCCAACCTTTCATCCACAAATCTATCTATCCAACCTTTCATCCACGCATCTAACTATCCAACTTTTCATCCACGCATCTATCTATCCAACTTTTCATCCACGCATCTATCTATCCAACCTGTCATCCATTCATCTATCCAACCTTTCATCCACGCATCTATCTATCCAAGCTTTCACCCACGCATCTATCTATCCAACCTTTCATCCACGCATCTATCTATCCAACCTTTCATCCACGCATCTATCTATCCAACCTTTCATCCACGCATCTATCTATCCAACCTTTCATCCACGCATCTATCTATCCAACCTTTCACCCATGCATCTATCTATCCAACCTTTCATCCACGCATCTATCTATTCAACCTTTTACCCACGCATCTATCTATCCAACCTTTTACCCACGCATCTATCTATCCAACCTTTCATCCACGCATCTATCTATTCAACCTGTCATCCATTCATCTATCCAACCTTTCATCCACGCATCTATCTATCCAACCTTTCATCCACGCATCTATCTATCCAACCTTTCATCCACGCATCTATCTATCCAACCTTTCAGCCACGCATCTATCTATCCAACCTTTCATCCACGCATCTATCTATCCAACCTTTCATCCACGCATCTATCTATTCAACCTGTCATCCATTCATCTATCCAACCTTTCATCCACGCATCTATCTATCCAACCTTTCATCCACGCATCTATCTATCCAACCTTTCATCCACGCATCTATCTATCCAACCTTTCATCCACGCATCTATCTATCCAACCTTTCATCCATGCATCTATCTATCCAACCTATCATCCACGCATCTATCTATCCAACCTTTCATCCATGCATCTATCTATCCAACCTTTCATCCACGCATTCATTTATCCAACCTTTCATCCACGCATCTATCTATCCAACCTTTCATCCACGCATCTATCTATCCAACCTTTCATCCATGCATCTATCTATCCAACCTATCATCCACGCATCTATCTATCGAACCTTTCATCCACGCATCTATCTATCGAACCTTTCATACACGCATCTATCTATCCAACCGTTCATCCACGCATCTATTTATCCAACCTTTCATCCACGCATCTATCTATCCAACCTTTCATCCACGCATCTATCTATCCAACCTTTCATCCACGCATCTATCTATCCGAAGAAGTGAGGAAAAACCATGCACAGACCATTCACACCAAAAATTCAGGAACGGTCTGGACATGATTTGTATACACACCTCACAGTAGCTGAGCATACATATGTTTGGAGAGCTTTTTGTGCTGATGTCTACAGTGCGGTACCCCAAGAACCCTGATTATTATAACTTATAACTATTATACTGTAAAAATATGAGGATTCCATGGAAATAGAAGAAATCACAGCCTGTCAATACTGCCTATATGTGTCCTATCAATAATGCCTGTAGGAGTCCTGTCAATACTGCCTATACGGGTCATGTCAATACTGCCTATAGGTGTTCTGTCAATGCTGCCTATAGGGGCCCTATCAATACTGCCTGTAGGGGTCCTGTCAATACTACCTATAGGTGTCCTGTCAATACTACCTATAGGTGTTCTGTCAATACTACACCTATAGGTGTTCTGTCAATACTACCTATAGGTGTTCTGTCAATACTACCTATAGGTGTTCTGTCAATACTACCTATAGGTGTTCTGTCAATACTACCTATAGGTGTTCTGTCAATACTGCCTGTATGGGTCCTGTTAATACTACCCATAGGTGTCCTGTCAATACTGCCTGTAGGGGTCCTGTTAATACTACCCATAGGTGTCCTGTCAATACTGCCTGTATGGGTCCTGTTAATACTACCCATAGGTGTCCTGTCAATACTACCTGTAGGGGTCCTGTCAATACTACCTATAGGTGTCCTGTCAATACTACCTATAGGTGTCCTGTCAATACTACCTATAGGGGTCTTGTCAATACTACTTATAGGGGTCCTGTCAATACTGCCTAAGGATGTCCTGTCAATACTACCTATAGGGGTCCTGTCAATACTGCCTATATGTGTCCTGTCAATACTACCTATAGGGGTCTTGTCAATACTACTTATAGGGGTCCTGTCAATACTGCCTATGGATGTTCTGTCAATACTACCTATAGGTGTCCTGTCAATACTACCTATAGGTGTTCTGTCAATACTACCTATAGGTGTTCTGTCAATACTGCCTATGGATGTCCTGTCAATACTGCCTGTAGGGGTCCTGTTAATACTGCCTGTAGGGGTCCTGTTAATACTACCCATAGGTGTACTGTCAATACTGCCTATAGGGGTCCTGTCAATAATGCCTATAGGGGTCATATTTATACTGCCTATGAAAAAATAACTTTTAAGTTAAATAAGAATTAACAAATATAATATTTAGGAGATCTTAAAATATTTGGACCTTGTTGAAGACCTTACTTGAGGGTAGAGTCGAGGGAAGGCGAGAAAGAGGTATGGATAGATACACGTGGGAGGGAAACATCACAAGATGAATATGTTACGGTCTAGCAGAGTGCACCACTGAGCCAAGAAACAGAAGATTTCGGAGGTCCGCTGCAGCCAACCGTCGATGTGGAGACGGCACTTGGTGATACTGGTGGTGAATCACTGTATGAATTAAAAATAAGGCAGGAAAAATCATTCAACATGCAGAGTTACAGATGTAACTACATTTCAGACGAACTACCAAAGAAGAAATAAAAACATTTCTTCAACGTTCTGATAATCGACACGAAATTGTGGTTTCCGCCGGGGAGCAAGATGTACGTTGTGCTGCTCGTTTCACAGCAGAGCAGCGTTATTTACGCCTCCCGGCCCAGCAGATTCGATTTCAGCATGAAAAAAAGCATACCTCATATAATTATTTTTTTTTAACAAGGTTAACTTTGCCGACGGAGTAGTGGCACTGAAACCGCACTCAAGTAGAATCACACATGAAAACTCACCTGAGGTAAGCGTGCTTGCTAGAATATATTTTTGATGTCTTTGGATGTATGAAGATATATTTTTGATGTCTTTGGATGTATGAAGATATATTTTTGATGTCTTTTGATGTATGATGAATAAGAAATAACTCACAGACAGGTGGCTTTTTTAAATGTAAAATGAGAAATGTTTGCACCAGCGAAACAATATTTTAATAGGACCACATCCCTGACATATGATCAAGTCAATAAGAAAACCAAAATCACGAACACATGATGACTATCACATTATGAACAGATCAGAGCAAGTTTTAATTCTATGCTTCGGAACGGAACACAACCGACTCCGCATTCACATGTTAACAAAATTAAAAATTGACAACACGGCCATGTGTGCATATTGGCAATCAGCACAGAGTGCGAAACATATACTTCAAGAGTGTTCTGAGTATGAAACGCTTAGACAGACATATTGGCCAGAGGAATCAACACTGGAACCAAAGCTCTATGTGTCTCGCTGTATGAACTACAAAAGACAGTGAGTTTTATTCAGGAGACAGAATTACAGATATAGACATGTTTCAAGTGAACGAAAGAAGATGACTCCCCCCACAGCCAAATCATTGACGCAGCACAGTTAAAGACAATGACATAGAGTTCCGGGTTGTCATGTCCGAAAACTCACTAAGGCAAAAGCAGTGAGAAAGCGATGATTTCGGCCGTGCTAGGCCGGAAAGAATAAAATTACGCAGCTCTGCTGTAAAGCCAGCAACACAACTTACTTTTCTCTCCCCGACAGATGTCACACAAGTGTTGGTTATCAGAGAGAGAGAGAGAGAGAGAGAGCAGAAGAAGAAGACGTTCTTCTCCTACAATGCTGTTGGTAAATTAACAATTTTTTGCCTAACTTTGACCCCCATTCTCTTGTCAACAACTGTCAAAATTTAAGGAATCCCCCCCCCCTTCCAGCTTAATTATATCAAAATAACTGATCTACCCTCTCCCCTAAAAATATATGCAGGAAAAAAATCAGACAAAAACTACATGATTTGTTTCATTGTTTTAGATTTAAAATGTTTCGAATTCACACAATTTAATAGATTTTTAATACAAAAAGAGTATTGTTAATTTTTGTCACCCCCCCCCCTTTCTTCTACACCTTGTCAACAATCGTCAAACTGTTTCAGACTCTTACCCTCCCCCCTCCCCATCTGTTAACATTTCCCCCAAAATTTGTGAGTTGATCCAATGCTTAGTCATTCACGCAGATCTCAAACAGCGTCACACATTTTGGCTTGTCCGACGTTTTCCATGCTTTCCATTGGCTGCCTACATAATATATACACACATTGATCAATGATCGGCCTCATAGACCAAATTCGATAACTTTGTTCGGAACAGCAGGCAAGATTATCATTGAAGAAGGGCTGCCTTGTAGAACCAAAATAATGGTTATGATAGAAGATGTCAATCTACAGAAATAGTTGATGTGTATCCAGTGTAGCACATTCATTGTTCAACTAGTACTGAAGTTTTCCACCCCGTTAACATGTTCTGACATTTCCAGTGCAAAGTGAACGAAGACCTCTCTTCGCCGTGAACCTACAGTGAGGTAAGGCGTATTGGGATTGTGAGAATGACTCACTAATCATTTGTCCTGTACTGATATGAAGGGATGATTTAATATATATATATATATACAAAATTGACAAAATTTCATAACATAAATTCTGAACAATTTATGATTGATGGGAGCTTTAACGGCACATGCTAATGATTTTAATGCACATGCTGTTAACTAACTAATTTCGTGTCTGGTTAATGTACCGTAAAAATGTGTGCTTACTTTATGATAAATGTTGCAGTATTCTATGCTTCCTGTTCATAAAGCCTATAGGACTAGCCTCTATTAATTTTTTTCTGTGTTCTCTTTCATTTGCCTTATACTCGCTAAAGAAACTTTGGTTGAAAGTGTGTTACATTAATGTAACCTGTTTAGATTTGAACATATTACTTTTCATGACTTGCAATTGATATTCGGTTTGGCTTCAGTCAAGCCTTTCTTTTATTATGAAAGTCGTTGCCGTGACAGGTTGAATCCATCAAAGAAAAAGTCATATCCTACTAGACCAGAGGACCTCAAAGTGGTCGACCTAGTGACTTAGATACCTAGACTTTATAATCATAGATAGTACCTTCCTTTATCAGTCGTGCTCTAAACTGTTTTTTAATAAAGACCTTTTGTCCAAACGTCTACTTGTTTATATGGATTTTTTTCTACAAAAGGGACTCAAAAGGTGTAGATGATTGACTTCACTTCCTCGTATGTATTCATTCCGCCTCTCTTAACAAAACGATACTCTGCCTGCTTGTGTGTAACACTCTATCACGTAATTTCATATCTTAAAGCAATATTTCCCAGACATGTAAAAAATGCACTTGCAAACAAGACGACATGGCCGGGATCGAACCCACGCCAGTTTCA
The DNA here is from genome assembly GCA_034231615.1 of Meghimatium bilineatum. Taxonomy (NCBI): domain Eukaryota; kingdom Metazoa; phylum Mollusca; class Gastropoda; order Stylommatophora; family Philomycidae; genus Meghimatium; species Meghimatium bilineatum. Next base: position 42,410,655 of record CM067318.1, on the reverse strand, counting down.
GAACAGTGCACATATCTTAACCACATTTCCAGGGAGATCCTCTGTGCATGTGTTTAATTGCCTTATGTTTTGACCTTTCGCCAGGGCATAAAATGTAAAACGATTCAATATTAACAACTTGAATATCTCGGGTGAACCATCAACACCAGAGGAGATCCTACAGCACAGAGTAGAAATATATTACAAATAGCATTACGAAAACATCACAGATGACAAATCTATAGCAAGGGGCAAACAGAAAAATTACAGTTATAGCTATTAAGAAGCTATATTTTGTAGTGTCAACACATGGCTGTGAGGCGTGAGAAATAACAAGCTTAGTAGAATAGAAAATAACTACATTTTAAATGGAATGCTATGGAAAGTTATAAGATTATATGGCCAGAAAGACAAACAAACACATATGTCCTTAAAGAACTGAACATAGAAGAAAACTTCTCAAATCTATAAAAACCGCAAGTTAACATATTTCGGCCATGTTAATATACACATTGGGTCAGAAAGATTAATCATGGATGGAAATATCACAGGAAGGCGAACTAGGGGTTGAACAAGCACGTTCATAGACACGTGATCGCAGACATTTTGAATATGGCACTGGAAGAAGCAGGGCAGCTTGCACATAACTTAGAAATGTAAGTATCGCATAGAAGAAGAATGGAAGTTAAACTGCTGACAAGTACAGGTCTTTGCTGGTTGACAAACCTTCTAATCTGCAGAAGTTTGAAAACTAAAGTATAAGTTAATTTGTGGTGAGGTACGTACTTTTCAACCCATGTTAGTCCAAATTGAAAAATCCTGCCCGTCACAAGTAATGGTTATTGTTCAGGTCATCCTGCTATTACTACCTCCGCGATTATACACTTGCAACGATACGAATGATCGTCTGTATATTTTTTAAGCAGTGTTGCAAACTAATTTCGTCAATAAAAACATTATTTTCGTGTCTAAAAAAAGCCATCGAAAGCACTAACAAATTTAGAAAAAGCATTAGAAGTCATTAACCTTTTTCTTTCAGTAAAATATTTCAAAATAAATCAAATTGTAATTTATTAATATCAGTAAATATTAGAATTACTCTTAATTTAGATATGGGAAATCAGTCACACAACACATCGTCATTTTCTGTAGATATTTTCTGCTGTTATTGGCATTGCCAAACCCATTTTTATCTTTAAAAAAAACACTAACCTCATTCCAAAAATGCCCACACATTTATGAAACATAATTAATGTAAAAATTTGTTTTAAAGAAAGTGCTAATGATATAGACTACACTATAAATGTTACACAAGATTTCACAATATAATTTATCACCATTAAGTTTATTCCAGATCTGCCAAATCCCAGTAAGACAAGTCTCCTTCAATTTATGTACCATTTCTGGTTGTACTTGTATGTACATACTATACACGATGATGATATTGATTGTTGAAACAAATTTTCATAAGAGTCCTGTGATCAATACTTTTCGTTAGCTAGATTATAATGACAACATCATTCACAACATATTTTAATTCTATATTTAGTAGAATAACTTTGAGTTCCCCAGAAGACACTCGACTGTAGCCTGTGACACCGTTAGTTGAAGATAAAGGAACATACATCTTAGTAGATTCAGATGAGGAACTTTATATGTTTGTGTGTGCGCTCTATTGTTTACACCTGTCATGGCAGATGCAATATTGTTTACACCTGTCATGACAGGTGCAATATTGTTTACACCTGTCATGGCAGATGCAATATTGTTTACACCTGTCATGACAGGTGCAATATTGTTTACACCTGTCATGGCAGATGCAATATTGTTTACACCTGTCATGACAGTTGCAATATTGTTTACACCTGTTATACATGACAAATTCTACACTCTGGTGTATGTTCAATTTTTGTCTTGATAAAAGCCTTTTGGTAGAAACATCGATTTGTGTATATTATTATGTATGTCTTCAGTGATTAGCAAAACTTTATTATACCCCGTTCCTGGATTAACCTCCTTATCTTACCACCCTTGTCTTCATCGCATACTTTTCCCCGTACCATCTACTTATGCTTCTTCCATTTTATCATCGCTTCGCCCCTTCTTTTCTTCCTATCAACATCATACCATATGTTTGTCTCTATGTACAATTTGCTTTAATAAAAGCACAAAATTATTGCGAATGCAGGGGTGTAAAGGGAACGCACTGCTCTCGGCGGACCCAGGGTTAGCAGATAACCATGATCCCAAATGTACCTCCTCGCGGTGCACCCTGGAAACAGAAATACAGCTGCTCGAGCTGATTCTGGCCAAATCATTTGGGGATCATGTCCGAGAATGTGGAGGTAGCAGATGGAAAGAGATTTGATTGCTTAAAAGACAGACAATATCTCCGACACCACCAGCAACACCACATACAGTGAAGCTAGTTAGTCCAGTTCGAACATTGGAGGGGCGGCCAATGAAAAAAGCATGAAAAGGTGGATGACAGCATGGTGAAAGACAGACAGATTTCATACTGAGTACAATGGAAAAAATGAAAGGGCAGAACAGCGCTAGAGTGCAGCGCCAACTGCAAATAGAAAGTGAAAACGATTACGGAAATGGGAACTACAAACTCTGTTAGCTTGTGACGAGCTTCTAGTTACTTAATTTCCTTATAGGCAGAGACCCATACCCAATAATAGGCGTCTAGCAAAGCAAAAAGACCTGGCCAAACTCTAATGTCGAGTCGTCCTATACCGGAAACATGATCGCAAAGAGAAAGGGTGCCGTAACCGATAGGCTCAAGCAAAAAAGGGACAAAGATGGCAGTCCTGGCCCAACTCTACTGTCAAGCTTTCCTATACCGGAAATACACTTGCACAGAGAAAGGGTTCCGTACCCGATGGGCTCAGGGGCTATTGGGACAAGGTCGCTCAGCTCGAGAACGCCTTGCTCTCAAACGCGTGGTGTGAGACTCGAACTTGGACGAGGGGTTCACGATATCGGTGAATGACACCTCGGCTAAGAGGGCGAAAGAGCCAGGGTCCAACTCTTATGTTGAGTTCTTCCTCTTAAGGAACTTGGCTCACGGATGAGAAACGGCTCAGTATCCGATGGGCACAGGCACAGTACGCCCAATTACACGAGGCAAGTTCATAGACAGTGGAACACCTCGTGCGAGACAGACGTGAGCAAAAATCGTATGGGCGAAGAGTCACCACACATACGCGTGCCTTGCGACAGATAGGGAGGCTGTCACAGGTTAGGGTAGCCCACCCGAATTGTCAAGGCATGCCGAAATTAGATATCCGTGCTGGTTACAATGGAGCGAACGCAAAACAAACAAACAAACAAACAAACATTGCGCATGCACATTTCCTACGCTCAGCATTAGATGACTCGAAAAAACACCAGATCTGAAGGTAAAAGAGTCAAAATGGCAACACTGCTTTGAAGTAAAGATTGTCATCAGCAAATGCCGTCAGCTTAACGAAGGTTGGCTGTAATGGACCTCCAACACCCCGCAACTCTTGCTTTGGTGGTGCACTCTGCTAAATCGTAACCTGTTCATATCGGGATATTCCCCTCTCATCTCTGCCTACCTCTTACTCGCTTCCCCTCAACTCAAACCTCAAGTCAAGGTGTCATGTCTTTCAATGTGTCCTAAATATTTTAGAAGTGAGATCTTTATTTCTTTTAATAGTTCTTATTTCATAGGAAGTATTGTCCGAACCTCTTTGTACGTTATCTTCTCTTGCCATGAAGATCTCCATATTCTTCTATATAGGTATCATCATCGGGTACCATGCCAGCTGGCGTATGCGATCATGGCTTTCCACAGCTGTCTCCAGTTTTAGGCATAGGCCCTATGTGTCAGAATCGTTGTTATTTCCCTACCAGGTTGTTAAACTGTCTAATATTTTCTCACGTTGTCGCCCTCTGTTTCTGTTTCCTTCAATCTTGCCTCAATTTTGTGACTATGTTCTCCAAACCTCCTTGTCTTATAACGTGATCAAAAATGCAGACCCCTCCCCCTTTATATTATTGACTAAGTTCCGTCACGCATTAGACTCTTTCAACACGTCGTCCACATTAGTTTTTCTGGCACTCCATGGTACTCTCAGCATTCTTCTGTAGAATCATATCTCTATTGTTTCTATTTTTTTTGCTTTCACACGAAATGTTGTCTTTTGATCAGATCACCTCTAATGTCTAGGTCATGTCTATTCATTTTCTGAATGTTGTTTTTTTCCTGCCCTATTCTGCTTCTGATTTCTGTTGAACTTCCATCTGCTGTAATTGTTGTACTGAAATACGTGAATTTGTAGACCTATTTTAATACTATATTATTCACTTTCATCTTTTAAGCTATGATGTTTTGTTTCTATGAAATAACCATTACTTCTATATATGTAAGGCATATCCACATATCAAAGACACCAATTCCGTTCAATAACAGAAGTGGAGATTGGAAATCTTCTTTTTGAAAGGTAATATTGAGTCATTTGTAGTTTGAGCGGACTGCTAAGGTAGAATGACCCAGGCGATTCACTTTCTCACAAGAAATGTTTTTGACATTTTCAGAATGGCAGGAGGTATTGCAGTAAAAGACAAATTCCTAAACTTCCTGCACACGTTTATTCACTTGCACATGATGTGTACAGGGATGCTATTCTACCCAAATCGCATGTGGAGCCTCATGTCATCTTGGTATCCGGTGTTAGAGGATCAGGTAGGCTAATTCAAGCACTAAAAAGTTACAAACTGTGTGTACTGTACCGTTGTTCACTTAGGTTTTTGTTAAAAAGCAAAGAAGATGAAAGAAAAGTAGATCCCCCAACTTAGAACATGATTTTAGTACTAAGAATTTAGTCAAAAGGTGGGCACACTCCCCCACCCTACTGAAGATGTTGATGTTATAATAATATAATAATAATATAAAATAATATTATTCAACGTAATTATATATATATATACTTATATAATATTATGATTAATTAGTAATACAATTTGAATTTGAGGTTAAACTACAGAATAAGTCTTCACAGTGCTATAAATAGCACACTGTTTACATTTTTAACTATCCTACGTCACGGATTTCCGTGTAACGCCAATGCACCCATCACATCCCGACAATCAATGAGTTTAAATCTAGACACAGAGGAACTTATGCATAATCTGTTTCTTTTCCAATTTACATATTTAAAAAAAATTGCCGAATCACACAACAAAGGTTAGGTAATACCTCAAAACTAGAATAAAGGTCATAGTGAAGACTTATACTGTAGTTGTGCCGAATTTGAATTTGTAGCCTATAATCGGGCCTACATCCCTAACTAGTGATTATCTTCACCTATGATTGATGGGTGAATAACTGTTGAATGTGAATGAATATTATTAGATTGTTTATAGCTGGGGTCATGTTTAATATGTCCTTGTTTTCTTTGCACATGTTATTCTCACACTCCTACCAGCTAGCAGGATGCAATCCAGAAAACAGTATGACATTAGTCAAAGAGAGATCTTAACTTCACAATTGAAGAATGATAAGAAAACTTCTCTCAGGAATAACCATTACTTTTGATATGTAAGTAAGAACACTTCAACAGAACCAAGCCCTTGTTGTACCTGGTACACTAAGGCATGGAACTAAAAATTATAAGGAAATCGATAGGCCTACACTTGACCTGAAAGGACCGTAGCACGATAGGCCTATTCTGAGGTTTTTAAATTCATGCTATCAAGCAATATACATTCATTCTATTATAATAATATCAGGGCCGTGAGGGTAGGGGGTTTACTGAAAAAAGTCATTTCTTCATTTTTGTGACACTTTTAGTGACTTTTAAAAAAAAACAATAACAGGATGTTTACCTGCGTTTTTGGCTTGTTTCCTAGTCTATCTATGTGACTTTTCCTATACAGAACATTGTCCTCACTGCAACTCGGTAAGCCTCTCACTTCTGTGGGAGATGCCAAGCCTCTTCCAGTGTCATGTTCATGTCTTTGATATCATGTGTCCATCATAGTCTTGTTCTTCTTCGTGTTCTCTTTCCTGGAACTTTTCCCTCCATAATTAATCTTTATAAACTATTTTGTCTTTTTAATGTATCCGAAATATATTAGCTTGCATTTTATTATAGTTTTGAGGAGTCAGTCTTGTTCTATGTTCAAGTCTTTGTAGACATCTGCGTAGTATTAAATGTTAGTTAGGAGATCCTAAAATTTTTAATAAAGTGATTGGCTTACTACAGAGAAAAGATGATGATGTTGGCAGTGATAATGTTAACTTACAAATAATAACAGAAAAAAAGATGACTATGGAGTAAAGTGTGTCCTCTGTGGAAAGTTATTAGGATCACACAATCAACATCTGACTGAAACTTTGAATATGTATACTCTTGGATGGCTGCTGGAACGGAGAGCAGGACACTAATGGGAATGTCCCATGTGCCATGATGGTGGTCTCTAATCAAGGTTCATTCATAAACTCCTGCAGATTAGCAGGATTTAGTCCAAAAAATGTAATGTGTTGTACCATTCAATTGTTTACAGCTTAACTCCAATATTTGTACCTTTTGGCCTGACACATCTGACTTCAGTATGGATTCTGTGTAACGATGACACTCCAGAGGATGGAACAATCAACTCCAACACAATTCTTTAGTCATCTCCCACAACATGCCTGGTAGGTCACACAACATGCCTGGTAGGTCCTACAACATGCATGGTAGGTCCCACAACATGCCTGGTAGGTCACACAACATGCCTTGTAGGTCACACAACATGGCTGGTAGGTCCCACAACATGGCTGATAGGTCCCACAACATGGCTGATAGGTCCCACAACATGCATGGTAGGTCCCACAACATGGCTGGTAGGTCCCACAACATGGCTGATAGGTCCCACAACATGGCTGATAGGTCCCACAACATGCATGGTAGGTATGGTAGGTCCCACAACATGCCTGGTTGATCCCACAACATGCATGGTAGGTCACAACATGCCTGGTAGGTCAAACAACATGGCTGGTAGGTAGCAGTATTATTATTCTTTGCTCCCCTTTCGGACTGTGACTACACACGAGTGAGCGGTACAGTATTTACTGACAACACACGAGTAAGTGGTACAGTATTTACCATTAGTGCAGTACAACTTGTGTAGAATATGGACACTCATCAAGGCTAGCTCCTTGAAGTGGAGATGTGGCTTAGTTCAAGCCAATAGAGGCTAGAAACTGAGGTTGGTCAGAACATCCCTGACATCAAGCAGGACCTCAATCCTGCCCAAACAATCACTGGTGCTGAAGTCAGAAACCAATTTTACTTTCACAGAATGACTACCATCTACTAATCAGACAAGAAGAGGTCACCATATTTGACTCAAAACTGGAAACAATAGATTAAGCAGCCATATGTATATACAATTCAAAATTGGTAACAGGAAAGTGTACATGTGGTTAAGCCAACCAAATTGCAGAGCATGTGCAAACTATGACGCTTCAAGGTGCATAGGCCCTATATTTGGCTTCTTATATGCTTATAATATATAACTTGTTTTTTATTTACATTGTCAAACTTTCACCAGATCTCTCTTATAGCAGGGCGATGGTCCTACAGCAGGGTGAAGTCCAGACAATGGAAATGTGTTCTGTGGCTGTTTTATTTCCACCATTGCCAGACACATCCAACTTTGGTGTTGGTAACTAATACATTCAGTGTTTTTACCACATCAGCTGAATAGTGGATGTATGTAACCATATCAGTAGCATAGTTGCCCAGCCGTATAAGAGAACTGGTTCCTGTACCTTCCCGCTGGTCATCATCTTAAAAGCTAATCATGTCACTTAAAAGCTAATCATGTCACTTAAAAGCTAATCATGTCACTTAAAAGCTAATCATGTCACTTAAAAGCTAATCATGTCACTTAAAAGCTAATCATGTCACTTAAAAGCTAATCGTGTCACTTAAAAGCTAATCGTGTCACTTAAAAGCTAATCGTGTCACTTAAAAGCTAATCATGTCACTGATGCTTGACCTTTTTTCATTGTCTTGTGTGCATCTCTATCAACAGAACTGCAAACGCTCGCAGCAATGTTAAAATGTAAAATTCTATGGTACAAAACAAGAAATGGAAAACACTGTCCAATTTATACAAGAAACATTACTACAGCTATAGATATTACTAGCGAATGAAAGAAGAAGAAGAAGAAACCAGTTTCGTGCAAGTTTTTAAAATTGAAATGCATATTTCTAATTTTTTTTATCTTAAAGGCAAGACAGAAATTTCAGAGATGTTGGTTGCTCAGTTGTTAAGAGAAGCTGGAGTCTCTCATGCAGATGATGTTCCACATACCCTAATGATGGTCAGTTGTGTTTATAAATTAGGATAGCTCTCAATTTCCAGAATGATTATTCTGTTTCAGATAAAAAATTACCTTAAAATGTTGTATTATTTACATTAATTCTGCCTAACTTTTGTATAAAATGTAATTGGTAGTATATCTTCCTTAAGGATGTAGTGATAAACCCACAATTTTTTACTGTAGAGATTCTCTAGGCAATATCTTACATTTAGTAGGGTCACTGCTTTCTGAATGGTCTAGATGAGCAATTGTTTGTGGCAGAAATTGAAGATAGCACCTTCTCTTATGAGATATGATCTGCACGTTTTCTACACACAGCAGGAGAAAGTGCGCTTTACACATGTTCTTATTATCAGCATGTAGTGGCCAACCTAACATTTTAGCTGTAGTGATTTTCTAGGTATTATTTATGTTTTGTAGGTTCCTATCATTTTTTGAACAAAGATGTAATTTACTCTATGTAAATACTGAGGGTCAATATGGGCTTATTCAATGAAATATGAGTAGATGTGTAAAAATTTCAGGAAATCTGCTAGTTGGCAGGTATGTTGGTTAGCTGTGTTGATGTGGAAATAGGTTCATTCCCTGAATGTGTGCCAACCACATATTTCACTTGTTTACAGAATGTGAATGAGGTTACATATTATGCATAAGTTCATTCCAAGTTCGTTGTAGTGTGCACAATTGGTGTGCCACCAATGAAATTATGTCACTGGCAGACCTTGTAAGATTTTAAAAATAGCTAATTGTAGCGGAGAGCGGAGATTTAATATTACGACTGTGCATTGGTGGAGAAGGGATGATCCTAGAGTTTACAACAGCCATTTCGTTAATAGAAAATGAACTGACAGAGTGACGTCACAAACTACTAAAAAATTATCATCACACAATTATTTAAAAACTGTGACTGCTATAAGCACTCGTTCAGGGAAAGGGCCTAGAAATCTTTTAGACAAGCCAATGTTAAGTATCAGTGTTTAAAAATAAGATAAAAGAATAATACATATGGTAGACGGTAGTCAGCAGATGAGATTTGAACCTGTTTCGTTCAGGTGACATCACTTTGTTTCCTAACTTGTGTTAACCTATTTTCCAAATTTGGCCAATGTCAATCTTCTAAAAATATATACCACTTTAGTCATGTGAATCTTGGACACTCAGCAGAACAGTGGACAATTATAGTGAGGCAGCAGAGCTGTGGTTCTATAGAAGAAACTTGAGAATACAATGGACAGATAAAAAGCGTAAGGAAGATATCTTGAATGAAGTTAATTCAAAAAGAGAGCTGCTTACCCGCATCAGAAAGGGACAGTCCACATTTTTTGAAACATCATGAGAAGAGGAAATATTGAACACAACAGGCAAGTTGAGCAAGGGAGGTAGAAGAAAACCAAGAGAGAAGATGCTTGATAACCTAGTATTGTGGCATGGGAGAACATCGGTATCAGAAATAATTAACAGAGCATGAAATAGAAGGCTGTGGAAAGACATGATATCCAACGCCACACGAAACGGGGCATGGACCATAAGAAGAAATGATTAACAGCACACGAAATAAGACCATAATATTAAGACATAATATGGACAGAATTTGGGTTAAAGTAAATATTTTAGGGGTTATTTACAGATATAGAGATGTTTCAAGTGAATGAAAGATGAAGAAGGGGTTATTTGAGGCTGTAATACAGAGTAATCTTTTTTTTCTGAAATTAGTTAGTTGTCTGATCATCATCATTGCACTCCGGGAACATCAATAGGTGCTCCTATCTGCACTTGATTGTATCCAACATTGCATAAGTGCTTTATTCTGTTTATGAAAAAGGAATTATCACCCTCTCATTAATTTAAATTGCCACTTTGTTTCTTGTAAAGAGTTCAAAATGTCTGCACGGTCCATTGCTCTACCGCCAGACACGGTAGCAATGCAAGACAGCCGATTCGCTCTCTTGTTGCTTTTAATACCCAAATGATCAGGCACGAAAATTAATGTAACACATTCTAGCTTTGACCTCTCAACTGCCTTAAGTAACTGTTCTCGAATGCGACCCATTTTTGTTTTTCTCCTCATGCTCATCAGGTTACTAAGATTGCAGACATGAGATGCCCTCTATTTACTCATCTAGTTCAAGGCCTTGGACACTGCCATAATCTCCATAGTAATTGTGCTTGTTGTCACAATGGGCCAATCTTCTATTTGATAATCTTCCCCTACAGACTGAGCAGTGAAGACCACAACACTCACACATTTTTAACAATTGAACCATCCATGTATAAAATCATGACCCCTTCCTTGGAGTTCTCACTGATCAATGCCTGCACCTCAGACTTCACCGCAATAGAGCATCACTCTTTGTATTGTCTAGTGAGAGTTATTATCACACGAAAGGTCTGGCAGTTCACAGGTCCGCATAGCCATTCCGCACCAGGTGCTATATGGAAGTTATGAACATGTATGCTAGCTGGAGGATGGTATCATTTCAATTGTATATTTAATTAATCTTTATCTGCAGTCAACTGTGTATGTAATATGTATATACTTTCTTTTAAAATCTTTGCCTACAGCCAATTGTATATGTAATATATATATATATATATATATATCAAGTGACATATTCTGTCCTGAATGTTGTCTTCATCATGAATACTCTAAACACCTCTCTGTTCCTGGTAAGCATAAGCAGGTCTGCATTGGCCAGAGACACCGAGACATGTGCATACATTCTCCGATGTCGCTGGTCTATTGTTTTCTTGATCTTCATCTTCTTCTCTTGCCTGGCACTCTGCCCTCTAGAATCAGCCTTTCGATACCATCATGTCGCTTTAAGTGTCCAAAATACTGTAGCTTCCTTTATATGATGGTATTTAGAAGCCACCCTTCATTTAGTTTCAGTGATTTCAAAACTTCAATGTTCTTCTTTTTCTCTCTTCATGATATTCATAGGATCTTTCTGTAGCACTTCTTTTCAAAATATGTATATACTTTCTTTTAAAATAAAAGTAGTAAATTATATTTGCATATACAATGCTGTTATTGATGAATATTTCAGGGTATTTCTGCTCTGAAACGGCTCCTAACTTGCAAAAGTGCAGGTGGACCAACATCAAGCACAGCTTCTGTCATTGTAACTTTGTACTTTGAGCAAGGTGGAAGACTTAGGACAGGTTTGTCTTGTAAATTTTATCAGTTTGTACTGTGTGTTCTTGCTCTCATATCTTTATTTACTCAACTAATAAGTCTATATAGATGTTCAAAACTGGAGAATAAGTTCAATAGACACCACAAAAAAATAATGTTGAAATATATCATAAAGTCCAAAAATCAAACTATATGGATACCCAGGCAAAGGTATACCCTACAATGAAGAGGCAGATAAGTTAACAAAATTAGGGCTCTAGATGCCACAAGTCAAACAACCAGGGCACAACAGTAAAACAAATTATCAAAAACAATTGTAAACAGGTGTGGCTAAATGCATGGTCAATAGCAAAGGCTGGAAGTCAACTTTATTACCATCTATCTACACCATCTACAGGAGACCCCATCAATCTTCTTGAGTGAAAACACTAAACAAAACTATTCAGATTATGAACAGGCGACTACTTGTTTAATCACAACCAAAACAGAATGAACCTCCAAAATAACCCAAATTGCAGACACTACCAGGACACTAACAAGACAGTGGAATACCACCAGATATCCTGTGTTTCTCATTAGTCTAATGTATACCTTTCTGACACAAAAAACCTAAGCATTGATAACATTTTATACAGAAAATGAACAATGGAAAAGAGCAGCACATTTCTATAATGTGGCATTGAAGTCTTCAATATGCTCATTACTGATGTATCAAAATCATGACAAGACAATAAGTCTATCCATATGGTTCTCCAAATATACATGATGTTGCCTTTATTTAACCCTTGTGGTCTCTGGACTCAGCTGTTGATAGAGCATTTGGGAGTTTTAAACGTTGAAGGGCTGTTAATTGTTGAAACACTTCCGCTTTTTAAACTAATGTCACTGATTTGACAGAATGGCACTTATTAACACATGCACCAAGAAGGAATTTGCAAATTCATGTGGTGATAGTTGTCACAATATAATAGTAACCTATATTTTCCTATATTTAACACCCTTCTAAAAGGTAATATCCGTGTAGCACAAGTGTTAAAGTGGAAAGCAACAACATTTGAAATGCAGATCATTTGGCTTTGGGACAGTTCAAGAAAATTGTCGAGCTGACTGATTGACACCCTCAGAGAACATCAGTAAACTAACATAGAATTGTATAATAAGGATAAATTTGAAAATAATTGTGAACTAAAATAATTAGTTCATAAATCATTTAAAATATTTTTTTTATATTTGCTATGAATATTTCAGTTATGTGGTAGAGGGGTAGTGTTCCTGCCTCATAAACCCACTCAGTCAAACTTGCTCGTGATTCAAAAGTTGATTGTTCAAATTGTAATTGCAATATGATTGGATGCATTACTGAAACCTACAAATTTAACAATATTTGAAAAGAAATATTGGAACAATACCACATAAAGGGTGCACTTTTTTTTGCAAAAAAGTGAACAGGAATGTACTGCAATATTTTTCCCACAAATTATTTCCCTTGTCTTTAATTACTGATCAGTGGTTGGGGTCAAAATATTTTATTTAGATGAGTTGTATGGGTGGGCCTCTCAGTGGGTAGCATGTAGATTGTCAAATCTAGCAGCAGTCCTTGCAATTTTAACAGACTTGCTACATCTGTAGCAAACTTTTGATTGCATTAGCCATTTTGTATCTAGGAATTAGACAGCAATAAGTGAAGCCACACAATTTCAGATTGGCACAGATTTTATAAAAAGTGTGAAGGTAGACCCTTTATGTGGTATTTTATAGAAATATCCTATAAGATATGCTTCAATTATTTTATTGGTGCTTTCCACATTAACACACACACTTCATAGATATGACTTTTAGAGGGGTGTTAAGTAAAGTTAAATATGGATAATTATTTATTAAACTGTAACAGATTATCATCAAATGAATTCACACATTCTTGACAGGTTCCTGTCAATTAGTGTCATTCTGCAAAACCAGTGAGTTAATTAAAAAACCTAGTGTTTTGTATCAATACTTAACACCATTCTAAAGGGTTACTTCCATGTAGTACATGAATCAATGGAGAAAGTACCATTTTGTTATCATTAACATCTAAAATACCATTATTTTAGCTTATAATAAGAGTATGTACATTTATCAACAAAATGATATATAGTGCATCCAAATTATTGAAAATTACAGCTACTGCTTATTTCATACATACACACACATATATATATGGTAGCATATCCTATTCAAGATGTGGTTATCATCCCAGCATTTTCTGGCTGTAGTGATTTTCTAGGCAATTTAGATACGTTCAGTAGTTTGCCAGTGCTTTCTGAATGGTCAGGATGCACAATTGCCTGTAGCAGGGATCTAACTCGGTACCTTGGCTGTCACAGACTGGCCCTGTAGCACTCCGCCACAGAGCCGGGACATACACCTACTTGTAAGAAAAAGTTAACAAAATTAATTGCAACCACAGTATGATTTTTAATTTAGCAGTCAATGTTTTAAAAAATAGTGCATTTTTTTTTCTTTCTGATCTGCAGCTAAAATTAGGCCACATTTATTGAATGCCCATCATGCAGTCCTGCATACTCAAGAGAGAGGTCACCTGAACATCTTTTATGACCTTGTTGCAGCGCTAATTAATGAATCACCGGGTTTGTCTGTCAAAGAAAATATTGAAAGGTGAGGAGTCTGGTAATTGTATTATTTATGAACAAATTTAGGCATAAATCTCTCTCTATTTCTATCTAGCCCATGTGGCAGCCTGGCCTGGACTTCTAGTTCAGGTACAAAGATTAGGGGCCATTGTCTTCTAACCAGGCATGTCATAAGAGGCGCCTAACAAATGTTGGGGGATAAGCTGACAACCTGTCACCTTCGAATGAATCATTATTGTCACATTTTATCTCAATTTCTTACATTTGTCTGCTATCAAATAATTCCCATGGACATTGCACCTTTTCTCATTTTTGTGGCAGACTCCTAGATGATGGTAAATACTAGATGTGCCATTACTGCAGATGGGTCAACATATCTGATGGAAGAAAGATGGGATAGTTGACCCAGAAGTATGTGCTGTGCTCCTTGCAGGAAGTGGTAATTTTGGAATACTTATGCACTGGAATGTTTCCCTTCTGCATGCATCCATAAACTCCCTTATAAATTTATGCCTTTGAGATCTTTTATGAGTCTGGGTTTCGTACCAGTTATACAACTGAATAGAACTTGTGATTTTGTCAGAAAGGATATGGGCTACAGCTACAGGGATACTTTCATCATCTATATTTTTTCTTCTATATATTTCTGTTTCCCTCACTCTCTCTCTCTCTCTCTCTCTCTCTCTCTCTCTCTCTCTCTCTCTCAGGAATTACATATAACAAGAAAGTTTGAATGCTTTAACTTTTTTAGAATCTTTTGAACACAATTGTGAATATGGGGTAGAACATTAATCCTTTTTTGTGTTAAATCCATTATGTACAGATATCACATATATGTAGTAAAGAGTATATTGAGTGAGTAAAAACAAGGTTGTCATTCATTAATCAAGCCCCTGGCACTCACAAGTACATCAGCCATGGACAGGTTTTGTCCAGACCACCCTGACATTAGATTCCAATTTCAGATCTTTCCTTGTGATACCAATACAGTCATCCCTTGGTTATTGCGGTTAATAGGGACCAGAACCGGCCGAGTTAAGTGAAAAACCGCAAAGTAGTGTCATTATCTCATTTTTAACACACGTACATTTTGTGTGTATGTATAATATCAATAGGTGTATATGAAACCATATAAGTGCATATGTTATCATTAGAACATTAAAGAATAGTTTTAAACATGTAAATAAAATAATAGTATAAATAACATACATAAAATAAAGTTTAAATAATATAAATATGATACGTGTGTGTGTAACATACATCAATCAATCAAGTGCAATGCCGACTGGTGTAGGCGATCATGCTTCTCCACGACTCTCTGTCTCTTGTGTTGTCAATAAGCTCGGTTGGTGCGCTTCTACCTTGCCACGATACAAGCCCATCCAGTAACTTTTCTCTTTGTCGTCCCCTATCTCTTCTCCCTTTGATCTTTCCAGTTGTTATTAAGTGTTCAAGCTGTTTTCTTCTCGGCACATGCCCTAGAAACCTTGACTGTTTGCCTCTAATGTTTGATATGATTGATCTTTTTACACCAACATCAATGAGAACCTCTGCATACATAGATGTAACTAAAGTGTACATACTGTAAATATGTTTTTAGAAATCCACGATGTACTGAGGCCATGATAAATGAACCACAAAGTAGCGAGTGATGACTGTACTTGCTATTATTCTCTTCACGATGTAATACTTGCTATTATTCTCTTCATGATATAATACTTGCTATTATTCTCTTCACGATATAATACTTGCTATTATTCTCTTATGATATAATACTTGCTATTATTCTCTTCACGATATAATACTTGCTATTATTCTCTTATGATATAATACTTGCTATTATTCTCTTCACGATATAATACTTGCTATTATTCTCTTATGATATAATACTTGCTATTATTCTCTTATGATATAATACTTGCTATTATTCTCTTATGATATAATACTTGCTATTATTCTCTCCAGGATCTTGCTGGAAATGGACCAGGCATTGCCACAATTGAATCAAGAAAATGCAGCTGATCATAAAAATCACTGGTTGGATTTCATTGAAAACATACTAGCTCTAAATATTGGCCAAAATGTAAGTTTTCTATGAATTATTTGCTATTGGTTTGTCATTTTAGAAAATCTGATGTGAAGACATTATGTTCTGTTAGTGTCATCAAGTCCAGCTCTGTGTTGGACATCTGATGTGAAGACATTATGTTCTGTTAGTGTCATCAAGTCCAGCTCTGTGTTGGGAGTGATACAGAGTGTGTATCTGATGACCAAGATTTATCTTTCTTTTATATATTATTGTCTTTTCTCTGCTTTTGCTGGAAAGTCATTGCTGGATTGAATGACAACTGATTTTCAGGCTATGAGATGTTTGGTTGCTTGATATGCAGTAATATTATAACATCTCAGAATGTTTGTAACTCTTTCTGTTCACCTTCTTCTTGGTCTGCCTCTGTATCTTGCTGGTACCATGTTTATGTTGTTGGTTCTTGCTGCTTGTCAGTATGGATTCATTCTCAAGTGGACAAACCATGTGATTCTCTAATTTTTTTTAAAATATTTGACCACAGACATTGTTCAAACAAGTTATTGTAATTTCTTTATTCCTCACAAGATCTCTTCTTGTTCTGTTTGCTGCTTTTCTTAGACATCTCATTTCAAATGAAGTAAGCTTTCTCTCTTGTGCTTTAATTAGTGTCCATGTCTGACATTGATAACACATTTTTACCCTTTTTATATTTAAACAAATTATTTACTTACAATATGATGCACAGTCTTACTGAAGTCTCCAGCTCATTCAGTTTAGAAAATATTTAGGGTACTCAATGGATGCTAAGTCTCTTTTCACTTATTCAAAATACCAACTTGTAAGATGTGTAACTGTAGTGGCTCTAGATGTTTCCTAACAGAAAATCAATTAACAATTATATTTTTCATATATAATTAACCAAACTCCAGAGTGTATTTGAACAAGGTGGAGTGTAGCTCATTAACAAAACCAAGAAGTGATAACTAGGATAATGAAAATATATTTTTTCCTTGAGAGGGGGGCACTGAACTTTTACCACTCTGGGATTTGAATTCCAAGTGTCATTTTGTGCTTCACTCCAGTACATTTTCAAGCTTTCTTTGCTGCTTTCCATCCCATTTATAAATGCTAAAATCTAGTTTTATGTTCTAGCACTTCATATTCCTGTGTCATTAATCACCAAGTTTATCTTCAAAAAAAGTCTCCCTCTATAACAAACATCTCTAGATATCACAAGTGACTGCTAGATAGTCAAAGGCTGCTGTGGGATTTGAGGGGGTAAAGCCTGGAATACTGCTGTTAGTAAGAATGTCAGAAGAAACACATGCATGAAATTGAAAGTACAAACTACACCTCATAATAAAGGGAGAGATAAATGATCAACTCAATATTCTTTTAGAGATCAACACAACAAAACCAATGTCCATTTACCAGAGTTCTTCTTCATTTCAGATACCCTTGGGTAGACTAGGTCATGCAAACAGTTTTCTCAACTCCTTGTTAGGATTGTTGTTATTAGCAACCACACAGTTTAACATTGATCAGCAAACCAGGCAGTTCCATTTACAAAGCAAAAACAACTTCTCTATAGGTAAGTGCTTGTCGTCGCGTATCTATATCTTAATAATAATAATTCCTTCATTACTGGGAGTAGTAGCCAGATTTAAACTTTTTAATATTATATGTAATGTCATTCATCTTTCGTGACCTCACTGAACTTAGATTAAAAAGTTGATAGAATCAGCATGATCAGCTCGCTATGAACTGAGAGGAACCCCTGGGTCATCTAAGGGGGTGGGGGGGGGGGTGTGCAGATCGGTGGATGAGTCAGTAGTCTTAGCTACTGTGTGTGGAAAAAGTATCTTTATCAATGTTTTGTTAAATAATGTATGTATGTGTTTCGTTTAAAAGTGGCCACTGCTCCCCCATAATGTACCATAATATAACTCATCAGCGTCATAGGGGGTGGCATGCTGAGGAATTTAATGCAGAAAGATCTCAAGCGTTTCTATCCTCTGTCATCTTGATGAGTTTGGAAACTTCTCCTCACCCTGTCCAGTCCTTGATATTGTCCAACCAAGTCTTCTAGCCTTCACGTTTTATTCCACCTTCGACCGTACCCTGAAGAACAACTTTTGACATCAAAGAATGCCTTGATACATACCCATATCACCAGAGTTTACGAAATTTCACAACAATGATTCTTGTTGACTCGCTAATTCATTAATTTTATCATGCACAAACACATTGGTTGTGTGTTCACAGTAAGTGATACCCAACACATGTCTACAGCTGTTTGTTTCAAACGCCTGAATTTTTCTCTCTAACTTTACAGTTAAATTCTAGGTCTCATAGCCATAAAAGAATATTGACAATGATTTATATAAATTAATCTTAAGACAGCAATTTTGTGTGTGTCCAAATTATGATTGATCTTGTCATGGCCAATATCTTGTCATATAAAGACAAATGAGTTGGAAATGAGACACAACAGCATATTGTTCATTTTGATCCCCAGAAATTATGAGGGCTGTTCAAGAAGTACTTGGACAGATTTTTTCCCCCAGAATGCTGTAATATGTAAAGCAGTGCTATTTACCAAGTGCACATGATGATCATGTGCCAATGTATGCATGAAACAATAAGTATGTAATTTTGTACATGAGCTGTGTGCGATTCTCTATATGAAGGTGACCTAGTTTGTCTTGGTGCATTTAAAAAATGGACGTTAAACTTCTGCAATTTGTGCACATTTATTTCTACTTTTGACTTGAAAAGAAAGCAGGTTTCGAAACTCAAAAGGTTGCAGTCCAGCTATTGGAAATTCCTGTCTGGATAGATCTACAACATTTGAGTGATATTTCCATTTCAAAAATGGAAGCAGATTATTTGAAGATGACCATGTTAAGACATGACAGCTCCACATTTAATATCAGTACCATGTTGATTGTGTTCTTCTACATTGATGGACTGATTCATAATGAATACATCCCTAGAGTGTCAATACAGAATTCTACAAAATAGTCTCTGTGCGCTGACATCCGCCTGATAAGTGGTGCACAGGATGTTGATTTGTGCATCATGACAATGCCTCTGCACACGTCTGACACCATAGATGAATGTTTATGAAAGACAACATTCCATTGTTCCTACACCTCCATACTCACCAGATCTTGCTGTGTGTGACATTTTCTTGTTTCATAACTTAAGAGAACAATAAACGGTCACTGATTCAATGATGTTGAGTATCTTCAAGCCACTGTGTCGAGAAAATTGATGGCTATTCCCAAAAGTGCTTCCTACAGTGACAGGAGCACTAGAATAAGTGTATATAATTACAGGGGAAGTACTTTGAAAGAGATAGAACCAACTCTCCTGTGTAAGTACAACAATTTCTACAGGAAAACCTGGGAACTTATTGAACAGCCCTCATTTGAGTTGTGAAGGTCTTGTCTCTTATCTGCAATATAATTTTTTCACCATAGCTTCCTTTTATACCCTGAATACTTCAACCCAGTGGTTATTTGAGAAGAAGCCTCCAACTCAGAAGATGTCTATGTATGTTGTTGTTTAGATCCCCATGAATTATACAATAGTAGCTCTTACTTCCTATGTACAGGAGGTGATTATCAATAGTCCCCATGAAGGCTAACTCCTTGAAGTAGAGATGGGGCTTAGTCCAGCCAACTGAGGCTGGAAACTACGATTAGCTGGGCTATCCCTGAGATTAAACAGGACCACAGTCTTGCCCAAGCAATTACTGATGTTGAAGTTGGAGACACCACGCAGAGAGGTGCACCAGCAACCATGGTATCATGCTACATGACTAGATAATGTCTTCACAACAAACAAATTCTCCAGCTGTTTTCATGCCCACAAGACTCTTTCAGCTGTGTGCAATGCTTTGAGTATCTCTAATAATACCTATTCTTTTGTATGGATGTGAGAGTTGGACAATTATAGTGGAAATGGAGAGGAGAATACTCTACGACCCTGAAGGGATATGCGTTTGGCGCTAATGATGATGAATGCTTTGACAAGTCTCCTACTCAGAGGGGATAAAGGTTTTTCATGTAGAAGAATATTCTACCATTTTGTGTGCAGATATTTAATCACATGGCAGTACAAGCAGCCGTTGTGTGATATCTATTTAGGTAACTTTTAACTACACTGTCTATACAACTGCATGATTTGAATACAGCTGTCTGTAATATGTATATTAAGTATATTTGGAATTTATGAAATAGTTTGCAGTATATTTCAATTCTTTCATAATAGCGTTTTTTTGTTATATTGACATTTTTAACATTGCTTACTTACTATTTGTAACCTTATTTACCAATAATTTTGTAACATTCTTTTGTCTAGCTGCAGAACTTCTTGGTGTATCCAATCACAATCTCTATGATGCTGTAGTGACAGGAACAACAAGTAATGGTCAGTTTTATATTTTGTATCACATCTTTTTCTTATTGCTTATAAATTTAATAGAATCACTTTATTTGTGTATGTGTATATCTTTGTGTATGAAAGGGGCACAACAAACAAAATAAACAGACTGTCACATTGTAAGCATATCATAAGAGATGACTAAGGAGGATTGAGAGTGGAGCTGATTACTCCACCATAGAGAAAGTAAATTTGACCTGACAGTTTCAAATCAAGTGAGTCTGGCTGAAAAACATACATTTCACATCCATGCTGTAGCTAACAGTACAGTATATTTATATCTCCAGGTAACATCCTGCTAACCATACGAAATTAAATCTTACAACTAGCAGGAATTGAACCAGGTCTGTTCTAGCAGCACTGAATCACTTTGCAACACAAGTAAACAGGTTTTCCATACTTGACCAACCACATCCCCAAAGAAATGATATGATCTCATCAAGACATTCAACATGTGTACTCACGTCACTGAGAACAGACCAATCAAAACAAGGACTATTACAACATCAACAAACATCCTGTACAAGTATTTAAGTATCCAAAGAGGAACACAAACATAGAACATTTTGGGTTTGTGTGTGGGTGTAGGATTAGGTTTAGGTTTTACTCTAGGATTTAGATTAGGATTTAGGTTAGATTAGATAGATGGCTTCCCCCACCCAAATATCAAAATGTTTTTCTGTGGCTCCCCTTCAAGTCCTTGTGTACCCCAGAGAGATTCTGGGATCCACAGTATATTTTTATCAATGTTAGTAGCATTATTACACATTTCCAGGAATATATTTCTGGGTACTTGTAAGGGATGTGTATACAAAAGCTAGAAAGTGTTTCAATTGGGTTTCCATAAGTGACATGAATGCACTGAAATTGTATACATCACATCGACAAAATGCATGTTTCATTATTTTACTTCAACTTGACAACTGGTAGTTGATAACATCAATATGAGTTTATCAAATTCGGTACATGACTGACAGATGTGACTACATCATATCATAACAGTTCTACTTTTGTAACATTATGCACAGAGCCATGCAAATCTGTGTTATAATTTGCACATCTTCCATGGTGTCACATAAATGTCACTTGACAAGCAGAACTAGCAGACGAGTCGATGCTAAAATGGGTAATGCAATCGCAGATGTTTGTTACACTAGCTAACACTATCCCTGATATCGCCCGTGAAACCACCTCCCCCCCCCCCCCCCCCAACAACTACACATCCTATTCCACAATGCTAGAATTCTAACACCAATCCTAACCCCTCCCTCACAACAACTAAAATAAGCTGTCTCTCCTCCAAACTATATTTGTCAACTTTGCACTAACAGTTTCATTTTTTATGAGCCCATGGTTTGTTCCGCTAAAAATTGGTCACATCTTCCAGACGTAAACCACAAATTCTTACAGTATGTTAAAATAATAATATATATCAATATCAAGTGACATATTCTTTCCAGAACATTGTCTTTGTCATGAATACTCTGAACTCTGTTCCAGGCAAGCAGGCCTGCATTGGCCAATGGCATGTGCATACAATCTTCAATGTTTCTAGTCCATTGTCTTCTTTGGTCTTCCTCTTCGTCTCTTGCCTGGCACTTTGCCCTCTAGAATCAACCTTTCGATACCATCATGTCACTTTAAGTGTCCAAAATACTGTAGCTTCTTTCTTATAATGGTATTTAGAAGTCACACAATATTTAGTTTCATTAATAGAAAACTTCAATATTCTTCATTTTCTCTGTCCATGATATTCATAGGATCTTAATAATAAACAATAATAATAAGAAATAATAATAAGAAATAAAAATAATAATACAAACATTAATTTCTTCAAGAACACAGTATCTTAGCACACAATTTGCATGTGATCAAATAAATATTTGATGGAACAGTCCTTGGAAATAGTTCTGACATATGGATGCATTATCACTGTAGACAGGCTATTTCCATTTGCATCTACATTTTCTACCTTCTACACTCTTCTGGATCTCCCTTGTGTTGTGGTTCAGCTGTTCGCTTTTTGCTCAAGAGATCGATGGTTTGAATCCCACTTTTGATATCTTATTTACTTCTTCTGCTCTCATTCTCAAACTCCTGCAGATTAGCAGAATATAGTCTAGGGATGGATTGCATTGAGTTATGGTTTCATCTGCATCTTTCGGCCTGACGAATCTGACTTCAGCATAGCTTCCAGGTCATATGGCCCTGTATGGGATGGAGTGGTCCACTCCACCATGAGAACCTCCTTTGTGATCTCTTACGATATGCATGTCTGGTAACAGCGTCACTATTCATTGCTCCCTTTCGGGCCCTGGCAACACATGGAAGAAAAATTTTGTTTACCATGTGGATTATTTTGGAGATTGCTAATATGGATTATTTGTGAGATTGCCAATGTGGATTATTTCTGACATGGATTATTTATGAGATTACTTGGAATTAGCACATGAAGCATGAAGTTACATGTTTCATTGACAGGAACAGAGTACATAAGCTTATAGTGTAACCCGAATACAATGGAATCAATTCTCTTTGCCTTTTCAACATTTTAACCAAGCTATATTTTATACTGAAATATGGAACACTTTGGATATATTTAATCCCCATCGAGGACAGATACTTGCCGCTAAGTTGCAGCTTAGTTCATCCAACACAGGCTAAAACTAAGATTGGACACACCTTGAAATCAATAAAGACCAAAGTCTGCCCTAGTAAGTACAAGTGCTGAAAACAGGCAACTAGAGAAGAGGCTCACACCAACAATCAGGATGCCATGCACCAACCCACACAATGGGGGAAATATGTTTATATCTGATGGCTTCAGATATAAGCACATTCCAAGTGAAAAAAAGAAGAAAAATATATTAATCTGTGTACACATCTTCAGTGCACATATATTTCTCTTTGACCTACATGTTTGTATTCTAGTTAAGTGTTACATACTTATATACATACATATAATTTTGTAATTTACCTGTGCATTTATATCCTTATTTCAGGTAACCTACCCCCTGTGAATGCAGTACAATCTCGTGATCAGCTAGTTTTTGAAGTTTACAGTCGATTGGTTGCATGGTTGACAGACGAGATCAATAGAAAACTTCCTGATGTGTATGCCAAAACTTTGCTAATTACTAGTTAGTTAGTCATCAGATAATTACCATGACTATCACACTATTAACTTTATTATCTCTATTACTTATTATTTATTTATTATTTTGGTTGAGTTTTGGTCATCGTCGATTATGACGGATGTACATCATCACCACCATGACACTCTGGAATATGTCCCTAAGTGCACTAATGTCTATTCAGTATGTTCTTTAGCACATGATGATGATGTAGTAATCCCTTTAACTCTGAGCAGGTAGTTCTTGACAGCACATAGCCTTTCTGACAAAAGCACGTCCTTCTCAGTTGAGTAACTGAGGTGGCACCTGAACTCATATAAAGTTTGTTGCTTCAAAAGTATGGTTATGTTAAGGGAGACTTATGAATGCACATTTAGTCCTTGAAGGAAGCCATTCCAGTGTGGCAGTTTCCCAGGATAATCATGTTCTATCAGGAGCATAGCATATACTTCTGGATGAACTAGTTCACCATTCTTCTGTCAAATCTGTTGACCTATCTGCAGTAATGATACACCTAGCATTCCCCTCCTCCTAGGAGTCTACCACTAAAGGAAAAAGGTGCAATGTCTGCTGACCTGCATTGGAACAGCGAGTAAAGAGAAACATACTGGTAACAGATATATGAAGAGATTGAGAAATCAGCATTGAACTGGAACTCAGCCGCTACACTCTTATGGATTTATTGAGATGGAGATTGATTGAGATATGGACTTGTCCGGTGGATGACAATCTGCAGTCACAGCTCATATTATTATTTATACTGATAACTCAAGTGTGTAATTCCCTCAGGATCATCATCTGAATAGAGAGGGGAATCTGTTCTTGTTGGTGATTGTCATTCTGCTTGAGTCCCATTCCAGTGCTTTGGAATATGCTGTAATGAAAGTAATTGGTGATTGTCATTCTGCTTGAGTTCCATTCCAGTGCTTTGGAATATGCTGTAATGAAAGTAATTGTATTTATCTGATCTTTATTTGCTAGTTATTTTATCATAATTATTAATTTTCTTATGCTCTTAGAGAAAGTGGAGATATTGCAATCCATATTGCTGATCTCCCACCATTTCACGATAATCTTTCTGGAGATCTTGAGGTGCTTTGTGAAAATATGGCTGCCGAATATATCCAAGTGCTCCAGAACAAGGCAGTTTTTGTACGAGAGAGTGATGCTTGTCAGGCTGAGGGTTTGAGGGTGCCTGCAGTCAAGAGACAAAGATGTGATGATATTGTAGACTTGGCATGTGCAGTGAGTTTAATTTTTCTTGTAGATTTGGCATTTGAAATAAATTAGTAGCATATTCTATTCAGGATGCAGCCAATCAACCCACAGAATAATTAGGTCTTAGTCATTTTCTAGATAAGTAAGACTGGTGAAACTGTATAACAATAGTACTTGTGAAAAACTCAAGGTTGTTTAGTTTTACATAGAATGCACAGGCTATTGGGTATGTGTATGAAACAATACAGACAACAGTATACAGTTTCAACTTGATATACTAGTGAACAAACACAATGATAGACAGCTTTTGACTAGGAAGCCTTCATCAGGACAGAAGACAGCAGACAAACAACAACTTATTTAGTTATTAACAACTGTCAGAGTAATGATAATTCTGAAACACCTTATTGATGCTTCAGGCACGATCAATATGATTGCGCACCTATGTGTGCATCCTGAGTTGTAAAGATGTGAACCAAAATCAGTATTTTTGTATTATTTTTTAAAAATTCGATTTCTTCCAGATTCCAGATGGTCTCTTGCACCAGTTACAAACATCGTGTAATAATCTGACCCTTTCTGACAAATCTCTGATTAAGTCTATGGACACACACTTCAAGACAAGGAAAGATATATACATTGGCTCTAAAAAGTTGGGACATGGAATATTTGCTATTAGGCATTCTCATAAACAGGTAATGATTCTTGATTTGGAATAAACAAAATGCCACTGGATACATTTCCATAAGTGCATTTCTGACAGTTCATCAGCCATCTATGTGTGCAGGAGTTCAGTATTCCAGTTAGCTGTTGGGTGTACATTCATTAGATCTTTCCAAAGAGGGGGTCATTTCTCATCTTATCCTTGGTTATTCCCATTTCTGGGGTGGGGGGATCTTCCAATTTATTTCTAGTTGATGACATGCATATACAAAGAAGGACAAGAATTGAGATGGCATGGGTAATGGAAGAAAGTGTGTCCTCTATGTAAAGATCTGCACATAATCAACATATCTGACTGAGTTTGAGTCTGCATACACTTGGATGGCTGCTGAAACAGAGAGTTGAGATGCTTATGGCAGTGGGTCATGATCAGTCAGTTAGTTCCTCTTTTGCCTAGTTTGGCACATAGGGTGGATGTCATAGTTCTCCATGCCTGTCGGTCAGTTGCCAAGGATTGCAAGTCTTGTGCATTTATGCCTGTTGATTTTAATTCATTCATAAATATTCTTCTGAGAGTTATTTTTTGTTTTCCCTGTTTTCTTTTCCTGCCTGGTGTCCCCATGAAGACATGTCGTGAATTCTGTCTTCCTTCATTCTAAGTATGTGGCCAATGTATGTCCAGCGGCATTTATGTCCTTGGTGGGCCATAATGCTGGTTTCTAATTAAGAACTTCCATTTCTATAATTCTCTGAACTGTGTCTTTCAGTATCATCTTCATTAATTCCACTGACTCATCCAATATCGTAATAACCAATAATTAATTAACTCTTTCATTACCACTGACTCCGGCATGAACTGGACACTAGTATCATAAACAGGCAACATGAAGTAGTAGGTCTACAGGTGTTCATATGTAGGTACGCCACATTCACAGGTAACTTCAATAGGTTCATTGATGCTCATAAATGTACCTTTATTATATGTGATGTCAGAACCTGAAAGGGGAGCAAGAATAGTAACACTGCTGCCTGTCATGAATGTCATAAGAAGTGACTAAAGAGGTTGGGAATGGGCTTGTCTAATTCGCACCATTATCTCCACTGCTTTGAAGCCTGCTGAAGACCCAACAAGAGTGACAAACTTGTACTGCCTTGATATATTGGTTACCGGGTAAGCTGTTTGACTTGTGTTCAAGAGGAGGTTGGGAGTTTTAATTCTGGCTAATGTTGTTTATAAAGTTGGTTTCTTCAGAGATCCCTGGGGAATATCGCTTGAGTCCATAGAGTTACATGCGATGAGTAGTACCCTCAGTTGGTAGTGCTCTGCTGTGTTGAGAGGGATGACATACATATGGAGAAACCCATGTACAGTGAAGTCAATCCTCCATGCTTTTAAACCTTTCAGCAAATCAACCAATAATTATTGATATGATTAGCAATTAAGATGGTTGCTGTTTCCATGACACAGGTGGAGTATAATCTCAACCCACTGTTTAGGTACCAAGACCTCATCATTCCAAACAGGAAAGCACAGAAAATGTTGGCAAATTCTACAAATATGACAGTTCAAAATATATTCAAACCAGCTATCAAAGAGTAAGTACATTTGACTTCTTCATTATTTTTCAGTCATCAGAACGCAGTATCTCTGTCTGCATTTAGTGTCAAGTTTTCACATTTACACAGAAGAAAAATATTTTTGAATTAGTGATCTGTATATAGATTACTGTAATACTGATCTTACTTTTTCACATCATATTCAACCTTGTCTTAGTAGCCATCTTAAGTCTTAACTTGATCTAATTTCCCCAATTATCATCACGAAAACAGATTAAAAGAAAACATTCCTTTTCAACAGATTGAAGTTAAAGTGCAAGGGTCATAACAAAAGTAAATTTGATATCACTGGAAACAATTTTACTAGTGCCAGTGTTCCTGTGTCTCTAGCTTTGTGGCAGAATGGTACAGAACGCTTCTTTAATGGCAAAGGTACCAATTTCGATCCCCGTCACAGGCATTTGTGCAGCTGGGCTGCTCAGAAAACAATGACAAACTAATGAATGTATTTATATTGCCTAGAAATATCACTACAGCCAAAAAATGCTGGGTTGATGACTATGTCTTGAAAAGGATATGCTACCAAACCGGTGACCTGGAACATGTTTCTAAATTGTATCCCTTCCTGTGATAAAGAAGTTAAGTGGGTCAGTCTCGTAAACCAAATTTGTATAAATTTGATCATGATTCAAAGCTAGAGGAACATCCATATTTTACTGGCAATGCAATTAGTTTTAACATAAATTCAATTGATGTGTAAGTTGTGCTAACAATTCACCATTAGTAAAACTGCAGAGTTTCCTTATTCTAAATATAGCATGGCTGCTCATAGACACATTCTAAATATAGTATGACTTCACATGGCAACAATATGACACAATTTTCTGTGCTTTTAAAAAAAGATATCATTGTGAAAAAAATTTGTCAGCGACAACTCATTTTCAACTTATCCGCCTTCCTACATAGGAGCCACGTAGCACAGTGGTTAGCGCACTGGCTTCGCGTATGAGTGATCAAAATGTTTTTCAGATCGCAGCGGCTCCCTGGTCGACCGAGCCTTAAATGGGTACCTGATTAATCTGGGAAGTAAAGACTGTGAGGGAGAGGAGATGGCTACTGTCCTCATATAGCAGAGCCACTGAAATGTGAGATCATCAACATCTCACACCACTACAGCATCACTAAATGCTATGGGTTAACTTTACTTTTTATACCTGCTAGATTCACATTTTGGATTTAATACAATCAGCATTGCTCACTTATTTAAAAGCTAATAAAATCAACTCACCAATAGACGGATAATCTATATCTAGTTTTAGGTTTTCAATAGTACACTAGAAAATCCCTTTTACATTATATTCTTTGTGCTACTTTTTATGACTTAAAAAAATGCCATCATATTACTTCTGCGGTCACCAGATTAGGCAGAACCACAATTTATTGTATGAGATTTGCATCCATTATTTAATTATTTTAAAAAACTCTATTTCTCTCAATCTGTTTCAGATTTTCCAGTCCAAATGTGAAGTCCCATTTTTCTTATATTGAATATGTCAGGGTAAGCATGGTTGATTTCAGCTTAGAATTGATTCAATATACTCCACAGTAAAATTGTGAAAGATATTAGTAATACTACTACAAAAAAACAATCACAGATGAAAAAATCTATGGCAAGAGACAAATAGAAAAACAAAGTTAAAACTATGAACCCCTTCCCTGCGGAAGCATCCTTATGGGTATGATGAAAAGTTACCACTATTTTGCAGACATCTCCATAAGGAGCTATAGGCTAAGTATGTGTATATTTTCTGGTCTGAAAGCACCTCAATGTCATCAAATACTCTTGGCTAATGCAAGCTATTTGAAGGTCATCGTCAAATCGAGGCTTTGAAATTGGGTATGTAAGTGTCATTTCAGTTCTTATCAGTGGATTGAGAAGTACATTTCTATAATCACCTTACCTACACCTACAAATATGGTAAGGCCAAAGCTCAATGAATCAGAGATTTATGCACTTTTGGAAGAAAATTTTCTGATTGTTCTAGCATTAGTTTATCTGATGCAGGAAGTGATTTAGGAAGTTTTAATTTGAATTATGATACCATTAATTATTCGGAGGATATAGATTTAGATTTAGATAATATCTGTAGCCCACATGTTTCAAATGCTTGGACAGACGCATGTGATACGGTAAGATCCCCATTTTAATTTGCATCAATGATGGTGTAAAAATTAAAAACATTGATTATGCAAACGTTTTAAGAGTTTTTGAATGTGTATCACATGGTACTATTATACATTATACAACATATTTGTGATGCGACAAATAAATATACTGACAAGCATATTACTGATAGGAAAAATTTTGTGTCCGAAATAAAACAGGTTATTATGATTAAATCTATTTGTTTGAAATAATGTTTTATTTTGCAAGACGTTTTCACGTTTCTTCCATAATATAAAGAAGCATTATACTTGTACATTCATAAATTAGATTATACAATAATAATAGGTCTACACTCAAATTCATTAATGTGAGAATGTAGTGGGAAAATTGGTGAAGAGAGAAAAATTTAATATCCCTTTAAATTTCCCCGCGCTGCAGTTACAATATGACCTTTTTACTCAGCACAGCTGTGAGGTTAAGAAGCTATATTTTTCCAGTTGCAACATATTATTGTGAGACATGGGAATAACACCCACAATGGAAAATAAAATATTAGCATTCAAAATGAAATGTTATAGAAAGATCCTAAAGAATATCATGGACAGAAAGCAGAAGCAATGCAGATGTCCGCAAAGACCTGAATATAAAAGAAGACTGGCTATTCAAAACTATCAAAAAATGCAAGCTAACATATTTTAAACATATAAAGAGACACACTGGTTGAGAAACATTAATCATGAAAGGAAAAGTTTCAGGAAAGAGAACAGGCAGACTAAGGCTGCTATAGATACAGGATATTGCAGACTTTCTTAACATGACACTAGAAGATACTTGGCACCTCGCACAGAACTGAGAGGTGTACAGAGTGACAGTGAGGACAATGTTCTACAAAAGACATGTCACATAGATAGATAGCTACACAGTAGCTCATTGAGATTTGGAAATCAACTGTTAAGATTAATGGACAGCAAGTTTGAGGAAAAAAAGAATCCATAAAATAACAACACACAATTGGGCAGATAAATCAATTTTGCAGACTTATGCTAATCATAAGAACATTAAACTTCTCAGGACTGGAGAGTGTTGCGACAGATGACTTCCTAACCATTAATAGACTTGACAGGATACATAATTAAATGATGTGTCTCCTTCTTGGGTGACTCAGAGATACATAAATAGTGGCAGGCAATGTGCTTCTGACTGGATTATCCTACCATGATGCAAAGAATATTTGCCATGCTCGTTCATACTTGCACATTAGTGCTAACAAGAACAATCCACTACATGATATTGATAAGATTACAGGAAACAGATTAAACTGGGGGAAGCCATGACTTGGCAGGGCAGAGGAGTTTATTAACTCTCTATGTCCACTGAGCCGCTAATATCTACATTTTGGAGACCCACTATGCCGAAAAGCCGCTCAAATCTACATTTTAATATGAATTTACTATCGTGTTCGGCATAGCAGGAAAACCGTACGGAGACAAAGAGTTAAACAGGTATGCACATTACAGGGCGATAGAACCTGAAGAAAACTGGGAAAGTAAGCCCACTAAGTTTACACTTTCCAGGAAATGTGACGATAACATTCCAGTGCATATAGATTTGGAACTGCAGGCTGTAATCAGTGAGAATTTTTCATGTATGGAATTCCTTTTACAAATAGTAGATTGTATGTCCATTTTGTGCAAGAAACTGCCCAGAAAAATGTCAAATAGCCCAAGTAAATTCTCTGAAGCCAGCTAAAATTTATAAAACCAAAAATTAATGAATGTGTTCAAAGAATCTGGCATGGAAACCCTAATTTTTAATATTCAAAAGAGCCCACTACCGTATAAAATTTACTTCTAGCACTATAGAATTGTTTCTCCATATATAAACATTGAGGAAATAAGTGAGCTAACAGATTCTATATACTCAATCATAAGCCCATAATAAATCAGTTGCAATCAAGGGCTTATGATTGAGTGACCGCTTCTGTAGGCATCTTCATGCCATAAAACACAGACAACCTACCCCTGTCGCCATTTGTTTCAGTGGTGATGGTTATCATGGTGCCCTCGATATCCAGGTCACTGCCCTCAGATCCTGCACCACAGACAACAGATATAGGTACACTCTTGAAAATCCATTAATTTTTTAGTTTGGTAGCCTTTGTATTTAACTCCTATATATATATATATGGGGCAGGACAATAGATTCCGCCCCTAAACCTCTCTTAGTTGATGTATGACAAACCCTCTTAGTTAATTGTATGATATTAATTGACTTGTTAAAAGCAAGCATCTTTATCTTACTTAGCTTTTGTATCCATCTGTCTCATTCATAGATTGCAAAATGTTGAGATGTTCCCAATACACCCTTTATTCCTCTACTTAAATAAACAGGTGCAGCTGAATGCACTAAGAGACCAGTTGTTTGGGACTGTACCACATTTTGTCAGGTAGGGATGAACATAATTTTATTTATTTAACCTTTACAGCACTCTCAACGACTATAATCAAAATATAATATGTATTTTCTGTAGCTGTCCGAGGCTATAGGTGCCCGTAGAGGCCATAACTTTTTAACAAAAATATCATGATTGTAAAAAAAACTATATTTACCTGGTTAACAGAGGAAATGAAAGAAGAACTAACTTGCTTCCGTTTCAGCTAGTGTTTAAATAAATACAATGCATTACAGATCAGTTGTGACTGTGTTCAGGCTCCGATATAATCCGGCAAACTTTTTCCAAATGTACAACAATTTTTTATAATTTTTTTCTATATTCCGACTTCTTTTGCGTAGTCGATAGATTTAGTTAGATTGACAGGTTTCATTTGTTTAGAAAGACGAATTTTATATGGACAAGCAGTTTGATTATAAAATATCGGCAGAATAGTTTAGGCCTAGTAAGTGGCATGCATCCTGGATTGAATATATCAGAAATTTTCACCAAAATTCTAGGCCTAGTCGGAGATGTTAGCTCACAAATTCTACACATACACCAACAAAACTTACATCATTACATTCAGTAACGATTCCTTTGTTTCCACACGCATAAATTATACACACATCTCTAAAAACAAAAAAGTATTACATTTTCCAAATACCCTCCATAAATACAGCGCAGGGCAAAAAGAGAATGCAGTTACTGGTGGAAATTACCCTTTTGTAACACAGAGTGGTAAAGGTTAAACTAGTTAGTTGGCGGACAAAATTCAGCGTTTGACCAAAATGGGATCACATCTAATGGCATGAAGATGGGGAGATTTGAAAAGTTTACTTAGTTGAATTTAACTACAGTTAAAGTTTACTTAGTTGAATTTAACTACAGTTAAAGTTTACTTAGTTGAATTTAACTACAGTTAAAGTTTACTTTAAATAGTTGAAACTGATACATTTTATAGCTAGTGACATTTAAAAATGTCAACAAATGGCCAAATTTCTTACTACCTTGATTTCAGTGGAACCTACAATTCATAACAAATATTGATTTAATAATCAAACAGGTGTATCAGGCCATCAACATTTGGTTCAGTATTAGATGAAGACTTCATAAAGTGTCAGGTAAAATGTGCCTACTTGCCAGACATCCTACATCGAAAGAAATTTGGCTACTCTCATTGGATGACAATTCCTGAATTTTTGAGAAGGTAATCTGTTTACATGAATGAAAATATTCATAAACTGAAGCTTTAAAATAAATAGCTATGTAATATAGGAGTAAAGATACCTTTGAATATCACAGTAAAGATACCTTTCAATATCACAGTAAAGATATATTTCAATATCACAGTAAAGATATATTTCAATATCACAGTAAAGATATATTTCAATATCACAGTAAAGATATATTTCAATATCACAGTAAAGATATATTTCAATATCACAGTAAAGATATATTTCAATATCACAGTAAAGATATATTTCAATATCACAGTAAAGATATATTTCAATATCACAGTAAAGATATATTTCAATATCACAGTAAAGATATATTTCAATATCACAGTAAAGATATATTTCAATATCACAGTAAAGATATATTTCAATATCACAGTAAAGATATATTTCAATATCACAGTAAAGATATATTTCAATATCACAGTAAAGATATATTTCAATATCACAGTAAAGATACCTTTGAATATCACAGTAAAGATATATTTCAATATCACAGTAAAGATATATTTCAATATCACAGTAAAGATATATTTCAATATCACAGTAAAGATATATTTCAATATCACAATTAAGATATCTTATGACCCCTTACAACAAAACAACAAAATCTGAGAAATATCAATAGCAAAGATTATTCATCAAAGTTTTCTCTCACATAATCAGCACAAGTATTTATGTGATGTGAGCCAGAAAGCATGAAGTATGTTGCACTACTAGTTTTACAGCGGATCTGCATTATTTGCACATTTCTACCCAGCATATCAGATTTCCACATGAGAGACTACTAGTTAGTTGTACTTCAAAAATGCCTTTCCTTTCAGATTTTATTTCATCTATTTCAAATGATGATGATGACATAATTCCTTTATCTATGTCAATTGATGAATGTTAGTTCCTGAAGGAAGACATTCCAATACAGCGGCATCCAAGGATTATCACATCCTGCCAGGAGAGTATCATATCACCTGTGTACCGTTTTGTTATTTTTCTGTCACATTTGTTGAGCCATCTGCAATGATGTTACATCTTGCATTTCCACTACCTTGAAGTCTGTTACAAACAGACAAAGGTGCAATGCCTGCTGATCCGCATCTCTTTGTCATCCATGGGAATTATGATAGATAGTGCTTCAAGGTCAGTGCTTCAAGCTCACCATTCTGGAAAACTAACAGACTTGCAAAAACTACTTAATGAATTGTCTTACCAGTATAGGGTAACCATGAAGTGGATACCCTCTCACTGTGGAATACCGGGAAATGAAAAAGCAGACCAACTGGCTAAGGAAGGTGCTGCCGAAGACCAACCAGATATACCAATCACCTACCATCAGAAAAAACAGATGATCAAGTCAATAAGAAAGCCACAAACACCAACACAAGATGACTATCACATTATGAACAGATCAGAACAAGTTATAATTCTACGTCTCAGAACAGGACACAACCGACTCCGCAGTCACATGTATGCAAAGTTCAAGATTGGCAGCACGGCCATGTGGACAGGCAGCACAGAGTGCCAAACATATACTTCAAGAGTGTTCTGAGCATGAAACGCTGAGGCAGACATATTGGCCAGAGGAAACAACACTGGAATCAAAACTCTATGGGACACTGTATAAACTACAAAAGACAGTGAGGTTTATTCAGGAGACAGAATTACAGATATAGACATGTTTCAAGTGAACGAAAGAAGAAGAAGAAGTAAAATGATAGAAGACAAAAGTAAGAAATTGAGACAAGAGATTAATCCATGTGTGGGAGACAACAGGACATACAACAAAAACATATAACTGTAAAGATGAGGGGTGTTCACTGGAAGAACAATCTTGCTATATAATTATAACATCTAATATAGCAGGATGGCTTGCCTGGTATTGTCACTGGTAAGACTCACAGACCTTCTGCATGTTGGTTAGAAAATAAGAAATTCTAATATTGTCACCACTTAAGCTCTTATAGTATACTTTTACAATGTATTTCAGATATCATTTTCTTGAATTTTCCTTACTGAAAAATACTACAGCCCCTGAAGAGGCTTGTAAAATTATCCTGAGAAAGGTTGGCATTTTGGAAAAGGGGCCTGCCATAACAAAAAAAAGTGTAAGTTATCATTTAGCTTGCTATTTTGAATGCTGTCTTGCAGCTTTGACTCAGTTTGAGAAGCAACATTATAATTCTGATAGTTTATTGATTAGACAAATGATACATTATTTGCTGGACTGGCCACACCATCCATAGAATAGAACTTTCTTGGCATGAATCAGACTCATTGGGCATCTAAAAACTCACAAACCAAATTAGACAATCACAAAAGTTTTCTTTTTTTCTGCCAATTCATCACATTTATTGTTTTTTCATGCCTTTGGGCATCTAAAAACTCACAAACCAAATTAGACAATCACAAAAGTTTTCTTTTTTTCTGCCAATTCATCACATTTATTGTTTTTTCATGCCTTACTCATCTTTGCTTGCGAAGGAGGAACATCATCACATTACTGTTGATTCACTACCTAAGGAAATAACTTATTTTGTACTGCCTAAGGAAGTGCTCTTATTTACTGCCTAAGTAGATGCCTTTTTTGTACTGATTAACCCCTTAGCTGTGGAGGTATCCTTAAGGATACGATGAGGGGTTACTGAGATCTTCTTCTTCTTATTTTCCCAGGGAAAAAATTCATCTAGATGCTTTATTATAAGCTTCTAGACAGATTTTTTCATAGAATCCATGAAGAGGAGGGTATCCGCAAAATGGCATTGGCTTTTTATCGTATCTTTAAGAATAACTCCGCAGCTAAGAGGTTATGGAAATATTTGCTACCTAAAGAAATTCTCTTATTTGCTGCCTAAGGAAATGAGTGCATTGATGTCGTCTCATAACTTATACAGTTGATTAGAACTTGGGAGAGACAGCACTAATGGGTGTGACCGGAGTGCAATGATGTCATCTGATAACTCATATAGTTGATTAGAACTTGGGAGAGACATCACTAATGAGGTGTGACCGGAGTGCAATGATGTCATCTGATAACTCATACAGTTGATTAGAACTTGAGAGAGACAGCACTAATGGGTGTGACCGGAGTGCAATGATGTCATCTGATAACTCATACAGTTGATTAGAACTGCTACAGAATCAGTATACTCTTCCACCCCCCCACCCCCCAAAATTTGTTGTTGTCTCTCAGTCATTTCCTTTTTTCCATTTATCATTGATCTCTTTGTGATTAGAGTTTATGGAAGCGAGTAAAATGTGTAAATTTTATAGCTTATAGTAAAATATTCAAATATTCATAGCTTATAGTAAAATATTCAAATATTCATAGCTTACAGTAAAATATTCAAATATTGTGCCTCTTGTATTTACATATAACTTACCAGAGTCAGCCTAGGAGCTGTTAGTCATTTACTAACATTTACAGTTTAACTTGGAATTGAACCTTGGATCACCACACTAGGACTATAGTACACTAACCACAGAGCTACAGCAGCCACTATGTAAGACATGGCTCGGTAGATCGTTATCTTTAGTTTGACCAATCTTTAATTCCTTTTTGGACAAAGTAATCTACAAATTACTAAACCTCAACAAGATCATCATCATCATTTTCCTTTAGCACTGAAGTTAGCGCATAGGATGGAGGTCAGATCTCTCCAATTCTGTCTGTTCAAAGCTATTCTGTGCAGTTCTTGAATAGTGTGTATATTGATTGTTTTACTTTCTCTAAGTATTGTTCTTCTGAGTATTTCGTTTGGTCTACCCTTGGCTCTTTTGCCTGTAGGTATCCATTCCAGAGATTAGTGGTGTATTCTGTTGATGTCTGCGCGTAGGACATGCTCGATGTAGGACCAACGGCGTTTCTCAACAAGATAAAGACACCATTTTATATAAGGTAGATTGGGGATCTCCATTGCAGAATTATCAAGACATTTTACTTTGAGGTCACAAAGTTCCTGTTTACAAGTGTAGTTTGTGAAAAAGTTCCTGGGAAATGTTGCTTGACCTATATTGTTATCTGCTTCTCTAAAAATGATATTCTCAACAGGCAACTTCCTGGCAACTTCCATGATATGGAATTATGTGCTTCAGCATTTGAAGTTGGCTACAAGTGGCTCATGTGGGTTGGTGTGGGAATAAGTAGAAGTGTGTGAAGATTAAGATTAGGTACTTCATGAGTGGGTGTTAGCTGCAAGTGGATGATGTGGGTTTGGTTTGAGTTTAATTGGAAATATGTGGGAATTTAGGCTAAGTGCTTCAGGACTGAGATTTAGCTGTAATTGGCTGATGTGGTTTTTGGTTTGAGTTTAAGTAGAATTGTGAGGGGATTATAAATGCATCAACTAGTTCCAATGTTACCCTTTCATCATGAACTGTGTCTGTCTGCTAGCAACTGTTCAGAGGAAAGATAAATGTGAGATATATATTTTCTTTTTTAAAACATAACATATTCATTCACATAAATAAATCCACCATTCTGTGTCCTACACTGAACAAAAAAAAAACTCCATGAAAAAGTATTACTTCATCTGTGGTTTCTATCTAGTGCCTTCTTGGAAACCTATGCATGTTCTGATCAATTTTACAAGCCAGTATTATTTTGTTCCACAAGAACCAATCACTTTATTGGAAATAAACATGAAAAGATAAACAAATGGCAATGTGTTAGCTTATCAACACGAAAAAGGACAAAAATAGTTTGACTGGTTTAATAATCGCCTGTGTCTTAGTAATCACCTGCTTAAAGGGAAGCAAAGAAGAGCAATACTGTGACCTACCATGCAAGTCATGAGATGGTTGCGGGTGTTTAGGTGTGGGGTTGGTTGCTCCTTCCAATGGAGGATGAAAGTCATAAGTCATGCTGAAGACAGATGTGTCAGGTCAAAAGGCATAGATATTGCAGCCAAGCTGTAAATTATGTTTTAATTAACTGTGAATGTAACTGTTGACACCTGAACTGTAACTGTTGACACCTGAACTGTAACTGTTGACACCTGACCTGTAACTGTTGACACCTGAACTGTAACTGTTGACACCTGAACTGTAACTGTTGACACCTGAACTGTAACTGTTGACACCTGAACTGTAACTGTTGACACCTGAACTGTAACTGTTGACACCTGAACTGTAACTGTTGACACCTGAACTGTAACTGTTGACACCTGAACTGTAACTGTTGACACCTGAACTGTAACTGTTGACACCTGAACTGTAACTGTTGACACCTGAACTGAACAGATCTACCATCATTTCCACCGAAAATTTAAAGAATACAACACTGTAGCTCTGTACCGAGTATTACACAACAAATACACAAACATGCTTGTAGAGACATTGATACACTCTAGAATATTTCTAAAGGTGTGACAAGTCAAATAAAGATTTTCATATTGTCCAAGAAAGTTAAATCTAGTCTCAAATAGACTTGTGTAACCTATGAAAACCTTCGGCGTATTGCACAAAATGAAAATTGCAGACAAAATTACTGCAGACTTGACAGCTTGAATCTCCTTAGTTTTGACCTTGATTTTAGCTTTATCTTTTTTAGATTGTATAATATTTCTTCCATTTTTGTCAGTGCTTTTTGTGCCCTTCTCAAGCCTATTTCCAGTTACATTTTGTGAAGATATTTGTGAACTATAATCATTGCGTATAGAATTTCTAGCTATATCTGGATATACTGATGTAGAAAGCTTAAATTTAGATGATGAGATTAAACTAGTCACTAGAATAGAAAAACATGATACAATAGTTATATGGCACACACTTGTCAATACAATAGCATTTGTAGTATTGTTAATTATGACATATTTTGGTAATTCACTCGATTTTTGAA
This sequence comes from Meghimatium bilineatum, assembly GCA_034231615.1. NCBI lineage: Eukaryota > Metazoa > Mollusca > Gastropoda > Stylommatophora > Philomycidae > Meghimatium > Meghimatium bilineatum. The sequence goes on along the minus strand of CM067318.1, from coordinate 42,371,838 downwards.
TCATAAGTACTGTCACGTTATTTGAATAATTTTGTGATTCTACCAGATGATGTGAAAAAAATATTGGTGTATATAACATTATACAGCTCAGAACTATTAGTAAAACCACCATTATTGTTCTGCTGCGGGTAAAAGTATTTTTAAATTGAAACGGCAAAGCAATGCAGCAACATCTCTGAACAGCGATAAAAGTTGTTATCGATTGTGAAACGTCATAGAACGAGAGATAGTAATAAATTAGCATATTTGCAAAGCTCGGACCATGAAGTTGTTGCTTGTTCAACAGCTCTGGAGAGAGGTAGATAAAGTAGATTAACAGTGACATCATCACGACGCAAGTGAGATCTGAGCATGATAGCAGAAAGAAGCAGACGGTGATGCTGTCTTTTAAACCAAGTTTGAGAAACGTAATGACATTAACTATATTTGTAAGCAGACCGCAGAAGAGCACCAATGTATCCATCATGTGCAGCACAAAACTGATTAACTGCTTGTCTTTGTAAGTAAGGATGTCTGCTTCAGGAAGTTGAGAAGTATTCATGTTTTATGTGGGAACCAGCTCAATTCTGTCTATCTATCTATCAAATCTGTCTATTTACCTGCTTACCTATCAGCCTTTCTAGCTATCTACTTATCTATCAGTCTATCTAGATATCTATCTATGTGCCTATCTTTCTATATCATATATCTATCTATATCATATATCAGCCTATTTAGCTACATACCTATCCATCTATTTATCTAATCTAAGTACAACCGCAATACCAGACTAGTTATATTATTAGCATCTATTTACTGTATCTACTTATATCATTATCTGGATTATTATATAAAGTTACCAGTTCCCATCCAGTTACATTTTTATGGTATGTCTACAGGGATTATGAGAGTCTAATTCATTCACTATTATCATCCTGCAGAATATGCTGAACCTATATGCCTAAGATGTCTATCCTTGGAGTACTTATCCACACGTTTCTTATAACAAATGTATTACCAACTGTCCAGTGTAGTTATCTTTCAGAAACTTTTATGAAGTAATATAGTCAAGCTTATGCTAGTTTTAGACCAAGAAGCAAGGTCTGTGATGCAGGTCAATTGGTGCAATTATTGTCTTGAAGCTGACTGATAAAACTTGCAAATGCTTCATAAGTAACTCTGGAGGTAAAAAAGGCTCCATAGCAAAAGAGCTCTAATCTTATAAAGTTAAACACAAGTATTTTTCTTATGTCTTTAATCCGGCCAATAAAATCTGGATCGTCAAATTTGTTTTTGTATTTCTTGGTTATTCAATCATCATGACATCCGAGTTCTGTATCTCTTATTATTATTCTAGTTTAATAGTCAAGTTCACTGTCAAATTGATGTGTTTGTAGATTTAAAAATATATCCTTGGACTTCTGATTGGAAGTATACCTGGAGAAGTAAACAAGATGGGAGATTAGTATGTCATTAATATTCTACCTTATTATCTATCTTTGTTATATTTTGATGCTAATTCAATATGATGCATAATACTCCCCATTGCACATAGGAAGCAAGAGCTAATTGCTCGCAATTTCAGGGGTTCGAAAGAAAGAAAGAATAGAATGGATAATTGTAGAAGTATGATGATAATGTTTTTCCTTCGCAAACAAATAGGTACATGACATTAAGGAGTGTCTATTTTTAATCACAGTAATATTCTACCTTGTTGAAAACTTTTAATAGTCGCTCTGATCTGATTGTTCCAAGCTGGATGTTCAAGAGCTTGTGGGTTTCCCTAGAGTTTGTGTCAATACTGCAGTGTTTGAGAGATGTCTTTAAGTAGTCCTTGAAACATTTTGTCTGGCTTCTGATTGAATGCCTACCCATACTGCCAAATGCGGATGTATCGAGAAATTGGCACAAAGAAAATGGCGACATAACACATTTCCTCTCCCTGGACGTGCAACATCCTGCTGGAAATTTAGTAGGACCATTGTCCTGATATAGGAGAAATGGCATAGAGGAAAATCCTCTTCTGTAGAAGTTTCCTAGATAGTGTCTCTGCTCATGTAAACATATCTAATGTTTCTAAATACGTAAATTATTCAATGAATTATGTTAACCTTTTAATTAAGGTTTATGAATGGTTAGAACTAGTATTAGAGTTAGGGTTATTCATGTGTTGTGTGGACTGAGAGGGGAGCAAAGAATAGCAACCCTGTTACCTACCATTAATGTTGTTGGAAGTGACTAAGGAGGTTTAGGGTGGAGTTCACTGGCCCATCTCATAGAGGGTCAAAGTGAACCCAGAAGCTTTGGTGAAGTTGACTATATCAGGCTGAAAGCCACAGATATTGTACAACAGCTGTAAACCATGACACAATGCATTCTGTTTTTCAAACTGCATCCAGCTATACTGTAGGAGTTTGATAATGAACACAGAAGAAGAAGATCCTTGAGGCAGGCTTTGTCGTATTGTTGCTAGCACACAGGACAAAACAACCACTCCTAAGCAACATCATCAAGTAACACCACTGATAAATTATGTGCATACAATGGAAAATGTATATCTATCTATTCAATATACTCTCTGTTGACTTTCAGCGTCTGCGGTAGAAGAGTTTTCTGGAGATGGCCCTTCGTTGTTTAATATTACTAGCAGTCGTCTTCAGAAAACTCTCCATTTTACTATGAGCCATTATGTTCTCACTGACGGATATATTATAATAAAATGAGTAAATTATATATCAGACAGTCAAGGTATTAGTTTCGATACCATTCACAGGCAGGTTGTACATCCGGACCTTTCAGAATGCAATAACAACCTACTAAAAATAAATATTAGCCAGAAAATCACTGCTGTAAAATAAATGCTGGGTTGACCGCACTATGCCCTGATTATGATATGCTGCCAAACCTATAGAAATTGTTTGTTCTATCGTAAATTATGATGATAATTATGATGATAAATTGTTTGTCTATGATGATAATTATGATGATAAATTGTTTGTCTATCGTAAATTATGATGATAATTATGATGATAATTCAGCTCATCTGGGAGGATGATGTCCTCATTGTGTCTGACTTTGACTAATGAGTCCTATTCGTGCCTGGAATTATCTACAGCAATCTGAGCATTTTTTGGGGGGAGTTTGTAGGACATTTAGTCACTCTTGTCTTTCTTTTAGCACCATTTTATTGCACATTCTCGTGTCTCTTCTCTAGTTGTGCCACTCTTGATTCTGTGATGTCAGTCTGATCTATCTGGTGCAAGACTCTCCCATGAGTTTGTGGCTATGTTGAAGTGAGTCAGTGGTGCCTTAAGAGTGCCTTTAAAATGCTTCTCCTGTCCTTCGGCCTTGTGGGAAAGTATTATATATTCATCTGTCATTATCATAAGGGCAGGCATGTATCATTGTGGACGCCATTGCTGCAACACATGTGCATATGTAGTGCAGATCTGCTCCATGTCATTTACTAAGGCCACTTTCACTCTCGGCGATGGCTGTACATGTAAATCCTGCAACGTCATTCACATTATCACTGCCATGAAATATCTAGTGAAACTCGCAAAAAACTATGTGACCATTTCTGTCAACATCTTCATGCCTTTAGCCACAGATCACCTACTCCTGTTGCTATAAATTTAAATGGTGCTGGTCATTGTGGTTTCTGTGACATTCAGGTCACTGCAATAAAATCTTGCACCACTGATGATAGAACTTGGTACACCCTTGAAAATCGCTATGTATTGCAGTTTGGCACCTGTAAGCCATTTGTGTTAATGCAGGTCATTAGTTTATTTAGATTTCGATGTTGTCACCTTTGTTTTGTTGTCATTCATGTTGTTTTCAGGTATAGTTGTTTTATTTCATTCTCATTCCCCATTTGTTTTAAAGCACTTCTCTATGACAATATTTGTGTGTATAAGTACGGTTTTGTTACTTTGGATGTCTGCTTTTAAATGTCTGCCGTCTAATGTATTTATGATAGTGCAATTATTTTTATTGTACGTTCACTGTTTGTCTTGTATTTTCTGGAAAAAGACTTTAATGTTGAAACTGTCTTGTCTACTGTTGTCTGTATATTTTCCTACCTTTACCCAATAGTCTGATAGTCTTTGCAAACATTGCAAAGCTGATTTATCTTATGTTTTACTCAAGAACTATGAGATTAAGTAGGGCCTACATGTCATAGTTTTATTTGCAGTAGACTCATACAGTGCAATTTGATGTAAAATCACATAAAATTACCATTTTCACCTACTATTTATTAAAAGGGAGAAAGTTTATACATTTATTAAAACAAATTTGAAGACTACCATAGGAAATTCTACAGTGCTGCATATTACCACTAATTTATTGTAGATTTTGTCTGCAGTTAAGATGATTTTCTCACTGTTATTCATTGAATTCAACTTAAAAGTGTGTAGTTAACCCATCCATAAACTTGGTTATTTTTCTACAGATTGTTTCCCCACGACTGAAGTAAATTAAACTTATTAGTCAATTAGTATCCATTAAAGACATTTGATGTAGTTTTCTCCCCTGTGTGATAGTTTATCTTCCATATCTATCACAGTTGCTGTTTATTTAATATGTTTGAATATTTATATATTATCACCAGTGACAAAGTCTAGCCAGATTATGCAATATTGATGTACTGATTGTCCGACCAGACATTCACCAGTCAATTACAAATAGTTTAGTGTGAACTTTAATATCTGCTATATTAAAATATGTTTAGCTAATTATAGGTCTATTTTACATGAAATATTGATTTTGTTCTTACATTTTCCACTCTGTTCTTTGTAGGGTATGATCATTGATTTAAATTATTATATGAGTCAGTTTATTTTGTCTTTCACTCCATTGTCCCTTGTTCTCATGAGGTTAGTCAGTTCATAGACTAGTGTTAAGTCATCTTTCACTCTACTTTGCCCTGTTCTATGAACTGTGACAAATTAAATTTTTCCTGAAAATACAGCCATTGAAGAAAATGAGCAGTGCAAGTCAACAACCATCATGTAAAGATAAAAAGCTATTATCTTCTGTCCAACATTTAATCTTTTTGCTTTCAATTTTTTGCACAGGTGTTTTTAATATACTGGCACAAGGCACAACTGGATTCTTTAGCAGATACTCTTGTCTGGAAGGTCATTTTAGTTCAAGCTCGGATCAGAGGTCATTTGACTAGGATACAGTTAAGCAAGGCCTTTGCTGCTGGTCAAAGATTCCAGGACAGAACTCCATATTTAAGAAAAGATGAAAAGGTTATCAGAAAGTGAGTTATAAAACGTTATTTATATATTTTGTATCCCCTATATGAAAAAATCTCCTTGCATAATTCACATAATAAAGCTTACTTTGAGTTGAATTTACGGCTACAAATTTTGAATGTGAAACTATAAATTGAAGGCATGAAAAGGCTTATAGGATTGACTTCTTTGTACTCTGTTTCCCCTGTGCCTCTAAACAGAGGAGCATGTTACCTGTCAAGACTATCACTCTTAGTATATACCTCCATATCGCAATTGGTAATCCCAAGGACATGGCATCTAAAAAATATGCTTCACTTTTTTATGCTTCCCTTACCGCTTCACCTACAGAACTCCATCAAAATTGTACATTCTTAGCAAGAAAGTTGAACACTGAAGAGAGCAAAAATAGAAAATTTGAATCAAGTTTATTTTGTATGGCCTGTTTATTGAATAGAATTTAGTTGCCTATGAACAACTGCTCTACACTACAGAATATTGATAAGTATCCCAAGCAGCTCCCTATGTGCCATACTGTTATCTCTTACAAGAAAACTGGTAGCATATCTTCTTCTTCAGCCTTCATTCTTAGACTACCAATGGAGCTCTCTTGTAGCAAGATAATGGCCCTATTATATTTCCAGCAGAATGTGGCTCAGAAAACAGAAATGTGTTGTGTCTCTGTTTTATTTGTGACAATGACCTGACACATCCATCTTGGGTGGGATATCTTATTCAGGATTTAGCATTCACTCCAGACACGATTTTCTTTCCACAAATATTTTGCAGGGAACAGTTGAGGGTGGAAGAAGAAGAGGAGGTAAGAGAAAAGTATGGATTGATAATATTACAGACTGGACAGCATTAAGATTATCCACATACAAACAAAGGACTGATAACGGAGAGACATTGTGACATTTTTGTTTTGATGTTTCCAGAGTGACACCCCTAAAACCCTGAAAGGTTTATGGTTTTGATAATGATTCACCCCAGCATTTAATGATTGTAGTGATTTTCTATGCAATATTATGTTTAGTATGTTGGGATTGCTTTCTGAATGGTTTGAATGCACAGCTGTCTACATCTGGTACCTTGTACCTTGAGCCAGGTACCTAGAACATCCAAGATGGACACTACTTCTCATCACATGATCCGACCTCAGGAAATGTTTAATATTATTAATTAATATCTCCGGCAAGTCTCTACCACCCTTCTGCTGGTAAACCCCTAAAATCTCAATTCTTATAGTCACTTCTAAATAAATTACGGTAGGGCAGAAAAATCCTTATGGAGATAAAAGAGTCAATGTGGCAAATTTAATCATCATCATGTGCTGTCTCAGCAGTGAAGGTTGGCTGCAATGGACCTCCAACATTCCCTTTCTCTAGTCTTGGTGGTGCGCACTGCTGGACTGTAACCTGTCCATCATGTGATGTTACTTTCCCACTTGTGTCTCCTACCTCTTGCACACCTCCCCGTGACTCTGCCCTAAAGTAGCGTCTTCAACAAGGTGTCATGTCTTTTAATGTGTCCAAAATATTTATTTGCTTGATCTTTATTTCCTTTAATAATTCTTTTTTTCATAGTAAGTGTTGTTAAAACCTCTTTGTTCATTTTCTTCTCTTTCGATTAAGTTCTCTTCTATATATATCCACATCTCAAAGGCATCATTTCCATCTTCATTATCCATGTTTCTGAGCCATACATTAATATAGAATAGATGTAGCATATTATAATTCTCATTCTTAGTTTTTTTGTAATTTTTTTAGGTGTTAATATTTTCCTTATGTCATTGATAATACTTTTAACCATTCTTATTCTCCTTTTAACTTCTGCTTCACATCTGCCGTTATTTGTGATTACCGGTATGTGTCGAAGATATTGATAATGTTCTACTTGTTGTAGTATCACAATTAAAATCATTATTCATTTCCTGAATGAGTTTCTATATTCTCTAGTGAGCAGGTTCATGATGCCGAGATCACTGAAGATGAACTCTTTAAGGTAATTTAATTGAAATTTAATTAACTTTGCATTCTTTTATATAAATAAGAGAGCTGATATTTTTGCATGTGGGGCATCTATTATCTGAATTATTATTGGATGATTGGGAAGGAATATTCTCAACTTGTTTTGTATACCCAAATGTTTATATTTTCTGGTGAAGAAACAGTCAGACAAACAGGAAAATAAACATGCAATATATGATTTTTATAGAGATGCATATCTTCTTCTTCTTCATTCATTCTCAAACGTCTTCATATTAGCAGAATGTAATCCATTGTGTCATGGAATACAGCTTGGCTGTAATATCTGTGTCTTTCAGCATGACACATCAGACTTCAGCATAGATTTTGGGTCACTTTGACCAGCTCTGGGATGGGACAGTCAACTCCACCAACAAAATCTCCTTAGTTACCTATTGTGACATGCATAGCAGGTAACAGTGTCACTGTTCTTTGCTCTCTTTCTGGACCCCTTCAACAACCAGGTGGAATGTTAAGGTAATCTGAGTTGTGAACCAGCATCATAGCATACGGTTTCCCATAAGTATTTAGCTGCCTAGTCAGTGGCTGACCAGAAACCATCTGACTAGCGCCACCAAACACACCTGCTCAGTATCTATGACATCATTCTTCAACCTTCCCAGAACATCAGCCATGGTAACATACTTCCTGGTGGCTGGGAAAATTGCAGGAGTAATTTTATTTCTAAACTCTGATTCAGCAGGTGAATGACTTTACATATCACAGCTCTCAAATGTAGAAGTGATAACAACTGATATATTATTGTGACTGGTCACTAATACAGTTAATAATAGTCAAACTAATGTTCATAATAATAACCAAAAAAATCCAATACTTTCTTTACATCATGGTCATAGTTGTTATTACTTGTTAGTTTTGTTACTGCAGCACTCTCCATCTTCTCAGATATTAGTTTTGTTACTGCAGCACTCTCCATCTTCTCAGATATTAGTTTTGTTACTGCAGCACTCTCCACCTCCTCAGATATTAGTTTTGTTACTGCAGCACTCTCCACATCCTCAGATGTTAGTTTTGTCACTGCAGCACTCTCCACATCCTCAGATATTAGTTGTGTCACTGCAGCACTCTCCACCTCCTCAGATATTAGTTTTGTTACTGCAGCACTCTCCACCTCCTCAGATATTAGTTTTGTTACTGCAGCACTCTCCACCTCCTCAGATATTAGTTTTGTTACTGCAGCACTCTCCACCTCCTCAGATATTAGTTTTGTTACTGCAGCACTCTCCACCTCCTCAGATATTAGTTTTGTTACTGCAGCACTCTCCACCTCCTCAGATATTAGTTTTGTTACTGCAGCACTCTCCACCTCCTCAGATATTAGTTTTGTTATTTTATCTAATGTCTTTTCTCTGATTTTGTTGTCAGGCATTGCAGGATTGAATTATCTGTTTTCGAGCCATGCCATGTTTGGTCACTTGATATGCAGTAATAATGTGTCATTTAAGAATGTTGGTAACTCTTTCAATCCACCTTCTTGATCTTCCTCCGTATCCTGTCGTTTCCATTTTCGTGTTGTATACTCTTGTTAGTGGCCATTAAGGGTTAATTCCCATTAAGTGGCCAAATCATTTCATTCTCTGTTTTTCAATATATTTTTCCAACAGTTTTTGTAATCTCTTCATTTATAACATAATCTCTTCTTGTTCTGATGCTAGACATCTCATTTCATACAAATGTAAGTTTTCTCCATTGTACTTTTTTTAGTGTCCGTCTGACATTAATAACTAAAATGTTGGTATGAAGATTGAATTTATGATTTAATGATTATTTATACTCCCAAATATAGCAGGTCTAGGTTCAGGTAATCTTCTCACTGCAGATTTCCAGAAAACTGAAATGACTACCGGTATATACATTATAGGGTGCATTATGTGCACAGGACTTTGATTCTAACTAGTATACTAATAGATATGAAGTAGTACCAGTGCTATGATGTTATATTGAGCCAATCTTTCTTTATGGATGTGAATCATGGACTGTAAACACAAGAACTCAAGATGAGCTGGAGGCAAATGAGATGTGGTTTTTGAGAAGAGTTAAGAAAATTCCATGTACAGACAATAAAACTAATGTGGAATTCTTCAGAGATGCTGGAGTAAAATGGCAAATTATAGTAAAATTGGAAACAGACAATCAGGATTTTTAGGGAATGTGATAAGAGAAAAAGAGAACTTGAACATTTAGTAACCACCGGAAAGATCGCGGGAAGAAGAGACAGGGAAAGACAAAAGTGACAATTTTCTGAGTGAGTTGTCATTGTTGCACAGAAAGATGTCACAAATTGAACACTTATTAACAACAATAGAGACAGAAAGTTGTTGAAAAACATGATAACATACACAAGTCTACACTTGATTGATTTATTGACTCTGCAGGGCATTTTATTGACTCAACATGGTTTCTTGAGTGATTGATGGACTTGTCTCGGCATGGTACTTGATTGAATGATTGACTCGGCATGGCACTTAATATCAATCAATCAATAAACCCGTAATCCTTCAATGTCGTAGGGATACCACATTGGATACTTCACCACACAGAGTCCTCCAGCGAATTCTATCCTCAGCGATGCGGATGAGTGTGGATCTTGCCCTGTCCATTCCTTGATGTTGTCTGTCCATGCCTATATTTGCCCTCCTCTGCTTCTTCCATCCTCGACAGTTCCCTGCAGTATTGTTTTTGACAAGGAATCGTGCCAGCATACATGTCCGAACCATGCTAGTTTTCGTTGTTTCTCTATTGAAAGCAATGGATCTTGAACACCTGAACACATCTCTACTTTATTTCTTACTTAATTTATTGACTACTGGATATTAATTAAACAAAAATATTTATATCTTTAAAATTTATGTTGTGTTTTTTTCAGAATATTATCTCAAGAACTCAAACAAGAGCTAATGATCCATCTTCTTCTAGTGCATGGGCAAAAGTCACCTACATGAAGCAAGGGACACAAGTCACAGAGGTTTATGCTACAGAGTTATCTCTGTTTGTCACTGGATCTGATAATCCTTTTGATGAACTTGAGTTAGTGAAGAATTCTTTTATAATTATTTCTGCTATATTTTATATTGTTGTATTGTTCATGTCTACATCGGGCATGTCCTACGCGCAGACATCAACAGATTACACCACCGATCTCTTGAATGGGCACCTACAGGCAAAAGAGCCAGGGGTAGACCAAAAGAAACACTCAGAAGAACAATACTTAAAGAAAGTAAAACAATCAATATACATACTATTCAAGAACTGCACATAACAGTTTTGGACAGAATTGGAGAGATCTGACCTATGCACTATGCGCTAACTTCATCGCCAAAGGAAAATGAATGAATTATTCATGGCTTTGCTAACTCATTGGTTAAGACTTTTTTTATGGTTTTTTTGGCACATCCATCACATAAACAAGAAATGGTGCTTCTAAATGGGCCATATTTTAATTATATTATAATGTAATAGGCTATATATATATATATATATATATACATACATATATGAACATGTATATCCAACAGAAATGGACAGAGAATGTGGTTATCACTAGTTTATTTTGAAGAAACATACTTTTAATATAGAAATATTAATTTTTTTAAATAATCTAACATAAATATTAAAAATGAAAGTAATTCTCATATGAAATATGAACTTACCCAACTTCATAATCCAATAACTCCCTCTCAAACTGTACCAGTTTTGTAGATAATCCAATTACAAACACAAAAATGTATAGTATCTAGACATGGTCTTCAATTATTTTTGTTATTCATAAAATATCAGAAGCGGTTCTCTTGGGTTTTCACGGTAGATCTAGAACTTTTATTTACATTTTTCATTAAAAAATGTTGTTCTAACCATGTTAGAAAAGTTTATATTTTTTAATTTTCAATACAGTATTTTGACAGTAATTGTCAAGTTGAATTTAAATAATCATTGTGACCAAACTAAATAGAACAGTTATACTTAAGCTAAACATAATTGCGCTTGAATATATAGGCCCTATATAGAAAAATATAAGGGAAAAAAATGTTACATGCCACACTTTCACAAATTATCAATAACTTACAAAATTTATATTGTAACACATCAAAATCATGCCAGACGTAATGTTGCCATATTCCACTTTGCAATCGGAACCATACCAGATATCAAGATTAGACTTCAAATAACCTCGTCTGCAATGTCCAGATTAAATATCATATGGAAGAGTATAAGTACAGCCTTGAAGATCAACCTCTATAAATCTCTAGTAATACCTATTCTTTTATACGAATGTGAGAGTTGGACAGTTACAGCAGAAATGAAGAGGAGACTACAGGCATTTGAAAACAAGTGTTACAGATGAGTATTTTGCATCCATTATACAGATCATAAAACCAACATATACATGAGAAACATAATAAATACTCTTGCTGGTCAACAAGAACGTCTAGCAAAACATGCAAGCGTGTGTAGTTTGGACACGTTACGAGACATGATTCTCTTTTTAAGACAGCCATGGGACAATTGGAGGTGGAAGAAGAAAAGGAGGGTAAAGAAAAGTATTTTATTGATAATATTAAAGACTGGACAAGATTAAGATTCTCCATAATTAAACAAAGAACTGATAACAGAGAGGCATGGCAGGATTTTTGTGTTGATGTTTCCAAAGTGGCATTCCTACATCTGTGAAAGGTTATGGGTCTTATGATGGTGACACATCTCATATGGATGCTGCTGCATCACTATGGTGTGTATAATGATGACTGAAAAGCACAATTTTGACGTGATGATGATGAAATAATTACTTTGTGAGTCGTAGCACTTGACAGCACATAGCCTTTCTGACAATGGCACAGGTCTTACGCAGTCAAAATGCATATATCACAGTCAATCTGTAAACCATGACACAACATATTTTGTTGCCTGGACTGCATCCCGCTAATCTGCAGGAGTTTGAGAATTAACACAGATGAACAAGAAGAAGTAGTACAGCTACTAAATATAGGGTGAGCACTTCACTTCTTGAGTAAGAGTTTTCACACACACCCCCCCCCCCCCCCCCACCATGAGCACTTAAAAGTTTTCACACCCCTCCTCATCGTGAGCACCTCTTGAGTAAAAGTTATTTATGTCGTTCCCCCCCCCCCCCATTCCTAAAACTGTATGCCCAGCCAAGTTTTGAGGCATCTGAATTTGAAAAATTTCTAGAGATTGCTGCTCTGAAATGAGCTGGGAACAAATTTAGAAATTTCTTGAAGATTGAAACAACCAGTAACGATGTTAAATTTCAATGCAAAAAGCCATTTTAATTACCTGAGTTCATTCTGTTTTTTTTTTATTGTCACCACTTCAGAATAGTAGTTTATATCTGTTAAGACCGAGATATGTCTATCATCGGAGACAGCATGCTAAGTCTGGATATGCTGGACAGCTGATGTTGAACAGACTGGAAGCCGCTTGCCAGCAGAGCATTGTGGAGCACAAAGAGCTTTGTGAGACACATAGAACATTCTAATCATACACTGCACTGGTACTTCACAGTCATTTTGATTTATCTCGCCACTGGAACATGGTTGGATCAAGAAGAGCAAGTGTGGTCAACAAATGGCGCAACTCTTCTACACTTTAAATAAAATTCAGCGCGTCTTCTTCTCATACGCAGTTTAAAATGTCTACACAGCAAGTACATTTGTTGTGAAGACATTTTAAATAGGGTTACATGATACCATGGTTGCTAGTGTGCTGCGGCTTGCTATCTCTGACTTCAACACTTCTGCTGCTTGCTTTGGCAGGACTGTGATCCTGCTTGATGTGAGGGATGGCCTGACCAGTCTTAGTTTCCAGCCTCTGTTGGTTGGACTAAGTCCCATCTCCACTTCAAGGAGTTGGCCTTGATGGCGAATTAGCTATAACTCAAGTATCATTATTATCACCAGATCATGGATAAATAATAATGGATTCTTTTTTTCAACAGACTAGGACTTTCCTATTTCCATAACCAAGACAGACTGGATGAAACAGATCGCATTGTTGAAAATATTGGTCAGGTATGCTACATAATAAACTTCTATAAATCTATGGCAGCAAGGTACTTGGTTTGAATCCCACCACAGGCAATTGTGTATCTGAACCATTCATTAAGCAATGGCAAACTGCTGAACATATTTATAATGGCTAGAATAGCAGTACAGCCAAAAATTATGGGTCGATGTCTGCATCCTGAGTAGGATATTCTACCAATAAATCATGTCCAGGCGGAATAACAAATCCGGGTCATGATTTCTTGCCTGACACGAATGCTCTTCCAGTCGACCTAGCTGTAAATGGATATCTGGCACAATATTTAGGGACAGTAAATACAGCAAGGAAAGGAACTAACTGGCCACCCCCACATAATAGTTGCTGCGACTTAATATGTGAAAAGTTATCTTCATCCCTGATGGCAGGTTGCTGCCATGGAATTTACCTTTATAAATCAGTGCCATCATTGTCTGTGTTACTTCAGCCTTACATATGGTGCATAAGGAAGAAACAAGTTCTCCCCATTTCAGGCATTGTGACGCTGCTGTCACCTGTGTGCAGTTCAACTCTATTGCGACCTTGTTTATGCCCTCTTTGATTGCTCTACAAAGAATTTGCTGTGGTCTATCTTTTTCTTTTTTTCATCTGGCACAATCTTACATACAAATCTCTCAGTTGACATTTACAAGATCTTTGATAGAAATACTTGAGCCTGTTTACATAAGAATGCCCCTATTATTCTCTCAAGTATATCTTCCTGTGTCTGGTTGAAGTACTTTGATAAAAACCTACTAAGCCTCTCAACAGATTCAAATCCTACAATCAAATACATTCAAACAATCAAATTGCCAGGCCTGAAAGAGGATCAAAGAATAGTACCACTGTTTCCTGCTAAGCAATTGTTTTGAAATCACCTAAGGAGATTTTGTGCTGTCTCATCTTATATAATCAAAGTGACTTATAAGCCATGCTGAATTTTGATATGTCAGGCAGAAAGGTGCAGCTAAGCTGTAAACCATGACACAACATATTCTGTTCTCCAGACTACATTCTGCTGATCAGTACAAAAATCAATATAAGGTAAAACTGTGAGAAACGTAACAACAATTGTGCTTACGTAAAACACAGGTTTTTAAAAAGTTCCACTTTTTTCCCCACATCATAACCCCCTAGTTTTAGTGATAGTCCATCGTACTTAGTGAACTTTTAAAAAACCTGCTGATTAGCAAAAGTTTGAGAATGAATGCAGAAGAAGACGAATCCATTAAATGTCATGCCAAGTGGCATAGGTGATCATGTTTCTCCACAACTCTCTGTCTCTTGTGTTGTCAATATTATTCTGTGTATACAACACTATTCTCAAGTATATTATATTTGTGTGTTGATAATTGGACAACATACTGACAAATAAATTATACTGCAAATTCTTGATGTTTGGTAAGTATAAATTTCTTGTCATAAAATATAATCATTTTTCCATCAGCTTTGCCCTTCGTCCAATGTTCCTTAGTTACCTATGAAATGCCTGGACAGAAGACAGTGGTCCTATTCTTTGCACGCTGAACTAAAATTCCAGGCCATGGGCCATGGTTGCCACAGTCAGTCTTAGGCACTCTGAATCCTAGATAAATGACCAGCAACTGTGACTGTGAGTAGCACCTACGTGGTAGATATTTTTTACGTCACAGAAGAACAATACAACATTGACATGTAGAATATGAGGCAAGTGATAATAAATAATAAAGAATATATAACATATGAAGATCCAGATACAAGGCCAGAGGAAGAGCTAGAAAAAGATGAATAGATAACATCAAGACAAGCCTGAACAAATATTGATTCAATGCAACCAATGTGTCACATCTGACCTTGGATAGATAACTAAACTTCCAAGTCACCACCCCTACACTTAACAGCAAGTTTGGACATTCTGACCATGATCCACGTGGGGATAGGCAATAGATAAATAGTATAATATTCTATATGTTCTATCCTGGTGCCTATCTGATTAAAGTACTATCAAATCTCGAATCTGTAGAGCTGTGGAAAAAGTCATCTCAATGGAGGAACATCTGCAACAGTTATAAAACCCACGTTCAGCAACACAATATCTAGTATCTTCCTAGTCTAATTCTTCTATTAGAGCTCAGTAGTAAAACTCTTAGTTAAACTCTGCTCTAGTTGAAACTATTAAAACTTTGTCATTCTGTGTCTGAACTCCTTTCTAAAACTGTCTTTAACTGTAATATGTATTAGGTAATGGTAGGTCTCATGTCAAACCCTGTCATCAAGTATGAAGGTAGCTCTTCATGTAATAAACAGCAGTAACTGTTAGGTGGGATGGCCAGTTCCCTTTCTTGCTGTGTTTACCTTCCCTAATTCATGCATCAGATACAATTTTACAGCTGGGTCAACTGGAGGAGCGCCTGTGTCGGGTGAGAAATTATAACCCAGGTTTTACTCTGTCCGGATGTGGTTTAGAACCTGACACACTGTAACCCAGTGATAGTAAACAAACTCACTATCAACTACTCTGACATGCTCCTCTATGCACTAACTGCAGTAAAACTGAAATCCATCTCTAAGCTATCTCTAACTGTGCTACCCTTTACTGTTACATACATCACCATTCCTTCTCTGTTGTTATATATCATCACCATTCCTTCTCTGCTGTTAGATGTCACATGTGGCCCAGCCCATGGTGTAACACATCATTAATCTCTGTCTTAGACAATTTTCTCAAAATTAGTAGCACATCCTATTCAGGATATAGCCATCAACCCAGAATTTTTAGCTGTAGTGATTTTCTAGTCAATATACATATGTTCAGTAGTATATCATTGCTTTCTGAACGCCAAGATGCAGAATAGCCTGTGGCGTGTTCTGAACCCTGTGCCGTGGTTGTCACAGACGAACTCAGTATCACACAGCCAGAAAGTCGGACCGTGTACTATTTCTTGTTTCAGTGATGGATGTGTGACAAAATGTTTTCAGTAAATAAAAATGAGAAAAAGGAGTTCTTAGAAGTTATAGAGAACTAATTCTGATATATGGAAGTGAATTTTGGACACTATTAAAAAAATATAGTCAGGCAGTAGAGATGTGGTTTTATAGAAGACTGTTAAGAACACCATACAGATACAAATATAATGAAGATATCCTGAAAGAAGTTAATTCAAAAAGAGAGTTGCTTACCTGCATCAGAAAGAGACAGTCCACAATTTTTGGACACATCATGAGACTGGAAAGATATAACACATTGTAACAACAGGCAAGTTGACGAGCAAGAGAAGTAGGGGAAGACCAAGAAAGAACATGCTTGACAACCTAACATTGTGGCATGGGAGAATATTGATATCAGAAATGATTGAAAGCACATGAAATAGAAGATCGTGGAAAGACATAACCAACGCCACACACAGCATGGACCATAAGAAGAAATAAATCACTCTGGTAGAATGAAATAAAAATGACTTAGCGAATTAGTGAAGATTCTTTGTTTTCTTTCATTTGTGGTTTCAGTCAAAAACCTACTCTTCAGAAGAACTGAAGTTCTTCATTGTGCCAAATGACATGACAGCCTGGAGAGAAGAATACTTGAAGTAATGAGATTCAGAAGATATTGGATATATGATAAAGATCATCTGAAAATATCACAATACTGGCACAAAACATGTGATTTTATAGAAAAATCTGTGATCATTACTACATCTTAATACAGATGTGTTACCACATAATGATGATGCCATTGCTATCTCTATTATCTGTATTACCAAGATTCTTCTTTTTCTTATAGTCCATGTCATGTGTCTTTGGTTATCAAGTCTTTCCACAACCTTCTGTTAGTCCATGCCATGTGTCATTGGTTATCATGTCTTTCCATGGTCTTCTGTAGTAAATCATTTCCGATACCGTTCTCCCATGTCACAATGCCAGGTTGTCAAACATCTACTCTCTTAGTCTTCCCTAACCCTTCTTTCTCTACAACTTCCCTATTGTCACGATATGTTCCATCTTTCCTCTTCTCATGATGTGTCTACAACTGCTGACTGTCTGCATATCTTCTTCTTCTTCATCGTTCATTCTCAAACTCCTGCTGGATCTCCCTTGTAGCAAGACCATTGTACTACTAGATTTCTAGCAGGATGTAGTCCAGAGATTGGAAATGCGTTGTGCCGCCGTTCTATTTGCGCCAATGGCCCGGCACATCCGTCTTCGGCGGAGTCTGCTTATTAGCAGCTCTTCTTTTTGAATTAACTTCTTTCAAGATATCTTCATTACACATTTGAGCTGTCCAAGGTGTTCTTAACACAACCTCAAGATTATTTGTTTTTAATTAGATTCTGATTATATAATCCCTATAGGGTTACACTTTAATCATTTGAATGTTGCTTTTTTTTTACAACTGAATACTGTTAAAGGGGATAGAACTGCGTAGGGACTCAGATGGAAGTCTTCTGGTTAAACGACGTTGTCAGATGCCAGTCCATGTGAGACCTCATAAATCTCAGCCTGTGTTATCTGCAGATATTCTCAGAACTCGGGGATCTATTCCACTTGGTCCTTTCATAAAGGTAACATTATCAATAACCATTTAAATTTGTAATCTATCTTATCTATTAACCTGTCAGGGCTGTAGGGGTACCACATTGAATGCATTGACACACAGAGCCCTCCAGCGATTTATATTTTCAATGTTACGGACAAATTATACAAATCTCCAATAGAGAGTATAAGAGAAAATGTGTATGTAAGAAATAACATAGAGATGTATACAGATTCACAAGAGCCATTACTTTCAATAGTGAAATGATGAAAACTTGCAAGGTTTGGACACATATGTCGTCATGATTCCTTGTCAAAAACAATGCTGCAGTAGCGAATGGTTGAAGGTGGGAAAAACAGAGGTGAACAAATGAAAGAATGAGTAGACAACATCAGGAACTGAACAGGACAAGATATTTCCTTGCTTGCTCACATTGAGGAAGATAGTAATCGCTGGAGGAATCTGTGTGTTGATGCATCTAATGTGGTACACCTACAACCCTGATGCGATTGGGTTTATAAATAGATCCTGCAGACAAGTGAGGAAAAATCTTGCACTGTCCATTCCTTGATGTTGTCTGTTAATTTACCAAATGAAATTTGTAATATATTTATGTGAACCAACAGTGTTGATCATTTAACTCACCTATTTTTTTCAAACTGTCGCAATGCCAACTGATCAGAATTCAAAATATTCTATAAATATACAGCAACATCAAGAATTTAAAAGAAGGGTTAGATGTGAGTCTGTTTCTTTTATTTTATTCTAAAACTACTACAATCCAGCTACTTAGCTCCAAACCAGATAGCTCTTTCCACCACCAAAGATGTATGTATCGGGCCATTGGTGCAAATAAAACAGAGACACAACACATTTCCATTCTCTGGACTACATATGGTGGAAATCTAGTAGCATCATTGTCCTGCTATAAGAGATTCTGTGGGAGTTGGAGAATGAACACCAACAACAACAAAATGTGCCTATTGGCACACATTGTAAACACAATGAAGTTCTTTGAATTATTAAAATAAAGAAAATGTATGTTTTGACCAAAAAGCCTTTGTCAAGCACAGAAAATTTGTTTCTCCATTGTATCCTGTGTTCTTGATAAAAAAAACTTTGGTAGAAACATCAATTTTGTGTGTTTTTATGGATTCATACAACTAAATTACTCAGTGTTTTCCCTTAGCCTATGTTGTTTAATCACAGTTTTACTGCAGACTTGCCAGTTTAAAAGTTCCCCAGAAATGTTTAATGATTGAACTTGTGTCTACTTGTCTTACAGATATTCGACATGAATGAGTTTTACAGTCTCATCAAATTAGAGATTCAGAAACCTAACAACTCAAAGCTTGAGAACCTTCGGAAGCTTCCAAGCCTTCAGAAGTCCTGCATCACTGTGATAACATTTGGTAGTTCAGATCTTCTCAACTTGAGAATGCCATGTTGGTTAGCAGTCACAAACATCAAAGCCCTAAATGTTCTTGACGATATTAAAGGTAAGGTTATTGACAACTTCTGGTGATATAGTCTTCATCATCGTTAATACATGGAGAGAAACTACAACAAGTAGAACATTATCAATATCTTGGACAGATAATCACAAATGATGGCAGATGTGAAACAGAAGTTAAAAGGAGAGCAGAGACGGCTAAAAGTACAGGAATTGCTAAAAGTACTTTCAATGACATAAGGAAAATATTAAAATCTAAACAAATCACAAACAAGCTAAAAAATGATAATTATAAATGCTACATATATTCTATATTAATGTATGACTCAGAAACATCAACAATGAACACACAGCTGGAAGTCAGAATTTATCCTTTAAGGTGCGGACATAAAGAGAACAAAATGAACAATGATGTTCTAACAACACTTCGTATGAAGACAGACATTATTAAGTGAAATAAAAATCAAACAAATAAAGTATTTTGGCATATTAAAATGCATGACACCTTGTTGAAGATGTTATTTGAGGGTAAAGTTGAGGAAAGATGAGCAATAGGTAGGCAGATATATAAGTAGGAGAGAAACATTACAAGATGGACAGGTTACAGTCCATCAGAGTACACTACCAAAGCAAGAGGCAGGGGATGTTGAAGGTCTGTTCCAGTCAACTTTTGTTATGGAGATAGCGCTTGTTGACGGTGAATCACAATGTAAAACGAGCTTAGCATTGAAACTCTCTTGTATACTATTATTTGTATTGTTTTAAATGTTCAAGCGGAGAGCAGAAAAAGCGCTTCAAGGATCACGTAAAAAAAACTCTCTCAAGCACTGCATCGATCCTAGCTCCACTACAACAATTGATCGTTCTGCCTGGCACACTCCTGACATCACTAAATTTGAAAAAGAAAGAACACTGCAGGCAATATACAAGAGACTGAAGCAGAAGGACAAATCCAAAAACTCCCATACCCCAAATCCTCTGCATGCACTGCGATAGAACTTTCCTGGCATGAATCAGACTCATTGGGCATCTACGAACTCACAAACCAAATTACACAATCACAAACGTTTTGTTGTTTTCTACTTGCTCATCACATTTATTATTTTTCATGCCATGCTCATCTTCGCTTACAAATGAGGAACATCATTTGTATTGTTTTAGGCCTATACCCTTACCCCATAGTCTGATAGTCTGTTCATTCATTATAAAGCTGTTTGAGCTTGTGTTTTACATAAGTACTGATCTTATGCATGTTTTACTGTAGTCTCACTTTTTATAGAAATTCTTTACAGAATATCTGTCTGTTAGAAATTGTTTATTGGAGATCAGGATTTTAAGAATTATTGACTAAAGATCACGGTTTTAAGAAATATTGACTAAAGATCAGGTTTTAAGAAATATTGACCAAAGATCAGGATTTAAGAATTATTGACTAAATATCAGGTTTTAATAATTATTGACCAAAGATCAGGTTTTAAGAATTATTGACTAAATATCAGGTTTTAAGAATTATTGACCAAAGATCAGGTTTTAAGAATTATTGACTAAATATCAGGTTTTAAGAATTATTGACCAAAGATCAGGTTTTAAGAATTATTGACCAAAGATCAGGTTTTAAGAAATATTGACCAAAGATCAGGATTTAAGAATTATTGACTAAATATCAGGTTTTAATAATTATTGACCAAAGATCAGGTTTTAAGAATTATTGACTAAAGATCAGGTTTTAAGAATTATTGACTAAAGATCAGGTTTTAAGAATTATTGACTAAAGATCAGGTTTTAAGAATTATTGACTAAAGATCAGGTTTTAAGAATTATTGACTAAAGATCAGGTTTTAAGAATTATTGACTAAAGATCAGGTTTTAAGATTGTGTTGCTGGGAACTGAAAGTTTAAAATGATGTGACAGTTGTTGTAATTGATTTGTGATATTTCTTCACAGAAAGTACTACTTGTTAAATTCTTCTATTTATGTATTAAAAATATCTACTGTTTTCTAAGAGCTTCAGTCCCTGTCACTGATGACATCGCAGCTGATGCTTAGCAAGGGTGACAATGATGATGAATTGAAGGAACAACAGGAGAGAGCCAAAATGATGGTTTGTATCTGTTGAAGTTGCAAGTGTCCTATCATTGGTGGAAATAAAACCTTGAGACACATTACATGTTCATTCTCTGAACTACATCCTGTCGGAAATATAGTAGGGCCTTTCTCCTGCAACAAGAAAACAAGAGAGAGAGAGCAGGAGTTTGAGAATGAACACTTCATAAATGCTTTGTTTGACATGGATTTCCTTTTTAATGGTTTCTTCTGCATATATTAATTTAATTGATTCCCCCTGTAAAATCTATAACAGACCAGACGGTTCTTGTTTGGAAAGCGTACACACACCACTCCCCACCCCCTTCCCTGCTGTGATAATTTCCCTTGGGCAATATTTGTCAGTTTATTTTTGTTATCCTTTACTTATTTTAATACAAATTTATTTAGGGTTATGGTTCGTTATGTAAAACAAAACCTCTCTTAACTCTAACCCTAAGAGTAACCCTACAAAAATGAATAGTTAAATTAATCATTGATAAATATAAATTGGCAAACATTGCCAAGGGGAATAATCACACATTGGGGGGGGGGGTGTGTGCGCTCTAACCAAGAACCTCTCAAATTCCTACAGTTGAAAGGAAAGCATTATGTCATGGTTTACAGCTTACCTGTGATATCTGTGCCTTTCAGCCTGACACATCTGACGTCAGCATGGATTCTGGGTGACTTTGACTGTATATGAGATGGGACAGCCAACTTGATTCTTGATTAGGAAAAAGTGTTGCAGCACTGGGGACATTCTTCTATATGCTCTGCTTGTCATTCAGTCAGCCATCTAAAAGTGTATAAGCTCAGTGTCCCAGTCAGTTGCTGTGGATGTGTTCTTCTTTTCTTTCTGGAGAGGGAGTACTTTCTCCCATCAGCTCTAGTTCCTCCCATTTCTATCATTTTCTGAATATGTACATTGTCTCGTTTGACATCCATCTAGTCTTCTCATAGGGTATCCATCTAATCAATTAAATCCTGTCTCTTCTTTTCTCGGTGCCATTCACCAAGGTTGTCGCATGTGTATTGAAATTAATTTTATCACTTTTCACAGAACTTTCAAGATGAGATTTTAGCTTAAACACCACATCAGCACAGCAAGACATAGTAATTTTAACGATAAACACCATAATGGGTTCCAATCCAAAAATGGAATCCAAATTGTCACGAATCCACAGAAATGTGAAACATGACTAGCCAAGACGCCATCTTGAATCGGGACAGCCAACTGCATCCCATAACCTCCTTAGTCACCTCTTATGACATGCATGGAAGGTAAAGTGTAGCTATTCTTTGCTTCACTTTCAGGCTCCAGAAACACAAGGGGGTATCACTTGTAATTCTTGACGATTTAAAAAATTTTTACACTAATCAAGTGGCTGGCCCTTATAGATGTAAAGGAAACAGACCAATTTTCTCTAGTTTACCATGTCCTTAGATGTGTGCTCAATGTCTCCTCATATGGACTCTCTTCTCCAAGTAATTCTCCCTTTTCCTGTAGATTTCATATCAATGCTTTTCTTGCAATAGTTTTTTTCTTCAGAGTGTACCAAATTCATCTCTCCATTTCCTTAAACATGATTTGTAGAAACTGAATTTCTAATCTTGGTTTGCCTTTTATTTTTTTTTTGTTCATTCTCAAACTCCCTCTGAATCTCTCTTGTAGCAGGCAGAACAATGGTTCAACTAGATTTTCAGAAGGATGTAGTCCTGGAAAAGGAATTGTGTTGTGTAGTCGTTTTATTTGAGCCATTTAAACGAAAAGTTTAATATTTAATATATTTTTCAAGCAATTGTTTATAAATGACAGTAATCCATGTTTTGGTTATTGTCGTTATCACCCATGTCTCTGAACCATACACATGAACAGTTTTTACCTTTGTGTTTCTGAACCTTGGTCACCCTAATTTTATGTACGTGCCTTTATAATAATAAGAGATGACACCAAATGACAATTGCAACAATAAGAATAGATGACACCAAACGGCAATATGTTTCTGCAACAATAAGAAGAGATGACACCAAACAGCAAATGCAACAATATGATGAGATGACAGCAATTGCAACAATAAGTTGCAATCAATAATTAATTAAAAATAAATAGTTAATTTTTTTAAAAGATTGCTACTACAAGCATTAAAATGGGTATCAGATGACAAAGGAAAGAGAGGAAGATCAAGTGAAATTCAACAACCATCAAAGAGTGTGGGTCTCAACAACATGCAATAACTACACACATCATCATCATCACATCGCTCAAACTATACATCTCTGGTACCTGCTCTATGCACCATATTCTGCACTGAAGAAACATAGATTAGATAGATACATAGATAGGTTGATGCATTAACGTTTAGCACACATGCGGGGGCAACTGTATTCATCAACATTCCCCCTTCTCTTGTTAGCGAGCGGCAAATATATTTGCTGCCGCAGACCGCAGTTGCTAGGTACACTTCAATCAATTAAAAATCCCCAATTTTTTATATTTCTTTTACCAGATTTAATAAATCTAATATTTTATTCAATTGACTACCTTTTCCTGCAGTTTTAGTGGCAACCATGGTAAATATCATTTAAATATCAATATTTTCTCAATATATTGACAATTTCAAACAAAAACATTGCCATGACAGTGAAGTGGGTTTTATAGACTTTTATTTTATCAAATTTTCATTAAAATCATTATGGATTGTGATACAAATGATTATTTATGGAGAGATTAGGTATTTCCACACTCGAAAATCAGTTACACCACGCTGCTTTATCTAAATTGATATTAAAACATCAACCAAGTTCAAATGATACATTTACAGATTAGATCTAGGTTTATAGAAGGATTTTAAGATATATCTGTAGATTTAATCCTTTTAATCCCTGAAATTATAACAGTTTGACCGTAAATGGCGCCAGATAAGTTCTGCATTATACTGTTTCCACTCCACAATATTTGCAAAATAACTTGGAAACTTTGTATTATTATATTATCGTCTTAAAGATCAAAATTTGGTGAGGTTTTGTGGAAAAACTTCTTTGAGACTGTCTTACATGTCTCATATCACACACACAAACAAAACCTACACCAATATGTGCAGAGAATTAAATTCTTTATTTATATGTGCAAAAATTATTTAAATATCTCTAACAACAAAAATGTTATCATGATTTCAAAACAGCCACCAACTATTACGTAACATTTCCAAAAATTAATTCAGCGGTAGGAGAGAAATTACATTATTGAAAACACAGAGTTCAGTCAGCTCCTCTTTTGCCAAGTTTGGCACATAGGGCGGATGTCAAAGTTCTCCATGCCTATCGGTCAGTTACCAAGGATTGTAGGTCTTATGCATTTATGCCTGTTGATTTTAATTCATTCATAAATGTTCTTCTGAGCGTTGTTTTTGGTCTTCCCTGTTTTTTTTTCCCTGTCTGGTGTCCACATGAAGACTTGTCATGGAATTCTGTCATCATTTATTCTAAGTATGCAACCAATGTATGTCCAGCGGCATTTTCTGATGTTCGTCACATATTCTTGTTTTGTCTCCTCTCTTAGTATGTCATTTGATTTGAAATTTTTCCAATTAGTATTTGTGATTTTTCTATGGCATCTATTCTCGAAGGCAACTAACTTCTTATCCATTATTGCGGTAAATTTCCATATTTCACATCCATATGTCAATGATGGAATCACACTGCATTGAATAGTCGCAGTTTGATGTGTTTACTTGCGATCTTCGATCTCCAGATGTTTGAGAGTTTGTTAAAGACGCTGGAAGCGAAAGCGATTTGAGTCTTGATTTCTGAGTTAGTCTTCCCATATGCTGTTATCTTGCTTCCCAAATATACGAAATTTGAATCATTGTCTAGTATATTATCATCTAGTTTAATTGATTCTATCTGGCCAGTAAAGTTAATGATTTTGATTTTATGTGTGTTTATTTGAAGGCCTATCTGTTGCGCAAAAATTTTGAGTTTTAAAAATTTGAAACACAGAGTTCTTACGGTTAAATGACAGTGTCCCTCATATTAGAGTCTTTGAACTTCAAGTTAACTCTTTCGCTACATGGCATCGTTGAATTGAACCACAAGCTACACTGGCATTTTAACGACCATTTTTTTGCTACTTTAATCATTTTTTGGTATATATATATATTTGAACATAATAATGAAATGATGGTTTTTGTAAGTTATTGATAAGTTTTGAACTTGTGTGGTATATGGTACCATTTTTACTTATATTTTCTATATATTTTTAGCTCATTTATGTTTTGTGAGAGTATAACTATTTAATTTACTTTGGTCGCACTAATAATTGAAATCAAACTAGGCAATTCCTGGCAACATACCTAAGCAGATTTGTGCCATTTTGCAATAACAAAATTGGACAAATATTTTGAACGAAGTCTTAGATCTACCTTTAAAAAAATTACTTCTGTCTAAACGCTGACAATACTCTGTAGCGAATGAGTTAAGAATGAGCAGAAAATCATATATGTGTCAAGGACATCATGTACTATTTTTTCAGAGAGAAAGAAAACATTGGTCTCGGAGTGACCAGAGACCAAATCTAAAGATGAAGGAAGCGAATAGCAGAAAAATTCGAGAGGATTTGAGGAATAGAGGAGAAAAAATTTCTGATTATATGCGATACAGCTGGGAGGAAGATGTAGGTAAGCAAGTTGCTAGTGCTTTGATGTCCATGAATATTAGAACATCTTTGATGATAGTTCTTGCGCATGCACAAAACATACATATGATGTCTTCTTAACTGGCAACCTGTTGAGATGAAAATATTCCCTAACCTGTACAAGATTCTCTAACAAGTACAAAAATGCTAGGGGATCTTGTAGATGTTAGGGAATCTTGTATATGTTAGGGAATCTTGTATATGTTAGGGATCTTGTACATATTAGGGAATCTTGTACATGTTAGGGAATCTTGTACATGTTAGGGAATCTTGTAGATGTTTGGGAATCTTGTATATTTTAGGGAATCTTGTACATGTTAGGGGATCTTGTAGATGTTGTTGGTGGATCTTGTAGATGTTGGTGGATCTTGTATATGTTAGGGAATCTTTATATTTTAGGGAATCTGGTATATGTTTGGGAATCTTTATATTTTAGGGAATCTTGTATATGTTTGGGAATCTTGTATATGTTTGGGAATGTTTATATTTTAGGGAATCTTGTATATGTTTGAAAATCTTGTATATGTTAGTGAATATTTATATTTAAGGGAATCTTGTACATGTTAGGGAATCTTGTACATGTTAGGGAATCTTGTACATGTTAGGGAATCTTGTACATGTTAGGGAATCTTGTACATGTTACAAAATCCTCATCATCACTTTGTAGTGCATCCATATCTGCCCTAATTAACTCAGCTCTGTCTCTTGTTATCACTGACTCATCGATTAGGGTAGCCGGGGGTAAAGATGCGCTGGGGGCAAAGATTCGCAGTCGTTTTTTTTCGGAACTATGGGTTTTTCCCGCAAACCACGTGGCCACGCCGGTCGCTAACATCCGTTTCTTTCGCACAACGAATTTTCATCGGTCACGGGCAGGTCATTTTTGAGCTGTGAGGTAAATTCATTTTTTAACGTTCTCGATCTAACTTTTTTTCCACTTCTCACTCTTTGTCCTCTGTTATCATTACTGTCATGTTATTTTACATGTCTGAACTGAAAACTAGATTGTATTGTTAAGTTATTAAGCATGTTACATTGTCAAGATAATTTTTGTTTTCATGATATTTTATAAAAATTGTGAACAGTGTGATTTTGGGGTAACGCCGCGCACACTGACGGGGCAAACATGCGCTGCTGACTGACTGCGCATGTTTGCCCCAGTCACTTCCCCCTCATGTTGCCAACTATTTAAACCAATATTTTATTGTCACGTTATGTTTCTTTTTAGGAATTACAAACGGAAAATTGAGAAAATGATGCCACTGACTGAAAATGAAGCAGTCGCTGCTATAGATGCACAATCCCTTCCGATCACAGATGCACAATCTCCACGGGTCATAGTTGTACGGTCTCCGCCGATAATAGATGCACGTTTTCCGCTATTCATAGTTGCACGATCCCTGTCGGTTATAGCTGCACAATCTTCACGGGTCATAGTTGTACGACCTCCGCAGATAATAGATGCACGACCTCCGCCGATGCACGATCCCCGCTATACATAAATGCACGATCTCAGCTATTCATAAATGCACGTTCCCGGCTATTCATAGATGCACGTTCTCCGCTATTCATAGATACACTTTCTCCGCTATTCATAGATGCACGTTCTCCGCTATTCATAGATGCACGTTCTCCGCCGGTCATAGATGCACGATTTCCGCCGGACATAATTGCAATATCTCCGCCGGTCATAACTGCACTATCTCTGCCAGTCATAGTTACACGTTCTCCGCTATTCATATATGCACGATCTCCGCTATTCATAGATGCTCGATCTCCGCTATTCATAGATGCACGATCTCCGCTATTCATAGATGCACGATCTCCGCTATTCATAGATGCACGATCTCCGCTATTCATAGATGCACGATCTCCGCTATTCATAGATGCACGATCTCCGCTATTCATAGATGCACGATCTCCGCTATTCATAGATGCACGATCTCCGCTATTCATAGATGCACGATCTCCGCTATTCATAGATGCACGATCTCCGCTATTCATAGATGCACGATCTCCTCTATTCATAGATGCACGATTTCCTCTATTCATAGATGCACGATCTCCGCTATTCATAGATGCACGATCTCCGCTATTCATAGATGCACGATCTCCGCTATTCATAGATGCACGATTTCCTCTATTCATAGATGCACGATTTCTTCTATTCATAGATGGACGTTCTCCGCCAGTCATAGATGCACGTTATCCGCCAGTCATAGATGCACAATCTCCGCCAGTCATAGATGCACAATCTCCGCTAGTCATAGATGCACAATCTCCGCTATTCATAGATGCACAATCTTCGCCAGTCATAGATGCACAATCTCCGCTAGTCATAGATGCACAATCTCCGCTATTCATAGATGCACAATCTTCGCCAGTCATAGATGCATAATTGCCGCCGGTCATAGTTGCACGATCTCTGCCTGTCATAGTTGTATGATCTCCGCTGATCATAGATGCACGACCTCCGCTATTCATAGATAGTTGAAATTATAGTCAAACGCTTTATAGAGCACTCCAACACGTTGTTATAGTTTTAAACGGATCTAAGCACCCATTCTCTGTATTAAATTTTGTTTTTCATATTTACGTTTTTTCATTTTTTTCGTATTAAAGTTACATAAAGATACATATGCCTAGTCTTTGTGCTCTATTATCTTCCCACATTGTGACTGACTATGTTTAGATAGGAAGTGACGTTGTTATTTTGCTGGTTTTGTCAATTTTCCCATGATTTTGTAATTATTTTTGCCTGCGCGTGTTTGCCCCAGAAATTGGGGCAAAGGTGGGATTATACTCATGTTCATAAAATCTCATTCTACGGACTAAACGTGATTGTATGTTGTAAATACCCTGACGATTGTTAGATGGATGGATAAGCTACACACTGCTGCTAGTTTGGTCTCTCATAGTTAAGTCTATTTGTCAGAATACGGAAAAAAGTGAAAAACGCGCATCATTGCCCCCGGCTACCCTATAGCATCGCAGCTACCGCATCAGCTCATATTCTATTTATAGTAATACACATAACCAATCATGGCCGTAGGGGCGCCACATTGAAGACAGCACAAAAAAACCCTCCAAACAACTCTGTCCTCAACCATTTGGATGAGTGTTGGATAATCATGCTCGGGCCATGTTGTCAATCCATGATTTTCCATCTCTTATTCCTCCACCTTCAAATATTCCTTGCAAAAGAGTTTTCTTTAAAAAAAAACCTTACCAAACACAGGACAAAAACCTTACAGAGTAGACAAATATATAATCACACAGTAATCAATAACCGATGATTAAAATTATTGGTTAAATTAGGTTAGATATAATTGAATTTTGTCTTGAAATATTTATTAAGACTATATTAAAGCCGTCTCTTGAATCTCCTCATTGTGAACTTGACAAAATGTATGCCTTCATTGTGAACTTGACTGATATATCCTGATTGTGAACTTGACAAAATGGTATGTTCTTTGTTGTGAACTTGACAACATGGTATGTCCTTATTGTGAACTTGACAAACTGCTATGTTCTCATTGTGTGTGAACTTGACAAAATGTATGTTCTCATTGGTGAACTTCATGAAATTGTATGTCCTCATTGTGAATTTGACAAAATGGTATGGCCTCATTGTAGACTTGTCAAAATGATATGTCATAATTGTGAACCTGACACAATGATATGGCCTCATTATGAACTTGTGAAAACGGTATGTAGATCCTGAATTCAAATATATCTGCAGTGGTAAGACAGTCTAATATTTTCTCACTTTTTTATCCTTGTCATCATCAGATGTCATATGCCAACTGCAATAGGTGGTCATGCATCTCCACAACTTTCTATTTCATGGATAGACCACAAACCATCTGCAGTTGTCATCCCATGCCTGAACTGTCTAAGGACATCTGCGGACCCGAATAGGGTTTAGCCATCTATGAATTCATAATCAATGCCATAACTCTAACTAAATTTCAAAAGTGGATGTAACAAATGGTCATCATTCTCACTTGTGATGGACAAACAACTATTTCTAGTATCTTTTATTGGGGTCATTGTTGACTCTTTGTCATTCCACAATGTCAGGCTAATATGGTCTGACATTGTCATCCGCAATCTCTTTTGCCTTCAATCTTACCTTTTGTAACTATGTTCTCCAGACCTCCCTATCTCATAATGTGTTGGAAAAAAAAAAGGTCTCTTTCTGATATTATTCATTTGTCTCACTTTTGATTTTTTTTTAGGTATTTGGTCACACCACCCGAAAAATCTCTATCCTGCTTGTTGAGCTAAACAGGTTGTCCAGCTCTAAGAGTTGTGAAAAAAGTTGCTCCATCCTGCTTGTCGAGCTAAACAGGTTGTCCAGCTCTAAGAGTTGTGAAAACTGTTGCTCCATCCTGCTTGTCGAGCTAACCAGGTTGTCCAGCTCTAAGAGTTGTGAAAAAAGTTGCTCCATCCTGCTTGTCGAGCTAAACAGGTTGTCCAGCTCTAAGAGTTGTGAAAAATGTTGCTCCATCCTGCTTGTTGAGCTAACCAGGTTGTCCAGCTCTAAGAGTTGTGAAAAAAGTTGCTCCATCCTGCTTGTCGAGCTAAACAGGTTGTCCAGCTCTAAGAGTTGTGAAAAATGTTGCTCCATCCTGCTTGTTGAGCTAAACAGGTTGTCCAGCTCTAAGAGTTGTGAAAAATGTTGCTCCATCCTGCTTGTCGAGCTAACCAGGTTGTCCAGCTCTAATAGTAACGCAAAATGAGGTAAACAGGTTACTAAAACACTTACCTAGCCTATTAATAAAAATTTTGATTCTTGTAATTATTTGTCTTTGTACACTTTCGTGAATAATTATTATTTTTGTGTTTGCCGTTCTTCTATATTTTTCCTTTATGTCTTCTTTCGTTTGTGTATGTCAATATGTGATTATTTTGTACTCTGCCATTGTGTTATTGTTAAATCATTTACATATTTAGATTTTGATTTCCTCGTTTTTATTGCAGTTGTCTCTTCGATGGGTGCCCACACATGTATAATTATTTGTATATGCATTTCGTTTTACATGGTTCTATGTATCCACACAATTACTTTGGGCCACACATTTGTATGTATACATATGCAGTTGTTATAGCATTATCTTTATTTGAATGAACGTTTATATTTACATTAATATATGTATATGTTTCTATGTGTACGAATGTTCATGTTATTATTTATGTGAGAAAGTGTTTATGTGCATGAATGTTCATATTTATGTATACATATATATATATGTATATTTATGTGAGCGCTTTTTTATGTTAATGCACGTATCTCCATTCTGTGTCAATGTGTATACCTATTCTGGTGTGGGTCCTTTCCTGTGTGTGGATACATTTACATGCCTGTGCATTTTGGGTATCCTTCACACATCTGTGTCCATCTTATTATGTGTTTATTTCTTGACTCTTGGTGTGTGTTTACATTTCTATGTATGTTTAGGTGTGGTTGTATATATATGTTTATGTCTATATTTGGTTTCACATTCATTCCATGCGTTTTCAAATGTTGATTCTTCTTCTATCCTTCCTTCCCCAAACCCACTCACCCCACCACCACACAACCTCATCATTACTCATCTATCATTGTCATATGCCATTCTTGTTGGCGTAGGTGACCATGGTTCTCTGTTCACAGTATTGTTATCAGGATCGTTGTTTCCAAGCCTTGCTAGGTTGTCACATGAATATTTTCTCACGTCCCCATCTGTCTCTGTTCCCTTCAGTCGTGCCTGTTGTGACTATTTTCTTAAAACCTGCCTGTCTGATAGAGTGACAAAAGGGGTATTTTTCTTTTATTATTCTTGCACTCATCTATAGTGTCTCTAATTTCCCACTTTCGGTTTGTTTATAATGAATGCACGCATTTTCACTTTTACTAGATGCGTTGCCATCCCTGCGCTATTATGGAGACGGGGCTTGATGAAATATAGACATCTATTTTGTTTTTTATTTTGTCGTTTTCTGTTGTTTGTCTCTTGAAAAAGGTTCAATTTGAGCCGATATGTGGAGAATTGTCCTGTTTAGTTTTATTGTATGTTTTTTAAAAATATATTTTTATTAATAGGCTAGGTAAGTGTTTTAGTAACCTGTTTACCTCATTTTGCGTTACTATTTGTTCATTAGGTTACTGCGGCACCATCCACTTTGTCGGACACTCTCTGACCATTTGGTTATTTATATTTGTCCAGCTCTAAGAGTTGTGAAAAAAGTTGCATCAATGATGTAAGAATTAGATTTTCATACATCGCTGATAAGGTTACAGTATAAGGAACAACTGAATGTTTGCCATCTAATAATAGAGGTACACCTTTTCAGATCAGAAACCTGTCATCAGGATGAACCAGCTATATGAAGGGATGAGAATGCAGACTTCTGGTGTGCCATCAAGCTCATCTCTTGGGCCAGGTAAGAATATTTACTCAGAAGTTTCTATCTATCTATTCATCTATCTTTGCGGAGCAGAGTTTCTCAACAGACTTCTTCTACCCTCAACCATTCTTTCTGTGTCTGACACATCTGTCTGTTATTTGTATATTATAACTTTATACTCTTGGTCTCCTTCTTTTTCTCTTTCCCTGTTAAAATCACACTGTGTTATCAAAGACAACATTGATTATGCTATAAGGTCTTTCAATGGTTTAGAAAGATTAACCATGGAGGAAAACTTTCCAGAAAAGAAAACAGGAGGCAGACCAAGACTACAATATCGAAGACCTGAACATAACTTTGGTAGAGGCTGGGCAGTTTGTTCAGAACTGAGAGGCTTACAGAGCGGCTGTGAGGATAACTTTCTTTATCCGGATATGTCACACAGATGATGTTATTCCAAAACAATTTTTACTGCTGGTCTTTTGAATTAGCTCTATCTGCAGTGCTGTTTCTTGAGATCTCAGTCTATCTACAGATTTCGGAGGTGGGGTGGTAGCCATTTATACAGATGTATCTGTTTATAAGAATGTGCAGATCTCATGGGCACTTGTCATAGGTTGACAAGGAAGTTGTGAGGGATTACTGCGTTGCTTTTTCCATGACTGGAAGTTTTTTTACATGCATTGGAGTCGATTTGACACAACGAATGATGATGACTGCAGTGTGTCTTGCTGTGACAATTGAGTCGGATGCCTGTTTTGAAATTTTCTTCCATACTCTGAACATCTGTGGGAGGAGTTTGTGAGACATTGAGATCCAAAGCAATACAGAAGCTGGATTTGTCAAGCTGAAAGGTGCAATTTTTGCAGCTAAGTTGTAAATCACAACACTGTCTAGCAGAATGTGGTCCGGAGAATTAAATGCATTATGTAATAGTTTATAGCTTAGATGTGATATCTGTACTGTATGGTTTGACATATTTGACTTGAGTGGGACATTTTCATTCACTTAGTTGCTGAAAAAGCCAACCCCACACTCAACCCTCCTTAACCTTTTCAATGCCAGCTGATCAGGAAAAACTCCTGACTTCAGACCCTGGACAATGAGAATAACTCCACAAAATAAGAGGTGATTGTTCAAGAAAATTAATAAAAAATACAATTTGCAATCAATTTTTTTGATTCAATGTCCAGTTAACAGATAAATGGAAGAGGTACTGATCTGTGAACATATATTTATAAATATCATGTAAGACAAGTTTACTTGTCATGTCACATGCAAGAAAAAAATGAACACCAATTTCATGTCGGCTTCATTTACTTGTGTCAAATTGTTTGACGATAAATGTGTAAATGGAAAGCTGCAAAACTACGCAGCATGACAACAACATTCTGTAACTGTTAACTACTTCAAACATATAGCCCTAGTTCACATAAAGAAAACTCTAGATATCTGATGAAACAATGGATTTTGTTTTTCTGAAAAAGTTGATACCAGCATACACAACATTAGTTTGTTCTGCGCTAGAATAACTCACACAGAAATAGTGAAAGCTAGGTCTAGTTGTAATCAGAAGCAGAGTAATCTGGATGAATGTTGTTTGCAGAACCAGATTTCTCGTGAAATTGATCAATATTGACATAGATCAACTGTGTTATCTATTCTCAATCATTACTAGGTCTATGATTGGGGGGGGGGGGGGGGGGAAGCGCACATCATCAATTAGGCCTACACTGCAGATTGACTATAATTGCTACATTCAGCTCCTAGATACTGCTCTAATTCCCCCTTTAACATTCATTCACATTCTCTAAATTTCCTTTTTTTTTTTTAAATGCTCATCATCTGAATCATAAGTAGGTCTATTTTTACCACGTTTTGAAGAAAGTAATATATTCACAAAGTCATAGCACCTATATGACAGCTGTTTTCAATGTTTGGAAAATTACACTGGAAGCTGTAATTACCAGTATCACATCAGCACTAAATTTAGCCTATCTTCTATTCGCGTGGATAAAGTAGGGACTGTCAATCTATACAACCATGTGTACTTGGGATGGATACGGACAGATAGGGAGTGTATATATTTCGGGTGGGTAGGGAGGGAAAGGGTTAATGTGTCTCTTATAGCACACTTGGACATCATGAAGGCAGCTCCTTGATGAGCAGGTGGGGCTAAAAAACTAAAGGCTGTGCCACCAGCAACTCAAAATTCAGTCTGGCAGGTCCCCTACACAAGAACAAGAGTATGCCCTAGCAAGCAAAGATGTTGAACAATCTTGTCAACCAGGCAAGAGGTGCAAAACATCAATCAACAACGTCGAGCAAAAGGGGAAAAAAATGCATGGCAGGTCACAGAAAAATTGTTCTTTGCTATAAGCCATGCAGCACACAAGCAGCACACAAGCACTGATTAATTACCTTGATGATTTCTGAGTATTCAAAACAGACTGATGTACTGGAGAATGGACGCTGTGGGGAAGTGTAATATTCTAAAAATTAGATAAAGAAATTTATGGTGGTATATCTTTTACTTATATATATAAATATATATATATATCCATAACCCATCAGAGGGTTGACAGGGTGTCCCATTGGATGCATCAAAACACAATCCTCCATCGATTTCTATCTTCAGCGATGTGGATGAGTGAGGGATAATCCAGATCTGTCCTATCCTTGATGTTGTCAGGCCAGGTTTTTCTGTATCCTCTGCTTCTTTCACCTACAATTGTTCTCTGTGGTAGAGTCATATTTTGTTGTTTGCTTATCCATCAAATGATGATGATGGTGACGACTATTTATTACGTCCACTTTTGAAATTTCATTTCAGAATTATGTCCTTGACTATGAGGTCATTGATTGTTAATAAGACCTATCCTGGTCAAAAATATCCGTGGACAGTTCAGGCATCAGATAACCGACCACTGTAGAAGATTCTTGGTCTACCTATGACTGTCTTGATACTCTCCCTTGTTGACCTGCTGCATTTCTTCTCTTTTCACACGATTCCACACCTTTTCATGTACATTGTTTCATATATATTTGTATATACAACAGATCAAAATTCTCATGTCAGAAACTGGGCTAAGATCAATGTAGCTCTGAAGGATCTTCAGAAAGCTGAATTTGATGAAACAAGTAACAAAAAACAACATGCAAGCTTATAACTTTTAGATATTCATCCTTGTTTAACATATTTGTTGCAGTGTAAGATGGAATGTTAACTTTTAGATAATTCATCTTTGTTTTCCCTTGTTGTAGTGTAAGATGGAATGTTGACTTTTAGATATTCTCCTTTGTTTGGCATGTTTGTTGTAGTGTAAGTTGGAAAGTTGACTTTTAGATATTCATCTTTGTTTGACATGTTTGTTGGAGTGTAAGAAGAAATGTGAGCAAGGTGTATCAAGTATATACATGGATGAAGTATGACCTATGATTCAAGATAAACTATCATCTCACACCAGAATCTACCATCTCACACCAGAAACTATCATCTCACACCAGAAACTATCATAACTTTCCCCTTTTCCTGTTTCAATAAATCACTCAGAGTGTCTAATGGCTGACAGTGCCAGTTCCATATATATTGTCTATATATTTTATAACTACTATACTATATGAAGGTTTCTGCTGATTCATCTTCACGGTTTCTGTCAAATAATCATCAGTATCCATTCAGTCCCACAATAGGTGAAAAAACCTTGAGTATTGATAACGGCAAAGATTTTAAACCAATATCTTCACACATTTGTTATGGTTGGTACATGAAATGTGTTATTGGTCAACTGTTTGTTCACAACATTCACCACAATGTGCGCAGAAATGATTTTTATTGTACTTCCAAAAGATAAAATTCAGTCCAAACCATGGTTTGAACCTGAAACCTCATGGTTCTAAGACAGTTGTTCTAACCATTTGACCACATGCTCCACATTAACTAAAAAAATGTGTAGAGGATTGATATCCTTATACTCTGGTTTTCCCATATGTACTCCTTAGCCTGTAACTGTTTCTTCATGCAATAATTCTCAGGAATCTAAAAGACATTCACTTGTACACACTACGTCATGACCCATGTTTGAACCAGCAACCTCTTTAGAATAAAGCAAAAGACTTAACCGCTATGCCAGGGACACCCCCCAAAGATTAACTATAAATTAACCCTTTAGCTGCCATACACCAGTTTTGTTCCACCATCCTGCTGCTAAAAACCAGTTAACCCATTTTTTTGTTTTCTATCACTTTATTGCTAAAATATATTTCATCCTAAACTTGCTAAGAGTCAGTGCGCATCAAACATCCTATCCTCGAAATATATATTTTCTAGTGTCAATCAAAACCCCGTGGGAATTACCTCAGTCAACAACAAGCCATGAATAGATCTTGACTTACAGATGATATCACACTACTGAGCACAACATATGAACACACTTAAGAACAAATAACAAAACTATATAGTGTTGCGGAACAAATAGGCTTACAGATTAATATACAGAAAATGAAATTTATGGATTTCACAATACAACAAGAGTTGTGAAATCAAATAATCGAGAAATTGACAGTCTAAAACTTTACCTATCTAGACAGTAAAATATCAAATGATGGAAATGTGACAAAAGAAATAATGACATGCATATCGAGTGCAGCAATAAATTAGTTAACATTTGGCAAACAAAACCCTTATAGACACATGTCAAGATCAAACTTTTCAACTCCTGCATGATTCCTGTACTAATATACGGATGCTAAAGTTGGAAATCCACTCAAGCCATAGAAAAAAAAGATTAGATAATTTTGATAATAAATGTATACGAAAATCCTGAACATAGATTGGAAAAACGTTGTCACAAATGTATCAATAAGAGACTGTGTATCAACTATTATTAGAAGAAGATGGCAGTATTTAGGTCATGTGCTTAGAATAGAATTACCCACCAAGTTCTGTCATGTTCTGCGACAGGAAAACGAAAGCGTGGAAAACCCAAGACAACTCTATGAAGAACAACACCAAAGAACTACAAAAACTTTTAGCGAACTGCACGCCATGGAGAAACATATCTTCTGCCCTGTTTGCTGTCCTTGACACCAAAGGAACAAACTAACTAATCAAAAGTCAATATCGTGGGAGTTCTCTTATTTTTGTAAGACAGGAAAAGGATTCAGCAGATGTGGGGGGAGGGGTCATTGGGGAACAAATTTAGCGCAGCTGGGATCAGTTACTGAGAATAATGTAGAGCAAATAATGGATTCATCATAATGTGCCGTCTCTGTAATGAAGGTTGGCTGCAATAGACCTCCAACATCCTTTGTCTCTTGTTTTGATGGTGCACTCTGATAGACTGAAACATCACAATGTATGGTCCCCAGATTGAAACGTGACAATGTATGGTCCCCAGATTGAAATGTCAAAATGCATGATTCCCAGATTGAAATGTCACAATGCATGATTCCCAGATTGAAATGTCACAATGTATGATCCCCAGATTGAAACGTCACAATGTATGATCCCCAGATTGAAACATCATATTTTTATAATTAGTGAAAAAATAGAGTGATTGTGGACTGCAGTAAAACTGTGCACCAGTAAATATTGAAAGAAAATTTATTTATTTTTTAAATGGTTAAATAGCTGTTTTAACTAATCTGAAATCTAGTAATGGTCAACAACAACCTGACCACAGATACCCTCAACGAGATTCCCCCTATCCACCAACCAATCAGAAGACAGGGAAGAGAATGACAGAGACAAACACAAGGGAAACAGAGACAAGAACACTTGAAGATACAGATGAAAGGAGATCACAACAGTGGACATAGAGTGCAAGAGACTTAATGATTAGACATCCTGAGAACAGACACTAGAAACCAAGAAAAAACTTATAAGACAATGCAAGAAATATAGATTGAAACGTATATCACAAGACTGCAAAAAGTAGAATTATTAAAACAACTGTAAAAAATATATAATTAGACTTTGATAACAAGATTGACCACAGAGCAGAAGAAACATTGAACAAAAAAGATGTTGAAAAGACATTGAGGTTTATGTACAAATGTTAGCCTCATAAGTATTCCATCCCTCTCAATGAAACTGCAAGTCGCCTGTTGAGATTACAACTCACAGCACATAACTCTGTAGCTCTAAGTGATAATTCCAGGAATCTAAAAAAAATCTACTCTCTAAACAAAACATCAGAGTGGGATTCAGAGCTCTTGAGCATAAATGGATTAAGCACTTCAGCTGGAAGATCCCCCAAGAGGAAAAGAAACGAGCAATCTTATCGAGATATATCCTTAACTCTGAGATTACTAATCAAGAGGAGAAGAAACTACAAGTATGGTAACTAGCAATCTGGTCAAGATATAACCCTAACTCTGAGATAAGTAATTAGAATTATGACTGAACATTGGAATAGTCATTTTTATATCAATACCATAACGTCACATTGTATATCAGAATATGGGGGTATTACTCTTGTTTTTTTTAACCTCTTAACATCAAAGGTATACTTAAGAGTATATTGAAAAGCCACTGCCATTTTGCGGAGAGCCCCCTCTTCTTAGCTTCCCAGGTAAAAAAATCCGTCTGGATGCTTATATTAAGTATCCAGACAAATAGCTTCCCTGGGAAACTAAGAAGAAGATGATCTCAGCAACTAAGGGGTTAATATGATTTGCCAACCAACATTTTTATCACATGATTTGCCAACCAACATTTTTATCACATGATTTGCCAACCAACATTTTTATCACATGATTTGCCAACCAACATTTTTATCACATGATTTGCCAACCAACATTTTTAACACATGATTTGCCAACCAACATTTTTATCACATGATTTGCCAACCAACATTTTTATCACATGATTTGCCAACCAACATTTTTATCACATGATTTGCCAACCAACATTTTTATCATATGATTTGCCAACCAACATTTTTATCATATGATTTGCCAACCAACATTTTTATCACATGATTTGCCAACCAACATTTTTATCATATGATTTGCCAACCAACATTTTTATCACATGATTTGCCAACCAACATTTTTATCACATGATTTGCCAACCAACATTTTTATCACATGATTTGCCAACCAACATTTTTATCACATGATTTATTTGTGGCATTTTGTATAATTAATTGTCACAGTTTTAACATGACTGAGATAATAAAGCTATTATTTATACTTCAAGTCAACTTGACTATTCTTGTTGTACAAACTTGTCTGTTTTATTTATTATACTTCA
This sequence comes from Meghimatium bilineatum, assembly GCA_034231615.1. NCBI lineage: Eukaryota > Metazoa > Mollusca > Gastropoda > Stylommatophora > Philomycidae > Meghimatium > Meghimatium bilineatum. The sequence goes on along the minus strand of CM067318.1, from coordinate 42,332,136 downwards.
AGTCAACTTGACTATTCTTGTTGTACAAACTTGTCTGTTTTATTTATTATACTTCAAATAAACTTGACTATTCTCGTACAAACATATCTGGTTTGTTTATTATACTTCAAGTCAACTTGACAAGTACCGGTATTGGTATATAATCTTGTTGTATGAACTTGTCTGTTTTATTTATTATACTTCAAGTCAACTTGACTATTCTCATACAAACATATCTGCTTTGTTTATTATACTTCAAGTCAACTTGACAAGTACCGGTATTGGTGTATAATCTTGTTGTATGAACTTCACATGTTAAATATATTTCACCCAATAAACAAGATAATGCAGTAACATTGTAAACAAATGACAATACTAATTTTTCATTGAAGCATGTCATGACAATAGTGGTGTTCTATTCTCAAAGTAACTACACAGAAACTTGTAAAATACATCGTCCAAGTGTGCTCATTAACATATAGCACAACTTCAAAACTCTAGATAAGATGAGAATTATAGGTGTCGGTAGCCAGGTTGATAGCATTTCAAGTGGCGACAAAAGGACACACAAGTTTGGCCACGGTACCACTCAGATTAGTGACCAGCTTGCAATACTTATAAACAGGTTAGACTAGCTTATAGTACAAGCAATACTTATAAACAGGTTAGACCAGCTTGCAGTACATGCAGTGCTTATAAACAAGTTAGACCAGCTTGCAGTACAAGTAATACTTATAAACAGGTTAGACCAGCTTGCAGTATAAGCAATACTTATAATAAACAGATTACAATGTATGCCTGACTTATTAGCAATATGGCTATTGATGCGATTCAGTAGAATTTGTAAACAGCCTCAATGTATTAGTTACAACCGCCAAAGTCAGATATGTTTGATCATTGGTGCAAATAATATGGCACACAATATCCACTATCTTACTTGAAATCTTGTAGCGTCATTATCTGTCTAAATGTGTGTTTTTTTTAAAACTTTCTTTCATACATGTAGACTCCAGTATATCCATTGCTTTCAGAATAAGCCTTCCAGACTTAGGGGATCGGGTTTGTACGTAACAGGCATCCAATCTCATGAAAGTCTACAGCTTTTTGATAATTCTTGAGACTAACGGGAATTGAACCAGTCCGTTCTACGGCACCAAATCGCCTAGCAACAATTGCACACGCGTTTTTCAGTACTTGACTAACCGCATCTCCAAAAAAGATGCGATTTCATCAAGCCATTCAAATCGTGCACACAAAGTCACCCGAACGGACCAATCGAGACAAGGACTATTACAACAACAACAAACATCCTGTACAGGTATTGAAATATCCTCAGTAACAACAAACACATAACATAATATCCGTATTAGTTATACAAGGGCCGATAGGTCTTCTTGTAAACATGGATAACATATATAGACAATATATATTCTATATTGTTCTACATTATTATGTTCTATATTATTCTATACAGTGCCGTAGAACGGACTGGTTCAATTCCCGTTAGTCTCAAGAATTTTTAAAAATTGTCCTCTGGCTTCCTACTTAAATTTACTTGTATAAAACTATTTGATAGTACAGTGTAACCCAATTATAAGAACGGGGTCCAGACTAACAAAATATATATGTAGTAAGTTTGCTCTATACAGTACAGTGGAACCCAGTTATAAGAACCGGGTCCAGACTAACAAAATATATATGTAGTAACAGAAGTTTGCTCTATACAGTAGTGGAATACCGCTATAGTGCATTATTTTATAAAACATTTCCCTATATAACAACACTTTTTAAAATCCTCTAATTGTATCTATTTTATGTTTTGTTTACTGTATATAACGAATTCTGTTATTACATATTTCGAAGGTCCGGACCAAGTTGTTATAAAGGGTTACCTCTGTAGAAACAATACAGAATAAATATAATTGTGGATCTTGAAATGTGGTGTTAAATAGAAAAATATGTTATAGAGGGATCCCACCTTATCAATGTTGATAATTGTTTACCACACAACCCAATTACTATATGGATACAATATGGTAATATAGTCGCTATTGTTGTTGGCAATATACCGAAGAAATATTTGGTATTCTCCCTGGCATAGTGGTCCACATACTAGAGGTGTCCATATCGCCTCTGTCCACATCCTAAAGATGTCCTTATCGCATGTGTCTATGTCCTAAATGTGTCATCGTCTATGTCCATGTCCTAGAGATGTCCTTATCGCCTATGTCCACGTTGTGTACCAATGAAAGAAGTCTGCTACTTTTCATACAAAAATAGCACAATGTTAGTTGAAGACCTGTGCTCTTAAGGGAAATGAAAGAAGCAAAGGAATAGAGGACTGACTTATTACTTGGTTTCCCCGTATATAGTTTGTCAATCTCAACGAAGCAATACTCCGTCTGTCGACAGTACCACTGGTAGCACGTAACTTCGGTAACTCAAGCAAGTTTACCTTTATAAACAACACAACGCAAGCCAGTTTTGAACAAAAACCTCTTGAGCACAATGCTAACACTGCGTCATGAAGATCCCCTGCCATTTGAAAGTTAAATATTATAGCGAAGACAGTTCTAAGCATAAATTATCACCCCCTAACTAAACTCGATCAAATCATCCAGTTTATATCTTGTCATTTGTGACAAACAGAAATTATCACCCCCTAACTAAACTCGATCAAATCATCCACTGTTTATATCTTGTCATTTGTGACAAACAGACATTATCACCCCTAGCATACACTCGATCAAAACTTCCACTGATAATCTTCTGTCATTTGTGATACAAACATAAATTATCCCTCCCCCCCCCCCCCCCCCCAGTATAAACTCAATCAAACCTTTCACTACCTACATCTTCTGTCATTTGTGAGACAAACAGAACACAATTCTTTTCTCACTCTCTCGTTTATTACACCATTTCTTCGGTCATTCGCTAGACAATTGTTATTTTACGCCTTAAACCACTAAATCATCAACCAAACTGGCTTTGTTGGCGATAAGGTGGACACGCTAGTAGCATATTGATTACTTTGGCAGGATTAAACTTTCAGCAGACGGCAAATACGTGTTTTCAGTAGCGTTGTTTGTGTGAGGACAGGGTTAACTAAGAGCATCACCGCGTCCGGTTCCTGTTTGATTAGCGTGACCTGAAAGTGAAACATAATAAGGCGCAATTAATTCTTGAAGAACGCAACTTATAACACAAGCTGGATCCAATGTTCGTTCTGCCGAATACGGTTGTGTCAGGTCATTTGTCGCAAATATAACGTCGACACAACGCATTTCCATTCTCTGAATTACATCCCGCTGGAAATCTAGTAGGACCATTGTCCTGATACAAAAGAGATCCATAGAACGCCGAAGAAGAAGAATGTTGCTGACACTGTATGTGTTTCAAACTGTATAATATGTCCTTGTCACTAGAGGTGAAGTAAAACAATAACTGACTGGGACACTGAGCTTATATACTTTTAGATGTCTGACAGAATGTCAAGCTAATCATTTCTGGGAATGCCCCGTGTGCAGTGAAGTTGGTTTCTAATCAAGAATTAAGAGATGGGGAAGAGAGAGAGAGAGAGAGCTACATAATCCCGATTCTAACATAACACCGATTCTAACATAACATATATTCTAACATAACACCGATTCTAACATAACATATATTCTAACATAACATATATTCTAACATAACACCGATTCTAACATAACACCGATTCTAACATAACATATATTCTAACATAACACCGATTCTAACATAACATATATTCTAACATAACACCGATTCTAACATAACATATATTCTAACATAACACCGATTCTAACATAACATATATTCTAACATAACATATATTCTAACATAACATATATTCTAACATAACATATATTCTAACATAACACCGATTCTAACATAACATATATTCTAACATAACACCGATTCTAACATAACATATATTCTAACATAACATATATTCTAACATAACATATATTCTAACATAACATATATTCTAACATAACACCGATTCTAACATAACATATATTCTAACATAACATGTATTCTAACATAACATATATTCTAACATAACACCGATTCTAACATAACATATATTCTAACATAACACCGATTCTAACATAACATATATTCTAACATAACACCGATTCTAACATAACATATATTCTAACATAACATATATTCTAACATAACATATATTATAACATAACATATATTCTAACATAACATATATTATAACATAACATATATTCTAACATAACATATATTCTAACATAACACCGATTCTAACATAACATATATTCTAACATAACACCGATTCTAACATAACATATATTCTAACATAACATATATTCTAACATAACACCGATTCTAACATAACACCGATTCTAACATAACATATATTCTAACATAACATATATTCTAACATAACATATATTCTAACATAACACCGATTCTAACATAACATATATTCTAACATAACACCGATTCTAACATAACATATATTCTAACATAACACCGATTCTAACATAACACCGATTCTAACATAACATATATTCTAACATAACATATATTCTAACATAACATATATTCTAACATAACATATATTATAACATAACATATATTCTAACATATAGATGTGAGTCTTGGACAATAAAGACAAAGTAGTGGAAAGTAATATGATTCTACAGAAGAATGATGAGAGTAACATGGACAACTAGAATGAATAACCAAGAAGTTCTGAAAGAATCAAATACGAAACGGCTGGGAGGGGGGGGGGGGGTACTTAATAATTTTAGACAGAAATGTTATTTAGTTTTTGACACGTTTTGAGACAAGAATGTTTGGAGAACATGCAAGATAGAAGGCAAGAAAGACAGAGGATGACAACGCGATATAATATTAAATAGTTTGACAAAGTGTCATGGCAAAGAGTCAACAACGATCCTGATTTTTTTTTTTTAAATACTGGAAGTAGAGAACTTTTGATATCCCTGATCGCCAGTCGGTACGGCACATGATGATGATATGTTTCAAATATTTAAGTGCTTAGTCATTTATGCCATGTGCTTAAATCAGACGAGAACGGATTTACACACCAAACTCTGTCATTGTCTACAACAGTTAAAAACGAAAACGTGGGAGACTCAGGACAACACTGCAAAGAACAATCAAGAACGAGGCAATAACAATGGGTATTAACACCACCCAAGAATACAAAAACATTTCAGCGAACCGTAAAGCATGAAGAAATATAACGTCTGCTCTATATGCCGCCCTTGGCACCAAAAGAAAAAAAAATCACTAACTTTAGTGTGTAAGCAATCAAGAAATCAACACATGGGATTTTTTGGCGGCAAAACCTCGCAGATGTAGGTCTACATTTGTTGTTTGCAACCTCTAGACATTGCAAACTTGAATCACATAGAGTAGAACTGTGACCAATGGACAACAGAAGACCTTTGCGCAGGGTGTGTTTCCGGTAAGTAACGCCACGACGCAAGGTCCCCTTGCGTACATGTGAATGCATGCAACTGACTTGTTGCCATAATAATTAATTGCAAAATCGCCCGTGTGTTGCCAGGACCCGAAAGGTGAGCAAAGAATAGCAACACTGTTTACCTTCCACACATATCGTAAAAGGCGACTAAGGAGGTTATAGGATGAAGTTGGCTGTCCCATCCCATATAGGGTCAGTGCTAAGTCGGATAGGCCTATGTCAGGCCCAAAGGCACAGAAATCGCAGCAATGCTGTAAACCATAACATAACGCATTCCGTTCTCCGGACTACATCCTGCTAATCTGCAAGAGTTTGAGAACGAACGCAGAAGAAGAAGAATTGCAAAATAACATAATACAGTAACTACCAGTGTAGAAATATACCCATATATAGGCCTACTCATTCTAGAACAGTTAACAAGTTTTTAACTACTAAAAAATATATTATGATTTGCGATGTGTAGGCCCCTATGTCACCTTATCATGTTTTTAGTGGGATATTTCCCCAAATAATGTGTTATACATATTCATGTTACGAAAAACACTTACCTTACCTATGAATAAAAATATATGAAAAAGTATATAAAAATATACAATAAAACTACACAGGACAAATCTCAACGTATCGGTCCAAATGGGACCTTTTTCAAGAGACAAATAACTTATAAACTAAACAATAATAAACAAAATAGATGACTGAAATTTTGTTTATTATTTTGTTTATTTTGCCTATTTTGTTGTTTACTATTGTTTAGCATATAAGTTATTTGTCTCTTGTAAAAGGTCCCATTTGGACCGATACGTTGAGATTTGTCATGTGTAGTTTTATTGTATGTTTTTTTATATACTTTTTTTATATATTTTTATTCATAGGTACGGTAAGTGTTTTTAATAACCAGTTTAATTCATTTTGCTTTACTATTTGTTGGTTCGGTTACTGCGGCATCCTTCACTTTGTCGGGGACACCCTCCGACCATTTGGTTATTTACATTCATGTTACGAATTGTGTCATTAATCATTTAATAAGTATTTCTAAAGTAGGTATTATATATGAAAATGTTTGGCAATGAATTATCTATATGCCTATCTATATAATAGTTGAACGTGTTTCTGTTATAAAAGTGATATATAAATTATAAAGTGATATATAAATTATAAAGTGATATACTAAATGTGAGTGACAAAATATATTTGACAAAATCTGAAAAAAATGTGCCCTTATAAAATGTTAAATGTTGATTTTAATTAATTGTATGCATCATAACAATTGTTGGTCAGCAAACTGCTATATATTATTAATACATTCATATACACACATTCAAGGAAAGTTTCACAAGTTTTAACTAATAAAAATATATTAATATTTGCAATGTGCATGTCTTGTTATCATTTTTAGAGTTATTTAAAAAAAACTAAGGTGTTATATGCCTGCCCAATCATGCCTCTGATGTAGTCATTATTTCTCAAATATTTCTAGAAAGATGGTCTAAAATGCATGAAAATGTTCAGGGATTAACATTGTGTGTTCTTACAATGATTAAACATAATGATAATGTTAATATTCTAACGTTTGTTTTGTTTGTTTGAGAACGCTAGCAATTGCGAGCGACTATAACTATGCGAACCATAGCTTCCTTCACTTGTTATATCACAACTAAAACCAAGGTTGCCATAGCTTCCTGCACTTGTTATATCACAACTAAAATCAATGTTGCCAAAGTTTCCTGCACTTGTTATATCACAACTAAAACCAATGTTGCCATAGCTTCCTGCACTTGTTATATCACAACTAAAACCAATGTTGCCATAGCTTCTTGCACTTGTTATATCACAACTAAAACCAATGTTGCCATAGCTTCTTGCACTTGTTATATCACAACTAAAACCAATGTTGCCATAGTTTCCTCATACGTGTCATCACGAATAACACCAGAACATTATTTTATAGATTTCTCCCTCCCCCAACTATTAAAGTGCACCAAAGAGGAGCAATTTTCTATATAAATACATAAAGGAATGAAAGTCCGGTGAGATGAAGTGTGTCTGTCAATCCAACAAATGTATGAATGAAAAGTCCAGTGAGATGAAATGTGCCAGTCAATCAAACACGTGTATGAATCAAGGTCCAGTATAGTGATGTATGCTTGTGACTTCATCAAATGAGTGAATGAAGCAAGAAAGTTCAGAACGGCGTGAATTTTGTAGCAGATTTTTCATCTTATTCATCGTTCATTCTCAAACTCCCGTTGGATCTCTCTTGTAGCAGGACATTCTCAAACTCCCGTTGGATCTCTCTTGTAGCAGGACATTCTCAAACTCCCGTTGGATCTCTCTTGTAGCAGGACATTCTCAAACTCCCGTTGGATCTCTCTTGTAGCAGGACATTCTCAAACTCCCGTTGGATCTCTCTTGTAGCAGGACATTCTCAAAGTCCCGTTGGATCTCTCTTGTAGCAGGACATTCTCAAACTCCCGTTGGATCTCTCTTGTAGCAGGACATTCTCAAAGTCCCGTTGGATCTCTCTTGTAGCAGGACATTCTCAAACTCCCGTTGGATCTCTCTTGTAGCAGGACATTCTCAAACTCCCGTTGGATCTCTCTTGTAGCAGGACATTCTCAAACTCCCGTTGGATCTCTCTTGTAGCAGGACATTCTCAAACTCCCGTTGGATCTCTCTTGTAGCAGGACATTCTCAAACTCCCGTTGGATCTCTCTTGTAGCAGGACATTCTCAAAGTCCCGTTGGATCTCTCTTGTAGCAGGACATTCTCAAACTCCCGTTGGATCTCTCTTGTAGCAGGACATTCTCAAACTCCCGTTGGATCTCTCTTGTAGCAGGACATTCTCACACTCCCGTTGGATCTCTCTTGTAGCAGGACATTCTCAAACTCCCGTTGGATCTCTCTTGTAGCAAGACATTCTCAAACTCCCGTTGGATCTCTCTTGTAGCAGGACATTCTCAAACTCCCGTTGGATCTCTCTTGTAGCAGGACATTCTCAAACTCCCGTTGGATCTCTCTTGTAGCAGGACATTCTCAAACTCCCGTTGGATCTCTCTTGTAGCAGGACATTCTCAAACTCCCGTTGGATCTCTCTTGTAGCAGGACATTCTCAAACACCCGTTGGATCTCTCTTGTAGCAGGACATTCTCAAACTCCCGTTGGATCTCTCTTGTAGCAGGACATTCTCAAACTCCCGTTGGATCTCTCTTGTAGCAGGACATTCTCAAACTCCCGTTGGATCTCTCTTGTAGCAGGACATTCTCAAACTCCCGTTGGATCTCTCTTGTAGCAGGACATTCTCAAACTCCCGTTGGATCTCTCTTGTAGCAGGACATTCTCAAAGTCCCGTTGGATCTCTCTTGTAGCAGGACATTCTCAAACTCCCGTTGGATCTCTCTTGTAGCAGGACATTCTCAAACTCCCGTTGGATCTCTCTTGTAGCAGGACATTCTCAAACTCCCGTTGGATCTCTCTTGTAGCAGGACATTCTCAAAGTCCCGTTGGATCTCTCTTGTAGCAGGACATTCTCAAACTCCCGTTGGATCTCTCTTGTAGCAGGACATTCTCAAACTCCCGTTGGATCTCTCTTGTAGCAGGACATTCTCAAACTCCCGTTTGATCTCTCTTGTAGCAGGACATTCGCAAACTCCCGTTGGATCTCTCTTTTAGCAGGACATTCTCAAACTCCCGTTTGATCTCTCTTGTATCAGGACATTCTCAAACTCCCGTTGGATCTCTCTTGTAGCAGGACATTCTCAAACTCCCGTTTGATCTCTCTTGTAGCAGGACATTCGCAAACTCCCGTTGGATCTCTCTTTTAGCAGGACATTCTCAAACTCCCGTTGGATCTCTCTTGTAGCAGGACATTCTCAAACTCCCGTTTGATCTCTCTTGTAGCAGGACAATTTTTAGCAGGATATAGTACAGAGAATGTTTTCTCTGTAACATATATTTGTATATTATATATATTTATATATATATATATTTGTAAATTTATATTTGTGTCAATGGCCCCCAAACATCCGTATTCGGCGGTAAGGTTATTCTTAAAACTATTAAAAGAATGTTGAAAGAGACAATGTCTATCTTATATCTATCTATCTATCTATTCGATAAACCATTTATTGCCTTTCAGCGTCAGGAGTAGAAGAGTTCTCTGGAGATAGTCCTCGTGTGTGCTGAGTATATTGTGGAATTTCTCGCCTCTTTTTTTCGGTGGTCCATCATTTTCGATGTCGGCCTCTAGCGCTGCCTTCACTGTATCTGTGTAGCATAGCTTGCTGTGGTATGCTGTCTGGTGGTAGTCTGCTGATGTGTGCAAACCATTTGATCTGTTTTCTCTTAATATACTCCAAGATTGGTGCGGTGCCGGTTCTTTGTCGAATGTCTTCATTTCTCGCTCTGTCTCTTACCGATATTCCTAAGATTCTGCGTAAGCATACCATTTCAGCTGTCACTAGTTTACGTTTGTCATGTACTGTCGTTGTCGATGTTTGGTATTGGTAACACGGCGTTGGCATAATAATCATTTTGAATAGTGTTATTTTGGTGTTTAAATCTACATTTTTGTTTCTGAAGGTTAGTGTCATTTGCCCTAAGGCTTGGCATGCTTTACTACATCTAATGTGTATTTCTTTACTGCTCTTGCCGTCTGTTGTTATAATAGTCAGTTAGTTATTCCTCTAGGCCCAAAGACTGCACATAGGACGGATGTCATAGATTTCCATGTCTCTCTTTATTGCAATTTGCTTTAGATCTTCATTATTTCTTATACCGATGGTGAAACGTTCTCTTGTAATAGTTTCTTTTGGTCTTCCTCGTTTTCTCTTGCCCTTTGGTGACCACATCAAAGCTTGACAGAATGTTAATTCAGAGACGCTTTCTAATATAGGTGGATACATATTATTGTTTTGATTCTTGTCTGACAACTGTATTTGATTTTAAGTCTGACCAACGTATGTTCAGTAGCCTTCTAAGACATTTATTTTCAAAGGTGTTTAGTCATTGTTCTAAGTTAGATGTTGCTCTCCAACTTTCGCATTCTGGTAACTTTGCAAATTCTTCGTTAACATCCTGGATATATTTTTCACGCATGTTTAGTTCTAATTTCTTTATATCTAGTTGCCCCTGGTGCTTTGTGCTTCTCTTGTGCTTGATTTTTTTCGCTGCTTGTTTTGACCGTTATTATTACTGCCTTATGATCAGTGTCTACACACATGTTATGTATTACTCGTGCGTCGTTATTTTTCGTCTATTGTTTCTTTTGTGAGTATAAAGTCTATCTTGTTCTTGCATTCCCGGCTTTTCCATTTATACCATGTAAAAAAGTAAAGTAACCCATAGCATTTATTAATGCCGTAGGGGTGTGAGATGTTAGCGATCTCAGATTTCACAGGCTCTCACAGCTGGGGAATGAACCCAGGATCACTCATATGCGAAGCCAGTGCGCTAACCACTGCGCTAACGCGGCTCCCTTATAGCAGTTATAAAAAGTGTACCATGTATACACTTGTGACTGTCTATGTTTAAAGAAGTTTTATCGTTATACAGAGATTGTGCTAGATGCATGTATCTATTAATTTATAACCATTGTCGTTTATCGTGTGTTGCCGAAGGGTCCTTTATATTCCTCTATTCCTTCTCTATTATGCAAGATGTTTGTTGGCATCTCCCAAAATATAGGGTAGCCGGGGGCAATGATGCGCGTTTTTCACTTTTTTCCGTATTCTGACAAATAGACTTAACTATGAAAGACCAAACTAGCAGCAGTGTGTAGCTTATCCATCCATCTAACAATCGTCAGGGTATTTACAACATATAATCACGTTTAGTCCGTAGAATGAGATTTTATGAACATGAGTATAATCCCACCTTTGCCCCAATTTCTGGGCAAAAATTTAATTTAAAAAAAAAAACAAATTTAATACAGAGAATGGGTGCTTAGATCCGTTTAAAACTATGACAACGTGTTGGAGAGCTCCATACAGCGTTTGACTATAATTTCAACTATCTATGAATAGCGGAGGTCGTTCATCTATGATCAGCAGAGATCGTACAACTATGACAGGCAGAGATCGTGCAACTATGACCGGCGGTAATTATGCATCTATGACTGGCGGAGATTGTGCATCTATGACTGGCGGAGATTGTGCATCTATGACTGGCGGAGATTGTGCATCTATGACCGGCGGTAATTATGCATCTATGACTGGCGGAGATTGTGCATCTATGACTGGCGGAGATTGTGCATCTATGACTGGCGGAGATTGTGCATCTATGAATAGCAGAGATTGTGCATCTATGACTGGCGGAGATTGTGCATCTATGACTGGCGGAGATTGTGCATCTATGACCGGCGGTAATTATTCATCTATGACTGGCGGAGATTTTGCATCTATGAATAGCGGAGATTGTGCATCTATGACTGGCGGAGATTGTGCATCTATGACTGGCGGAGATTCTGCATCTATGACTGGCGGAGATTGTGCATCTATGACTGGCGGAGATTGTGCATCTATGACCGGCGGTAATTATGCATCTATGACTGGCGGAGATTGTGCATCTATGACTGGCGGAGATTGTGCATCTATGAATAGCAGAGATTGTGCATCTATGACTGGCGGAGATTGTGCATCTATGACTGGCGGAGATTGTGCATCTATGACTGGCGGAGAACGTGCATCTATGACTGGCGGAGATTGTGCATCTATGACTGGCGGAGATTGTGCATCTATGACTGGCGGAGATTGTGCATCTATGACCGGCGGTAATTATGCATCTATGACTGGCGGAGATTGTGCATCTATGACTGGCGGAGATTGTGCATCTATGAATAGCAGAGATTGTGCATCTATGACTGGCGGAGATTGTGCATCTATGACTGGCGGAGATTCTGCATCTATGACTGGCGGAGATTGTGCATCTATGACTGGCGGAGATTGTGCATCTATGACTGGCGGAGATTGTGCATCTATGACTGGCGGAGATTGTGCATCTATGACTGGCGGAGATTGTGCATCTATGACCGGCGGTAATTATGCATCTATGACTGGCGGAGATTGTGCATCTATGACTGGCGGAGATTGTGCATCTATGAATAGCAGAGATTGTGCATCTATGACTGGCGGAGATTGTGCATCTATGACTGGCGGAGATTGTGCATCTATGACTGGCGGAGAACGTGCATCTATGACTGGCGGAGATTGTGCATCTATGACTGGCGGAGATTGTGCATCTATGACTGGCGGAGATTGTGCATCTATGACCGGCGGTAATTATGCATCTATGACTGGCGGAGATTGTGCATCTATGACTGGCGGAGATTGTGCATCTATGAATAGCAGAGATTGTGCATCTATGACTGGCGGAGATTGTGCATCTATGACTGGCGGAGATTGTGCATTTATGACTGGCGGAGAACGTGCATCTATGACTGGCGGAGATTGTGCATCTATGAATAGCCGGGAACGTGCATTTATGTATAGCGGGGATCGTGCATCTATTATCTGCGGAGGTCGTACAGCTATGACCCGTGAAGATTGTGCAGCTATAACCGATAGGGATCGTGCAACTATGAATAGCGGAGAACGTGCATCTATTATCGGCGGAGACCGTACAACTATGATCCGTGGAGATTGTGCATCTGTGATCGGAAGGGATTGTGCATCTATAGCAGCGACTGCTTCATTTTCAGTCAGTGGCATCATTTTCTCAATTTTCCGTTTGTAATTCCTAAAAAGAAACATAACGTGACAATAAAATATTGGTTTAAATATTTGGCAACATGAGGGGGAAGTGACTGGGGCAAACATGCGCAGTCAGTCAGCAGCGCATGTTTGCCCCGTCAGTGTGCGCGGCGTTACCCCAAAATCACACTGTTCACAATTTTTATAAAATATCATGAAAACAAAAATTATCTTGACAATGTAACATGCTTAATAACTTAACAATATAATATAGTTTTCAGTTCAGACATGTAAAATAACATGACAGTAATGAAACAGAGGACAAAGAGTGAGAAGTGGAAAAAAAGTTAGATCAAGAACGTTAAAAAATGAATTTACCTCATAGCTCAAAAATGACCTGCCAGAGACCGATGAAAATTCGCTGTGCGACAGAAACGGATGTTAGCGTCCGGCGTGGTCACGTTGTTTGCGGGAAAAACCCATAGTTCCGGAAAAAAACGACTGCGAATCTTTGCCCCCAGCGCATCTTTACCCCTGGCTACCCTATAGGTCATCTTCATTGTTGCTGTTATTTATTAATTTGTTTACATCCTCAAAAAATTTCTCTCTTTCGTGTTCGCTGTTTAGTGTGTTACATGGGGCATAGTCCTGAATAAATGATGTGTTTTCATGGTCTATTGTAATCGTGACCGATATTGTTCGTTCATTCTGGTGTGTAACTCGAACTATATTTTTGGCGTAAGTCTAGTCTACAATAATGCCCACCACGTGAGATGCTCTCAATACTGGGTTAACATCGATGTATAGGACAGTGTAATTTTGATAAAGCTTCATGCAACCCCTGTCTTTAATCCTAGTATCTGATATTCCTAGTTTTGATCTTTCTCCATTTCATCTTTCAGGTCTTGCTTCTTATTTGTTATTCCACAGATGTTGATTGTGCCGAATTTGATGGTTTGTTTACGTTTGATGTTTACAGACATCTCCTGAGAACTCTTCATTGTTTCCTACTAGCGATATTACTTAGTAATAATTCTACACTGCCGGGTCGCTAATCCAGTTACAGTGTCGTTTTAGTGATTCTAAATGGTTAAGCCGTGTTCTAATCTATCCCATTCAGAAAAGAAATCACATGGTCCCTCTAGAAAGGCTCAGAAACATAAACTTTGCTTCCTTTTCGGCAAGCAGAGATGGCAAACCGCCATCTCCCCCCATTGACAGGAAGTTGCGATAATGTATATCTGCAACAATTTATAGAAATTAGACTGTGGAGCAGGTGCACCCTCTCTGGAAAGATTAACCAGACGTACCCACAACCTACAACTTACTAGAACAGAACTTATGTACTCACAAATGGCTGACGGAATGGCAAGTAGAGCACTTATGGGAACGCCCTTGTAAGTTATGTTTGTCTCTAATCAAGAATCAAGTTTATTATTTGATGTTTTCTTGTGTCCGGTATTAGTGCATAGGCCTATAGTCATTTTTATTAAGTCTGACTGGCGAGGAAAAATTTCTTGCCCGATCTGATTGATCTCACACCTGCTCTAGACATGTGAGCTAACACAACAAACAAAATTCTTGCGCAGGGTTGCCATAATCGGAAATTTTGTGTTTATCATCATCATCAATTGCGGTGTCTACAACAGACCATCTCTAACAGACCTGGTGTAACATCCCCTGTATTTTGTTTTGGTGGTGCACTCTACTAGACTGTAACCTGTCCATCTTGTAACGTTACTCTCCCACTTGTATCTCTGCCTATCTCTTGCTCGCTTCCCTTTGACTTTACCATCAAGTAAGGTCTTCAACAAGATGTCATGTCTTTTAATGAACTTATGGGAATTCATGAAAATAAAAATAATAAATTTATGTGAATTTATGAAAATAAAAATAATAAATTTATGTGAATTTATGAAAATAAAAATAATAAATGTATGTGAATTTATGAAATAAAAATAATGTATGATAAAATTAAGTTTATGAGCAAATTTCTCAAATCTGGTTATTTTTAAAAGCTACACACCATGAAATTTTGTGTGTGCCATTTTTGGACTTTAAAAAAAATAATTTATTAACCAAATTTTCTTGTTCAAGTTTAGCTAAAAATAGTGTGTGACTTTCATTTGTTGATTTCAACTAGTTAGGTACAATTCCCTGTTGTGGAGAGATATTTCATTACCTTTCTGTGAAAAAATCGCTACGTGAGGGTTTAAATGTCACCCTTTGGCTAAATTCCTAGTACTAAATGTCATGTTCTGATTTGACTAGGGGGAAGGGAGGGTCTTAAAACATTCCAACCCGTCTCCACACTATTTCTATGGGCTTGATCGTTGGATCATCATCATACCAGAAACGTCTATAGTTACTCCGATCTCCCCTTGAGTTCAATAACCTATCACCTTGATGATAATGATGATGATGGTGTTCCTCCGCAATCGAAGATGAGCTTGCCATGAAAAACAATAAAAATGTGGTGAACAAGTAGGAAAAAACAAAAACATTCGTGATTCTCTAATTTGGTTCTGGTTTGTAAGTTTGTAGATGTCCGATGAGTCCGATTCGTGTCTGGAACGTTATATTACACTGCATGCAGGAGTGTAGATGGTCCGGAATATGAGAGTTTTCGGATGTGTTCTTCCGCTTCCGTCATTTGTAAATTTTCCGCAGTGTTCTCTTTTTCAAATTCAGTGATGCCAGCAGTGATCTGGGTGCGCTAAGCTGAGCGATCAAGGGCTGTATCCCAGATCTATGCTGCAGTGATAGAGAAAGTTCTTTATGTGATCTCTGAAACGCTTTTTCTGCCTTCCGCTTGAATGTTTACCATGGCACAGCTCCCCATAGAATAATATATTTGGAAGCCGCTTGTCTGGCATACGGTGGATGTGGCTAGTCCAGCAGAGTTGGGACCGAGTCAACAGGGCATGGATAATTTTCATACTGGACTTTTGAAGGATTTCCGCGTCCAGCATTACACGATTGACAAACATTCTCTTAATCCCACAGTAACACGTAATTCTGGCAAACACCATTACATTGTTCACAACATTCTCTTAATCCCACAGTAACATGTAATTCTGGCAAACACCATTACATTGTTCACAACATTCTCTTAATCCCACAGTAACATGTAATTCTGGCAAACTCCATTACACTGTTCGCAAAATTCTCTTAATCCCACAGTAACACTTAATTCTGGCAAACACCATTACACTGTTCGCAAAATTCTCTTAATCCCACAGTAACATGTAATTCTGGCAAACACCATTACACTGTTCGCAAAATTCTCTTAATCCCACAGTAACACTTAATTCTGGCAAACACTATTACACTGTTCGCAAAATTCTCTTAATCCCACAGTAACATGTAGTTCTGGCAAACACCATTACACTGTTCGCAAAATTCTCTTAATCCCACAGTAACATGTAATTCTGGCAAACACCATTACATTGTTCACAACATTCTCTTAATCCCACAGTAACATGTAATTCTGGCAAACTCCATTACACTGTTCGCAAAATTCTCTTAATCCCACAGTAACACTTAATTCTGGCAAACACCATTACACTGTTCGCAAAATTCTCTTAATCCCACAGTAACATGTAATTCTGGCAAACACCATTACACTGTTCGCAACATTCTCTTAATCCCACGGTAAAACACTTATTACTTGCAACCACCATTACACGGTTTACAAACATTCTTTTAATCCAACGGTAACGATTATTTCTGGCAGCAATGCATTTCAATTTCAGTTCCATTATTCTGGACTGTAACTAATTTATAAACAACGTCTCTTCTACTCATGTATAAATGTCGAATGAAGAGTTTAGCAAGTGACATATTCTTTCCACAACGTTGCCTTTGTTGTGGATACTCTGAACTCCTCTCTGTCCCGGGCAAGCAGGCCTGCATTGGCCAGAAATATGTACATACATTCTTCGATGTCGCTGGTCCATCGTCTTCTTGGTATTCCTCTTCTTCTCTCGTCAGGCACTCTGCCCTTCAGAACCAACCTGTCGATACACTCACGTCGTTTAACGTGTCCAAAATACTGTAGCTTCCTTCGTATGTAGGTATGTAGAAGCCACTCTCCATTTAGTTGCAATAATTTCATTACTTCTTCTTCTTCAGCGTTCACTCTCAAATAACCACAACGAATATTTTGTGTGATTTCCGCCGGGGAGCGTGAAGTACGCAGTGCTGCAAGTTCCACAGTAGAACTGTAATTATTTGCACCCCGGCTGGCCACTTGTGGTCAGGACGTCCGAGGTCCAGCACATCCGTTTTCGTCATTCATTTATTTCGGGTTTGGTCCCTAATTTCAAAACTTCTATGTACTTTTTTTTTCTCTGTTCATGATAGGGCCTGCCTATTCGTAGGATCTTTCTGTAGCACTTCATTTCAAATGAAGCGTACATGAATCATATATGCCTATGTATTTGATCATACTTTTCTCATCATATCTAAATGAAATCTTTGTTATTAGAGTGAGACTTGAGACAGCAAACAAACAGAAGACATTTTCATGGTAGAAAAAAAGCATTAGATAATAGTTGGGACATTAATTGAACTGAATATTCAATTACTACATAGCAAAAAGATGTATAATTTTACTATATACAAAACTAACTCTACCATAAATATTTCCAATAATATGGCAACCCTGTTCTGGCGTTAGTCCTACATGTGGCATTGTTTTTATCGCCCTATCCCCGAGGCCCTCTTTTAAAAAAAGGTGAATTCCATCGCTTAAATTGTGAGGGGAGATCAAAGAGTGACACTTGTCCACTGCCTCATTGAATGCTCTCACATATTTTACCGTTCAGGAACAAACGCACCAATTTCTGCTTACAACGCGCGCCCGGTGCACACAGTTTATTACAAATGGTTAAACTTGTTTTAAAAATTCGATCCACATGACATTTGCTTGGAGACTGAACGTAAGATTGTCTCTTGCCTTGGTGTGTGTTTGATTTTAAGACTGAGGATTTTGCTACTGCTTTGTAGTTAACACAATCATTGGAAGACTTGAAAAGGTGTTCTCATGTTTTCATAGACATTGCTGTTTCATTGGCAGCAATACATGGTTCATGAGATTTATTTATAATTGCTGTGAAACGTAAATTATATTTCCAGGTTGGTGAATTAATCATGTATTTTTGTTTTCTTTATTTGTTTTCTTTTTGCATTATACCTATTTATTCCTTGCAGCATCAGGGGGTAGAAGAATTATCTGAAGATGAATTTTGTTTGTGCTTCATATATGTTTGTTTTCGTTGACTCCTTTATTTCTGTAATCCATCGTTTGCAAAGTCTGCCCCTGACTTTGTATCCATCGTATCTGTATAGTTATGATTTTTTAGGGGCACTGTCTGATGGTAGTCTGGAAGCATGTGACTTCCACTTAAGTTGTTGTCTTCTGATGTAATCCAGGATTGACATTATGTTTGTTACTCTTCTGATGTTTTCATGCAGGATTCTGTTTCTTAATGTTACTCTGAGAATTCTACGTATTATGGCTTTTGTTATTACTGTCCATGTTTGACATTGGTAGCATGGTGATGGTATGATGATCGTTTTTATAGTACAGTTTTGTTTTCCATGTTCACGCTTATTTTTGAAAATAGGAGGCATCTGCTCTAAGATCTTGTAGGCTATTTTGCATCTATTTTGGATTTGTTTTGTGTTTTCCCATTTGATGATATGATAAACAACCTTAGATATGCAGAAGACACTGTTCTTTTGGCAGAAAGTGAACATGAACTACAAAGACTAATAGATCAAGTCGATAAATCAAGTAATGAATATGGACTGGATATAAATATCCAAAAAACAAACACCATGATAATCAGCAAAGACACAGAAGAACAGGAGCTAAACATAAACATACATGGAGAGAAACTACAACAAGTAAAACAGTATCGATATCTTGGACACATAGTCACAAATGATGGCAGATGTAAAACAGACATTAAAATGAGAATAGGAATGGCTAAAAGTACCTTCAATGACATGAGGAAAATTATTAATATCTAAACAAATTACAAATAAGTTAAAAATGAGAATTATAAAATGCTACATCTATTTCATATTAATGTATGGCTCAGAAACATGGACACTAAATAAACAATTAGAAGACACAACTGATGCCTTTGAGATGTGGGTATATAGAAGAATAGAGAGAACATCATGGAAAGAGAAGAAAACAAATAAAGAGAAACTAAAAACACTTAATATGAAGAAGGAACTACTTAGAGAAATAAAGATCAGGCAAATAAAATACTTTGGACACATTAAAAGACATGACACCTTATTGAAGACCTTACTTGAGGGTAAAGTCAACGGGAGGCGAGCAAGAGGTAGGCAGAGATACAAGTGAGAGAGTAACATCACACGATGGACAGGTTACAGTCTAGCAGAGTGCACTACCAAGACAAGAGACAGGAGATGTTGGAGATACGTTGTAGCCAACTTTCGTTGGGGAGACTGCACTTAATGATGATGATATGATGCATTAAAGATAAGTGAATTCTATTACCTGTGTATGTTGTTGGTCATCGATGAAAATAGTAATGTTTCGTTCTGTTTTTGCGATTGAGATTACCGTGGGGTTTTTTTTCTCTGTTTATCTTTATGTTAAAGTCCGTACATGTTGCATACCGATATGTTGACAGTACATAATCTGATAGTATCAATGTGTAATCAAGTACACACTAGGCAGGACAGTACATAGCTTGTTCGTATCAATGGGTAGTCAAGTACGCACTAGACAGGACAGAATCTTTTCGTATCAATGTGTAATCAAGTACACACTAGACAGGACAGTACATAGCCCGTTCGTATCAATGTGTAGTCAAGTACACACTAGACAGACAGTACATAATCTGATAGTATCAATGTGTAATCAAGTACACACTAAGCAGGACAGTACATAATATGTTCGTATCACGTATGTAGTCAAGTACACACTAAGCAGGACAGTACATAATATGTTCGTATCACGTATGTAGTCAAGTACACACTAAGCAGGACAGTACATAATATGTTCGTATCACGTATGTAGTCAAGTACACACTAAGCAGGACAGTACATAATATGTTCGTATCACGTGTGTAATCATGTACACACTAGACAAGACCTAATATATCAAACATATTAAAAAACAGAGACTGAAATGGTTCAGCAACTTAATGAGAATGAATCCTTATTGACCAGCGACAAGAGCATATAACATGAAAATGGAAACAGCAAGAGGCAGAGGAAGACCAAGAAGAAGGTGGGTTGAAGGAGTTACCAACATTCTGAGACGTCACAATATTACTGCATATCAATCTATCAAACGTGACAGTCCGAAAACATATCATTCAATCCTGCGACGCCTTACAGCATACGCAGAGAAAAGACGATAGATAGACATACAGACAAACTGACAGAGGAAGGGAAGGAGAGTGCATGTGGATTTTGTTTTGATTTATCATCGCGGTGTTGTATCCATGGTGTTAACTTTTTCTGTGTCCTATAACTGAATCTTGCAGCGATGACTGTCCTGTGCTCTATTTTATAGTCTTTCCCTTGTGTCTGTAGTTTGATAATATGGTTTCTCTTAAGTCTGCTACCTTTAACTTTCTGTATTTCGGAATGCAATGGATGCTCCGTATCTGCATGTATCTGAAGGGACACACGTGCACGGCAATACTGTCATATGTGCTCTGCGCATTGCTGCATTCTAGATTCTTTCCAATCTTTCGATCTAAGTTTGGCTAAGAATCAGAATTGCCAATGCATATTCCACCACAGCCACCACTAAACCCTGGTACAAAAGCAATAACAATCTCTGTTCAAACTGCGCAGCAGACATAACCTACATTGCTGCTAAGTTTTGTCTGCTCTTATAATAACGTGGTCAACATGTTCCCTGACACTCAGACTTCTATCAAAAAACACACCCAGATATCTTATTGTGCTGCCTCTTTCTAAACTGTTCCCGGCCGACGAAACATGTGGCATGGGTGTCTTTACTATGTGATTGTTCAAGGAAAATCAAGTTACGAATGTCTTAGAAGGATTTACCACTGTTCCTGATTCTCTACATCAGTTAGTCAGTCTGTCTAGCTCCCCTGTAGTTTCACGACGCATTCTTCTCTATTTCCGTCCTACCTATACACCAGGATGTCAACGGCGTACGACATCATTTTGCCAGCACCTGTGATTTGATTGATAGTGATGTGTACTGTCGAGGGTGGAAGAAGCAGAGGAGGACAAATAAAGTCATGGACAGACAACATCAAGGAATGGACATGGCAAGATATTTCCACACTCATCCGCATCGCCGAGGATAGAATTCGCTGGAGGACTCTGTGTGCTGAGGCATCCAATGTGGTACCCCTACGACCCTGAAGGGTTATGGGTTGATTGATTGATTGATTGATTGGTACTGTGTATCAGTCAAAACAACATCATTCGAAATATACTACTAGCTATCCTTATTTTTGTTTCCGTACACACTCGTTCTTGAACGTACAGCATAAATTATTGCGGGCATAATGGCGTAGAACAACGGTTGTGGTTTTTTTATGCTTTATAAATCAAGTTTCGGATATGGTTTGGGCGCCACTTGGTAAAATTATTGTCTATTGTCTGTTCCCATGTGAATGATGGTTGATCTTATTCACGCTTGCAGTTAAGCGTAGGGATGGGAGCTCAAACTGTCGTTCCAAGGCCAGATGTGTCGCCGTGGTTGCATTTAGTCCATGTTTGTTCAAGGCTATCTTGATATTTTCTAACCACCGTTTTCTTTGTTGGCTTTACGTCCCGACATTCTTGTGTTATATGCTCTTATTGATATTTCGTCTGGGTTTATTCTCAGAAGGTGACCGAACCATTTTACTTGCTGCCTCTCAATATGTTCGATACGTGATATTATACCAACTCTTTTCCTAATGTCTTCGTTTCTTATTTTATCTAGTTTAGTAACCATTGCAGTATTTCTCAGACACGTGATTTCACATGTAACGATTTTTCTTTGCTGCGAAGCTGTTAGAGACCATGTTTGACATTGGTAGCGCAGAGTTAGTATAAAAATTGTAGATATTATCTGTTTTTTATTTCCATATTGATCTTTGGGTGAAGAAGTAATGATGAAAGTTGGTAAGTCACTGTGTTTGCTTTCTGGCACCTTGTTTATGTTTCTCTGTCTAGACTTCCATCTTCTGGAAAAATGCTGCCTAGATATTTAAATTGTTTGGCTTGTTTCACTTTGGTGTTATCTATTATTATATCCATTGGTGTTGCAGACTTGCTAATTTTCATAACTTCTGTTTTTTGTACGTTAATTTTCATGTTGTACTTCTGACATAAGGTACCGAGTTCGATCCTCACCACAGGCAATTGTGCACCCGGACCGTTCAGAAAGCAACGGCAACCTACTGAACGTATTTATATTGCCTAGAAAATCACCACAGCCAACAAATACTGGGTTGATAGCTGCGTCCTGGATAGGATATGCTACCAATTTTTTTTTGACTTCTGACATGCTAACAACAATACATTGATAATTTCTACAGATTTTCCTCATCTTTATATATTAGACTTTAATCGTCAGTAAATAGTAGTTTGTTTGATTTCATTGTTAAGTTCCTCGTCAGCTTTATTTGCATTGCTTTTCTCTTTGTTGATGTGAGCTTCTTTTATTATTCTGTCCATATATATATATATATATATATATATATATATATATATATATATATATATATATATATATATATATTATATAATATATATATATATATATATATATATATATATATATATATATATATATATATATATATATATATAATATATATATATATATACATGTTGAAAAGTAGAGATGAAAGCACTCAGCCTTGTCTTATTTCAGAAATATTATGCACGCAGAAATACTACACTGGAGTATCGGCACAATATTAGTAATATGTGTAACTGTTCAATAACCAACTGTAATATCGGAATGTGGAATATACGTACGTTGCATGTGTAAGAAAACGTGGTCAATCTTTACTTTAGGTCTTCACTGCGCTATAAATAGCACAATGTTTACATTTTTAGTCGTGGATTTCCCAGAAATACTACTCATATCAAAGATGTGGTGACGTCACATCTCTCGATGCAGACGAGAATTTTTACACAACTTAGCGTTACCATTTTCTTCTTTCTTTCTTTTGAAATGATTTCCACTGCAAGCTTATTATATCTGCGCGCTACACACTGAAAGAGCCCCAACCCCCTATCTTAATTCTAAATATTAATTCTAATCCTAACCCTAATTATAAATACTAATTTTAACCCTAATATTAATTAAATCTCACACTGCAAATGTTAGGAAATACCTCGAAACTAGAACAAAGGTCACAGTGAAGACCTAAAATAAAGATGCGCCGGCAAGGTCAAAGAGCTAACGCATCATCTCGATAGATATGCCTACATTTATAATGTCCTAGGGCTAGCTGAAGTGAGATGAACGGAGATAGGTGACACTCTAACGGATAACTGGCATAAGGCATGGTTTATCTGGGGTTGATTATATAATTATATACATCAGCATGGAGCTGGTTTTCTAGTTCATAAAAACAGTATAGTTAATATATAACAGTATATTGAATATATATAACAGAATAGTGAATATATATAACAGTATAGTGAATATATATATAAATGTGTGTGTAACAGTATATAACAGAAACGTTCATAACATAGTATATTCATTTATTACTTGCACCTCCATAACTAAAAGTAGTAGGATTATAGCATTACGAATGTCTGCTCAACACAAGAATATTTCCATCTTACAGATATATGATTACGTGAAAGAAGAAGTTGATAATTTGTATGCAAACTTGTTTAGTTTGGACATGTAACGAGACAGCATTCGTTTTCTAAAATAATGTGCAAGGAACAGTCGACTGTAGAAGGAGGAGAGAAAGCCACATAAAATTATGGATTGATGATATCAAGAAATGGTCTGGACTTTATTTTTCTACACTTTTCCTAATTGCTGAGTATATGGATTTGTTTGAAGATATTTGTGTACTAACATTTCCAGTATGGCATCCCAACAACCTTGACAGCGTATGAATATTATTATTATGACTATTACTATTATTATGACTATGACTATGACTATTATTATTATTATCATTATTATTATTATTATTATTATTATTATTATTATTATTATTATTAAAATTATTATTATTATTATTAAAATTATTATTATTATTATTAAAATTATTATTGTTATTATTATTATTATAAAAATTATTATTACTACTACTATTATTATTAATATTATTATTATTATATAAAGTATTCTATTTCCGCCAGTCCTTTGACAGTACCCTACACAGACTGTTTTATTCAGTGTGTTGTTTTATTCAGTGTGTTGTTTTTTTCCTAGGAAAAAAAAAGACGGGTATACGTTTACTTTACGAAAAAAATAGCATCTAATTAAGGCGGTAACATTCTCCTAAATAACATGCTCAAACACAATTCATAACTTCGAAAACATTTGTAAAAATGTTGATATACATTGAAATAGTTGGATATTTGGATAGAAAATATTTTCTCCTGAACTCATCTGTGCGGACACAAAGTTCTGAAATGTATGATCTAGAATCTACATAAAGTTTCATCTAATTCTCAGCACAAATAGCTCAGCGTTAAAATACTTTCTATTTGATCATTCACTAATGTCCACAATGTATAGGCATATGCATGGCCGGATTAACAGTTCGGACGCCCTAAGCACTTAAAGATTTTGGGGCCTCCTTAACAAACATACATGCAAACACACGCATACATACTCATATTTATGTATACACGTACATACATGCATGCTTATATAAGTATATATGTACATATATGATATAACACACGCACACATATACACGCAATTGGACCAATCACCGTATTCTCCATATATACCATTATTTTTAAAAAGCCCAAAAAAATCCAACAATAAGGTATAGGCCACAGAAACACAAGTAACAGAGTACCACTACTGACACAAAGACGATGAAATATTGTATCATGTGCTGTTACTTTATTATATATCTGTTCAGGCGAAGATCTTTGATCGAAACGTCAACTATTTTCGCCATTATCCTTTTTTGTTATAGCTGTTCTCTTCATATTTTTATTAGTTGTGGAAGGTATTTGTAACAAATAATTGCAGTATTTTCCAACGGTCCTGATACGACATTAACAATTGTAACACCCTTCTGTTGTCACCCTCTTCTACATATCACTCTTCACACTGTTTCGTTCCGTCCATGTTTCCTCACAGTTTTTATAACAGCTGATTCTATCTTGAACAAAGTGACATTTTTATTTTCTAATGTAATTTTGTCATCTCCAGGGTCGTAGACACATTTGAAGTAAGAAGGGAGTTTTACCTAAAACTAATTTCATTCGGTTTTTTTTTCATTTCATTATTCCGTTTTTGTGCGTAATAATAACTTTTTAAAAATAAGAAATGTCATGGCCTTTTTTGTAAAATAAAATCGATATGGGTGGGTTGAAGAGGAGAAGGGCACCTATCATTAGCATTAATTCCTAGTACTAAAAGTGTTGTTTTAATTTGCAAAAAAAGGGGGGAGGGAGGTTTTTTTAGTCAAATTCCCCCTTATCTGCGAGCTAGGGCATCTCAATCTTTTTATAGACAGCCACACATCATTAGTAATACTTTTTTTTACAATTTTGTATTTTTGTTTGTTCATCCTACAGTACTTTATTGTCCTGTAACACGTTTCCGATATTTTCGCCTCTCTTGGTTTTTGCTTTTTTGTTCTGTTTTCCAGACCTGTTTGTTTCCACTATATTGATTGCATGTAGTCTTCGTTTGATTTGTGTGTTTAATTTTCTGTCTGTTTATCCCTATTGTCATAAAGACCATTTTAATGAAACGTCGACCCTGTGTAATGTTCAGTGTAAAATTACTATTCATCCCTTTTTATTTTTTTAAATTCAATATTTACTTTTTGGCCACACAGTCTATTTATTTACTACATATTTCCAAGACGGCCAAGGCCATGATATAAACTAACATCAACAACTGAAAGCAATAAACTAATACAGTGAGATTATTACTAAATTAATTATTTCTCCGAAAAAGCATTCCTATTAACACAAATAAAACACATCTGCGAGTTCACTAGTAGATATAAATAAATTACACTGTGCTAATATCTCATTATAATGTAGATAAATGAGAGATATGATGCCCAGGCAAAAGCAGGGGATAGAATAGAACAATTCAGTTATTCTCTGCCGTACAGTAAGAACAAAACATAATCCGCAACCATTATACATCACAGTGGAAGAAAGATATGGATATTGCTCAGAAACTAGACCTCATTCACCAACTTCATAGGCAACAGCAGACTATCATATTTTGCTTTAGAACTGGCCACGACAGACTACAGGGTCAAGTGTACCTGATAAGGATGACCAACACAAATGAATGCCCATGCAGAACATGCATAAAAAAAAGTAAAGTAACCCATATCATTTATTAATGCCGTAGGGGTGTGAAATCTTAGCGGTCTCACACTTCAGTGGCTCCGCAAATGAGGGCGGTAGCCATCTCCTCTCCATCGCAGTCTTTACTTCCCGGATTAAGGCTGGGTCGACCTGGGAATCTGAAAAATATTTCCGCATCAACTGGGAATGAACTCAGGACCACTCATATGCGAAGCCAGTGCGCTAACCACTGCACTACGCAGCTCCCAAGAACATGCATACCCTGAACATATACTCCAAGACTGTCCGGATTCCAAAAAACTGCAAGACAAGTCATGACCACACTGGACTGAGGCATAAACTTTGCGGCACCAGCTCTGACCTGGAGAAGACTAGGCGAGCCGTTCTAGCAACTGGTATCAAGATCTAGCAAGACCAAAAGAATTCTGAATGCTAAAGAAGACGAAGTGATACAAATATGTTATCACTGACCTAAAGTCTCAATGATATTTAATTAGGTCCGTCATCCACGAATGCTCCTCTGCAATTTTCATATAATCTCTCTCTCTCTCTCTCTCTCTCTCTCTCTCTCCCTAACATTTAAAGTTCCTGTGATAATGAACTTAGAATAGGAATGTGCGCCAACTCTCTATTAATCTGTACTATTTCCACAAACACTGTTCTAGTATTCTAAGTTAGAACCACTCCTAAGTTAGAGCCACTCATAAGTTAGAACCACTCCCAAGTTAGAAAAACTCCTAAGTTAGAACCACTCCTAAGTTAGAACCACTCCTAAGCTAGAGCCACTCATAAGTTAGAACCACTCCCAAGTTAGAAAAACTCCTAAGCTAGAACCACTCCTAAGTTAGAACAACTCCTAAGTTAGAACCACTCCCAAGTTAGAACCACTCCTAATGTAGAAGAAAACCTTGACATCTCTTTCCATTCAGGGCAGGAAAGAAACTACAAGTACGTTAATTAGTAACATATAGAACTGGTCATGACAAGCGGTCAGAGTCCGAGTATGAAATATCAAATTGCTTTTGTTCGCTGAGTGCTGCCGTAGCCCGAGAGGGGAGCAAAGAATAGCAATATTTTTTACATTCCATGCATTTCGTAAGAGCGACTAAGGAAATTATGGGATAGTGTTGGCTGTCCCATCCCCGGAAGTGACCCAAAGCCTTGCTGGAGTAGGATATGTCAGTCCGAAAGGCGCACATATCGCAGCTATGATGTAAATCATGATACAACGCATTTCATTCTCCGGACCCCCATCAAGGCCAGCACCGTGCAGTGGTGATGGGTCTTAATGCACTGGAATGCTGAGGGTCTATCACTGTGAATGGGTCAACAAATCTAATAGAAGAATGATGAGATAGCAAAAAATTGGAACTTGAAAATGTCCTCAGTGAAGAACAAGTTAGTATATGCTGTATCCAAGAAACACACCTCAGCAGTGACATAGCCTTCAAAATCAGAGGCTACCAGTGCTACCGGTCTGACAGAAAGGACAGGCGAAAGGGTGGAATTCTGACACTTGTTAAAAACAATATCAGCGCATGTCAATTGAAGTATATATGGAAGGGGCAGAATACCAGATGCTCCACCTAAAAACAGACAGTGCAGAATTCCATCTCCTGAACTACTACTGCCCAAATGATAAACCATTGGCACTAGACACAATTCCAGATAAAGACACTTATGGTGTGTGGTGACTTCAACAGCCACTCTCAGAGCTGGGGCTACGATCATATCGACAAGAGAGGTGAGGAACTTGAGAGCTGGCAGAATGAAAATAATCTCATCCTTATTAACCAGCCAGCTGACTCACCAACCTTCTACTCGAGAGCATGGCACACCACCTCTACACCAGACCTTGCATTCCACTTACCAGGCTTGGAATGGAATTCACCAGGCTTGGGGGTAGTGACCACAGACCAGTATTTCTGGAAATCCACAATGAATTTACCAAGGACAGCAGCACGCTCACTAGGTGGAACTATAAAAGGGCAGACTGGAAAATGTACCAGCATTTTAACCAGTGTTCTAGCTAAGGTCATGAACTTGGACAAAGACATCAATAGAGCAGTGAGTGAATTTAATAGATGCATACTACATGCTGCTAGTAAAACCATACCCAGGGGGCACGCAAAAACTACAAACCCTACTGGAATGATGAATTGGAAAAGCTGCAAAATGAGATGGAAACATCTAGACAGCAGGCTGAGAACAGACCTAGCCAAGAACATCACAACAAATATCAGCAAACAAAGGCTAAATTTCAAAGAGCCAAGTTACAAGCAAGACGGAGCAGCTTGAAAGAAAAAACAGAGTCGCTGAACCTAGAAAGAGATACTAGGAAATTATGGAAACTTGTAAAACAACTAAATGATGAAGGTACAGGGAGAAATACCAGGATCACACTTTATAAAGATAGAAACATTTTAACAGGTAAACATGCAGCTGATTACTTTGCAGATTCCTTTGCAGAAGACAATAACGTCAAAGTCAGCCCAGACAAACAACAGGAGGTTCGAGAGAACCAGCAAAACATTGGACAAGGCGAACCTATACCTGAAGTCATGGATGCACCAATCACAATGAGAGAACTGGAGCATGCAATATCCAAATTGAAAATGAAAAAGTCCCCTGGAGCTGATGGAGTGTCCAATGAAATGATTAGAAACCTGGGAATTGCAGCAAGAGCAAAGCTACTGCATATCTTTAACACAAGTTGGTCCACGGGTAATGTACCACAGGCGTGGACAGAATCAATAATGATACCACTCCTCAAATCAGGAAAAGATGGCAACACAGTCTCCAACTACAGGCCCATCAGCCTCAAAAGCTGTCTATGCAAAACAATGGAACGCATTATCAATCTTAGGATGCAGTGTTATCTTGAAAGTGAAAACCTTCTGGTATCACAGCAAGCAGGTTTCAGACAGTGCTACTCTACTGAAGATCAGGCAACCTACCTCTCCCAAGAGATTGAGGTTGCCTTCCAGGATAAGAAACTGGTACTAGCAGCATGGATAGACCTCAGAAAATCATTTGATAAGGTCTGGAAAGAAGGGCTCCTAAAGAAATTGCGAAATTGCAGGGTTAGCCCAAGAATGTACAAATGGGTAAAAGCATACCTGCATAATAGATGAGCCAGGGTACAATTAGATGGTCGCAAGAGCAAGAAAGTTCTACTGCGTCATGGAGTCCCCCAAGGAGGAGTCCTGTCACCCAAACTTTTCTTGGTTTACATCAATGACCTAGTTGCTGAGCTACCACATGGGATCAAAGTGGCAATGTATGCTGACGACCTGGTGATATGGTGCACGGAAGAACATGCGACAGTGGCCACTAAACAAATACAAAGAGCTATCGATGCCCTAACCTTATGGGCTAATAGATGGTGCGTCAGCATTAACACAGATAAGTGCAGCACTACACTCTTTACCCTCTCACCAAAACAAAAAGCTGGTCATATCAAGATAGAGGGAGAGCTCTTGAAAGAAGACAAACAACCCACATACCTCGGAGTTACTTTTGATGATAAACTGACATGGAAGCAGCACATAAACAAAGCAACAACAAAAGCCAGGAGGAAGTTAGCTATCCTGAGAAAACTAAGTGGAACCACATGGGGAGCCAGTGGGAATATACTCAGTAAAGTTTACCAGCAAGGCATAAGACCACACCTGGAATATGGTTCAGCTGCGTGGTGTCCTGCATCAAACACCACATTACAAGATCTAGATAAAGTGCAAAACCAGGCACTTAGAATAATGTTGGGAGTAATGAAATCAACACCCATAACAGAGATGCAGAAAATGGGAAGAATGCAAACACTTGGCGAACCCAGAGACACAAAAGTACTAATTCTGGCAGAAAAGTTTCAGTGTATGCCAAGTTATCCAATGAAGGAAAGATTCCAAAATCTAGCAATGGGACGACTGAAAAGAAGCAGCTTTATCCATCAAGCTAAACGACTCCGCAGACAACTTACAGACCTACCTGAAGTTGACAGCCCATTAAGGCCTGTACCAGAACAAACCCCGTGGAGTGAAAGACATGGAATGCTAATATACATTCAGACCCATGTGAAAGGAATACTAAGCGAGGACGAACAGAACAGTGTGCAGCGAATGACAGTCACCCTCAGTTTCCTGGATGAGGAATATCCACAAGATATATGGGTCAGAGTATACACAGATGGGTCAGCACAGAATGCTGTGAGTAATGGAGGTGCAGGTGTATATATAGAATATCCACACAAGCCTAGAGATACAATCAGAACACCGACAGGAAAATTCTGCAATAATTATGATGCAGAAATCCAGGCAATTAGTGTGGCAGCTAAAAAACTGCTGAACTCCAACTCTGGCCTACAGCCTGTGGTATTCCTGACAGATGCAAGGTCAGTGCTTCAAGTTCTCCAATCTGGAAAACTAACAGACTTGAAAAAACTACTTAGCGAATTGTCTTACCAGTATAGGGTAACCATGCAGTGGATACCCTCTCACTGTGGAATACCAGGAAATGAAAAAGCAGACAAACTGGCTAAGGAAGGTGCTGTCGAAGACCAACCAGATATACTAATCACCTACCATCAGAAAAAACAGATGATCAAGTCAATAAGAAAGCCACAAACACCAACACAAGATGACTATCACATTATGAACAGATCAGAACAAGTTATAATTCTACGTCTCAGAACAGGACACAACCGACTCCGCAATCACATGTATACAAAGTTCAAGATTGGCAACACGGCCATGTGTACATGTGGACAGGCAGCACAGAGTGCCAAACATATACTTCAAGAGTGTTCTGAGCATGAAACGCTGAGGCAGACATATTGGCCAGAGGAAAAAACACTGGAATCAAAACTCTATGGGACACTGTATGAACTACAAAAGACAGTGAGTTTTATTAAAGAGACAGAATTACAGATATAGACATGTTTCAAGTGAACGAAAGAAGAAGAAGAATTCTCCGGACTACACCCTGCTAATCTGCAGGAGTTTGAGAATGAACGCAGAAGAAGAAATTACTTTTATTGACGCTGAAATACATAGTTTCATTTTTTATCGTGGATCAGATACCTCCAGACAATATACTTGGAGAGTTTTTCTTAAAGTCGAATAACGGTCATCGGTCTTTGAAACTGTAACAGCTTTATAGAAAGAGTATGTTTAGTCATAAACATCAAGTACCGTCTCCGCTGCAGGTTAGCTGCATCAAACCACCAACATACCATGTCTCTTGTTTTGGTGGTGCACTCTGCTAGACTGTAAGCTGTCTATCTTGTGATGTTACTCTCCCACTTGTATCTCTGCCTACCTCTTGTCGCTTCTCTTTGACTTTACCCTTAAGTAAGATCTTCAACAAAATGGCATGTCTTTTAATGTGTCCGAAATATTTTATTTGCGTGATCTTTATTTCTCTTAATAATTTTTCCTTCATATTAAGTGTTGTTAGAACCTCTTTGTTTGTTTTCTCCTCATTCCATGATGCTCTCCCTATTCTTCTAAATGCCCACATCTCAAAGGCATCAATTCTGTCTTCTAATTGTTTAGTCACTAAAGTGAAAATGTGTCTCCACACACAAGCGTAACAATTTTGAGAGAATCAACTCTATTAAACACATCCACTATTTTCTACTAAACTTACATCTGGATTCAGGTTGGTTTTATCTCGGAATTTGTCAATTGAATGTGTATTGTTCTTAGCGCACTCATATTTGCTTTGGGACCCTCTCTGGGCAAATCCCCTTGGGTCCCATAGCAGGTGCTTAAAATGCTTACTGACTAATCCAGGACTGTCTACATGCTCTGGAAAAGATACGCTATTCTCCTAATCAACTATGTGCTCCGATTCACCGTAGCCTCACTTACCTTGGCAAGACCCGTATACATGTTAAATAAGGAAGGAGGCGTTACCTTAAAAATAACGCTATTTTCTAGTTTTCGTGTGTTAATTCCCCCTCCCTATCTTTTGTTGTTGTTGAGA
The DNA here is from genome assembly GCA_034231615.1 of Meghimatium bilineatum. Lineage (NCBI taxonomy): Eukaryota > Metazoa > Mollusca > Gastropoda > Stylommatophora > Philomycidae > Meghimatium > Meghimatium bilineatum. Next base: position 42,299,454 of record CM067318.1, on the reverse strand, counting down.
AAGGTGATGATCTTTTATGTAAACATCGTTAATGGAATAGTTTTACTGCGACCGTCAGCTTGTTTAGGAGACCTGCCAACTAAAACGTAAACATGAACTATCCAATTTGTGCGAAATCTATTGGTTGGCCAGTGCTATTTTTGGCATACGACTTTAAGTATGTAAATAGCGAACAATTAAAAGTTCAACAATAATCAAAACGTAACAAACGTTCCTTATTAATATCAAGTACTGTCGAGAGCTCGGTTATTAATATCAAGTACTGTCGAGAGCTCGGTTATTAATATCAAGTACTGTCGAGAGCTCGGTTATTAATGTCGATTACTATCAAGAGCTCGGTTATTAATATCAAGTACTGTCGAGAGCTCGGTTATTAATGTTGAGTACCATTGAGAGCTCGGTTATTAATGTAGAGTACTGTCGAGAGCTCGGTTATTAATGTAGAGTACTGTCGACAGTTCGATTATTAATATCTAGTACTGTAGAGATAAATCCGTTTATTAATGTCGATTGCTGTCGAGAGCTCGGTTTTACCCACGTTTCTGGCTGCGCTCCTAGTACTCAAAGTCATGTTATGATTTGCTAAGGGGAATGGGGGTTGTTGAACCCCCTCACATTATCTATGAGATTGACCTAGGCTTATCACTGGTTGTTTTGCGTATACTTTGAAATAAAAACAATTGGCAGCTTATCCTATTTAGAACGTAGCCATCAATCCATAATTTTTGTCTGTAATTATTGTCTAGGCAAAATAAATACATTCAGTAGTTTACCATTGATTTCTGAACGGTCCTCACGCTCAAATGCCCGTGACGGGGATCGAACTCGGTACCTTGGCCATCACAGGCGCGTTCTGTACCACTTTGCCAGAGAGCTGACCTTTGATACCAACCAATAAAAATCATGCAAAACAGTTGAATCATCCAAGATAAACGACGTTTCTTTTGGATCGCTCGCAAGCTTACAACAGGAAAAGACTTCGCGCAAGCGGTCGATTCTACAATGGAAACTAGATACCCGTTTGTTTGAAAATAGGCGACAATCTTTTGGCGTAAATTGTATGGGCATCAGTAAAACGTTACACCTAATTTCTACCTAATTTCTTGTCCAGCTCTGTGGCGAAGTGGTACAGAGCCCGTCTGTGACGGGAAAGGTACCGAGTTCGATCTCAGTACCTTGGTAATTCACATGCAATTCACATGGTACCACAGGCAATTGTGCATCCGGACAACCTACTGAACGTATTTATATTGCCTAGAAAATCACCACAGCCAACAAATGCTGGGTTGATAGCTACTGGATAGGATATGCTAGCAATTTTCTAATTCCGGTGTGGTAATCAAATGACATTCTTAGTTGAAAACTCTAGAGAAAACTGGCTTAAAATAGAGATTGTGTTTTCTACGATATCATTTGTGTGTTGATTTTTTTCACACGAACAAGTAATAGTATGTGTTTTTCACACGAACAAGTAATAGTATGTGTTTTTCACACGAACAAGTAATAGTATGTGTTTTTCACACGAACAAGTAATAGTATGTGTTTTTCACACGAACAAGTAATAGTATGTGTTTTTCACACGAACAAGTAATAGTATGTGTTTTTTTTTTCACACGAACAAGTAATGGTATGTGTTTTTCACACGAACAAGTAATAGTATGTGTTTTTCACACGAACAAGTAATAGTATGTGTTTTTCACACGAACAAGTAATAGTATGTGTTTTTCACACGAACAAGTAATGGTATGTGTTTTTCACACGAACAAGTAATAGTATGTGTTTTTCACACGAACAAGTAATGGTATGTGTTTTTCACACGAACAAGTAATAGTATGTGTTTTTCACACGAACAAGTAATAGTATGTGTTTTTCACACGAACAAGTAATGGTATGTGTTTTTCACACGAACAAGTAATAGTATGTGTTTTTCACACGAACAAGTAATAGTATGTGTTTTTCACACGAACAAGTAATAGTATGTGTTTTTCACACGAACAAGTAATAGTATGTGTTTTTCACACGAACAAGTAATAGTATGTGTTTTTCACACGAACAAGTAATAGTATGTGTTTTTCACACGAACAAGTAATAGTATGTGTTTTTCACACGAACAAGTAATAGTATGTGTTTTTCCTAGTACAAACTCATGAACATAACTGAAATTAAAGATTATTCTGGAGCAAAACATAAACATGGGCGATGCCGCGTATCCCGGCGTATCCAACTTATCCCGGCGTATGTGTGCTTATCCCGGCGTATCCCTGCTTATCCCGGCGTATGTGTGCTTATCCCGGCGTATCCCCAGAAAAAAACAATTGGTTGTTTTATTTATAATTTTTTAAAAAGATTTTCTTAAATTAATACTATTTCTTTATTCTTTTATTATTATGTTCGTTTAGAATTTAGATGAAGATCGTTTACGTCGTTACTGAGTGTGAAGGTCTTGTTTGTATGTGTTTAAACGTCAACCATATTCATTCATATTTATTTGATTATAATTGTGAGCAGGTAGCTCTATACACATGGTGATAATGAAATTATATCTTTAGCTGTGAATAGGTAGCTCTATACACATGGTGATAATGAAATTATATCTTTAGCTGTGAATAGGTAGCTCTATACACATGGTGATAATGAAATTATATCTTTAGCTGTGAATAGGTAGCTCTATACACATGGTGATAATGAAATTATATTTTTAGCTGTGAATAGGTAGCTCTATACACATGGTGATAATGAAATTATATTTTTAGCTGTGAGCAGGTAGCTCTATACACATGGTGATAATGAAATTATATCTTTAGCTGTGAATAGGTAGCTCTATACACATGGTGATAATGAAATTATATCTTTAGCTGTGAATAGGTAGCTCTATACACATGGTGATAATGAAATTATATCTTTAGCTGTGAATAGGTAGCTCTATACACATGGTGATAATGAAATTATATTTTTAGCTGTGAATAGGTAGCTCTATACACATGGTGATAATGAAATTATATTTTTAGCTGTGAATAGGTAGCTCTATACACATGGTGATAATGAAATTATATTTTTAGCTGTGAGCAGGTAGCTCTATACACATGGTGATAATGAAATTATATCTTTAGCTGTGAATAGGTAGCTCTTGACAGCCCATAGCCATTCTGAAATAGCAATGTTCTTCTCAGTTGTATAACTGAAGAGATACCAGTACCCATACGACGTCTCAAATATATGGATATCTAAAGTGATGGAAGAGAGTTATTGATGCACGTTTAATACCCGAAGGGAAGTATTCCATGACAATATCAGGATCACAGCACATACTTCTGAACAACTAGTTTATCATTCTTCTGTCAGCTCTGTTAACACATCCGCGGAGATGACATATCTAGCTGTCCCCGTCAACCAGGAGTCAGTCACAAGAGGATAAAGTTGCAATGTGCGTTGGCATGCATCTCTTCGTCATCCATGAAGATTATTTGATATAACACAATCAAGTAACCATTAGTTATTGGATATAATACAAACAAGTAACCAATAGTTATTGGATATAACACAATCAAATAACCAATAGTTATTGGATATAACACAATCAAATAAGCAATAGCTATTGGATATAACACAATCAAATAACTAATAGTTATTGGATATAACACAATAAAATAAGCAATAGCTATTGGATATAACACAATCACATTTGATATAAGACAAATAAAATATAGTTATTGGATATAAAACAATCACATTTGATATAAAACAAATAACCAATAGTTATTGCATATAAAACAATCACATTTGATATAAAACAAATAACCAATAGTTATTAGATTTGGGCTCAAGAGATCTCATCCTGCTTCCGATGTCTCCTTTATAGATTTGATGTTTTGGAGATACCCGGAGATTATCGCTTGACGCTACAGAATTACGTATTAAAAATGGTACTTTCGACAGGTGGTGTGCCGCTTCGTTAAGATTAAGGATGTACATATGGGGTAACCAAAGTACAATGAAGTAAATCCCCTTCTACACAATTTGCGCCTCATTTGATACCACTGAAGACTGATGTGTTAGGCCATTTTCTCTAATAATACGGCGACACAACACATTTCCAATATCTGGACAATATACTGCTGGAATTCTAGTAGAATCAGTGTCCTGCTACAAGAGAGATCCAGTGGGAGTTTGAGAATCTGTCCTGCTACAAGAGAGATCCAGCGGGAGTTTGAGAATGTGTCCTTCTACAAGAGAGATCCAACGGGATTTGAGAATGTGTCTGCTACAAGAGAGATCCAGCGGGAGTTTGAGAATGTGTCCTGCTACAAGAGAGATCCAGCGGGAGTTTGAGAATATGTCCTGCTACAAGAGAGATCCAGCGGGAATTTGAGAATGAACGCTGAACACGAACCCCATTTTAAACCATAAAAATATTGATTGTGATATTTCTGGTAATCCAATCATCGCGACCCCTAGGGTTTACTTTGTTATGGCGTTTTTCTAATCTCGATGCAATCTGTTGATAAAAAGGTTAGTTATCTCTCAGAAATCGATACATGGCTAGGTCCCCAACAAGCTTTGTCACATCGGATATAACTGAATGTGACAGTCAACAACACACCATGCCTCCTCTCCTTAGTCACCACTTTTGCCTCTTATGACGTGAGAGGTATGGCAGTAGATACATTTTGTAAGAATATTGGAGGATGATAATTTTATAAAGTTTTTCCTTGGTTTGGCATTTTTTGTCTGACCTCTTTTTGAAATAACCGTTAGGGTTCAGTGAATTTTACCCTATTTGTTATTTGTTTCTTAGTACTTCTTTCGTCCGCCTGTAATCTGTTTATATCTGAAGTGTAATTTCTTATATAATCTTGACTGTGTTTTGTAACGCGTACAGAGGTCTGTAGTTTTTCTTCCACTGTTTTTTTTTCTCTGGGCCAATGTATTTCTCTCAGCACTTCATATTCCGGGCATTCCTGAAGATTATGCTCTGCTGTGCCTGTTCACATGTACACATAGCTGGCTTGCCAATGTTGGACTTTTCTTAGCATTTAAATGTCTCGTTCAATATTTCTTTTTTTTTTTTTTTTTTTTTTTAAATGGGGATTGAATTCCTGAAGTTAGGACTTGGTATGCGAATATTTTGTTCATGCGGGCAGTCTTCGTTGCGGAGACGGCACATAATGAAGATGAGGCGGCTGTGTTAGTTTTATTTTATCTCCTTCGACCCCTATCATGAAATATAGCAGATGGTCATAATGTCAGCCTTGATTTTATTTGTATTGTTTACTTGAGGTCTTCTTCTCTGCAGACAAACAATACAAGAATGTGGACAGTCACTGCGCTGTGTGTCATTGCCAGTTTTTTCACGTGTGAGTATTCGTAATGTATTTTGGCTTTTTGTCGGTAACACAAAAATACAACACGAAACTAAACACAGTTAAAACAGAGGCTATGAAGGTAAGCAGAGCATCATGCCAGTTAAATTTTTATGTATCTATCAATGGTATAATACTAAAGCAGGCATTAGAGTTCCAATATTTAGGAAGCATTTTTACAGAGATAGAGATATTGAAACAAGATGTCAGAAAGCCAATGCTGTGATTTCAATATGACAATCAATACAAGGTAACAGCGTGAAACGTAACAACAATTAGACTTACGTAAAACACAGGTTTATATATCGTTTCAGTGAGATACGACAGACTATAGCTAAAATTAGTAGGTAATGAATGAATCGCACACAAGAAATCATTAAAATTACAATACACAAATCACATTCAACGTTTCATCCAAAAGGTCTTTCAAACAAAAGAGACACAAACAAAACATCAAAAGACGACGAATGGAAAAATTATCACAACATCCAACGGAAATATGGAAATGTGATGCCGGAAGGTCAGTAAGTACATAAAAAACGCAAATATATGTGGAAACGAAACGAACAAAAAGATGAGTAAATGATGGAACAACAAGAATAAAGACAAAGACCACATCAACCCAGTACTAGACATAAGAGTGGTCGGAATTGAGTCCAAAAGGCCTGAGTGTACCCAATTCAAAAATGAAACGTTGAATGTGATTTGTATATTTTCATTTGTATGATTTCTTGTGTGCGATTCATTCATTACCTACTAGTATTAGCTATAGTCTGTCGTATCTCATTGAAACGATATACAAACCTGTGTTTTGCGTAAGTTTAGTTTAATTGCTGTGATTTCCAACTGTCATCAATATGAAACAATCTGCTAGGTTGAAAAACGACACTTGATAAGTAGTACTTTTATGTTAACTCTGTGTTACCAATATCAAACATGGACCTTAAATAGTAAAAACAAAAATATCACAAAATGTGAAATGTTTGAGGAAAGTTAAATTTTTCACCAGAAGAGACCAACGGAGAAATGAAGATACCAGGAAATAAATAAAGGCCATCTCAAGCCAAGACTACATCGAGAAACAACACGCCAAGTGACCACCTCATGAGAATGGAACTAAATGAACCAGCCCTTCGTGCATGCAACACTACAAGATCAAGAGCTAGATGGGCGGAGAGTCAAATAAATTTTACAAAGCGACATGGGCTGACGATAGACAATGCGATCAAAATAACCAAATACAGAAAACCCCAACTAACCCTCAACGACACTTAACGGCACAGGTGGAAATTACAATTAGAGTAGATAGACAAACCAATCGGCATTCAGGCAGGCAAGCAGAGAGACAGAGACTTGATAGATGTGATAGATAGAACATATAATTACACAATCATTGTCGACTTACATATCTCCACATGTATATATACATCTCTAGCAGTCTTAAGGGCACAGTAAAAGAAGACTGGTTGCACAGCTATTTAGTTCCACTACCCAAATCTGGGAAGGACCACACCAGGATACAAGGCTACAGAATAATAACAATGCAGAATACGATTGGCAAGCTTTTGGAAAAAAATTGTGGCCTGGAAGGTATCGTGTTATCTTGAAAGAAATAAGTGTTACCAACATTGTTAGGAGGATATCGTCCAGGAAAGAAGACATGGCAGAATGCAGCCATATTTGCGCAGGATGTTTTAGAGGGGTTCGATTCGCGCATGGAGACATGTGCGGTCGCAAAAGATCTTGAGGATGCGTACAATAGGGTGTCCTTGGATATCTTGATGGACCAGCTGTTAAATCATGCAGTAAATCATTTTGTCGTGCGGTGGGTTGGCGCCACCCTGATGCACAGGATAGTAGTTCTTGAGTGTGGTAACTGGATATCTGCATCAACGGTTATTAGCCATGGTCTGCCACAGGGATCGCCTCTATCTCCTGTACTTTTCAATGTATACACAGTACATATCGCTGGCAATCAAATCACAGGTGTTGGCAGAACGATGTTATATGACAATGATATCCTGGTGTATAGACGAGGCAGAAATCGAGAAGAGTGCGTCGTGGAACTACAGAAGGAGCTGGACAGACTGACAAATTGGTGTCGAGATACGGGAGCAGTGGTTAATCCGTCTAAGGCATTCGTGACGTGGTTTTCCTTGAACAATCACATGGTAAAGACACCCATGACACAAGTTTCGTTGTCCGGGAAAAGTTTAGAAAGAACTAGCACAATGAGATATCTGGGTGTGTTTTTTGACAGAAACCTGAGTTTCAGGGAACATGTTGACCACATTATCATAAGGGCAGTCAAAGGCTTAGCAGCAATGAAGGCTATGGCTGCTGCGCAGTGTGAGCAGAGGTTTTTATTTCTTTTGTACCAGGGTTTGGTTGTGGCTGTGGTGGAATATGCACTGGCAATTCTGACTCTTAGCCAAACTCAGATCGAAAGACTGAATAGAAACCAGAATGCAGCAATGCATATCATTCTTTGGTGCATAAGAGACATATTGACAAGAGCTATGCGGTACCTACTTGTCTGTCCAACAGCTGAACACAGATTACAGTACTGTCGTACACGGGAACACCTTCAAATACATGCAGATAAGGAAAACGCAGTGCATTCCGAAATACAGAAAGTTAAAAGTAGCAAATTTGAGAGAGGGAAGTCTTGGATGGGACATGCTGAGGATGTCATACAAAGTATGCACAGATTGCAAGATGTGGCAGCAGGTGTGTAATGGATAAGTCTAACCACAGATTTCGAAATGTGTTTGAGAGTAGTAATATCACTTAGCAGGAAATTCAGAGAATGGTGTCCCACAGCTGTGGAGCTGTGGTGCAGGCTTTGGTCAGTGAGAATACCAAAGAGGGGGATTTGATTATATACACTGATAGATCTGTGATTGGACATGCTCTCAGTGCTTGGGCTTTCACAGCTCAGTGCGTAGTGCTCAGGTAAAACGATCAGGGAGGAGAGTGGTGTCTTTGCTGTTACTACGAGTAGCATGACAATGGAGACTATGGCGGTGACCAGGGCTTTAAAGTGGGTAGATACACAGAAGGTAACACAGGTCTGCATCTTGGTGACTCTATGAGTATGATTCGGAAGGTACAAAGTGGGTATCACTCGCGAACAGTGGATTGAGGCCTTGAGAACGGCGAAGCTGAAAGTGGTTACATTTATTTTCGTGCAGGGACATGTGGATGTTCGAGGCAATGAAATAACAGATCAACTGGCGTCATGCACGATTGTGACAAAGAGCAATGGGACAATGGATCGAGCTGACATTTTGAGCTCCCTATGAGATATAGCACGCGAGAGTGAGACTAGTGAAGATGTTGTTTTCTTTTCATTGGCCACGCCTAAAGATCAGGGATTGAAATGCGGTATTGCTAAAACTGAACATTTTGGAGGGCACAGAAAAAATGATTGTCAACCAGCATAGGACAGTACTGTCAGCAGAAGTATAATGGGGGATACACTCAGGGAGCGATTGGAGCAACTATTTACGTGTCCAGTTTGCAGTGATGATGATCCGACGACTAACAACTAACTAACTGACAGAGAGCATCAACTATTATCAAAGAAATGTGCAATGAGGAGTACAAAGTCTCTCGTGCTGTTCTTGAGCGGACCCAGGTTTAGCAGATAACCAAGATCATAAAAGTACCTCCTCGTGGTGCACTCTGGAAACAGATATACAGATGTCCTTGCTGCATTCTACGTCAATACGTTTAGGCTCGTGTCCGTGAATATGAGACTGCAGATAGAATGAGAAATATCTGCAAAAAAGATAAGCAATATCTCAGACATCTCTGGGCCAACACATACTACGTCACTATCAACGCAGATTGACTCAAGACAGTCCAGAACAAGCATTGGAGAGGCGGCCACTGCAATAGTCATGCAATGGATAGATGTTAAGACGAAAGTGAATGTCGAAAACAGTGAAAGTCAAAAAGATAACATTTTGAGTACAATGAGAGGCAGCACAACTTATGAAAGCAGAGCTACGTGCAAATGGAAAGAGAAAAGGAAATCAGATCTAGTGTGGTTCAGTTCGATAACATTTATATTCCCTGGAGCTTGTAAACGGATTAAACCTAACTCTACCGTCGATGCTTTCTTATACCGGAATCATGCTTGAGGTGAGAGTTTTGTTCATCTCGAGAAACAAGCTTCCAGGCCATCGTGCTCCTCAAAAATGTGTAGAGACTCAGACTTGGACGAGGTGTTCACGATGTCGGTGAATGTCACCTCGGATAAGAGAGCAAACGAATCTGGACCCAACTCGACCGTCGATGCTTTCCTATACCGGAATCATGCTCGCGGAGAGAAAAGGTTCAGTACCCGATGAGCACAGGCACAATACGTCTGATTACGCGAAACGAGTTCACAGGCAGCGGAACACCTCGTGCAAGATAGGTGTAGTCGACCCAAGTCTAAAGTACCGTCTCCACGGAAACTGCCACTAAGGAACATGTTTAACCTGAAAATTATAATTGCACAGTGGGTGATAAACAGTCACAGCGTAGAGTCGACACACCTTCGCCGTCTGACGACATATAGGAAGGCTGTCACAGGCTAGGGAAGCCCACTACCCGAATTAAAGGCATGACGAAAACGGATGTGCTGGGCCTTGGATTTCTGGGCCTCATATATGCTGGACCATTTGAGTTGCAAATAGCACAGCCCTGCTGTTGAACTTGCAGTACAACGTACTTCACGCCCCCCCCCCCCGGGAATCACACGAACTTATGCGGTTATCAGAGAGCGAGCGCAGAAGAAGAAGAATGTGCAATGAAAAGAACCCTCTTACTAAGATAGCATAAACTCTCAGAAATGTAGGAGTATGGAATTTATCCCTACCCCTTTTTCGTGGTGTTTCCTAGTACTAAATGTGATGTTTTGACTTCCTAAGGGGGGGGGAGGGGGAGAGGGGTTGACCTTCCTTAATCTACAGGCTTGATTTTTATGCTTTCATACTTCTTTCTACAGTCTCAAGAAGTCAAGAAAGCACCATGGAACAAACTACCACTTCTACACTGAGTCCAGCTAGTACCACCGTAATACACAAAACACATTATGCCACACTTTCACCAGTCGCCACAGAAATAATTCCAGCAAGCCCCACTGAACTGCCATATCTAGCACTGCTGTGCACAAATGCTGAACAACTGGCAATTTGTAGAGAAAACTTGTTTAATTCAACACAGTTTATACCAGTAGAAAACAAGGAAGCATTTTGCAAGTAAGTACTTTAAAATTGCTTTATGTCACTGTGTTTAGTTCGGATATAATTGTGCTTTGTGCGGCGTCATTACGTTATGACTGCTCTGCGGTGGATAAGACATTTTGACAGATACATTTGCACAGAAAAGACATGTGCAAAGATAAGACATGTGCACAGAAAAGACATGTGCACAGATAAGACATGTGCACAGATAAGACATGTGCACAGATAAGACATGTGCACTGGTAAGACGTGCACAGAAAATGCAAACATGACTTGAAAGACCAATTTAATTATTTCCGCACGCATGTAGTTGCGCATGTGGGTCTCACCATGGCCCACTAGACAAACTACCCATGCAACAGACAACCTTAGTAGATGACATGCCGTTATATTGCTGTTATCCTCTTATAGAAGCGTCATGGCACGTCATCTATACAATTATGCTTCTCGTGCTTTTATTTTGTTGTTGCAATGTGTTTAATATTTTGTTATTTGTATATATGTATACCCACCCTCTGTGGTTGGGAGGGCGCCAATGATGTACTGCGCAGCACTGGGGAGGAGGAAACTGACAGCACTATTTTTTCCAATGGCCGAGGTTCATCATAGAGGCACCGTGACTCAGGGCGTGACAATCCTTTTGACTTGAACATTTGGTTGCATGCCTGGAGCAATAGAGAAGTTCGGCATAACCAATAGTCAATTGGTGGCGGGGAATGAGCACAGTGAACCCTATCTTGGCTACAGTGGCTCGGAGCAATGCATAGGTGGAAACCTACCTTCCTGGTGTGTAATAGTTATTCTCTGGCTCTGGCCCGGGGTGGGCCGAAAATCCACAGACTTCCCTGCAATTTAATGTCATTTTAATGGCATTGGATCAAAGGACATGAGCTCATGCACCGCTGAATCAGCAATCAACCAACCAATTATTTCCGTTGGTCGACTTTGACTATTTTTGGCATGTGACTTCTAGTAGGCAATATATAAATATCAACAAACGAAAACACGACAATAGTAAAGAATGTAACGAATGAAGTCCTAATTACTTCTGGAGAGGGGTCTTCTCTCTGCCGACGGTCTCGCGTTAGGTCCAGGTGGTCCGGTAGACGTTCTCAGTATGGTGCAAGTCTTCAAAAATGTCGTTCCTTAAATTTTGTTTTTTAAAGTTATTGAATGGTATTTTGATTTCGCTACTTATACCACCTCCTTACGGTGCCGCCTGATGCGGCCGCCTCTTTGTATCATAGCACAGAACGGCCCTGGTTAGGTCACTCCAACTATTGCTATTTTTCCATTAATCGTATATTTATACTTTATGCAGTGACGTATAGCGGTTATTCTCATGTCAGTTTTATCGTAAATCACGGTTCAGCTGTTGAGCAAATAACATTAGGCTTCCGTATAAAAGGTTCTGGGTTTGAGTTACGACCGTACATTAGTACAGGTTTTGGTACAGAAATGAAAGAGTGAACGAAAACAAACACATATGAAGCACACACAAAATAAAATCATCTCTAGAGAACTTCGATAACCCTGACGCTGCAAGGCATAAAAGAATATAAAGCGACAAGAAAACGTATTTTAATTGGTTAAATCTGTGACGACCGCCGATAGTTGAGTGTGCCGGATTACTGACACAAATAAAACAATGGCACAACGTATTTCCATTCACTGGACTACAGTTGACAAAAAGTAGATGAGATGTTTCATGGATAGAATTTTTGTTTTTAATAACAGGAAATTTTCTTAAGTTTGATACTCAGAACCAAAATAGCCAAAGAAAAAAATGTTGGGATGCGGAGTATCCTCAGGAAAAAACCCACTATATATATATATATATATATATATATATATATTTATATGCGGTATTCATATTTGTCCAACTCTGGAATATGAATTGAGTACATATGCAACAGCAAACCATACAAATCTTCAGAAGCTGGACTAAATTCAGAATGCAGATCTCCGAATTATAATAGTAGGACTAAGGTACACACCTATAACGTCAATGGAAGCAACAGCAGGATTACAAATTCTAACAGACCGCAGGGATGAGAAAATTACAACAATGACTGAAAAATTTAGACTCCTGAAACATCAACCTATGCATGAGAAAACAAATGAACTAACAAATAACATACTGAAAAAACCAATCTTTAATCACCTATTAAAAAATTGTGAAAGCCAATGGAGACGTAACCAGCAGCTCGCCTGATAACTGGGAACAGCTAGAAGTTTATTACAGCATCGCAAACACCTCACCCATATATACTGCAAGACTTTACAATCCCAGGAATTGAAAGCAAAACTATGAAAACCCCTACTGCCCTAACGGCAAAACACTTGATCACCTAGACACCCAATACCCCACATCACTGTGGATCCATGTCTTCACAGATGAACAATCAGAGGATGCAATAAAGAAATAAGGAGCTGGAAAACTAATACTCATACCAAACACCCCAAAACTAGAACTCTCAATCGCTACTGGCAAATTATCAACAAACTACATGGCAGAGCTACCATCAATCTTAGAAGCATCAAAGGCTATAGCGAAACAGACACTCAAAGAAGCTAATATTGCTTTCTTGTGCGAATTAATGTCAGTACTCCAGACCATCCAACATGAACCTAAAGATCTTCTAACAAAAACAACTGTAGAACTTTTAAATCAACTATTTGCTAACAATAAAGTTGTGCTGCAGTGGATCCCTGCTCACTATGGAATTACGCTGAAAGACTGGCAAAATCAGGTACAAATAAAGAAACAATTCCAGCACAGAATATCACTGAAGAAAAGACTCTCATCAATAGAAAATACAAACATACATGGAGTCCGAGAACATCCGGGCGTAAAGCCAAAGGTAGACCAAGAAAACGGTGGATAGAAAACATCAAGATAGCCTTGAACAAACATGGACTAAATGCAACCACGGCGACACATCTGGCCTTGGAATGACAACTTAAGCTCCAACCCCTACGCTTAACGGCAAGTGTGAATACCATCAACCATCATTCACCTGGGGACAGACAATAGACAATAGAGAACAGGCAGCAACTTTCCATAGGACCCCATTCTAAAGCTTTAGAACCCATTCTAAAGGTTTGCAGATCAAAGAAAACCAAAATCTTTAGGCTCCACGCAAGACACTGCAGACTACAAACATATCTCCACAAAATGAAGGCTGTCCAAACTGATCAATGCCCATGCCAAAGGTGTCCCCAGACTCCAGAACACATTATGCAGATTCTTAGATTTATTGAGAACTAAAATATTGCCCCAAGAGACAGATCTGAAGGTAAAGCTGTGGAGCAGCTGTGATGACCTCCTGCTGACGACTGATTTCGTGGAAGCGGCCCACCTTCATGTATAGACTTATGAGCATAGGAAACTGATCGCAGAAGAAGAAGTTTAGAACATATTTCTTGGTATTTTCTTGGTCATCTCATGAGGATGATGTATGGCATATTGTTTATAAATGTATGTGTATGTATGTGTGTATGTATGTATGTGTATGATGTGTGTATGTATGTGTATGTATGTATGTATGTATGTATGTATGTATGTATGTATGTATGTGTGCGTGCGTGTGCGCGTGCGCGTGGGCGTGTGCGTGGTGTGTGTGGTGTGTGTGTGTATGTGTATGATGTGTGTATGTATGTATGTACGTATGTACGTATGTATGTATGTATGTATGTATGTATGTATGTATGTATGTATGTATGTATGTATGTATGTATGTATGTATGTATGTATGCATGCATGCATGCATGTATGTATGTATGTATGTATGTATGTATGTATGTATGTATGTATGTATGTATGTATGTATGTATGTATGTATGTATGTATGTGTGAGTTGACTTGTCGCAGCTAGAGACATGTTTAAGCAATCTGATGTAGTCCTATCACTGCACAATCTGATGTATGTCTATCACTGCACAATCTGATGTATGTCTATCACTGCACGATCTGATGTAGTCATATCACTGCACAATCTGATGTATGTCTATCACTGCACAATCTGATGTAGTCCTATCACTGCACAATCTGATGTATGTCTATCACTGCACAATCTGATGTATGTCTAACACTGCACAATCTGATGTAGTCCTATCACTGCACAATCTGATGTATGTCTATCACTGCACAATCTGATGTATGTCTATCACTGCACGATCTGATGTATGTCTATCACTGCACAATCTGATGTATGTCTATCACTGCACAATCTGATGTAGTCCTATCACTGCACAATCTGATGTAGGCCTATCACTGCACAATCTGATGTAGTCCTATCACTGCACAATCTGATGTAGGCCTATCACTGCACAATCTGATGTAGGCCTATCACTGCACAATCTGATGTAGTCCTATCACTGCACAATCTGATGTAGGCATATCACTGCACAATCTGATGTACGCATATCACTGCACAATCTGATGTAGGCCTATCACTGCACAATCGACGTCTTCAGCGCCCACTTTTCCTGTTGCCGTTAACTCTGCCTTCTGCTATTAATCTTTCCATGCTGTTATATCTCTTTATATTGCCAAAAAAAAAGCACATCTTTCTTGCTAAGATTTTGCTAAGAAGCCAGTCCTTTTCGACATTTACACTTCTTACACTTCTTGATTTGCCTTTTTAGCTGTCCATGGCGTACGTAAAATTTTCTGTAGTATCTCATTTCGAAAACAGCGATTCTCTTTGCTTTTGTTTTATTTAATGTCCATACCTCACAATTGTATATTGTCACTGGAAATACGCATTAATTGATCAGACATAGTTTGGTTATGCTGCTGGTACCTTGCCAACTATTTTTCATTTGCGCAAGTTTCAATGTCGCCATTGCAATTCTTCTCTTAATTTCGACAAGCGCAGTCTCATTAGCTATTTATGTTTGTACCCAAGAACTGGAAATTTGTTACGTCTCCTAGTTAGAAATTATCAATTATTATCTATGGTTGTACTAACACTTTATCCGTTGTCATAAGTTTTGTTTTCTTCATATTAAGAACATAATTTGGGCTTCACTGTGGTTTTGTTTTTTTCCCTTTTTTTTGTTTTACAATTTTTGTTTGTTGATTTGTTTTAGTCCATCTCCGTTTGTTGATTATAGAAATGTGTCGTCAGAATATATGATTTCTATCTTTGGTATTGATGTTGTGTCAGTCTATTTGTTCATTTTATATTTTTGTGCCTGCAATTTGTATGTTGTATTAGTCTTTCGTGTCCGGTTCAGTTGTTTCCTTTGGCTTGTGTTTATGGGATAGTTGTTGATGTCTAATTCTATTTTATTAGGATTTTGTTTAGGTGTATTATTGCGGTGCTGTGTCTGCTTATCGACTGTTACCTCGTCGGGTGACTCAATCTTATATGTATGGCGAGCATGTGGCCCTGTTTGTATTGTATTTTTCTCTCTTGTGTCCGGAGTTGGACATTATCCTGGCTTCATGCTTGGCCTTCTTCATGTCTTAGACTTACATATCTTTTCCTGGTGCGCACTTTTGTTTAAATTTTGAATTAATATACTGCAGAATTGCATCAATTTGTCCTCTTCTTGTGCCGGCTGTTCGCTGGGACATTGTTTTTTCTTGGTGATGTTGTGAAATGTTCTATGATGAATCAATATATGTATCTGTATTGTTGGCTGTTAAATTAGTGTAGGCCCTATATCTCTTCAGACGAAATCTTCTTACCTGATGTAACAAGGCAAGACTATTATTATTCACTATACTATTATTGATTAGGAACAAGCGTCACAGCACTGGGGGCATTCCCATATATGCTCTGCTTTCCGTTCCGTCAGTTATCTAAAAGTGTATAAGCTCAGTGTCCCAGTCAGTTGCTGATTACGCGTTCTTCCGATCTTTCCGGAGAGGGAGCACTTTCTCCCATCACCTCTAGTCACTTCCATTTCTACCATTCTCTGAATATGTACATTATCACGTTCGACTTCCTCCTCGTCTTCTCGTAGGTTATCCATGACTGCTCTAATCAATTCAATCCTGTCTCTTCTTATCTCGGTGCCGTTAACCAAAGCCCTACCAGTCAACACATCGTCTCTTTCATTTCTCCTGACCCCTGCATGATCAGGACAGTAAATCCATGCAATGCTCTGCGCATTGTCGAGAAGACGAGAAGAGTGACCCATTCAGTTATGATCGTACACTTTTCTATCTTGCGCAGCATACTTTGAGAATCCGATAGAATCACGGAGTCTGTTGATGGTTGCGTCGCCAGCTAAGTGAGAGCTGCTGTCTCCGCTTCTATTTCCATTCTCATACTCGATGTTGTAGTGGGGAAGGTAGCTGAGTTCTCAGCTAAATTCTTGCCAATTTTGTAGGCCACAAAGCCCCAACCACACCTGTTTGTTTCTTGCGTTACTGAAACGTTACATATAGCCGTTACTGTAAGGCAATACTGCAGTGAAACGGCACAACAAGAGAACTTAGAAAACATGTTTTTGATGTTTCACTTGAACACAACAGACGGACTATCACTAAGACCGAGGTACACCTTTGTCTGTGATAGTCCGTCTGTTGTGATCAAGTGAAATTTCAAAAACCTGTGTTCTACGTAAGTACTATGATTATTTATTAAACGTCAACTGTTTTCGTTCTCATTCATTTTATTATTGCTGTTTTATCATCTTTGTTTTTAAAAAGCGTAAAAGGGGTAAGTACTTGTAAAACATTGTAAAACATTGGAGCACCTATGGACGTGTCCGGTGTGCGAAGATGATAATCAACATACCTAATACCTATTTAGGTAATAGGCTATTACCTAATACATTGTTTGTTTGTCTAATTTTAATGTAATTATTTTGTAAGCTTTGTTACTGTGGTCCATCACTGATTATTATTAAGTATCAATTATAGTTCACGTTATGTTTTTTGAGTAAACTAAATTAGCACAAATAATTTAAGGGACAATTTTGTATCTTACAACAAAAGGATGGCCTCCTGGTTGACTTCCGGTTATGGCGCGGGATAACGGTTTGTAACTTTGTTAGCTTGTGTAAAAGGCAATAAAGTCCAGTGCTTTCTAATTGGAATATGTGATTTATTTTATGAATGTGATAGATTAGAACACGGTTTAACCATTCGAAGACTAAAACGACACTGTGACTGGTCTAACAAACCGACAGTGTAGAATTGAACCGTCCGTAGGAAACATGGAGAGTTTCCAGAAGTCGACAATTTCAATTTGACAATCCAGTGAGTAATATAACTACATACATAGTCACACAGGGTTAAAATTCCGTCTGCAGATAACTCTGCTACCAAATGAACAATAAAAGATTTTGCTAAGGAATCGAACAGACAGGTATGGTAGTGTTCCTAGCAATATTCCAAAGACATTTAATTTTAAAAATAGAGATCACGAGAGTACATTACATTGAAACATTTGCAGTTTTATTAACTAAGTTAGTTAATTAAGTTAGTTTAACAGCAATCTGTCAACATGAACAGAACGGTGCCAATTGAAAGTTACAATCCTTACAAATAAGACATAATAGCAAAACTTTCGACAGTCATGGGATATTACGGAAGCTATAGTGATGAGCAGTGCTGCTGGGGTGTTTCTGTGACTTTGTAAAAGAATAAGATTAGTGTGAGAATGGCAACTGATGCATAATGATTGTACTCAATATACGAAGATACAGACTGAAGACAGACCTGTAGAGAAGTTTGAGAGGTTCAAGTCCCAACAAAAGCATGCAAATGAAGCAATACAAAGGAGAGAGTGTGAACGCCTTGACAAAGAAGGTATTTGTGAATGAAACACTCTGAAACCAATTCTGAAACACTCTGTTCTGCCTATGAAAATGAAACCAGATTACACAAACCATCTTTCAATTAGTTATGTTTTTGTAGTTGTCCCATCACATCTGTTACATCTACTTTATGAAATTCATCTAAAGGTATGCCCTTGTCTATAAGTTTGTAGATGGTTGATACACCCTATGCTGGCTCTAAATGTCCTTGGACAGTTTTGGACATATCAGCATTATGTTTCCGATGTCAGACATGGACATTGACCAAATAACAAGAGTAAATGCTTGATATGTGTCAAATTTAAAGTAATTATAAACAAAACCAGAAGTGTTCCATAAGGAATAAAGATGTCAGAAGCTCCATTTAGGACATGTACTTTCTTCATCATCTCATGAGGATGGCTATAACTATCTCAGCTACCAGAGTTTGGAACATGAAAGTGGAAAGTAACAGAGACAGAGGAAGACTAATTAAGAGATGGTTTGATGGAGTGACTGACACCTTAGGACTTCACAACATATATGTGTATCAAGCAATCTAAAGTGTGATATAAGGACCAAAGCTATGATGATATAAGGACCAAGGCTATGATGATATAAGGACCAAGGCTATGATGATATAAGGACTAAGGCTATGATACAGCAAGGAGCAAGGCTATGATGATACAAAGACCTAGGCTATGGTGATGCAATGACCAAGGCTATTATGGTACAAAGACCTAGGATATGATGCAGTGAGGACAAAATAGCAATAGAAAAGCAAAATTGTTGTAAAGAGTATTTATTTTTAGCTTCATTTCCTGATCATTTTTTTTCAGGACCAGATCTGACTTCTCTGTATGCCTTGAAGAAGCTATATGCACCTGCCAGTATCCAGATGTACACCCGATATTGGAGACTGCCTACAAGGACCTCATGAGAAACAATTATGAGTTTTTCAATGAATCATGTGAACATTGTAAGTATTGCATATTAGTTTTTGAAGATAGAGGTGGAGACATCGGCACTCACTTGACATATGATGCAACTACTAACACCCACAATGATTCTATCAGATTCCCAGGGCATTCTGTGTAAGATAGAAAAGTGTATGGTAAGAAAGGAGTGATAGAAAAGTGTATGGTAAAAAAGGAGTGGGTCACTCTTCTAAACAGCAACTGAAATATTACATATACTTACGTAAAACACAAGGTCGATTAGCTTTACAATGAAAGCATAGACTATTGGGTATGGGTATAAAATATACCCTAATATAAATAGCAGTATACAAGACAGTTTCAACCTTAAGGTCTTTTTAAAAAAAACAAGACAACAGTGAATAAACAGTAAAAATAATGGCTATGATAATGCAAGGTCCATGAGTATGAAGCAGCAAGGATTAAGACTATGATGCAGCAGGGGCCAAACACACAAAATCACTGTCACAAAAGCATTACCTTAGTACTGATAAATCTGTCTTGTATACTGTTGTTTATAATATATTTCTTTAACCCATATCCTATAGTCTGTGCATTCATTGTAAAGCTAATCGACCTTGTGTTTTACATAAGTACTATTGTTATATGGTTTTACATAAGTACTATTGTTATACAGTTTTACGTAAGTACTATTGTTATATGGTTTTACAGCAGTCTCACTTATTATTGATTAAAATTACTATATGGATCTACTGTTCAGGTCATGCAGGAGTCTGAGGTAACGAAAGAGTTGATTCATTGGCACATAAAGCTATTGTAGAAATTACAGCAATACGAAGAAACAGAGCTGGGTTAATAATGGCAGTCATGGATAACTACAAAAGGACAAAGAGGAAGCTGACAGATACAATGCACATGTTCATAGAATTATAGAAGTGGGAGTGATCAGAGGATACTGGAGAAATGTACTCTATGGAAAGATATGAAGAACCCAAAAGAAATCAGAAGATAGGGCAGAAATCTTTCTCTATGGAGAGATATGAAGAACCCACAAGTAATCAGATGGTAGGGGAGGAATGCCCTCTATGGAACGATACGAAGAACCCAAAATCAAGAACTAATTGAAACACTGAGCATATATACCCTTAAATGGCTAATAGAATGGCAATCAGTACACTTATGGGAATGCCCCCAGTGCCATGATGCTGCCTTCTCAAGAATCAAGTATTTATTTATCTAAGCAGTTCCTGCCTTGGAGAGAAAAGAATTCCATTCAATATTTGAAAGTAAATACTAGGTTTTAATCTATGTATTTATTCTATGCTTCTTCAGCGCTGAACATGGTGCATAAGTCAGATACCAGAGCTCTCTAGATTTGAGCGATGTGATGCTGCTGTGTGTAATTCTTGTATGTTATAGACCCATAGTCATACCCTCTTTGTTGGTTATTCTTAAAAGAGCCTCTCTTGGTCTTCCTCTTTTTCTTTTATCATCATCTGCTACCTATTTTAAAGACTTTAAGAGGAAATAAGAAATATTGAATAGAAATGGGCCCAAAATAAGGGGAAAGAAAAAGCTCCATGTTGGATAAAAATAATGATGATTCTGTGTTCTAATGTTCAAGGAATGTGTCTCCATACTGATAATAAAAGCATTCGAATAGAGTGAAGGTTAATGTAGACTGCTGCATTGTACTGTATGTAGTGCCTTGGAAACATCATCATTATACTTGTTTGGCATTTATTCTGAAACTCCCACTTATCTCTCTTGTATCAGGACATTGGTCTGACTAGATTTCCAGCCGGATGTAGTCTAGACAATGGAAATGTGCTGTGTTGCTGTTTTATTTACGTCAGTCGTCCAACACACTCGTCTTCAACAAGATCATCATTATACAAGTTTAAATTCTCTCTAAGATCCATCAAGCATGCAGCAGATTTTAAGACTTGATAAATAATTCAAAACTGTTTGCTATATTTTGTGTTACGGTGTTGTTATCAAAACTGTTTGCTATATTATGTGTTATGGTGTTGTTATCAAAACTGTCTGCTATATTTTTTTGTTATCAAAACTGTCTGCTGTATTGTGTGTTAGGGAGTAGTTATTGTTGTAGAAGCATGAATGTGTTTTTATTCCTTATGCAGTGTCTAAACCTTGACAGTTGGATTGTCTGAAGGGGACTTTGCCACTACTCAAAACCTCAAATCTTGCTTCAATTATAAAGGTTTACTGCTATTTTGCAAAAATCCACAAAGATCTTCAGAACCTGGATATCTCTCAAACCAGTTTACTGAGAAATGAAGCAGTCTGAGATAATATATTTTCTAACAATGACATGGGCGAAACAATCTTCACACTTCTCAGTACCTTATACTCCATAAGTGTTATCTTTCCTAATTTCTTCATTACATGCTATGAGATAATCTCTCCACATCTCTACACTAAAGAATATAGAGTAGAGTATAATAGAGTAGAGATTTGTAGAGTATCTCTCTACAGGAAGTTTTGTAGATAATCTCTCCACATCTCTACACTAATTTTTGTAGATTACCTCTCCACATCTCTGCACTGTTTTATAGATTATCTCTCTCATCTCTGCACTCAGTTTTGTAGATTATCTCTTCACATCAATACACTAAGTTTTGTAGATTACCTCTCCACATCTCTGCACTGTTTTATAGATTATCTCTCTCATCTCTGCACTCAGTTTTGTAGATTATCTCTTCACATCAATACACTAAGTTTTGTAGATTACCTCTCCACATCTCTGCACTGTTTTATAGATTATCTCTCTCATCTCTGCACTCAGTTTTGTAGATTATCTCTTCACATCAATACACTAAGTTTTGTAGATTACCTCTCCACATCTCTGCACTGTTTTATAGATTATCTCTCTCATCTCTGCACTCAGTTTTGTAGATTATCTCTTCACATCAATACACTAAGTTTTGTAGATTACCTCTCCACATCTCTGCACTGTTTTATATATTATCTCCCCTATCTCTGCATTCAATTTTGCAGAATATCTCTAAAAATATCTGAACCAAGTTTTTTAGATTATCTCTCCACATATCTGCACTCAGTTTTGTATAGTTATCTACACACAACTATTCACCTTCTACTATATGATTACCTTTACTCAACTATTCATCATGTACTATAGAGTTATCTCTACCCATTTGCTCATTCTAATATGATTAACTTGTTTATAACAATGACTTTGTCTACAGATCAAACAAATTACACAGTAAAACCAGGAATCACATGTCAACAGACTTCTCATAGTTCCAATGATCTCTTCCGAATACGTCAAACTACTTCAGAACGTATGGCCATTATACACTACTTTATTGTTTGTTTGTTAGAATTCATTCTCAAACTCCCACTGGATCTCTCTTGTAATAGAACAATGGTCATTCTAGATATCGAGGATGTAGTCCAGAGAAGAGAAATGTTGTGTCGCTGTTTCATTTGCTCTGAAAACATTTGTAACAGGGTAATGAAGTATTGCTAATCACTGGTGACATACATAATAGCACACACATATCAATGTTTTGACCAAAAGGCTTTTATCAAGAACACATTAACAACATAATAAATAATATTATAATTGATAATATACATACAATAATTCACATACACGTGAATGTGAACATGAGCATCGTTAGTTCTTTTCTTACTCATCGTATTATTCTGTGAATGTGTTCTTGATAAAGGTCATTTGGTCAAAACGTAATTTTGTGTGTGTGCTGCTAGTGATTAGCAATACTTCATTATGATGCTCTAAGTTTTGCTTGTTGGATTACAGTTTTACTGCAGTGAGTACATATTATTGAAACATTGAATGGCATTTACCGACATGTTGCTGGTTATCTAATTTCATAGAAAGTTGGTGGCCAAAATTGTCATGCTGTTGCACTTTGTAGTGACAAATCTCTTAACCTGTTCATTGATTTAATTTATCAAGTTTAGGTAATTCTCCAACCCTCAGTTTGTCAATTTACTGATATCACATTTTGCAAAGTATACTTGTAGACCTATTACAATGAAATTTCTGCATCTAAGATTGTTGAATATACTATCATAGTCTATAGTGTTTCTCTTATATTCTTAGGTCATTTCAACTGCATTACTTTCATTTCACTATATTAATTTGACTACTTTTCCTTGACTACTTTCACTTGACTAGGGCCTTCTTTAATGTGATTAACTTGACTACTTTCAGTTGATTTTTCCATTTGATTACTTTCACTTGATTAGGCTCTACTTTAACTTAATTTCTTTGACTACTTTTATTTGACTACTTTCACTTGACTAGGGCCTATTTTAACTTGACTACTGTAACTTTACTTTAATTTGACTACTTTTATTTAACTTTCATGTAGGCCTAACTACATTCACTTGACTTGATTCTACTTTAACTTGACTGCTTTATGTTCACATTTTGATATGGGTTTCATAAATTGTTGGTATGTGCATCCACTTCTTGTAATCACTGTTAAAATGACTGATTGTAGACTGTATAAACCTTATACAGTCAATGTACTGATGTCAGTAAATACATCAAAGATTGTGGTTCGGGTTGTAGTTCATTGAACAAAAACCATCATTCTATTATTTTTTTATAGTAAAATGCTCTGATATAGCCAAAATTGGCTAATGTCTGTGGTTGAAAGGAGCATACGAGGTGCAAAGGGTACCGCACTGATCTCATGCGGACCCAGGGTTAGCAGATAACCAAGATCCTAAAAGTACCTCTTTGTGGTGCACCCTGGAAACAGAAGTACAGCTACTCTTGCTGTATTTGTGGCAAACACTTTTAGGCTCATGTTCGGGAGTGGGGAGACTGCAGACAGAATGAGATTTGACTGCAAAAGAGACAGTTAATATATCTGATGCCACAGCACCAACACATTCAGTGACACTCTCGACACACTGTGATGTTAGTCAGTCCGGTCCGAGCAATGGAGGGGCCAATGAAAAAGAAACAAAAAGGTAGATGCATGGCAAGAGATGAAAAGACAACATACTGAGTACAACGAAAGGGGAGGGCAGTGTAAATGTGCAGATATAAAGTAAAAACGTTCCAAGGAAATCGGAACTACAAGCACTGTCAGCTGGAGACAACCTTCTAGTTACCAGTGCTCCTTATGGACGGGGACCCAGACTCAATTGTGGGCACCCGGCAAAGAAAACATCCCTGGTCCAACTCTAAGGTCGAGCTTTCCTATATCTGTAACATACGGAGAGAAAGGGTTCCGTACCTGATGGGCTCAGGCACAAACAGGACAACAAAGGCAGCCCTGGCCCAACTCTACTGTCAAGCTTTCCTATACTGGGAACATACTCGCAGAGATAAAGGGTTCAGTACCCGATTGGCTGAGGCACAAATGGAACAAAGTCGATCAGCTCATAACACACCTTGCTCCCAAACGTGTGGTGAGACTCAGACTTGGACGAGGGGCTCACGATGTCGGATCTCGGTGAACTCTTCGGCTAAGAGGGTGAAAGAGCCTGGGTCCAACTCTTCTGTCGAGTTCTTCATTAACCGGAACCAGGCTCGTAGATGAGAAAAAGTTCAGTACCCAATGAGCACAGGCACAGAATGTCTAATTACACGAGGCAAGTTCACTGACGGGGGGAAACACATAGTGCAAGATAGACTGAACGACAGTCATCTTGCGAATAGTCATTACACACTAGCGAGCCCATCATAGAAAGCTTACTACTCAAATTAAAGGCATGATGAAAATGGATGTGCTGGGCCTCGGATGTCCATGCCACAAAGTGAACCAACTGAGGTGCAAATAACACAGTTCAACTGTAGAACTTGTGGCACAACGTACTTCATGCTCTCTGACAGAAATCACACAATTTATTCATTGTGGTTATAAGAGAGTGAATGCAGACTAAGAAAGGAGCATACCTCATCATAAGAGATATTATTTATTTTTAAAAATGTACTGATGACTGTTCATAGAACAACCAATGGCTAGTAAGCCTCTATACATTCATGCATCGATGTCAAGTAAGCCTCTATACATTGGTGCATCAGTGACAAGTAAGCATCTATAGGGCCTACATTGATGCACCAATGTTAAGTAAGCCTCTATATATTGATGCACCAATGAGAGATCATTCATTGAATCATAAATGAAGTAAATACTTGTAAACCGATGATTCATCATTCACAGAACCATTCATCTTGTCACTGAAGGAGAACTGTTCAGCTCTAGAGGCCTGTTTCACTCAGAGAGACAGAGATTTTGAAAAGGACTTGTTCAACAAATCCTTATCTTCATATTGTCGGTGAGAATTTTGGGGCAGCTAGTTTGTTTAATTATAGTGTTTCCTCACGCTGTTAACAATGTGCTCAAGAAATTTGCAAGTAAATTATAAATATGAAGACATTATAGTTAGATTCGCCTGTGTGTTGCCGGGGCCCGAAAGGGGAGCAAAGAATAGCAACACTGTTTACCTTCCACGCATGTCGTAAAAGGCGACTAAGGAGGTTATGGGATGGAGTTGACTGTCCCATCCCATATAGGGTCAGTGACAAAAAGCCATGCTGAAGTCGGATGTGTCATGCCGAAAGGCGCAGATATCGCAGCGATGCTGTAAACCATGATACAACACATTCCATTCTCCGGACTTCATCCTGCTAATCTGCAGGAGTTTAAGAACGAACGCAGAGAAAAAAAAATAGTTACATTGCTCAGTAGTGGTTTCACAGTTAATTTCTTCCCCTAGCAAATGACCGTGGAGTAATCGGGGCCTGGGCTTAAGGGTGCAAAGAGTAGGTCTACTGTCTTTTTATCATACATATAGGAGGCAAGTAGGAGGATAGGTTGATGACATGTCACCTTGAAAAAAAAGTCATTGTCACATCCTTTTCTCAATTTCTTACTTATGTCTTCTATACAATAATCCCCATAGATGACAAAAGCTGAAGCTGCCGGCCAGAGGATATTGCACCTATGTCCTTCTGTGCGGACTCCTAGGTGATGGGAAGACTAGATGTGTCATAACTGCATATGAATCAACAAATCTGACAGAAGAATGATGAAATAGTTGACCCAGAAGTGTGTGCTGTGCTCTTGGCAGAATGTGGTAATCTTGGTGCTCTGGAATGCCTCTGTTTGGGGACTAAACATGCAACTATTATAGGTAGGGTAGCCAGTTCACTTCCGTGCTGTGTTTACCTCCCCAACCCATGCATAAGGTGTTTACAGCTGGATTGACTGGAGGAACGGCTGTGTCGGGCGGGAAATCACAACCCGGATTATTTTTCATCTGGATGTAATTTCAAAGCTGGCAGGCTGTAATCCTGTCATGGTAAGCAAGCTCACTATCAACTAGATCACCTCGCTTCTTTAGTATTCTAAGATACTCCTCTATGATTCTATGACGCATTTCCTGATCTATTTTCCAGATGGATCTAGAAGATCTATTTAATAGGATGTTTCAGCAATCTTATCTGCTTACTTTTTTAACTGACCTAAATATCAATATTTTGGTCATTCGGTATTAAGTAGTGGTACCTATGATCAGATTATCATTAACCTTTGTCACCTGCATAAGTTGTCTCATTACCTATGTCCCCTGCATACATTAGCCCACTAATTGTGTTGCTTGCATACATTATGTAATTAACTGTTTATATATGATCTCATTACTATGGAACAACAACAAAATGATGATGACCCACCCAGAGAACTCTGTATATTTTCTTAATTGTCTACAGTATTAATTTCTGTTTCCGGTACCAACAGCCACTATGATGTCTTCCTGAAGTGTTTTGAAATGAAAGCCTGTGAGTGTCAGATGGAAACTGATCAATCAATGTTGCTGGTTGATGACTTAGAGAAACGGTTATTCGTGGAGACTTGCAGTATTAGTAAGATTTCTTCATATTGAGTTACTTATACCAGTATCCAGTGATTAAGATACCTTGATGTTATTTTGATGACAACATTACCATAAATTTTGAGGCGTTTTTTTAATTATTTTGGTGTTCCATACATCAACTTCCATAAGAATTATTTTATTTATTTTAGCACAAATAATCACACAAAAATTATGTCTTCAAGATCAAATTCTGCTCAAATTCTGAACTTTATAAATAGTCCTTCCTCCCTGAATATGCTGCATGTGGCAGAAATTAGTTCTTCTAGTTTGAGCGATGTCATGTTCCTGTGTAGGCATATAGTTCTTGCATATTGTTCAGAGCCATAATCATATACTTTATTTGATAGTTCTACAAAGAGCATCTCTTGATCTTTCTCTCTTTTGCCTTCTGGTATCCAATTTAATGCTTGTAGTGGCAGTCTATTTTTATTAATTCTAAGTAGGAATACTGCTACATGTCCATTTGAAGTCCATAGTTCTCTTCTTATTATTGTAGAAAGATATTACTGTTTGTTGTCTTCTCTTTATTGCTTGTGTGATCTGAATTCTCTCTGGTCAATATTTAAGAGCTTTCTAAGACATTTATAAATAGTACATAGCTATATGTTCAAAACAGTGAAACAGTAAATAGTCTCAGCAGTAAATTGTCTTTTAGTTGGCCATTACCATTGAATAGTAGTAGTGCTTATGTAGAAAACAAGCTTGATGAGTTTTGCGATGAATGCTCGCACTATCAGACTATAGTGTATTGGTATGAAAAAGTAAAAATAACAATATACAATACATTTTCATCATTTTAACCTTAATATTTTTCAAGAAAATGCAAAATAAACTGTAAAAATAGTTTAATCAATGTCACTGTCACAAAAGCACTAGATGGCAGACATCAGTGGGGTATTCAAATGACCTTGTTAGTTGAAAAATCTAGACAAACCTGCTTGAAAAGAGAATCCGATACATTGACTTTTATGTTTTTCATGTGATCATTTTTGTGTTGGTTTATTCCAAGAATAAATAGTTTTTGTATAGGGGTGCCTATTAGAAACTGATGAGAATAACTTAAATACAAAAATATTCATGAAAAAAGGTGGGGGATGCTTATCCCCATAAAAAATGGTAGGAATTTCCCCACGTATCTCCAGAAAAAATGGTAGGAATTTCCCCACGTATCTCCAGAAAAAATGGTAGGAATTTCCCCACGTATCTCCAGAAAAAATGGTAGGAATTTCCCCACGTATCTCCAGAAAAAATGGTAGGAATTTCCCCACGTATCTCCAGAAAAAACACTTTTGGAGGATTTACTTTTCTTTTACCCTCTGCCTTCCACGCGAAGGTTTCTTCCACAGGATGTTAGTTTTCATTTCTTCTAAGTACATGACTGATAGTAATTCTATCATCTTTTTATAAAACTTGTCACAAGTTTCTTTCTTCTCTCAGTGACAACTTGTTTTTCAAATCTGTCCATTTTATGCTCAATATTTTTGAAAGGCAGCTTAACAGAGCATATAATAGCCATCATCAGGTGCCATGCGAGGTTGGCTGCAACAGACCTCTAACATCCTGTGTCTCTTTCCCTGGTGGTGCATTCTGCTAGACTATAACCTTCCATTTCGTGATGTTTCTCTCCAGCACGTTAAAAATGAAAATAAAATAACTTGAGATTCTGAAATGAAAAAGGTACTGATTATATTATAATAGAAACAATCATCTTTAAAAATTATACTAAATCGTTCCATAGAAACCACATCTCAGTTGCCTCCAGCTTATCTTGAGACCTTTTTACCAAATGTCAAATAGTCCCATATCACAGAAAGTAAACTCATGGGGTAAAATGTTTCAACAATTTAATGAATAGTAAAATATTACAATTTTCGTATTAAATATTTGTTACTTAAATTTCAGTAACCGGTGTGCATACAGTCATTCCAGGGATTGTTTGTGGTAAGATTTATTTTTTTTTTAATTTGTTTTTATTATTTTATAAAATGCTACACCTCTTCTACATTAATTTATGGTTCAGAAACATGGACAATGTTCAAACAGCTAGAAGACAGAATTGATGACTTTGAGATGTGGATATATAAAAGAATAGAGAGAACTTCATGGAAAGAGCGGAGAACAAACAAGGAGATTCTAACACCTCATATGAAGGAAGAACTATTAAAAGAAAGAAATATCAAATGGTACATTATGGGAAAAAGTAACCACATGTCAACTTTTTATTTTATGCACAGTTTCATTCAGCTTTCGTGATGAGAAAAACAAATCACTACATCTGCTTCTGGTAACATCATTCTGCGTGCTACATTTTACTAGGGTCCAAGGTGCACAGAAGTGGGTGTCCTCCCAGTACACAGATCGTAGCAGTAATAGCACCTGTAAATATGTCTCTATCTATATTTTGTTTTGTGTAATAA
The DNA here is from genome assembly GCA_034231615.1 of Meghimatium bilineatum. Lineage (NCBI taxonomy): Eukaryota > Metazoa > Mollusca > Gastropoda > Stylommatophora > Philomycidae > Meghimatium > Meghimatium bilineatum. The sequence goes on along the minus strand of CM067318.1, from coordinate 42,269,833 downwards.
TGTAGGAATTTGTTCCTCTAAAATATGGCCACTTATTCCTGTAATGTACCGATCAAATAAAATATTTGGAAATATTAAAAGAAATGACATCTCACTGAATACCTTACTTAGGGTAGAGTTGATTGGAGGTTCTGCATCTAGCAGAGTGCACCACCAAAGCAAGAGACAGAAGATGTTGGAGGTCTGTTGAAGCCAATCTTCATTGTGGAGATGGCACTTGATGGTGATGATATCATTTCTTCACATTTGGTATTTGTATACTTCTTAGAAGTATATCCATTATCACTACAGTACATATTCATTATCACTACAGTACATATTCATTATCACTACAGTACATATTCATTATCACTACAGTACATATTCATGATATTACTTCAGGGATGACAAAGTCATTGTGTTCCATGCTGGGTCTGTATGTCGGGGAAAGAAGTTTGGCTGGGATTTTACATATAGTCTGATAATTCTTGAACACAATGGCACATACAGGACAACTACGTTCAGAATGCAGACTCTCAGTAGTGTTGCCATTTTTGTGTTTTCTGTACCAGATCTGGGGCTTTTTCAACTCATGATGCCAAAATTGTGAAATTAGTGCTGGCGCACTAATTTAGTTTGGTTGTGATTTCTAATCTGACACGACCACTCCTCTAGTCAAACCAGCTGTAAATAACTCAGTTGTCATGAGCATTACATGGATATACTGCCCTGGTCATGCTGGGGTCAAAGGAAAAGAGAGAGTTGAATTATTGGCAGGCAATGCAGCTATAGACATCACAATGCTGAGAAGAGATAAAGTAGACTTGATCAAGGCAGTAATAAATTCATTTCAAGATGAAGATGATACCAGTGAGGCTGAGAATGTACACATACAGAAAATGTTAGAAATGGGAGTATCTAGAGGTGAGGGAAGGAAAAGTACATTTTTTTGGAAAGTCCCGAAGATCACGCTATCAACACCTGACCGGGAGTCTGAGTCGACATACACTGGGATGGCTACTGGAACGGAGGGTGGAACACTTATAGGAATACCCCATATGCTGTGAAGCCAGTTTCTAATCAAGAAGAACTATTAGTCACTATAGCTATGCTAACAAGTCTGTCTGCTCTTTTATTTCCACTAACACCTACATGTCAAGGTACAAAAATGGAGGTAACTCTCCTCAGCACAAAATCCATGTTTAACTCTAACAATGTAGAGGACTCGACTGAATCTTGTGACAAATACTCCTAGAACCAGTAAGAAAACAGACACCTGTAACACTTTCTTTATATCCATGTTTACTATTGTTATTTATTAGTCATGTGGCATTCATATGTTTTCCATTGCAATGATTTTTACGAGAACTATTTCTAACTTTGAGGTGGACCATGCAGCTTGTTAAATCCAGGAATAAAATGTACTCGAGAGTTTGAGAAGAATAATGCAGTTAGTAAAGGAGAGGAAGACTTTTGCAGGTATCAATAAAAATTTGCTGCTATATTTTAAATTACAGATTACTTTCAGGGGACATAAATCTACTTGGTAGAGATATATTCAGGGAACATAAATGTAATTAGTAGAGATACATTCACGGAGCATAAGTCTGTCTTGTAGAGATACATTCAGGGGACATAAATCTTCGTCATATGCCTTGCAGCGGACCCTCTGAAAGCATTCCGCTGACCGTCCTGAGAACGATGTATGAGGGTGATCTGCGTTGTGTCATGTTTTACAGCAAGCTGCGTTATCTGCACCTTTCGACCTGACACATCCGTCTTCAGCCAGCATTTTTATGGGCCGGGTTGGCATTCCCGTATCTTCTATCCCTAGTACTTGGCCAAGCTACAGCAGGGTTGCTGCACTCCTGTTTCCAGGCCCACTGCGTGGAAGTGTACTGAGGGTCTTGGCCAACTGTGGTTCGCTGACCCTGATGCTCGACCAGCTATGGAGCTCCGGCCGGTGCACTCTGGTGTGCATGTCATCTCTGGGCCCGGGCATAAATCTATTTGGTAGAGATACATTCAGGGAGCATAAATCTGTCTGATAGAGATACATTCATGGGACGGGACATAAATCTATTTAGTAGAGATACATTTAGGGGATATAAATCTGTTTGGTAGAGTTACATTCATAGTACATAAATCTGTTTAACCTTAGGCATGCTGTATTTACAATTATGCAATTTCTCTCCTGCTGCTGACGGCCATGGAATTGGTTTTTGGAAATGTTATGCAATCGTCAGTGGCTGATTTGATATCGCGATAACTTGTTTGTTGTTACAAATATTTAAATAATAGTTGCACATATAAATAAAGAATTAAATTCTGCATATATTGGTGTAAGTTTTGTTTGTGTCTGTGTGAGAATGTGATAAAGACGGATTTAGACCTATCTAGGCCTACCATATTTTTGGTCAATCGTAAGCTGTAAAATCGGTTGACTATTATATATTTTACATAATGGAAACATCGTGGAATAATTTAATAATCACATATGAAGAACTTACCTCTCAGATTTGTGACATTTCCTTCTGTTTAAACGATGATTTCACTGAATATACTATTAACAAATAGTATAGTAAACACGATTCACTGTCATGTCGCTTCGCCACGACGCAGAAGACTACATATTGCTCGAATTTCCATGTCAAAATCACTTTATATCATTTTCCCCGCCATTCAGCCATTATAACAAAATGGTGACAAATTTTCTTTTCAATATTGCGAAAACATTCTGTCAGAAAGCTACCGATCTTGATTTTTTTCATTCGGTTTCGGTTTACCGAATTGAGCGGTAGAAGACACCTTCCGAAATCACGACATGACACAGTTCCAGCGGAAAGCACCATTTGTAAAGACAGTGTGCTAAAGGTTAATAGTATTACATTCATGACACATAGATCTATTTCCAAACCTAGTTTACAATATTTTTTATACACTTCTTACCAGAGTCAAACTCTAGCCTTCTCAGTTCTGAGACAAGCTCTAACTATGCAGCAAATCACCACATCTGATATGGTGACAAATATTACAGTTTAATCAATAAGTAATATCAATTTATCTCTGAAATTTCTGGGATCAAAATATTTAATAACTCTACAATTGCAGATCAGGTGCCTATTATTGTTTGATTATGTCCCTTGGCTATGTTGATCAGTTTATGTTTTATCATTTATTAATTTACATATTTATTTATTTAGGTTTAGGGTTAGTTATATAAATCAACTCTCCTAACCCTAAATAAATTAATATTTAAATTAATTATTGATTAATTATTCACGTATTATTTAGTAATTTAGATTAATTATCCCTGAAAAATAAAATAAAAATAAAATAACCTCATCAAATGAAATAATCAGTATTATAACAAGCTCATATTATGTTTTTTAACCACCTTCGACTATCGCTAATTCAATAAAATAAAATACTGATAGATACATAATATATAAAGAAAGCCCTTATCTGTTAACTCTCATTCTACTTCATTTTACCGTTCCAAATTTGTAACAAGAAAACCCTTAGCAGTGGGAATGTGTCACAATGTGGGCTTTCTTGCCAATTTTAAAAATATTGATTTGGTGACAAAATAAAAGTCAGTTTTCTGATGCCTTCACTTTAACAAAAATATATCTCTATAAAAATGGACACTGATGAACCACAGAAAACTTGTTCCGTGTGTTTTATTAATAAACCTATAACTAGCTATTCAAAGGATAAAACAGCAAAATGTGATATAAGATCAAGCTGTAAAGAATGTAATAAACCATATAAAATGAAATATTATCAAGAAAATAAAAAAAAATATAAACAAGCATATCAAGATTTTATGATTGAAATGGAGATTCTATCTACAACAATATTTCGTTTTTACGGGTGGATTGAGTTAACATTTATTATGATTTAAGATTTATACAATTTTAAAATGTTTATAGACTGGCATAACTTTATGTTATATTTTATTACTTTGTCAGATATATATTCAAATTTTAATGTATAAGCAATGCATTCATTTTGTCACTTTATAAAATATATATTCAAATTTCAATGTGTAAGCAATGCTTACATTACTTATATGGATGCCTCGCCATTGATCAAATAATCCCAATGAAGAGATGCAGACCAGTGGATATTGCATCTTTGGTACCACTACATTTTTTACTTTGGTACCACTACATTTTTTATTTTTTATTTTGGTACCACTACAATTTTTACTTTAATACCACTACATTTTTTACTTTGGTACCACTCCTTTTTTTTTTTTACTTTTTACTTTGATACCACTACATTTTTTACTTTGGTACCACTACATTTTTTTACTTTGGTACCACTACATTTTTTACTTTGGTACCACTACATTTTTTTACTTTGGTACCACTACATTTTTTACCTTTTACTTTGATACCACTACATTTTTACTTTGGTACCACTACATATTTTACTTTTTACTTTGATACCACTACACTTTTTACTTTGGTACCACTACATCTTTTACATTTTACTTTTTATTTTGGTACCACTACATTTTTTACTTTTTACTTTGGTACCTCTACATTTTTACTTTGTTACCACTACATTTTTTTCTTTGGTACCACTACATTTTTTACTTTTTACTAGCGTACATTTATTTATCCCCAGTGTACCTTACACCCTTGTTGACCCAAAAATCTCTGGTCTTGGAATATGACAACAACTCACTTTCTAAATTTGTTGTTGTTACAAAGAACAGTCAAGAGTCTGTCAAGGGAGGAGAAGAGGCAGACAAAGAAAATCCTGTATTAATAACATTAAGTAATGGTATGAACATGTTTTTCTACACTCCCCGAATGTAGATCGAGGTGTTTGGATGTGTTTTTGTGCTTATGTCTCCAGTGTGGTAACTCCTCAGATGCTGACATGTTAAGATTCTTATTTATTATTATTATTTAGGAATATGATTATCTCCTCTTAATTTCTTCTGTACAGAAATTTGGTTGCTTATGCTGAGTGCTATAACAGACTAGTTTGTGAATGCAGTTTATTTCAAGAACAGTACATGTACACTGCAGTGTCTATTGCCAAGTACACATTTGAAGTTAGATCTGACTGTAAACGATTTCCTGGTAAGTTTACACACACGAGGTATTGCTTGTGTGGATCCTGGACAACCCAAATTTATGGGAGAATAAATAATATAATATAGAAGCTGCAAGCATTTATTATTAAAGAAAAATCAGAATGCAGCAATGGGATTCAAACCAGATTCACTGAGATGCCATGTACTCATCTGGTTACTTGAGAACATGTTTTCCGTCTTCAACCAGGGTTGTGGAGTAATCTAAGATGGAAAACTTGTTGTCTCAAGTTGAGGGAGAGTAGGTGACGTCTGAGCAGACCTGCTTCAAATGCTATTTTCTGCATTATGATTTTTCTTTACTATATGGAATGGGAAGGAAAGAGAATATGTTATTAAAATAACAAGAGGATATACATCTTCCACATTTAATGTTCTTAGCATTTCTTGATTTGTGGTTTCTGCTGCCCATTTCATTCTCAACATCCTTTTATAGCATTTTGTTTGCAGTGCAAATTGTTTCGCATTTCTGTTTTGTGATTACCAGAGTTAAGCAGATAACCAAGATTCTAAAAGTACCTCCTTATGGTGCATCCCGAAAATAATTATAATAGCTCATGTGGTGTATCTGGCTAACACTTTTCAGGATTGAGTTCAGGGCTGTGGAAGCTAACGATGGAATAAGATTTGATTGCAATAGATAATCTGAAACCTCTCAGCCTAGACAACCAGGGACACTCTAGCATTGTAGCAAGGCCATTGGAAGAGTAGCCAATATAAATCTTCTGATTTGAGTGAATGGCATTAAGGTGTAGTAGCATCTAGAATACACATTGTATGTCCCCAGAGAAAAGAGCAAATGCTAGAGGGCAGCATTGTATAAGGGAAAAGCTATGGTGGCAAACAACGTCTCAAATGTCCAGCACAAGACACGGCCGAAGTCTTACTCATAATCGAGAACACAGAACTGTAAAAACAAAATGTTTAATAGCAAGACGTCTGACTACAACAGACCTCATCAAAAGTAGGAGCCCTGCTTCAGGTATTGGACTGTGGCTAACTAGGACATATACTTGTGGACATGAATGAAAGTTTTAAATTTAGTTTCTCATTACACAAGGATAAGTGTCAAATGTTGGGAAGCACATATTGTTTAAACTCACTGACCGACGAAGTGTTGAGACTCGGACTCTGAACATTGTGGGCAACTTAGATGGGCATCAATTCTTCATCTCTGATGGCAAAGCAACCAAAGTTTAACTCGACTGTCACCATTGCCCAAACATGCCCATGCAGAGAAAATTTGGTTGAGTAACCAAGGGCACAGCGGGCAATGGTATTATCTGTCTTACACAAGATTTGTTTGCTGGCTATGAATCTATTTATCTAAGGCGTAATTGACCCACTTACATACATGCACACATACACAAGCATACAGTAATATACATACACACGTACACATCCATACACACACATTCATACACACATGATAAAACATATCTATAGACTTACATAGTTTTAATTTTGATTTGCAAAGATGTGACCCCTTCCCCCCTACTTATCAACCAGAATAACACCCTATGGTTATTACATATAAATAGATATATGAGTGAAGATTATATGCGATCATTCTTGACAAATACTCTTAACATTTTTTGTTTTGTATTCACAGGAATTACATTTCCATATTCACAAAGTGGATTTATGTGTCCAAGTAAGAACATGTTCCTGTACTGTGTACAGAATATAGGCCTAATCATCAGGTTTATTTTAATGTACCTCTAATCATCAGGTTTTTTTTAATGTACCTCTAATAATTTTTAATTTTGACTTTCAGTTCAAGTACTTTTATATATAATAGATATCTGAACAATTAAGTTGTTAAATAAGTCCCACTATACTTTTCTCAGCGTGTACTTTACTTTTCTATCTTGCGCAGCAAGCTTTTCGAGTCTGTGAGTATTACCGAGTGTGTTGATGTATCAGTTATCAACCAATTAAGTGCTGCTGTAACCCTCTATCTCCATCCTTATGCTCGATGTGATAGTGGAATATGCTGAAGATTTCTCAACCAACTTCACGCCATTTCTGTAGACAACAAAACCCCAACCGCTTTTATTTGTGTTTCTGTTAACGGAGCCATCAGTGTATGTAATTATTTCTTGTGGTTTCGACGACTGGCTGGACGAGTTCATGCACTGTAACCTGGGCCCTGAAACCCGTCCATTTTTGACATACTTTATCTAGTTGTATTATTACTTTAGGCAGTGATGTCTTCTCAGTGTCTACTTCCATCCATTCACTGGCCTTTTGTATTTCTTCAATTTCATATACTTTTCACAGAGTGTCTTCAGCCTCTGCCATCCATGATCTGCCACCCTTGATTTGTTTTCCCTTTGACTCATCTAGATGTTGGTGTAATGTATGGTGGTTGTATTCTGTAACATTTAGGTATGGCCTAACTTGTGCTACCTGATGTCACACTCTAATGCTGGGGAGATCAAGCAGAAATCTTATAGCAGAGATGGGTGTATCTCTAGTACACCCCAGTACCGCTCTCAAGGTCTCATTTTGGACTTTTTGCAATCTATTAACTTATCAACTCAACCATCATAATTAAAATGAATGATTAAAATGGATGGCACTGATATTATAGTCAATCTGTTAGCAATGACACAGCACATTCCATTCTCTAGACTACATCCTGAAAACCAGAAGTTAAAGAATACACTCGGAAGAAGCAGTTTATTATCTTCCCCACACAACGTCCCCACACGACCTCCCACAACTTCCCCACACAACGCTTAATGGCACAAGTGGAAAGAACAATAGATTGATAAATAGAAATACAAAATGAAACATTGATGTTTCAACCACCAGGTTTCTATCATGATATGAACATTCAAATAATTAGAACATCAAACAGGAGTCTACATGGAATTTTGAAATAGTCAAATCTCATTATAACAACTTGATCCGGACCAATGAAATATGTATGTAATAACAGAAATTCACTATAGGCTTATACAGTATAAACAACAAAGAATATAATTTGGGGTTTTGGAAAGTGTTAAATAGGGAAATGTGTTATAAACATTTGCTAAATACAGGGATTCCACTGTACTGTCTTTAACTGTCCTATTCTATTATTTATCTATGTTTATACTTATTACATATTATGTTGTGCTTGTTTTCAAATATTTAAATGGGTAGACATTAGGTAGAAATTAAATTCATTTGAAAATAAATTTCTTAGAAAATTCTTAAATACTTGTTGGTAAAAATTCAAGTCAAGCATGTAAGTAAGAGAAGACACCAAACAGCAATATGTTTCTACAATAAGAATAAAACAATGGAATTATATCAGACATGTACTTAGAATGAATGAAAACAGACTGCTACTACTAGTGTTAAAATGGGTACTAGATGGCAAAAGGAAAAGAAGACCAAGAGAGACTCTTCACAAAACAACCATTAAAGTAGGTCTCAACAACAAGCAAGAATTACACACAGGAGCATGATATTGCTCAAACTTGATAGCTCTGGTTTCTGCCCTATGCACCGTATTTAACTCTGAAGGAACATAGATAGAACTAGAGAGCTTAGGTTTTGGACCTATGCACCATATTTAGTGCTGAATATGAATAGACATTAAGCAAATTAGGGGATTTATATTTTTTCTTCAAATATTTCATATTGACTTATTTTGTCCTCTACAGATGATACGCATATTTCATCCAATGACAGAGTTTTACATCTGAACACAAGCAAAGGTTAGAAGATCGAATGTATAATACACACCTTCTTCTTTCTTCATTTCTATTGTTATTTCTACTATCAATGTCTATTCTGACTTTCTGTCTTCCTTTGTTTCATATTTTTCTTGATTCTCATTTTCTGTTACTCATTTTGTTTCTGTTAATTCCCTTTAATAGACTTATGTCAGTCTTTATTTCATCTTTGTCATTTGAAGTTGTGGGGAGGTCGAAGTTAGACGGTGTCACATTCATTTTTTTGCCTGGTTGTTAGAGTGAAGTTACCAACCACTTTAGACATCACAATGTTACTGTATATAAAGTGACCAAACGTGACAAAACTTATCATCATACAATCCTGTGATGCTTTACAGAGAAAAGAGAATAGATAGATGCGCTCTCAGTGCTGTATGCACAAGTTTTACATGTCAACTGGAAGACTATTACATAAGTAACTGATAGTGTGCTCCCTGATATGTATATGTTGCCTGGAAGACTATTATATAAGTAACTGATAGTATAGATTTATGTGTGTGGGTGGGTGCGTGATGTTTATTTGTTTGTTTGTTTTGTTTTGTTTGTTTTTGTCCATCATAAATGATAATGACCATTTTTTACATCCACATTTGAAAATTCAGCTAGAATTATGACCATGCATAATAGTTTGTAGATGGCTAATGAGCACTATTCGAGGTGTAAATGTCCTTGAACATTTCGGGCATGGAATGACCACTGTATACAGATTTTGGTCTATTCGTGACTTTCTAGTTACTCTCTGCTGTTGAGCTGCTGCATTTCTTATCTTTTCACAAGATGATGCACTCTTCATATATATATATATATATAGACACACAGGTTCACAGTAATCATTGCTTTTAATAGTGAAAAATTACAAATACTTGCATGGTTTGGACATGTATACTCACAGAATTCCTTGTCAAAACAATACTGCAGCGAACTGTTGAAGGTGGAAGAAGCAGAGGGAAACAAATAAACACCTGGTCAGACATCATCAAGGACCAAACAGGAAGAGATTTTTATTTATTTATCCGCATCGTTGAAGATAGAAATCACTGGAGGGCTCTGTGTGTTGATGCATTCAATGTGGTATCCCTATATCCCTGACTCTGTTGATGCATTCAATGTGGTATCCCTACTACCCTGACAGGCTATGAGTTTATAGATAGATAAAAAGGGATAAATAGCTGTTGTATATTAAAAAATACACAGGATCAATGTATTGTTCAGAAATTTTTTCAGAGATGCCTGTGGATTATCACTTGAAGCTACAGAGTTACGTTCTTTGAGTGGGACATAGTACATATGGTGTAACCTGAATACAATGAAGTTAATCCCATATGTCCATTTTGTTATATGTTCTTATATTTTTTTAAGATAGGCTCTTATCTGTTTTGATATATGCTCTTGTTATATTTTTATTGGTATAGTCTCTTTTTTGTTATATACTCATCTTTTTTAAAATAGGCTCTCCTCTTTTTTGCTAAATGCTCTCTTTATATTTTTTGTTATAGTCTATATCGGTTTTGTTATGGTCTCTATCTTTTTTTGTTATAAGCTCATCAATTTTTTTTTTGGCTGTATATTTTTGTTATAGATTCTAATTGTGTTGGTTATAGTATCAGATAAATCTGTCTACATCGGCAGATGAGTTTCTAAAGGCTGAAGAGGAGGTGTGTCCCGGTATAACTGATTGCTATGCTACATTTGATTCCAATGGGTCTCTAGCACTGTACAACAAGGATTTGAAGGCTGTTTGTCAGTAAGTATTCATCATCTGTGAGTTGTTTGCTACTGTTTATGTTGTTGGATAAGATATAATAATACAAGTGATAAGATAAGAAATGATAACAACACAAGTGATAAGATAAGAAATAATAACATCACAAGTGATAATATAACAAATGATAACAACACAAGTGATAAGATAAGATATTTCAACATGTGTTAAGATATGATAACAACACAAGTGATAAGATAAGAAATGATAACACAAGTGATAAGATAAGAAATGATAACAACACAAGTGATAAGATAATAAATGATAACAACACAAGTGATAATATAACAAATGATAACAACACAAGTGATAAGATAAGATATGACAACACATGATAAGTTAAGATATGATAACACAAGTGATAAGATAACAAATGATAACAACACAAGTGATAAGATAAGATATGACAACACATGATAAGTTAAGATATGATAACACAAGTGATAAGATAACAAATGATAACAACACAAGTGATAAGATAAATGATAACAACACAAGTGATAAGATATGATAACAACACAAGTGATAAGATATGATAACAAGTGATAAGATAAAAAATGATAACACAAGTGATAAGATATGATAACAACACAAGTGATAATATAAGAAATCATAACAACACAAGTGATAAGATATGATAACGACACAAGTGATAAGATAAGAAATGATAATAACACACGTGATAAGATAACTTATAACAACACAAGTGATAAGAAATGATAACAACACAAGTGATAAGATAACAAATTATAACAACACAAGTGATAAGATATAACAAATGATAAGATAAGAAATGATAACACCAGTGATAAGATATGATATGAACACATGTGATAAGATCAGAAATGATAACACAAGTGATAAGAAATGATAACAACACAAGTGATAAGATAAGAAATGATAACAACACAAGTGATAAGATAAGAAATGATAACAACACAAGTGATAAGATAAGAAATGATAACAACACAAGTGATAAAGATCCCCCCAGGAATTGGTTGTTTTGTTGTTGACAAATAATTTTGTCTAGAATATTTTTTTTAAGGACCCAAGATAGCAGAATATATTATATTCAATCTTAAAGTCCATTCAACATACACACATTTTTCTTGAAACTCGAGTCAATGAGCTTAATGCCAACAATCAGCCAATCAGCACCACTAAAAGAAGATGAAATTTTGAGAAAGTTGTTCAGACAAGTTGTTGTTGATGGTTTTTGCAGTTTTACAGATGTCAGGAAACAGGCCAGTGTAAATTGCAGAGACACATAGTCATTACGTTTCACACATTGACTGCATGCCTGGCCAGGTTTCACATATTGACTGCTTGCTTGGCCAGGTTTCACATATTGACTGCTTGCCTGGCCAGGTTTCACACATTGACTGCATGCCTGGCCAGGTTTGACACATTGACTGCTTGCCTGGCCAGGTTTCACACATTGATTGCTTGTCTGGTCAGGTTTCACACATTGACTGCTTGTCTGGTCAGGTTTCACACATTGACTGCTTGTCTGGCCAGGTTTCACACATTGACTGCTTGCCTGGTCAGGTTTTATGGAGGAAATGTCTTGCGAATTTGCACTAAATCTCCTCTTGTATCGTTGATAAGTTCTAATGGACAGGTAATGCCAGTGTGTTTAGAAACAAAGCAGAACTGCAGGAGATGCCAGAAAATGTTTTAATACACCATCGACTGACTTAGGGTCCCCCTGTTTGGATTTTCTATAGGGATTTATTTCCTTAGCTTAAGGCACTCTCATGCTAACTCATTAGGCAGTGGGTGAATAAATAAGACAAGACAAAAGTAAGCAATTTATAAAAGACAGTGACAATAATATTTACACATGTGATAGATTGTCAACCTATCCTCCAACTTTCCTTAGTCACCTCCTATGACATGCATGGAAAGATGGCAGTGGCCTTACTCTTTGCAACCTAAACTAGAAGTTCAGGTCACGGTTGCCTCATGGGCTATATTGTTGTTGTACTAGCTAAAATATGGCACGAATCATCTTACTTCCATAGACAAAGACTTCTTTAATATAGGAAATACTTTATTTGTCTGTCCTTCTTCCTTTATCATGATGATGATAAAGTAATCCCTTTAGCTGTTAGCAGGTAGCTATTGATACATGATGATGAAGCAATTCATTTAGCTGTTAGCAGGTAGCTATTGATACATGATGATGTAGCAATTCCTTTAGCTGTAGTGAGGTAGTTATTGACACATGATGATGATGTAGCAATTTATTCAGCTGTAAGAAGCTGTTAACAGCACTTAGCCTTTCTGACATAATCACAAATTCTCCACAGTTGAGTTATTGAGCTCAAATATAGTTACGCTATTAAGGTGACACCTGAGCTCAAATATAGTTGTTTTATTGAGGTGACACCTTATCTCAAATATAGTTGTTTTATTGAGGTGACACCTTATCTCAAATATAGTTGAGTTATTGAGCTGACACATGAGCTAAAATATAGCTCTTTGATTCAGCAATGTTTGTGTTGGGGGGGGGGGGGGGTTATGAATGCATGTCTATTCCCCAAGGAAGACATTCCTGTATGGCAGTATACTAATATTATCACATCCTGCCAGGAGTGTGGCATATACTTCTGGACAGTTGGTTCATCATTCTTCCATCAATTTTGTTGACCCATCTGTAGTGATTTACCATTCCCTACCACCTAGTATTCTGCCATGCAAGGACAAAGGTGTAATGTCCACTGAGCTGCATCCTTCATTATCCATAGAGATTATTTAACAGACAAACAAATATAAGAAATAAAGGTTCTTCTTGGCGAACTCCAGGAATTGTGAACAATTAGCTCTTACTTCCTATGTGCAGTGGGAAGGTTTCTCCATGCTTTCTTTCATACCCAGGTGGCTAGAAATTGAGATAAGGCATATATGTAACCACCATGAGGGGGGTAGGGAGGACAACAAACATACAACATGAAACATTTATATCTATAAAAATAAATGTTGGAGAGATTTTTATTGAAAGAAATGTATAACTATATAATCATATCATCTACTACAATAAAAAAAGTCAAAGGCTCAAACGGTGTTTAGGATTGATTCAGTGAACTTAGATAACACCCTATGCACTCCGTCTTTCTGAATTAAGTAAATGCTGCCTGCCTATAGTACCACTTATAACACATAACTCCCTAGCTTCATGTGATAATCCTTAGGGATCTCCAAAAGATCCACTTTATAAAGACGTTGTGAACAAGATTCAAACCCCTGACCTCTTGAGCACAAAGCAGACTGTTCAACAACTTTGCAAGGAAGATTCCCTTAAATAGAAGGATACTGTTGTGTGGTAGTGGGTGTGGTTGGGCACTGGTATACCTGCAGACCTTTATCATGCCAGAAGAATGTTCTAGAAGTGTGTTTATATTCTCAGGGCAATGCTGGACGAGATTAAATGTATAGAAGAGACAACTTGTGGTTGTGGAATTCTACAGACCAGGTTTTCTAGCATATTAAGAGAAAAACAGAATGGTTTGGCTTCGGTGTGTGGCCAAAGTGGTATGTCTTAAGAAAGTCTGTGTCATTTAATAGTGTCATTTGTTAAAACTTGTAATATAAATTTAAAATAGTTAACAATATTTTAGTAAAACTATGAACCAAAGTCTGAATATTCTAATATTAAATTAGGTAGTGTTGTAGAATCCCTCTATAGCGCATACTTTTATAACATATGTCTCTATTTAACAACACTTTTCAAAATTCCCAATTATATTTATTCTTTATCCTGTATATAGAGAATTTCTATTATTACATATATTTATTTTAGTGATATGGCAATAGGTGTTATAGTTTGTTCTGTAATTCATGTTACTCACTTGAGCTCAATTTTTAGGAAAATTATCAAATGCATAGCAACCATATTTCGCAATTAGTCTTATACACTGCATGATCTTAGAAATTCATATTTTACAAATTGATAGGTTGATTGGAAAATGCAAAGAAAGTTTTTTTGCTATATACCGGTGTAGTATTGCATAAGCAGAAAAAAATGACACTCGCATTTTATATTTTACATTCATTTTACATGCATTTTATATTCATAATACACAATATTGCAGATGCAAAAGCATATCCCAACTTCATATAATAACAGGAAATGTGAGACACTGGTCATTACTACCATATAGTGTATGTAACACACTCTTTATATGTGATCATCTACACCATCTTATATCTTTCTTGTGGCAATGTGGTGTTGAACAGGAATGTGTGTATATATATATAATCATTCCATAAATAAAGTTGACTGCAAACAAATTGTTGTGAGAAGCACTATTGTGAGAACTATTTTATTCAGATTCTGAAGACTTAAAAAGATCAACTACTGCTAAGGCTTGGATAAATGTAAACCATCTCGTTACCAATATGTCCCTTCCTTTTGAAGCAGATGCTCTTCACATTTCCTCCAGTACTCAATATATATTTGTGCGAGGCCATCATGTATGTTTGTTACATGACAAAGTTTGAAAGTCTTGTTTAGTGCAGCAACTTTACCTCTGCCCGCAGCTCACACAAGTTCAATGGGATTGAAATGTGAATTGTAAGGTGGTACCCGAAGAGCAGTATGACCATGTTCAGAGATGATTTTGTCAATTACAAATGTCTTCGTCTTCTTTGTCCATCTCACTTATTCTAACAACTTTGGTTTGAATTTATTGCTGCAAAAAGATGCATTTTCTTTTGCAAGCCACGTTATGATTTCTTGTTTTGTACTTGATGAAGTAGAAATTTGTCTTCATGTGCTACTATTTGTGATAGAAGGCATTGTCTATAACAATACTTGACGTTCTATCTAGCACTGGTAGAATTGAGTTGATTAAATAATTCCATTCATTTCGGTGTGGTAGTCTCTACCATCTATAGATAATGCTCGGAAAATATGTTCTGCCCAATTTGCGTTAATGAATGCGTGACCTATTACAATACATTTACCTTTGCTGCTTGGAATTTCCCTTTTCTGTAATGAAATACAGAAATGTATGGAGTATTTGGTATTGAAATACAAAAATGTGTGGGTTATTAGATACTTCTGAAAGATCTGGTATGAGTGGAGAATAGTGCTATGATAAAGATGATAATGTCAAGTGAAGTTAAAGGAGATTTATATGAACATTGTATCTTCTCTCTTTTATTTTACATTTGTGATTGAAAATAGTATCAGATTTTGTATATTTCTGTTTCAACCAGCTGTCGTTGAGATGCCTCAGCCCTTCATTTGTGTGGGTAAGTTTGATGTATGTGTATTGTGTGTATAAATTTGATGTATTTATATTGTGTGGGTAAGTTTGTTGTGACTATTTTGTTATGGCATGATTTTTTGGCACTCATCAATGAATGGCTGAGGATAGAGATCTTTGAAGATGTTTATTGTGATGTCTCCAGTGTGGTACCTCTACAACCCTGATGGATTATGGGTCTTATTATTACGAGTATCATCTGCACACACTGAACAAGTCCAAAGATGCTTCTACCCCAAACTCAATAAATCTATCACAGTGTAGCATCTGACAGTTCTAGTTCCCCCACACACTGGACAAGTCCAAAGATGATGCTTCTACCCCAAACTCAATAAATCTATCACAGTGTAGCATCTGACAGTTCTAGTTCCCCCACACACTGGAGAAGTCCAAAAATGCTTCTACCCCAAACTCAATAAATCTATCACAGTGTAGCATCTGACAGTTCTAGTTCCCCCACACACTGGACAAGTCAAAAGATGCTTCTACCCCAAACTCAATAAATCTATCACAGTGTAGCATCTGACAGTTCTAGTTCCCCCACACACTGGACAAGTCCAAAGATGCTTCTACCCCAAACTCAATAAATCTATCACAGTGTAGCATCTGACAGTTCTAGTTCCCCCACACACTGGACAAGTCCAAAGATGCTTCTACCCCAAACTCAATAAATCTATCAAAGTGTAGCATCTGACAGTTCTAGTTCCCCCACACACTGGACAAGTCCAAAGATGCTTCTACCCCAAACTCAATAAATCTATCACAGTGTAGCATCTGACAGTTATAGTTCCCCCACACACTGGACAAGTCCAAAAATGCTTCTACCCCAAACTCAATAAATCTATCACAGTGTAGCATCTGACAGTTCTAGTTCCTCCACACACTGGACAAGTCCAAAGATGCTTCTACCCTAAACTCAATAAATCTATCACAGTGTAGCATCTGACAGTTCTAGTTCGATGCTGATTGTCATCTTCTTATATCTGTTATGTTTCACTGTACATATCTCTCCAGGAATCTCATGCTGTCTTGAGAGCGACTATGATTTACTTTTTTTGAAAATCTTCGGAATAGATAAGGTCCCTTAGAGCAGTAGTTATGTCAGATCGAACCATTCATGTAGCTATTATCACTGCGGTCATACTTGCCAGAGTATCAGCTCAGTCTTTACCCTCAGCATCCACATGTTCTGACACGAATACAAAGGTAATCTGGCCATAGATTGTGTAGTTAGTTGGTCATCGCAGCACATGGATGTGATATTGGATTGAATACATCTCAATTAGATGTATTAGTGGTGCCTATCATCATCATCAGGGGCTATGCCGACTGGCGTAGACGGTCATGACTCTCCACAGTTATCTGTCCACATTATTATATATTTATGTATCAAGGTCGTTGCTGTTTCCTTGCAGTGCCAGGTTGTCAAACTGTCTAATATTTTCTCAAGTTGTCGCCCTCTGTCTCTGTTGCCTTCAATTTTGCCTGTTGTGACTATGTTCTCCAAACCTGCCTGTCTCATGAAGTGGCCAAAAAAGAAGAGTGCCTTTTTCTTATATTGTTGATTAAGGTCTGTTTCGCATTTGACTCTTTCAACACCTCTACATTAGTTTTTCTGGCAGTCCATGGTATTCTCAGCATTCTTCTGTAGAACCACATCTCTGTTACCTCTAATTTCCCACTTTCCAGTTTGTTTATTGAATGTATTAGTGGTGCCTATAAATTCAACAATAGATGAATAGTCATGTCTGATTCAGGATATCATTCTTTTATTATATGACAATCTATACTACGGTTAGGGTTAGGGTTAGACTTTCATGTTATACTTTGTATTCTGTGAAAGTAGCATGTCAATTATTTTATTAAATTAAAAAAATGTTTGTTTCACACTAACAGGTGATGATTTTGATTTTGTTTCCAGAACAGACAACAGCCTTTTCAGTTAAAATGGACACACTGGAACTCACCACTGCTGAAGGTAAAAATGCTTTATTGTCTGACATCTTGCCACATTTCATAAAACAGATTTTATGTTGTTTATGAGTAGTTTCAAAATTAAATGTCCTAAATGTGCGATACATTTTAAACTCATATTTAAATACAACATTTACCCAAGAAATTAAATCTGAAATAGACATATCTGCTAAAAGTAAATTTGGAGAAAAATTTGAGACTAAAAAAAGTGGGATATTTGACAACCATTTATATGTTACAGTTGATGCAGGAACACATTTATTGACAATTATACGGATCTATTGACACAATCAAGTAATAGTGCACATTAGCATGGGGGTCTATTTCCTGGCTACAGTATAGAGACAGGCTGTCATCCAGGCATTGGGTGCAGATATATCTTGTGACAGAGAGAGGGTTGTCTATTTCCTGGCCACAGTATAAAGACTGGCTGTCAACCACATTATTGGGTGCAGATGTATCTTGTGACAGAGAGAGGGTTGTCTATTTCCTGGCCGCATAGATACAGGCTGTCAACCAACCAACAATCGACGAGCTGAGCATTTATGGGAATGTTCCCAGTTCTGTAATTCTTTTTCCTAATTAAGAATCAAGGACTATTTTTCTGTGTCCAACAGCATATCTCGGAAGATGTGATCTTTCATTTGCTGTTCCCAGTGGCATATATAGGAAGATGTGATCTTTCACTTGCTGTCTTTACTTTCCCCAGATATGCTCTTCTAATATTTGTGTAGAACTTAAGTTTATTTTAAACTTTTTCAGGCCAGAATCTACATCAGTGGTCAAGTAAGTGTCCTGAAGTGACATCCTGTTCCAGTCAGTATGAACTAAATCTTGAAGGAGCCTTAAATTTCACAAACTCCAGCGAAGTTTGCTTGTGAGTACATAGTTACAAGTTTTTATGAAATAAACTCTAGTTCTAATTACGTGTAAGGTAGGTCCCATGGAAGCAACCCGCCATCAGGATGAAGAAAACAAAACTCTTTATGTACTAAGTTGCAGCAACTGTTATGTGGCTAGTTCCCTTTCTTGCTGTGTTTACCTTCCCTAATTCATGCATCAGGTACCCATTTACAACTGGGTTGACTAAATATAGTGGAATAAATATATCAAGGGTAATGAGAATGAATCCTTATTGACCAGAGGCACAAGGATAGAACATGAAAATTGAACCAGCAAGATACAGAGAAAGACCAAGAAGAAGGTGGATTGAAGGAGTTACCAATATTCTGAGATGTCATAATATTACTGCATATCAAGCGAACAAATGTGCCATAGTCATACAACTGATCATCGTTCAATTATGCAGCACTTTACAGCAAGAGCAGAGAAAAGATAATAGAATGACATATATAAAAATGTGTAAAATAAGTTTGTACAAAGAGCCTGAAAATCAACGTTTTGACTCAAGATCTTTACCAAGATAGGGGCAAAAACAAAGAAGAGAACACCAATATAAAAATAGATTACATGGAGTCATGGTTTTACAGCAGTCCCTCATTAATTACATAGTTGTAATTTTGCATTGGCATATGATGTCTCCTTCTGTCTTATGTGTAATCTTTATTAATATACCCTGGTAATGTGTCATGTCAGAAATGCTCTACTCAATGTTTCCTCCATTGATTGTCTCCAAGCAGGACTTAGCTTATTTATTTTCTTCTTCCCTTTAGATTTGACAAGAGCTCTATGTTCTAAGTCAGTTAGAACTTATTCATAAGACATAGCCACAACATTTTATTTGTAGTTATTTAGGACTTTGTCTTTTTTTTCCCCGCTTGCTGTCTTCTCAAAGTTTACTATTGACAGTAAATTTAAAAATCTAAACATAAACTCATAATATCAAAACACACAGTTCATTCAACTGGTTTGACTCAAAATGGCATAGAGGATTGACTTCACTGTATCGGTTTTCCCATATGTACTTTACCACTCTCAACAAAGTGGCATGCTTCCCTGCCAACAAGAGTACCACTTATAGAAAACTTTAAGTGATTATCCCCAAGGATCTCAGAATTGAACCTGTAACTACTAGAACACAAGTTAAATGGCTTAACCATGCACCAGGGAGATGCAATATCAACTGATATTGGTTGAGCAGTCAATAAACTGTTGTTAGTGTAATATATGTCTTACAACTGTCATCTGATCCTTCATTCTTCAGGTTCTGCAGCACAGCCGTACGTTAAAAGCAATATCAGTCTTAACTCTGATGCAATAATAATAATAATAATAATATGACCAAAAACCCATCAGTGTAATAGAGGTACCACACTAGAGACATCAACACAAAAATGCCTTTCAACACTTCTATCCTCAGCCCTTCTAACGAGAGTAGAAAAATCATGTCTAGATCGTTCCTTGATGTTGTCAACCCTTGATTTCCTGTGTCCATCTCTTCTCGTTCCAGCCTAGACTTCCTTGCAAATAGTTTTAGAAAGTGTGTCTCATTACATGTCCAGACAAGTTGACATCATTTCATCATTGCCAAAATATGGTTTCTGATAACCTGCTGGTTTGTTTATTTGCTGTATAGAAGACTGTACATGGTTGCATTGAAAAACCTGGCAAGTGCTTTTAAGACTCGAGCAAAAATATTTTGCTATTACCAAATCTCAATGTGTTTTCTCATGTTAAAGTTGTATAAATAGTCAGTTAATAGCAGAAAATTGGTTCATGGTCAGGCTGGTGCACTTGTCACAAGACCTGACATGGTAAATCCACTAAGCCTTTATTCCTTGTAAACCATGACACTTATGGGTTTACTGAAACAAGGATCAGAGCACTTAAGGACTTATCTGGTGTGTGCTGATGATAGTCTTCATTCACAGCTCATTATATTCCAGATTAAAATCAAGGTCCCAGACTGAAACCAAGATTCTGAGAAAGATTGAAATCAAGGTTCCCAGACAGTCTTATATTAAAGTCACCAGATAAATTCAAATGAAGATTCCCAGATAAAATGAAATCAAGGTTTCAGATAGGCTGAAATACAGTTTCTAAGATAAACTGAAATTAAGGTTCCTAGATAAACTGAAATGAGGAATTTTCCCCAGATAAACTGAAATGAGGAATTTTCCCCAGATAAACTGAAATGAAGATTCTAAGATAAACTGAAATGAAAGGTTACAAGATAAAGTGAAAAAAAATATCTATTTGTCTCTGACAGAAACACAAAGAACATGATCCACTGTTCTCAAAACGCCTTTAATAAATGCAATTTATTGAATACCACCGAAGCTGCAGCCTTTCATGCTGTGCTCCTAGAGAAGCTTGCAGGATGTGATACAGGTCAGTAATGTTATGTGATAGTATGTCTTTATTTGACCTGTCTAGAATATGACCTTCTTTATGGATGCTCTGAACATTTCTAGATTCTAAGCGAGTTGACCTGGGGTGGTGTATCTGGACCTTCATAAAGATGCTAGCAAAAAAAGATCACAATATGTGTGAAATGAGATGTTTGAGGAAAGCTTTAAATATCACAAGAGATCAATAGAGAAATGAAGATATCAGGAAAAAATAAAGACCACCTCATGTCAAGACTACATTGAGGTAAACTGGGTGGTTTGGCCACATCATGAGAATGGAAATCAGCATTTCGTGCATACAACAGAAGAATATCAGGCTAAAAGGCACGAGGGAAAGACCAAGAACTATTGGCCAATACAATCCAAATGGCCAAAGATGGACGACTCCAAACAAACCCCCCACACACACACACTTAACAGCAGAAATTGAAATGAGAATAGAGAGATAGATGTATCTGGTCCATAATTGTCTTGGTGTTCCCTTTTCCTTTAATTTATTACCATGTCTTCCATTACTATATCTCTTTGTTGTTATGTCTCTTTATATGGTTAAATAACTTTAAAATTTCCTTGTTATGGTATTGTTTATGAGCCAACCTTGTTCAACTTTAGGCCTCACATCATGCATCGAATATATAGAGAAACAGCAGATACAATGGTTTGGACATCTTATGAGGATGTTTCCATAAGAGCTTATAACAAGATGGAATCAGGATACAGAGTCAAGGACAGACCTAGGAAAAGATGGATAGACAACATCAAAACCATCCTGAATAAATATGACTACACCTCAACCAGAACAACACACCTAACTCTGGAATGCAGAATACATCTCCTTCACAAACCCCTATGCTCAATGGCAAGTGTGGAAGCTACGATACCACCACCTGGGGATAGACAATAGACATTAGACAACCATCATCTGGGGCAATCTACGCATTTGAAGGTTGGCTTCAATAGACCTCCAGCATCTTCTGTCACCAGCATCTTCGTGGTGTACTGTATTCTGTCCATCTCGTTTCCATCTGACTTGTATCTCTGCTTACCTCTTGCTCACCTCCCCTCACCTCCCCTCGACTCTACCTTCAAGTATGGTATTCAACATGGCGTCATGTTTTTTAAATATATCCAAGCTAATTAATTTGTATTTCCGTTAATAGTTCTTTTTTTCTAAGCAGTATTGCCAGAACTACTTTGTTTTTTTCTTCTTTCCATGTTCTCCCTATTTTTCTATATATCCACATCTCAAAGACATCAATTAGATTTTCTAGTTGTTTGTTAATTATCAATGTTTCTCAGTCATACATTATAATTAGTTAGTGTAGGGTATATGTAGCACTATGTAGCACTATGCAATTCTCATTTTTAGTGTGTGATTTGTTTATATGTCAATATTTTGCCGGTGTCAATTAAGTACTTTTAACCATTATTATTTTCCTTTTAACTTATATTTCACATCAACCACCATTTGTGATTATGGTGTCCATGACATTGGTTAAGGTCTATTAGTTGCATATGAGTGGTCCTAGGTTCATTCCCCAGTTGATGTAGAAATGTTATTCATATCACAGTGGTTCCCAGGTCGACCCAGCCTTAATTGGGTACCGGATCAGTTCAGGAAGTAAAGTCTGCAAGGGAGAGGACATGGCTACTGCCCTCATATAGCAGAGCCACTGAAACGTGCTAGTGTCTCACACCCTGTTTACAAATAAAATGTCCAGGGTTGATGACAGATTATCTCTGTTTGCAAATAAAATGTCCAGGGTTGATGACAGATTATTTCTGTTTACAAATAAAATGGCCAGGAATGACAGTTAGGTTATTTTTTGTTTATCAATAAATGAAGCTTCCAAGAGGAGATGGGCACCAGCAAGTAAAATTCTATGCACTGAAATATCATCAGAATTATCTGTATAATATAGATAATGTATTATGGTGTTGATTTCTCAAGTGTGACACAAACCTAATGGGTTGTTGTTGTTATTATTATCATTATTATTGTTATTATTACATACAACTTCTTGCATGTAAAATTCATTACATTAAATCACTCAAAGTCTCATCCTTCATCATCACAACTTAGAAACACCCATATCAGAATTGTTAAAAAATATGAATTAACAGATGTGATTTCCCCCACTGAATACGGATTTGTTGGGCCATTGGCGCAAATAAAACGGCAACACAGCGCTTTTCCATTTTCTGGACTACATTCAACTGGAAATCTTGTAGGACCATTGTCCTGTTACAAGAGAAATCCAGCGGGAGTTTGAGAATGAACTCTGAAGAAGAAGATGTGATTTAACATTAACACAGTTTTATGTCTAGTTCGAAGATCAAGATGGAAATAAAAAAACAAATATCTACAATATTTATACCAACATTCTGCTACCAATGTCAAACATGGACTTTAACAGCCTCACAGCAGATTAAAATTGTTACATTTGAAATGAAATTTCTGAGAGAAACTGCAATGGTTAATGAACTAAATAAAATAAGAAATTAGAAATTAGGAATAGAGTTGGTATAATACCATGTATTGAACATTTCAAAAGACAACATGTAAAATGGTTTGGCCACCTTATCAGAATGAACCCAAACCATATACCACTGAAAGTATATAACAAAAGTATCTGGATATGGAAACTAAGGTAGACCAAGAAAATAGATAGAAATCATAAAGATAACCTTGAATAAACATAGAACGAAGGTGACACATCTGGAATTGGAATGACAACTTACGCTCCCACCTCTACGCTTAACGGCAAGTGTGGATACTCCCAACCATTATTCACCTGGGGAAAGACAATAGACATTATTTCTTATTATAATCTGAATAGATAACACTACAGATACTGATGACCAGCGGAGCAGTGACCTGGGAACCAGTGACCAAAGAATCAGTAACTTTGGCACCGATGCCGTTATTGGCGTCAACAGCAGTCAACTACAGACAGAAAGTGCAAAAGGAGGTAAGGGTTTACAAAATATTTTAATGAAGCATGAGAGATGAAAGATTAGGTTATGAGTCGATATAATTGCGTTTTGGGCAAACCATAGGTGCTCATTCCGTCCCAGCAGATGTTGAAGTGTTGATTGTGTTTTCAGTGATTAGAAAAACTTCATTACAGTGTTTCCAAGTTTCATTTGTAAACCCTCTAGTGGATACATTGTTAACCCTCTAGTGCAGGGGTGGGCAAACTATGGGAAACTACGATCATGCCATTGGATATTTTGCGGCCCTCAAACACATTTTAAAATAAATGAACGATCTTCACAAATGATTTTTCCCCCATTAATATTGCGCAAAAATCCATTGGAATTTTAATTCGACTTTCTTATATATTAAATATACAATATTTTTTTTTCAATTTGACATCATTTATATATATATATATATATATATATATATATATATATATCTATCTATCGTCAATGAAATTTTACTACGTTTTATATGAGTGTTTAACATTGAGTAATTTACTATACTAGAATTGATGCAATTTGATTGGCTGAATGTTTCTCAATGATTATAAGTACCTGGACGATATAATTTTATAAAGGTTGAAAATTGCCTTTCAAATTATAATTAATTGTTTTTAACTTTAAAGCATTATGTCGGGATGTATGTTTAGTTTATATTAAAAAGATGTTTCATACAAAATAGAATATTGCTAAAAGCTGTTATAATTAATAATACATCGTTACAACAATAATGTATCGTCAGAAATAACCTTCCCCCCCCCCCCATATCCTACGAATGGAATGCGCAAATACTTGATTTGCAATCATTTAAGCTGCGCAGTGCCTGGGGAATTCCCGGTGTGTTTTAATAACCATCACGTTTGTAGTTTCCATTCACAAATTTCCATATTTATATTGCAACCGAGTTTTCTAAATCTAAATAATTATATTCGCGCTGCCGGAAGCACATTTGTTTTTAGTTAATTTTGCAACATTTTAAAGATATTTTTATTATAATGAGTGCATCCAAAAAACGTAAGATTGAAGATGAGTGTCGGGTTTTCAAAGACGAATGGATTACCAAATATTATTTTATGCAAGTTGGCAATAAATCTGTTTGCTTGCCGTGTCATGAATCAGTGGCTGTTTTTAAAGAACATAACTTAGAAAGACATTACCAGACAAAACATCCCAATTTCGGACACGATCTAATATCTGAAGAAAGGAAAAGAAAATGCATGGAGTTGGTACAAAGTCTGGAGAAACAACAAACTGTGTTTACAAAACAGTCTTCAATTCAAGATGCCACAACAGAGGCCAGTTTGGTGTTGTCACACAAAATTGTGAAATACAACAAGCCATTTTCTGATGATGAATTTATTATGGAATGTTTACTTGATGCAACAAACATTCTGTGTCCAGAACAAAACAACAAATCTGACAGTATTACATTATCCAGAAGAACTGTGGTCAGACGTGTTGAAAAGATAAGGGAAGATTTGACCCTTCAAATTCCAGATGCAAGTAAGCATTTTTGTGGTACTCTCTTGCATTGTACGAGAGTACTGATGTACAGGATACTGTTCAATTATTATTTTTTGTACATGAAATAAACACTTCTTTTAAACTCTTTGAAGAGTTACTGAGTGTTGAGTCGATCAAAGGCACTACCACTGGCCTCGATATATTCAATACTGTTAGTAGCTGTATTGAAAGAGCTGGGTTAATGTGGAACAAGATGGCCAGCATTACAACTGATGGTGCTCGTGCTTTAACTGGAAAAAATATAGGACTAATAAAGTTGATCAATGCTAGGATTAAGTCAGAATATCCTGACCACATAATATTACCACTTCACTGTGTGATTCATCAGGAAAGTTTGTGTAAATATGTTTTAAAATTAAGCATGATATTGACCCAGTTGTCGGTGTCATAAACCTCATCAGATCAAGAGGACTCAATTACAGGCAGTTCAGAGCATTACTAGATGATCTAGAAACTGAACATTCTGATGTTCTGTACCACAGTACAGTTCGATGGTTGAGTCTCGGAAGGGTTTTAAGGAGAGTATGGGATCTTAAAGAAGAAATAGTAATGTGACTTCAATGCTAATATTGTTGATGCAGAATTGAAGATTGACTTTATATATGCCATTGAAATAATGGAAAACTTAAATAAACTGAATGTTAAACTTCAGGGCAATGTCTTGTTTGCACATGAAATGTATGTTCATGTAAAATCATTTCAAGCCATATCTCTCATTGTTTTCCAGACAAGCAAGTGAAAACATGTTTTGTCACTTCCCTTTGCTGAAGCAAGAACTATTTTTGATGAAATTAGTAAAAATATCAAAGCTCAGTTAGATGTAGTGGTTGAAGAATTTGGAAGATGATTTCAAGAACTTGGAGCAGCACTTCAATGTTATCAGTTCTCCTCTCCTCTAAAATCAACAAATCTAAGAATAGGTCTTTATTATCTGATTGCAACTTAAATACAGTCATGCAAATTTCTACAAGTAAACTTGTTCCAGATTTCAAAGGAATTATAAAATCTTACAAGCAATTACATACATCTCATTAGAAATTAATAATATCAATAAAGTTGTAACTGTTGTGACTATGTGTATGGTGCTTTTTAAAATCTTCATTAAAACTATTGATATGAACCCATATTGTAACTGTATGCAACATAATATTTTTCAAATATTGTTAAAATATTTGCAAAACCTTTTATCCATATTATAAAATATACTGTTATAGTGTAAGTCTGTTAGAAATGTAATTTATTTCAGAAGTTATCTACATTATGTAAAACTACCTTCCTTTACAATAAAAATATTTAATTGATTACTTACAGAGAATTTTAAAGAAAAATATACATATTATTATATGTGGCCCTCCAATAGCTTTACAATTTTCAATGCGGCCCTCTGCACAAAAAGTTTGCCCACCCCTGCTCTAGTGGATACATTGCTAACCCTCTAGCTGATACATTGTTCTCAGTAATAGATCCTAGCTGTACTGAATAATTTTCTTGTCCTCAAAAACAAGATACTTCTGAGGTACTTGCTTTTTTATTAATATCATAAAACATATACCCCATGGATGGGATGTAGGGTGTGAAATGACAGGTAAAACATACCCCATGGATGAGATGTTTGACATGAAATGACAGGTTGCTCTTTCAGTGAAACTATTTCTTTTGCAATAAGGGGATCGAAAATTTTAAAGACTGGTAAAACAGAGTAATGAGTAAACTTGTGCGTAGTAGCTGAATATACTGAGATAATCACTTTGAAGTGAAGAGTTCTGGACTATGAGTGATACTCTTGCCAAGTTGAATGCTGCTCTATTGAGAGAGCCCACATATGAGGAAATGTGATTACAGTGAATTCTCTATACCATTTAAGCCTTTGTTTAGCCATTTTAGATTCCATCTTGAGATAATATATATAATATTTATAACTGTTTCTTTCTCTCATTCAATATATATATAATATTTATAACTGTTTCTTTCTTTCATTCTCTGACAGGACATCTACCAAGTCTCTCCTTGTCATCATGGAAACTGATCGTGGTGCTGTTAATCATGGCTTCGGTTTCAACCCTAAGACACTAAACATACAGAATAAATTCAAGAGATGGTTAGGTCTATGTGAATTGATTTCACTGTAGCCAAGCAAACATCCAGAGTGTTCAACCAGAATTATATTGAGAAATTATATTAGAATGTGATCATATTTTCTTATTCTCTGTTTGACAACATTCAGTTTGTTTAACATGTAGAAATAATGTGGGAGATATTCCTGATCAACAGAATTTGTGAGGTCATATGTTTCAAATTTTTGGAAGACGAGATTTATATGTGGACTCATTAGACTATGTGAAAATAAATTATGTTTGTTAGGATTGATTATGAGGTCATTTTTGTTCTAATTTCTGTAAGACAAGATTAATATGTTGAATCATATTGAGAAATGACCATCTGTCAAGATCAGGTTTGTGTATGATATTGTTCGTCAAGATCAGGTTTGTGTATGATATTGTTCTAAATTCTGCTAGACAAGATTGGTGTATGTTGAACCTTTTACTTTTTTATTTGCTTTCTGACTCATTCTCCAGTCAAAGATGCTGATATGAATATCTTCAATGAAATGTACTCTGGTAACTAGTTCCATAACAGGGCTATAGAGCTTGTCCATCAGAGCTGTTTGAGATGGCCATAGTTTTCTCTTGTAGTCTGGTACAGTAGGCAGTTATGTCAAATATGTGCTATGTTTTTTGCAGATTGTCCATATGGACACATATCATCGTTCCCAAGTCCAAATCTCCTGAAGACGTTTTACTGTGAGTCTGTTGTGGTCTGTTTTAAATCTAAAAACAATTTTTCTATTCTTCGAAGCTTGTTGGTCACATTGTCCTTTTGGCTGCATGGGTGAGGTCAGTTCCATTCCATGTCCACTGAATGTTGATGATGGACTTAATTTCATGAAATGATACAGTATCTTGTATATGATGTTGCTAGCAGTTATTTTTTAGCAAGCTCATCTATTTCATTTCACATGATTTGTGAGTGGCATCCCTGGGAATCCATTGAAGAGCTACTGCTTTAACTTGGTTGTTTAGTTGAGGTAAAAGTCATTCTATGGTATTCAGATGGAATGTGTTTGGGTTCAGGAAAACTTGCACAGGAAATTTGGCATCAGTCAAGATCAATATCCTAGCTTCCTCCAGGTGGGCTGATCCCAGCAGCAAAATATTTGCTTCCTTTGATTCTTCACACTGTTTGAAATATTTAGAATCAACGTCAGTAGCTATTCATTTCTTAAACTTGACTTAGTAACAACTTCTATATATATATACATTCATACCCCCACTGTCAGTTCTCGCTGCCTCCATATATATATTTAACACATTACTACAGAATTGTCCCAGTTTTACTGTTCACAGAACGACAATCTGGCCCACAGGAACTTCTCTACAAAACAAATGTTGTAGGAACCCAAAATGACCTACAACAAACTGCTCTGTACATGACCAATATTGGACTGGATGTTTAACAATTGATGTCAGAAGAAGAAGATAAATAAATATACTCGTAATACACTAGCAGAAATTCCTTTCTGTCAGGATTATGTCTGTATCCGTGTTGTTCATATTTGGTTAAACATGATGACTTTGTCACAGTTCACAAACAGAACATATTTTTTTTCTATTCTTGCATCTCCCAACTGAGATTAGCGCTTGTGAATCTACTGCAGTTTCTTCTGAGAACATGGCTAGCTCATATGAAATGTTTGTCTAACTTCTTATATGGAAGATCTAGACAGGAGACATATGTCTGTCTAATTTCTTATATGGAAGATCTCCTAGACATGAGACATATGTCTGTCTAACTTCTTATATGGAAGATCTAGACAGGAGACATATGCGCCTATATATGATTATCAATCAGACAGGAGAGATCTAACAATCGGGTATGGGCTGTAGTAATACAAACACTAAAGTGGTAATAATGGATAAGTAAATTTGTTTTACAAATACCTACCACTACTATAAAGATGATGAAAAAAAACGAGGTTCTTTCCTAGCAACCGGGCCTACATTTCACATATTTTAACACTTCTGCGCCGATTCTAAATGTTTAGTGTTTTAGAATCACAGTATTTCTAGTTACAAAATGGCAGTTGTAATTTGATTTCGATTGATAAATTCATTATTGTTGCCTTTAAAAAGGTGTGTTCCCTGATGTTAACCTACTACGCTGTGGTAAGGATTTGCTAGTACTTCACTGTTAAAAAGCAGATCGAACTGGCTGTTAAATAAGGAATACTGGATCATTGTTAGTTTATAACACCAGGGAAATAATCAATAAAAACACGTAGACCACCACAATATTATTCTACATTTATAGTATATTCTACTATCCTTCGTTCTACATTACACATTTCCTATATGTAGGCCCGGATGCTAAGAAAGAGCCAAAAACACTAAGGGTAGGCCTACATTAAATGTGTCCACACATTTAGCGAAACAAAACCATACATTATTTAATGAAACGAACTTTCGCTAAAGGCACATACAATGCAGCACCATCGATCTTAACGTAACGCGCTGAGAGGCTTCCCCCTCACCTGGAACACCTGTTGGGGTGGGGAATTCTCATCTGTGTTGATTTTGAAAAGTAGAGATGAATTTTGTAAACCAAAAACATTTAATACATTTTTCTGTGAGATGACAACAATTTAAACATGCCTCAATATATCATTATACAAAATTCTGCAATTTCATTCGACAAAAGAATGTAATGAAAAATCTGGAGGCATATTGTGAAAGGATAACAGTTTGAATATGTTTATCTCATACTCAGCACCACTGTCAGCACCACCACTTTCAGCACCACTGATGCAACTTTGAAAACGAGGGAAATTTTGAACTTTAGGACATTTTTAGTTAAGGAGCAAATGTAACACATTGAGGGTCATTTTTTTCTTTTTTATTTCTGGCTAGGTCAAGAATGTTTTGGTGTGTTTCATTTTTATGCTGCACGATATAAGCCCCTGTTTTATATTCCTTTAATTATTAAGCATACTTCTATGTTTAAATTCACTCAAGGGGAGTGTCTGGCTCTGGCAGCATGGTAGAGTGCATGTCTGTGGCAGAAAAGGTACCAGGTTCGAATCCTGCCATTTGCGTACCCGCACCGTTCAGATAGCAATGGAAAACTATGGTGTTTGTGTTACTGCAGTCCATTGCTTTGGTGGCACACAGTGCTAGACTATAACCTGTCCATCTCATGATGTTTCCATGTATTTCTTCTGCCTACCACTTGCTCCCCTCCCCATAACTTTATTTGACCTTGAAAATCAACAAATGATCTGCATTTTGAATAGAATATGCTAGCAAATTTTGTTGTTGAATAGAATAGGCTTATGATAGTAATTTTATTTGTTGAATAGAATAAGCCTATGCTGGAAATTTTATTTGTAAAAAGGGGGGAGGAGTGGATATTTTGAATTATACCGTCCACACCATTGCCCCTCCATATCTACAGACCAGGTCATTCTTCAAGATCTTGGCATTTTGGTTTGACCAAAAGAATATGTTGAATATTTTCTGACACAAGTGTGTGAGAGAAGCAGAAAACTGTACAGAACTGGAACTGTCAGCGGTATGTGATATACTACATATAGCGTATGCGATATACTACATATAGCGTATACGATATACTACATATAGCGTATGCGATATACTACATATAGCGCATGTGATATACTACATATAGCGTATGTGATATACTACATATAGCGTATTATATTGCACAGATTAGTGGGGAACATTCTTCTTCTCCATCATGTGGTACGTATGCCAGATCATTGCCTGTCAAAGATTCTTCTATATCATGTGGTACAGATGGCATATCATCACCTGTCAAAGATACTTCTCTATCATGTGGTACAGATGGCATATCATCACCTGTCAAAGATACTTCTCTATCATGTGGTACAGATGGAAGATCATCACCTGTCAAAGATACTTCTCCATCATGTGGTACAGATGGAAGATCATCACCTGTTAAAGATACTACTCTATGGTGAGTTGTAGAGGTGTATATGTTCTCAAGGTGGCCAACAGAAGCGCTACAAGGATTTGTTAAAGACCTCACTGAAAGCCTTTGAAATAGACCAAATACATGGGAAGAACTTGCACAAATTGGAAATAAAATGGAGCTCTACAGTCAAAAAAATGTGCAGCAACTTGTGAAAAGAGGAGAAATGCAGCAGCTCAAAAGTAGAAAGTCATGGGTATATCAAAAACTGTTTACAGTGGTCATCCTATGCCCGAACTGTCCAAGGATATTTGTGGCCAGAATAGTGCTTATTAATACAAATAATAATAAAATCCATAATATGTCATGTTCGTAGGTGGTGTCACATTGAGACTTTTGGTACAGAAAAATCTCAACATATCTCTATCCTCTAACATCCTGATGAGTGTGGACATAATCTGTCCAGTCCATGATATTATCCAACCATGTCTTCTTCTTCCACCCTCCACCTTACCTTGTAGAACATCTTTTCTCATCAAGGAATGTCTCATCACGTCTCCGTACGTACCACTGGAGTTTACGAAGTTTCACAACTGTTAATACATAGAGCTTGTTATCCATCAACGAACTTATAATCAAGAGCATCTTCTTCTTCTTCTTCAGCGTTCACTCTCAAATAACCACAACGAATATTTTGTGTGATTTCCGACGGGGAGCATGAAGTACGTTGTGCTGCAAGTTCCACAGTAGAACTGTGATTATTTGCACCCCGGTTGGCTACTTGTGGTCAGGACGTCCGAGGTCCAGCACATCCGTTTTCGTCATTCCTTTATTTCTGGTTTGGTACCTATAATCAAGAGCATAACTCTAACTGAATTTAACAAGGGGATTTAACAAATAGTCATCATCTTGTGATGGACGAACAAGTACATAGAGCATTAACTGTCCAGCAGATAAAAGATCGAATATGTCCAATAGTGCATTAACTGTCCAGCAGATTGAACATCGAATATGTCCAATAGTGCATTAACTGTCCGGCAGATAAAAGATCGAATATGTCCAATAGTGCATTAACTGTCCAGCAGATTGAACATCGAATATGTCCAATAGAGCATTAACAGTCCAGCAGATAAAAGATCGAATATGTCCAATAGTGCATTAACTGTCCAGCAGATAAAAGATCGAATATGTCCAATAGTGCATTAACTGTCCAGCAGATAAAAGATCGAATATATCCAATAGTGCATTAACTGTCCAGCAGATTGAACATCGAATATGTCCAATAGTGCATTAACTGTCCAGCAGATAGAAGATCGAATATGTCCAATAGTGCATTAACTGTCCAGCAGATAAAAGATCGAATATGTCCAATAGTGCATTAACTGTCCAGCAGATAAAAGATCGAATATGTCCAATAGTGCATTAACTGTCCAGCAGATAAAACATCGAATATGTCCAATAGTGCATTAACTGTCCGGCAGATAAAAGATCGAATATGTCCAATAGTGCATTAACTGTCCAGCAGATAAAAGATCGAATATGTCCAATAGTGCATTAACTGTCCGGCAGATAAAAGATCGAATATGTCCAATAGTGCATTAACTGTCCAGCAGATAAAAGATCGAATATGTCCAATAGTGCATTAACTGTCCAGCAGATCGAACATCGAATATGTCCAATAGTGCATTAACTGTCCAGCAGATCGAACATCGAATATGTCCAATAGTGCATTAACTGTCTGGCAGATAAAAGATCGAATATGTCCAATAGTGCATTAACTGTCCGGCAGATAGAAGATCGAATATGTCCAATAATAATTGATCTTGTGATGCTCATGTTTTGCTGTTTCTTGATAGAGGAACAGAGAATTGCAAGACACGGACATGTCATACATATCATAAGAGGCAACTAATGGAGCTTAGACGTGATGTTGGCTGTCATACCGCATGAAGGATCAAAATGACCCAAAAGCTATATTCTTCTTCAGCTTTGTTTCTCAAACTCCAGCTGGATATCTTGTAGCAGGACAATGGTATTACTGAATTTCCAGTAGAATTTAGTCCCTAGAATGAAAATGCATTGTGAGGCTATTTTATTTTCTTCATTGTCCTTACACACCCGTTTTCAGCAGAAAAAAGCTATACTAAAGTTGGATATGGTGGGCCAAACAGTGCAGATAAAACAGCCACACTGTCAAATATGACAATTCATTTCGTTGTCATGACTAAATCCTGCCAACCAGCGGGAGTTTGCAGACAACATATAAGAAGGGAAGCAATCAATACCTTGCTTACCTATAGACTGCACAAACAGGTTTTCAAAAATTACGCTCTTTTACGTTGTGTGAGTATATGTGTTACTATATAAATATTTCAACCGAAAAGTTTACATCAGGAGACAAGTTACTATATAAACATTCCAACCGAAAAGTTTACATCAGGAGACAAGACAAACATAAATAGGGTATGGTTTAACAAGATAAATTGCAAGTATTTTTTCCAAGAAGTGCAGCATAGATGTTTCAGTAAATACAATGATATAGCAGTAACCGAGAAAATTTCTAACTAAACTTTCATTGAAATGCCAGTCTACAAGTATGAGCCTAGGGGCCTTCTGTTTTATATCAGGCGGATGGCACTGCCTTAGTTGTGCTGAACGTGACACTTCCGTTCTGGTTGATCAGTGCTATGAGCATTGTCAGGTTGTTCATGAAATGAAAATATTAATAGGGTAATAAAACAATGTTTTGTGCAAGATGGTTCTTACACATTACTTTTTAACTATAATATATATTCATACATATACATACATACATGTACACACACACAGAAGCAATGGCGAAATTTGTGTGTTGATGTTTCTAGAGTGAGATACCTATGACCTGAAGGATTATGTTTTTGATGATGATTGCTTACAGTCCATTCCAATATTTCTTATTGGGAAAATATTCCATACAATTGTACAATCCTACTTCATCTCAGAGCAGATACAATCATACAATCCTACTGCATCTCAGAGCATATACAATCGTACAATTCTACTGCATATCAGAGCAACATACGATCATATAATCCTACTGCATCTCAGAGCAGATACAATCATACAATCCTACTGCATATCAGAGAAACATACAATCATATAATCCTACTGCATCTCAGAGCAGATACGATCATATAATCCTACTGCATCTCAGAGCACATATTATTGTATAATCCTACTACATCTCAGAGCAGATATGATCATATAATCCTACTAAATCTCAGAGCACATATGATCGTATAATCCTACTAAATCTAAGAGCACATATGATCGTATAATCCTACTAAATCTCAGAGCAGATACGATCATATAATCCTACTACATCTGAGAGCACATATGATCGTATAATCCTACTAAATCTCAGAGCACATATGATCATATAATCCTACTAAATCTCAGAGCACATATGATCTTATAATCCTACTAAATCTCAGAGCACATATGATCGTATAATCCTACTAAATCTCAGAGCACATATTATCGTATAATCCTACTAAATCTCAGAGCGCATATGATCGTATAATCCTACTAAATCTCAGAGCACATATGATCGTATAATCCTACTAAATCTCAGAGCACATATGATCGTATAATCCTACTAAATCTCAGAGCACATATTATCGTATAATCCTACTGCATCTCAGAGCAATATAAGATCGTATAATCCTACTAAATCTCAGAGGAACATAAGATTGTACAATCCTACTACATCTCAGAGCAATATTACGCCCATGTGTTGCTGGAGCCCAAAAGGGGAGCAATGAATAGCAACACTGTTTACCTTCCACGCATGTCGTAAAAGGCGACTAAGGAGGTTATGGGATCGAGTTGACTTTCCCATCCCATATATGGCCAGTGACCCAAAGCCATGCTGAAGTCGGATGTGTCATGTCGAAAGGCGCAGATAGCGCAGCAATGCTGTAAACCATGACACAACGCATTCCGTTCTCCAGACTACATCCGGCTAATCTGCAGGAGTGTGAGAACGAACGCAGAAGAAGAAGAGCAATATAAGATTCTACTACAATTCTACTACATCTCAGAACAGCGAAGCATATTTTGTCTGTAAAGCAGCATAACTATTATGTGCCATGTCTGTTGGCAGGTAGTATGTTGTTGACCACATCATTCCTAATGTGGCGTTCATAGAACATAACATTTCTAACATCGTGCTCTGATGTACACGCGAACAAATACAAAAGGTGATTCACTTACTCCATCTATCCATAAGTCAATAACCAGGATTGTAGGGTACCACATTCGATTCATCAACTCACAGTCAGGGTTGTAGGGTACCACATTCGATTCATCAACACACAGAGTCAGGGTTGTAGGGTACCACATTCGATTCATCAACACACAGAGTCAGGGTTGTAGGGTACCACATTCGATTCATCAACTCACAGAGTCAGGGTTGTAGGGGTACCACATTCGATTCATCAACTCACAGTCAGGATTGTAGGGTACCACATTCGATTCATCAACACACAGAGTCAGGGTTGTAGGGGTACCACATTCGATTCATCATCTCACAGAGTCAGGGTTGTAGGGTACCACATTGAATGATTCATCAACTCACAGAGTCAGGGTTGTAGGGTACCACATTCGATTCATCAACTCACAGAGTCAGGGTTGTAGGGTACCACATTCGATTCATCAACTCACAGAGTCAGGGTTGTAGGGGTACCACATTCGATTCATCAACTCACAGAGTCAGGGTTGTAGGGGTACCACATTCGATTCATCAACTCACAGAGTCAGGGTTGTAGGGGTACCACATTCGATTCATCAACTCACAGAGTCAGGGTTGTTGTAGGGGTACCACATTGGATGTATGAACACACATACATACTAGTAATTTCTATCTTCAACAATGTGGATGAGTGAAAAATCCCAACCTGTCCCATCATTGATGCTTCCTGTCCATGATTATATTTTACGTCCTCTATTTCTTCCACCCTCAACTGTTCTCTGTATTATCATTTTTGACAAGGAATGATGCAAGCATGCATGCAAATTTTTGTCGCTTCACCGTTGAAAGTAATGGTCCTTGTCAGCCTATATCTCTAGTTGATTTATTACATGTACATCGTGTCTTATGTTCTCTATAAAAGATGAGCAGAGTTTGTATAACATTTTGTATTTGAAGGTCAGTAACATCTATCTGCAGTGAATCTCAGAAATAGTAACAATTAGGACCATCATTGTGTCAGACTCTCAATCAGGGCAATCATTGTGTCAGACTCTATCAGGGCAATCATTGTGTCAGACCATCAATCAGGGCAATCATTGTGTCAGACCATCAATCAGGGCAATCATTGTGTCAGACTCTCAATCAGGGCAATCATTGTGTCAGACTCTCAATCAGGGCAATCATTGTGTCAGACTCTCAATCAGGGCAATCATTGTGTCAGACCATCAATCAGGGCAATCATTGTGTCAGACTCTCAATCAGGGCAATCATTGTGTCAGACTCTCAATCAGGGCAATCATTGTGTCAGACTCTCAATCAGGGCAATCATTGTGTCAGACCATCAATCAGGGCAATCATTGTGTCAGACTCTCAATCAGGGCAATCATTGTGTCAGACTCTCAATCAGGGCAATCATTGTGTCAGACCATCAATCAGGGCAATCATTGTGTCAGACCATCAATCAGGGCAATCATTGTGTCAGACTCTCAATCAGGGCAATCTTTGTGTCAGACTCTCAATCAGGGCAATCATTGTGTCAGACCATCAATCAGGGCAATCATTGTGTCAGACTCAATCAGGGCAATCATTGTGTCAGACCATCAATCAGGGCAATCATTGTGTCAGACTCTCAATCAGGGCAATCATTGTGTCAGACCATCAATCAGGGCAATCATTGTGTCAGACTCTCAATCAGGGCAATCATTGTGTCAGACTCTCAATCAGGGCAATCATTGTGTCAGACTCTCAATCAGGGCAATCATTGTGTCAGACCATCAATCAGGGCAATCATTGTGTCAGACTCTCAATCAGGGCAATCATTGCGTCACTCTCAATCAGGGCAATCATTGTGTCAGACTCTCAATCAGGGCAATCATTGTGTCAGACCATCAATCAGGGCAATCATT
This sequence comes from Meghimatium bilineatum, assembly GCA_034231615.1. NCBI lineage: Eukaryota > Metazoa > Mollusca > Gastropoda > Stylommatophora > Philomycidae > Meghimatium > Meghimatium bilineatum. The sequence continues at coordinate 42,232,040 of CM067318.1, read as the reverse complement.
GTGTCAGACTCTCAATCAGGGCAATAATTGTGTCAGACTCTCAATCAGGGCAATCATTGTGTCAGACTCTCAATCAGGGCAATCATTGTGTCAGACCATCAATCAGGGCAATCATTGTGTCAGACTCTCAATCAGGGCAATCATTGTGTCAGACTCTCAATCAGGGCAATCATTGTGTCAGACCATCAATCAGGGCAATCATTGTGTCAGACCATCAATCAGGGCAATCATTGTGTCAGACTCTCAATCAGGGCAATCTTTGTGTCAGACTCTCAATCAGGGCAATCATTGTGTCAGACCATCAATCAGGGCAATCATTGTGTCAGACTCAATCAGGGCAATCATTGTGTCAGACCATCAATCAGGGCAATCATTGTGTCAGACTCTCAATCAGGGCAATCATTGTGTCAGACCATCAATCAGAGCAATCATTGTGTCAGACCATCAATCAGGGCAATCATTGTGTCAGACTCTCAATCAGGGCAATCATTGTGTCAGACTCTCAATCAGGGCAATCATTGTGTCAGACCATCAATCAGGGCAATCATTGTGTCAGACTCAATCAGGGAAATCATTGCGTCACTCTCAATCAGGGCAATCATTGTGTCAGACTCTCAATCAGGGCAATCATTGTGTCAAACTCTCATTCAGGGCAATCATTGTGTCAGACCATCAATCAGGGCAATCATTGTGTCAGACCATCAATCAGGGCAATCATTGTGTCAGACCATCAATCAGGGCAATCATTGTGTCAAACTCTCATTCAGGGCAATCATTGTGTCGGAATCTCAATCCACGATCTGCAACATTCAGAAATGGATGACCACATTATGACTGGACAGAGTATATTGAGGTGTCACTCCTCCAATGATGCACATTGATATTTTGCCCTGGTCAAGCTAGAGGGCAGTGAGATAGCCGACGGACTAGTAACAAATGAACATGTTAAAAAGCCAAAGACAGATGACAATAGACAGGTAGGACTAGAAAAATATACTACCACCGTGCCACGGGAACTATCAGCATGCATTCCCTTCACCATCTGCTGTAAGAGACGAAACTCTTCTAGATACCACCGTCAGGCTAGATAATCATTAGTAATCATGTAGTAATTATAAATCTGTTTGTTAGATTGTTTGTGTGTTTGTTAGATTGTTTGTGTGTTTGTTAGATTGTTTGTGTGTTTGTTAGATTGTTTGTGTGTTTGTTAGATTGTTTGTGTGTTTGTTAGATTGTTTGTTTGTCAGCCCCATTTGTTTATTACTGGTGCCTAAAAGGGGAACAAAGAATAGTGGCATTTTTACCTGACATTCATGTTGTAAGAGGTGACTAAGCAGGTTTTTGTTTTGGGTTGATGTCCCATTCCATAAATTACCAAAATGGCCAAAAACTATGTTGAAAGTGTCAGAGCAAAAGTGGCCAAGAATCCATATTCAAAGCAAAGTTAGCCTAGAAGCCATGCTAAAAGCAAAAGTGGTCAAGAAGTCATGCTAAATGCAAAAGTGGCCAAGAAGCCATGCTGAAAGTGTCAGAGAAAAAATGGCCAAGAGGCCATGATGAAAGCAAAAGTAGCCAAGAAACAATGCTGAAAGAAGAAGTGGCCAAGCAGCCATACTGAAAATAAAAGTGTCAGAGCAAACGTGGCCAAGAAGCCATAATAAAAGTAAGTGACCAAGAAGCAATGCTGCAAGCAAAAGTATTCAAACAAAAGGCGCATATAACGACCGCTAAGTTGTGAACTAGGATATAAGACATTCCATTCTTCAGACTACATCCTGCTAATCTGCAAGAGTTTGAGATTGAATGCAGATAATTAAAATGTTAAACATTGATGTTTTATGCTTGTTGCTTGTATGCAATTTCAATTTATTTTTAATGAAATGGGAGGGGGGGGGGAGTCTCTCACAGCTTTAGAAGACTTGAACTCCCATTGGTGCCCAATATTGTGAAGAAAAAAACTCTAACTCAGAGAGAGAGAGAGAGAGAGAGGAGAGAATAAAGGCATAAACTTTCAATCATTTACCTGTTGAGTTCAGACATGACACGTGATTTGACAATATTGATCTCCTCCTTTCTGCTACATAAGTGAAATACCTCCTTGGACATTCCTGGGCTAATTTTGAAAGGGATGTAGTCACAGACAAGAGCATCCACCTGGAGTCTGGGGAACCATGTAGAGTGCGATCGTACAAGATCATGCAGAGACAAACATGGAGAGAATGATAACCGTGGCATACACACATAATCACGATCACGTGCCGTCTCCGAAGCGAAAGTTGACTGCAAAGGGGCTCAAACATCCTCTGTCTCTTGCCTTGGTGGTATACTTTGAAAGACTGCATTATGTCCATCTTCTGATGTTCCCTTTCTACTTGTATCTCTGCCTACTACTTGCTCGCCACCACTCGATCCTCCTTCAGGTCGTCTTCGACAAGGTGTTATGTAGCATGTCCAACATATTTTATTTGTTTAATTTAAATTTCCCTTAAGAGTTCCTTTTTCATACATATTGTTTTCAAAACCTTTGTGTGCTTTCTTTCCAAGAAGTACATGGTTACGGCCATGACATTGGTGAAACGTCACAAACGTGTGTGGTTTTACGAGATGTACCATGATTCCCTTTCCAAAACTATCATAACGGAACAGTTGAGGGTGGAAGAAGAAGAGGACAAAAGAAAGTATGGATAGATAATTTTAACTCAATTCATACGTAAGCCCGTTATAACGGGACAGAGACGGCACCCTTTCAGGACGTAAGCCCGTTATAATGGGACTCCATATATACCCTCCAAATTGCCTTGTTTTGTTTGTAAATGACACGTACTATTGTTCTTACAATTCTTATATGTTTATATTGTATAAGAATTTCACATTCAATTATCTTTCTTTTGATACCTTAAGTGACTTTCCATAGCTAATACTTTGTCTTCAGGAAGCTAGCGCCTGAATCATGATGGGGTCTAAAAAATTAGCCTAAAATTAATTACGTCTAAACCCCGGGTATAATTACGTGTTGAAAGAGTTAAAGAGTGCACAGGATTAAGATTCTCCACACTTAAACAAACAAGGTTTAAGTGTCACAGAGTGACAACCCTACGATCCTGAAGGTTGATGTTTTCAGTGTGACAACCCTACGATCCTGAAGGTTGATGTTTTCAGTGTGACAAGCTTACGATCCTGAAGGTTGATGTTTTCAGTGTGACAACCCTACGATCCTGAAGGTTGATGTTTTCAGTGTGACAAGCTTGCGATCCTGAAGGTTGATGTTTTCAGTGTGACAACCCTACGATCCTGAAGGTTGATGTTTTCAGTGTGACAAGCTTACGATCCTGAAGGTTGATGTTTTCAGTGTGACAAGCTTACGATCCTGAAGGTTGATGTTTTCAGTGTGACAACCCTACGATCCTTAAGGTTGATGTTTTCAGTGTGACAACCCTACGATCCTGAAGGTTTATGTGTTTGATGCTGATGTTCTTATGTCATAAATTAATGTAGAATAGATGTAACATTTTATAATTCTCATTTTTAGTTTGAAATTTGTTTAGATATTAATATATTCCCCATGTCATTGAGTGTACTATCAGCCATTCATATTCTCCTTACAACTTTTGTTTACCTTCTACCGTGATTTGTGATTTTGTGCCAAAAATATAGGTAATGGTTTGCTTGTTTTAATATCTCTTATTAAGTGTCGTCTCCACAACGAATGTTGGCTGCAACAGACCTCCAACATCCCTTACGTCTCTTACCGTGGTGGAGCATTATGCTAGACTGTAACATGTCCATCTCGTGATGTTTCTCTCCCACTTGTATCTCTACCTCGTGCTCGCCCCCCTCGACTCTACTCTACTACTCTTAAATAAGGCTGTCAACAAGGAATCATGTATTTTAATATGTCTAAAATACTGTATTTGTTTTATCTGTATTTCATTTAATTGTCCTTTCGTCATACAAAGTGTTGTTCGAACCTCTTTTCTAGTTTTCTCTTGCCATGCTGTTCTCACTATTCTTGTGTATATCCATATATTAAAGGCATCAATTCTGTCTACTTGTTGTTTTTTCATTGTCCATGTTTCTGAGCCATACATTAATGTGATGATGATGTTCGTCCGTTGTAATCGACGATGATAAAAAACTCAACCATAATAATAATAACACTAAGTAATAAAAATAATAAAGTTAATAGTGAGTTTTTAAATGGCTAACACGTACTATGCGCTCAATGTTCTTCTACAGAATTGACAACTGTAGAGGGTATCTGTGTGAGGTTGAGATGTGTTTTTTTCTTTTCTACGTGCCCGCTTCTGTCTTGCAGTATCTTGTGTGGACTCTTCCGCCGCTAGTGCTCCCGTTATAAGACTGTAACTCCATGCTGTTCTATCCTGAGCGAGGCTCTCCCAAGCGCCTACGTCAATTTTAAGATGATTCATTGATGACTTGAGCGTGTCCTTGAAGAGCTTTTTCTGTCCACCAGCTTTTCGAATTCCTGCCTTGAGTGCTCCATAATATATTTGTTTTGGCAGATATTAATATAGATGCATAGACGCATTATTTTATAATTGTTCTTTTGGTTCTTGTTTCCAATTAGTACCTGCCGACGTAGTTTATGGTTAACAAATCTAAATATATCATCAGGTAGGTAAGTAGTTAATGAGTTTGCCTCTCGTTTGGAGAGGCGTGCCGCTTTCAACCAGCAGACCAGCACACTACCATAAAATATTAGAGGTAACAAAGACCTCAAGATATTTAAGACATCAATATATCATCAATAATTAATTTAATTATTCATATTTTAGGGTTAGGGTTAGTTATGTTTTACATATATTTATATTTAACCCTTGAGGAACTGGTTTGGAATTAGTGCCGACCTATGTAATTATTTCCCTTGGCGGTAGACACTAATTGGAAACAGGAACCTTCACTTGTAGCTTGTTTGTAAGTTGTTTAGATGCCAATGTTTTCATCGTCACTAAACACATATTACACATACTATATAATCATAGATTATATTACATTCACATATACACAACTAACCACACACACACACACAATTATACAGGTATAAGATAGATTGTAGGAAGACGGGCAGATAATTGATTAAATAGATAACACTACGAAAGGGATATATTCAGTCCTTACACAACTTTGTATAAAAATGTCAATGAAAAAGAATCTAATTACACCCCCTTAAGCAAGGGCAAATGATCCGAGTTAAACTTTTTGTTATAGATTATTGTCTCACTTTATTTTGATAGAAACAAGAGAAATTGTATATTTTATACGAATACTACTTATATATCGTGGTATTCTAATTTATATTAAGCTTGTTTACTATCACCAGGTTACAGAGTGTCAAGCTTGAAACCATGTCCAGAGTCGTGATTTGTCGCCTGATACCACCTCTCCTAGAGTCGACCAAGCTGTAAATAGGCACCGGAAACATGAGTTGGGGGAAGTAAACACCACGAAGAAGGGAACTAGCTACCCCACCTAAACGTAGTTGTAGCTTAGTACAGGAAGAATTATCTTCATCTCGACCTCAGATATCAACCTCAACTTAAATTGAACCTATCTTCAACTTTTCCGTATAGCACAAAATGCAACTAATAAAAGTTGCATATTTGGCTAGCAACCTGACCACGTTTGTACCTTGATACGGAAACTATAAATGTAAAATGAATCCAGGCAGGTTTACAGAATAAGATCGTGACCGTGCTCGAGTAAAGACCTCTTTACAAAAAGTAAACACGACCTGAAAGGCTGATTTTTAAAATTAACTCCGTGGGTTTCACTGATCGACTTTAGCTTTTTTTTTTGGCATGCGACTCCTAGCACAATACACAATAGATGGAAACTATGAAAATATGAAGAACTCCGAGCACACTAAACATACAGATAGACAACATAGAAATAAAACAAGTAACAGAGTTCAAATATCTCGGTAGTATTTCTACAGAAAATGGAAGCCTCGAAGAGAAATAGAGACAAGATGTCAAAATTCAAATACAGTATCATACCAACTGTCACCGCTACTTCTTCACCCCAAGATCGAGATGGAAGTTAAAAGACAAATGATCTACAGTATATTTCTACCAACACTGTGTTACCAGTGCCAAATTTGGTATCTCTCATCCTCACATTACAGAAAGATAGTGACATGTGAGATGAAATGCTTGAGGAAAGTCGCCGGGGTCACCATGCGAGATAGACTACGAAATGAATATATCATGGAAAGAATAGGTATAATACTTTGTACAGATTACATATAGAGAGAACAGAACAAGTGGTTTGGCCATATTATGATAATGCATCACGAAAAGTTGCCCTTCAGGCAAATAACCAAATGATATCAGGGTACAAAGCCAGAGGAAGACCACGAAAAAGGTGGATAGAAAATGTCAGGGACATCCTGAACAGACACAAACATAGCACAGTCGAGTCCACACATCTGGCTTTAGAACGCAAGCTCGAGCTCAAATCACCCCTACCCTTAACGGCAAGAGTGGATGACAAACCACCTGGGGAAAGACAATAGACAATTGACCCCAAGCATGTAAATAGTGATTAACTAAAAACACGACAATAATTTTATAAAAATATAATGAATGAAGGCTTGTTTACCTTCTGTACAGAGGTCCTTACAATCAATGATCTCGTTCAGATCGTTGTGAAAGAATTGCCATAACTTACGCCTTCATTATGTTTGGATGAAACACATTCTTATAAATCGGGATTGATTCACGTTCGTGGTCGATAAGTCAAGGAAGTCGGATATCATTTGCAGCTAACATTTGATGTGAAAATGGTATTTCATAATGATGACGATGTGATGATGATGTAATGATGATGACGATAATTATAACGATGACGACAATATGATAATAATGACGGTAGTGCTGATCAAGGATGGTAGTCTGGTACACAATTTATAATAGTCTTACCGAAAAATCCCAGTCTTGAAGTTTTCATCCTTGCTCCATACAAACACAACGAGTCCTGCAATGTGAGCTTTCTTGATAATCTTGAGATCCTTCTGTAGTTCTTCTGCTAGAAGATCAACTCCCAGCAGTTTCTCTGCGACAGCAAAGTTAATAGCAGCATCTAGTGACTTTGGTCTGAAGTCATAGTTCTGAGAGCAACTAGAACTTGCAGCCTGTGTATGATAATAGAAGGATCAATCAATCAATCAATCAATCAATCAATCAATCAATCAATCAATCAATCAATCAATCAATCAATCAATCAATCAATATCATCAATCAATCAATCCATAGTAATTAAATAAATCTTAAATAATTAAATAGTACACCATACAGTACACCATACAGTACACCATACAACACACCATACAGCACACCATACAGCACACCATACAACACACCAAACAACACACCATACAACACACCATACAGCACACCATACAACACACCATACATTACACCATACAAAACACCATACAGTACACCATACAACATACCATAAACAACATACACCTCACCATACGACACACCATAAACAACATACAACTCACCATACTTCGAAAGAGCACTGGATACTTGTTCTGTTTCTTCTGTAGCAAGACACATGTGTCAGCATCTAATGAACTGAAGATGATCTTTCTTTGAATGGGATTCTTGAAGATAACGGAGAGGATAGAGTCAACGAATATGTTGTGATCAAAATAGTTATCCAATTCCATCTTACCATTATCCATCTTCTGTGGATATTTCACCTAATGTCAGTAGGAAAAAAAATCAATCATTGAAACAACAATTACTGTTTTAGAAATGCGTACTATTGACTGCCAAGTAGAGACCAGATTATAATCTTCTGTAATAAAACCGGCCATTGTAGACTGAGTTATGACATGTATAATATATTAAACTTGTCCAGACATACCATGTGGAGAAGAGAAGCAGACAGTAGAAAATGTGCTTCCAAGCTGTTGACTTCACGAAAGGAACAAAGAGCAGATGTGAACTTTTTCGAAAAACCCAAAGGAAAAACTGTGCGACAATGCACCAAGACTGACCCAGACCTCCATCTTTATGAGAGAGATGAGGTGGTTCTATGGTAGAACGAAGAAGTGTGAAATTGTAAGTAAAGATATCATGAGAAAAATAGAAGTAAAGATACCATGAGAAAAATAGAAGTAAAGATACCATGAGAAAAATAGAAGTAAAGATATCATGAGAAAAATAGAAGTAAAGATATCATGAGAAAAATAGAAGTAAAGATACCATGAGAAAAATAGAAGTAAAGATATCATGAGAAAAATAGAAGTAAAGATACCATGAGAAAAATAGAAGTAGAGATAATAATAGGAAAAATAGAAGTAGAGATAATAATAGGAAAAATAGAAGTAAAGATAATAATAGGAAAAATAGAAGTAAAGATAATAATAGGAAAAATAGAAGTAAAGATACCATGAGAAAAATAATAATGAATAACACCAACAGGCGTGGTTTTATCAAAGGAGAAAGTTACTAATAATGTATGAAGTTGCTGTTGTAATTATATTAGTAGTAGTAGTAGTAGTAGTAGAAGTAGTAATAGTAGCAATAATATTAGTAGCAACAGCAATAGTAGTAGTAGTAGTAGTAGCAACCATAATAATAACAGTAGCAATACTAACAGTAGTAATAGTAACAATAGCAATAGTAGTAGTAGTAGTAGTAGCAAGAGTAGTAGTAGTAGTTTGTAGCAATAGTAGCAGTAGAGTAGCAGTAGTAGTAGTAGTAGTAGTAGTAACAATAGTAGTTATAGTAGTAGTAATAATAGCAGTAGCAATAGTAGTAGCAGTAGTAGTAGCAATAGTAGTAGTAGTAGTACTAGCAATAGTAGCAACAGTAGTAGTAGTAATAATAGTATTAGTGATAGTAGCAATAGTAGCAATAGTAGCAGTAGCAAAAGTAGTAGTAGTAGTTTTAGTATTAGAAGTAGTAGTAGTAGTAGTAGTAGTAGTAGTAGTAGTAGTAGTAGTAGCAGTAGCAGTAGTAGTAGTAGCAATAGTTCTTGTAGTAGTAGAAATAGTAGCACTAATGACAGTAACAATAATAGCAGTGGCAATAGAAATAGTAGTATTAGCCATAGTAGTAGTAGTAGCAACAGCAATAATAGTAGTAATAATTCTTCATTCTTTCTATTTTCTTTCTGTTTATAATCCTTTATGCCTTGCAGCGTGACGGGTAGAAGAGTTCTCCGAAGACTGCATTTTTGTCTACTTCATATATTTTTGTTTGCATTGATTCTTTTATTACTGTAATCCATCTTTTGCATGGTCTGACCCTGACTCTATATAGTGTCTGTATAGCAATGCTTTTTGAGGGGCAATGTCTGATGTCTAGAAGCATTTGAAAAACCACTAAATCTGTTGTCTTCTGATGTAATCCAAGATTTGACATTGTGTTTGTTAGTCTTCTGATGTTTTCATTTCTGATTCTGCCTCTTGTCACTCCGAGAATTCAACGTAGACAAGCCATTTCTGTTGGAACAAGTTTTACTTTTGGCTTTTGTTGCTAGTGTCCACATTTGACATTGGTAACAAAGTGATGGTATGATCATGGTTTTATAAAGTGCAGTTTTGGTGTTTATATTCAGATATTTGTTTTTGAAAATAGGAGACATCGTCCCCAAGATCTGGTACACTACGTTGCATCTGTTGGATTTCTTTGTTGTTTTTCCCATTTGATGATATGATTCTCCAAGGTAAGTGAATTGTTTTACCTGTTCAAGTTGTTGGTCATCAATGAAAATAGTAATGTTTCTTTCTGTTTTGGAGACTGAAATTACACCGAATTTTTCTGTGTGTATTTCCATGTTAAAGTCCATACATATGGTGTGTATAGTCTGTGTATATGTTGTTGTAATTGTTGCGTGATCGGCTACACAATTAATTCGCTCAGGATGTTGTAGATTATCTTCATTGTTGTAGATTATCTTCATTGTTGTAGATTATCTTCATTGTTGTAGATTATCTTCATTGTTGTAGATTATCTTCATTGTTGTAGATTATCGTCATTGTTGTAGATTATCTTCATTGTTGTAGATTATCTTCATTGTTGTAGATTATCTTCATTGTTGTAGGAAACTTTACATATACAATCTACATATATCACGAATAGCAAGGGAGATAGAATGCACTACTAATAATAGTAGTAACAATTGTAGTATTAGTAGCAATAGTAGTTGTATCAGCAGTGGTAATAGTAGCAATGGTAGCAGTATCAGTAGTAGTGGTAGCAATAGGTGTAGTGGATGTAGCAACATTAGCTGTAGTATAAGTAGCAGGAGCAGCAGCGGCCAATCACATCAATGATTATAGATAAGCGCCCCATACTGTGACGTCTTCTGCTTTTCTACACGGCCATGGACATCGTAGAAAAAAATAAAAGTATAAAATTGTTATGTTGTAAATGAGGTCAAAATATAACCAGTCTTAACGGCCCGCTGGATTTCTTCCCAGTGTTCTAGTTTTCCAATTCACCCTGGGAGTAAACACGACGTTTATTATGTGGAAGGATACAGTATACACGAGACTCATACAGGTACACTCGTTAAAAATGGTTAAAGGATGGACCTTGCTAGCAATTCTTCTTTGACAACCGACTCTTGTTGTGATGCCGCAGCATACCCTTATTTCTCTAGATGACTTTGGCTTCACACAACGTCACGTATCTTGGCTTGTCTGGTTTTTTTTGTTTTTCATTTTCGGGCGATACAAAGGTTACACAAAGTAGCCAATCATCAGTTGAGACAAAATGAACACAAAGTGGCCAATCATAATTTGAGACAAAGTGGTCAATGATCAGTTGAGACAAAATGAACACAAAGTGACCAATCATCCGTTGAGACAAAGTAAACGCAAAGTGGTCAATCATAAGTTCCGACAACGCGAACACAAAGTGGCCAATCATCATTTGAGACAAAGTGAACACAAAGTGGCCAATCATAAGTTCAGACAAAGTGAACACAAAGTGGCCAATCATCATTTGAGACAAAGTGAACACAAAGTGGCCAATCATAAGTTCAGACAAAGTGAACACAAAGTGGCCAATCATCATTTGAGACAATGTGAATACAAAGTGGCCAATCATCAGTTGAGACAAAGTGGCCAATCATCAGTGGCATTCACCAAAATGAGCGACGTGCGAAATCAGCACGCAATGCTATTCTCGAAAATCTTTTTACTGTATATAAGGAAATCCCAGCAATGTTTTCTGATAGCCGACTGTTTTTGTGACGCCGTGACATGTCCGTGTGTATCTAGAAGTCCCTGGTATTGCCCCATAAATTTACAGAAAACTGATTGTACTGTAAGAAAACACATACAATGACACTTTAATCACACTCTTACAGTGACGTGACAAATCATGTTTTATATCTATGTATCTAGCCATCAGTGACGTAGGTTACAATTAACAGGATAGATTGCTTACGCATACAGCCATTGACGCAACGAATGTGTAGGGCCATTGCCGCAATGCATAAGTCAGGTCACTGAAGCAAAAAAAAAAAAAAAACCACAACACAACGTATTTCCATTTTCTGGTCTACAACATCTTGGAATCTAGTACGACCATTGTCTGCTACAAAGATCCAGGGGAAACTAGTGGAAGTTTTCGAATAATAAAGTATCACAATAAAGTATCCAATAGCAGGTCTGCAGCCAGCAGAGCGTGGCCCAATGTCAGGAAAGGCACTTACTACAATAAGGAATCCAATAGCAGGGTCTGCAACCAGTAGAGCGTGGCTCAGTGTCAGGAAAGGTTCGTAGGCATTGTAATCTCTGACAGCAGCGGATGACGACTGAAACGGGAAGTGTTTAAATCATACACAAATTATCTTTGGAAACATATTCTGTAGCAAACACTATTTACACTCAAGTGATACGATTTATAAACTAGTTAGACAACATGAGTGATCCATCTATTACAATTCTTTGGGTCAACATTTTTTTTCTGTAGTCAACATTTAAAAAAATCCCATGTCAACAATTGTCAAGAATTTAGGGAATTTCCAGCCCCTTGCTTGAACATGTATTATCAAACAACTACCCAACCACCATTTTCTCGCGTTTTTTGTGTGTAAAGAGTTCGAAAAATGCACGTTTTTTTCCTCCAGAAATTTTATAATAATGACCCAATCTCACACCAGTTCATTGCTGTATAAATACAATATTGATGACGTCAGCTTTTGCCAACCTCCTCCCCGCCACCTTCTTGTCGTCTACTGTTAAACTTTTCAGACTCCCTCTTCCAATTTGTTGAGGCAATTTATGGTGAGCCGTTCAGGTCAAAATGTATAAATTAACAAAGTTCCTACACGTGAGAGTGCTAGATATTTGTTGTCCTCAATGCCGCTGTATGGTGCCCGACCACGAGCTGGACAGTCTTCTACTTGAGGGGAAAATTTACCATGACATTCTTGCAGTATCCAGGCATGCTGTAGATAACAGGTTGATTATCTCTCAGCAGTTCAGACGTGGGTCATCAACAGAATTCATCACAGCGGAGTTCAAAGAAAGGGGTAGCCTACACAAGATGCCCTTGGTCGTCTTATACGACATGCATGACATGTGATTTTGTTAATATTCTCTGCTTCACTTTGCGGTCCTGGAATATACGTCGAAGAGATAATTTACATTGTGATTTATTGTTTCAATCTCAATTCTGCTTTCCAACAGCATTGTACAAACCCAATAAGCAATCATACAAACCTGATAACCAATCACACAAACCCAATAATCAATCATACAAACCTGATAACCAATCATACAAACTCTCTTCCTGTGAAGAAAACACCATTACTAGGAGAATAGATCTTGGCAGTCTTTTACTCAGAATCTTGCATCGCCGACAGATATCAAATTTCAAAGCCACAGAGAAAACGTACTGCCCGAAATATACAGAACAACAAACAGACAGAGATGCAGCAGCACAAGACTGGCACTGTTGTCATTCATTGCCTGGGATAGACAACTATTAGATAATTAAACGATATTGCTACTAACCAACGTGCATAAGTACAGAAGTAATACAATGATGTTACCATTAACATATTTATATAAGTACAGAAGTAATACAACGATGTTTCCATTAACATATTTATATAAGTACAGAAGTAATACAACGATGTTTCCATTAACATATTTATATAAGTACAGAAGTAATACAACGATGTTTCCATTAACGTATTTACAAATATTTAGGGATCTCCCTAGCGTAGTGGTTAAGCTGTTCGTCTTGTGTTAAAGAGATCATGAGTTCGAACCCGGTTCGTGTCGTCTTGTTTATAAAGTGGATTTTTTCAGAGATCCCTGTGAATTATCGCTGAAAGCTACGGAATTATGTACTATGAGTGATACTCTAGGCAGGCAACGTGCAGCTTCGTTGAAACCTTTTGAAATATACACACAGTGATGTTGCCATTAACAAAGGACAGCAGTAATACATGAATGTTGACACTAACCAATGACTCGATATTACTTGAATACTTCTTTAATACAGATGATTGTAGTTTTGCCAATGTTACATCTTTGACTGCAATTCTGTATACTTCACATGCTTTGCAGATTTTGTTATAGGATTTGACGAGAACGTAGAAATCGTGGTAGATGACCGGTATCTGATATTTGAAAAAAAACAAGACAACTATTAATTCGCTATGTTGTCGAGAAATAATGTAAAGGTTACAAGATAATGAATGTCACATAATTTAAAGCTCTTAAGAGGGTAAGAAAATGACAATTATAGAAATATATCTATCTTCCTGCCTGGTCTGTCTATCTTCCTGCCTGGTTTTTCTGTCTTCCTGCCAAAAACACATTTAAAATTCATATATTTAGGAAAATTGTTTATTAGATAGGCTGTGTGTCTATGGAAAACAAACAAAATCGACAAGGGGTCTACGGGACAAAAATGTTTGGGATTCACTGGTCTAGATCATATTTCATTCCGTAAAAAAGTATAGATCATAAGTCTTACAGTACGAAAAGTCTAGATCATAAGTCTTACAGTACGAAAAGTCTAGATCATAAGTCTTACAGTACGAATAGTCTAGATCATAAGTCTTACAGTACGAAAAGTGTAGATCATAAGTCTTACGGTACTAAAGGTCTAGACCATAGGTCTTACAGTGCGAAAAGTATAGATCATAAGTCTTACGGTACTAAAGGTCTAGACCATAAGTCATACGGTACGAACTGTCTTAATCATAAGTCTTACAGTACGAAAAGACTAGATAATACTTTTTATCGTAAAATAGATCTAGATCATAAGTCTTAGCATAAGAAAGGTGTAGTTAGGAAGTCTTACTGTAGGAAAGTTCTAGATCATGTCTGGCAGTACGAAATGTCTATATTATAAGTCTTACAGTACGAAATATCTAGATCATACGTCTTACCAGAAAGGTCTCGATTATAAGTGAGAAAGATATAGTTCAGAAGTCTTACACTACAAAAGGTCTAGAATGCCTGCTTAATTATGCACTGTATTCTTACAAATGATAATGTTATTAAGAGAGTGGTATCAGAGAGAGAGAGAGAGAGAGAGAGAGAGAGAGCGATTATGAAATGGCAACACATGGTAACTATATTTCAGCCCGGACATCATTGTTCTATGGAACTCCACTCCTGGTCTTAATGGGTCTCCGAATCAAATCGGGAGATATCAGTTATTGGTTAGAGGTACAGAAACGAGATATGCATTATACATGCATTAATATGAAATCTTGTGAACAGAATGTCATGGATTGTATTGCTTCAGTATTTGTTTATCCGATTTATACCTCTTTATGTCGTGCAGTGCTTGCGGTAGACGATTTCTCTGGAGACGGCCTTTTTGTGTGTTTATAGATGTTTTGGATGGTGACACATCAGAAGAAATTTTACACCGTATTGCCCTTGCAGCGTGTGCTTTCAATAAACTACGTAACATTTGGACGTCAAACACACTAAGAAACACCACAAAACTCAGGTTGTTTAACTCCAACATTATACCTATTCTATCATAGGGATGCAAAAGTTGGAAAGCCACAAAAGCCACAGATAAGAGACCTTTGCAAACAAATGTCTACGTACCATTCTGAATATTAAGTGGAGTGACTTTAAATCTAACAGTACTATACGAGAGGAAAGCAAACAAACCCATATAACTTCCTTCATTAGACAAAGGCGATGGACTTACATCGGCCATGCTCTCTTAATTAATATCCTAAGAATTTCCCATCCGTTACTAAAATGGGTGCCACCGGGAGTAACAAGAAGAGGGAGACCTAGAGAAACTCTACGAAGAACCATTAATAGAAAATTCATGTCAATGAGTCTAAAGAACACGCAAGAACTGACAGACCTGGCAACACAAAGACAGAAATAGAAAGCTATGGTTTCTGCCCTCTGCGCCACCTATGGCACTGGAGAAACATAACATATATGTGTTTGTTATATATATATATAATATAATATAGTATAACATAATATAGGCCTATTCTTGTCAGTTTGTTGACAAGGGGAAGGCAGGAGGTCAAATATTGTTGACGTTATGGACAGCCCCTAATAGCACAACACTAATACTATCGCCTGGAAACACGGAAAGTTGCCAACTAGATTCTTCTTCTTCTTCAGCGTTCATTCTCAAACTCCCACTCGATCTCTCTTGTAGCAGGACCATGGTCCTACTAGATTTCAAGCAGGATGTAGTCCAGAGAATGGAAATGCGTTGTGTCACATCTTTATTTGCGCCAATGGCCCGACACCTAGATTCAGGGTAGGTACTTTAAATAAGGGAAATATCTAGTAAGAAATACTAGACTTACCTTATCTTGTGAAAGTTGAACACTAAATTCAATTAAATTAACAGGTTTCATTGATGCAGAAAGTAATGATGCTAGTGTATTCTCTCTCATTGATAGTATTTTCAATGCTCTGTAGGAAAAACATGAAAAACTTGCTGGGCTTATATTTTCGTGGTTGAATAGAGAACATTAGACGTGAGTAAACATAAGAGGTAAGAGAACATAAGACGTGAGTAAAACTGCCTACAAAGTTGTGCAATTATTTATTTATAATGTTGTCATCCGACGTGCGTGACGACATGATTACCTGAACTACGATCTCCATTATTTTCATCATGTGAAAGCTGATATAACCAAATTGATCTAACGTCCGCGGTTGAAAGTAGTGTACCTCGTCATAAGTGGTGCATTTTATATTAATCAAAAGCTATATGGTTGCCATCGAAACATGACTGTGGGGTTGCCATCGAAACATGTCTGGGGGGTTGCCATGGAAACATCACTGTGGGATTGCCATCGAAACATTAATGGCGTGATTCATATTTCTAGAAGCATTAACAAATGATTGCAAAATGTTGAATGTGATAAACTACTGGTTCTCAGCGCGAGCACATGTGACCTCCACTTGAGAGTCACAGAAATCTTCTGGGGGCCACAACGAAAAAATATTTAATTCAAAGGGCAGCACGAATACGTCTTGGAAAAAATTAGATTAAGCTAAGATTCGAGATGGCTGCCATGGCAACGTTGAATATGATTTGGAAAAAATAAGATTAGTATTACAGTAAAGATTAATTTATTCAGATCTGCTGGTGCTAAGTATACTTTTATTCAGGTGTGAAAGATGGACACTCAATTGCAGAAACAGAACGGATTCAGGCTTTTGAAAATAAGTGCTACAGACGTTTGTTAAGAATTAGTTATATAGAACACAAGATAAATGTATTCATACAACAGCAAATAAACACACTTGCAGATTATCAAGAATTACTTTTGACAGTTCATGCAACGGGACACATCTCACGTTCTAAAAGTATTTTGCAAGGAACAGTCTAGGGAGGAAGGTGAAGAGGCGAGGAAAGAAAATCTTGGGTTGAGAACATCAAAGAATGGTGTGGACATGATTTGTCTACACTTCTCCGAATGGATGGGTGTAGATGTGTTTTCTGAACTTTTTGTGATGATGTCTCCATTGTGGTACCCTCACGACTCTGGCGGATTAAGAGACTGAGAATTTATTATTTATTATTATTATTATATTACTGGGATTATCATATTAATTATTAAGAGACAACATATCAAATGGTTTGCACACATCAGCAGACTACCATCAGACAGCATACCACAGCAAGCTATGCTACATAGATACAGTTAAGGCAGAACTAGAGGCCGACCACGAAAACGGTTGGTAAAGCAAAATGAATTACACTGGTTACTAAAAACACTTACCGTACCTATGGATAAAAATATATTAAAAAGTATATACAAAAATACAGTAAAACTACACAGGACAAATTTCAACGTGTCGGTCCAAATTGGACCTTTTTCAAGAGACAAATAACTTATAAACTCAACAATAATAAACAAAATAGATGACGGAAATTTTATCAAGCCATGTTTCTATGACGCAGAAATGGAAACGCATCTAGTAAAAGAGAAATTCGTGCCTTCATTATAAACAAACTGGAAAGTGGGAAATTAGAGGCAATAGAGATGTGGTTGGAGATGTTGAAAGAATAAAAAGAGAAACTGACCCAAATCAATAATATAAGACAAGACCTTCTATTTTTGGTCACTTTATGAGACAGGCAAGTTTTGAGAATATAGTCACAACAGGCAAGACTGAAGGTAACAGAAACAGAGTGAGATGTTAATGCACAGTTAATGCAACGTGAAAATTTCTAGGCACAATATTCCCGTAGGTTGCCATTACTTTCGGGAAGGAACAACCGTTAATCGAGCACCGTAAAGAGAACACATTCGTTCTAGTCGGCCATTTTGGCTGAAATGCTACAGAAAGATACTTAGAATATCATGGAAGGATAAAATCAGAAACTCAGATATTATAAACACACTGAATATTCCAGAGTGTTGGTTACTAAACACAATAACAAAAAGAAAACTACGCCTGTTTGGTCATATAAAGAGACATAACTGTTTAGAAAGACAAATAATGGAGGGAAGAGTACCTGGGAGGAGGAGAAGGGGCAGACCAAGAAGACGATGGACTGACGACATTAAAGATAATATGAATACATCGCTAGAAAATGCAAGCCACATCGCCCAAGACAGAGAGAGGTTCAGAGAGTTCATTGGGAAGACAACGTTCTGGAAGGAATACGTCACATGACACACAATGCAATGTGAGAAAATATTAGTTTGACAACATAGCAAGGCATGAAAAAAACAACGATCCTGATAACCATACTGTGGATAGAGAGCCATGGTTGCCTACGCCATGGCATATGATAATGATTGATGAGTAATGATGAGGTTGTATGGTGGTGAGGTGGGTGGGTTTGGGGAAGGAAAGATACACGAAGAATCATCATTTGAAAGCGCATGGAATGAATGTAGAAGAATCATAATTTGAAATCATCATTTTTTCCACAGTATGGTTATCAGGATCGTTGTTGTTTCCATGCCTTGCTAGGTTGTCAAACTAATATTTTCTCACGTTGTCCCCCTCTGTTTCTGTTGCCTTCAGTCTTGCCTGTTGTGACTATATTCTCAAAACCTGCCTGTCTCATAAAGTGACCAAAAATAGAAGGTCTTTTCTTATATTATTGATTTGGGTCAGTTTCTCTTTTTATTCTTTCAACACCTCCAACCACATCTCTATTGCCTCTAATTGATCTTGTTGAACCCATATGCCAGAGTTTTTTTAAAGGGATTGGTTCTATGGTGAACTCTGTGTTCTGTGATTGGTTCTATGGTGAACTGTGAGTTCTGTGATCGGTTCTATGGTGAACTCTGTGTTCTGTGATTGGTTCTATGGTGAAATCTGTGTTCTGTGATTGGTTCTATGGTGAACTGTGTGTTCTGTGATTGGTTCTATGGTGAACTCTGTGTTCTGTGATTGGTTCTATGGTGAACTGTGTGTTCTGTGATCGGTTCTATGGTGAACTCTGTGTTCTGTGATCGGTTCTATGGTGAACTGTGTGGTCTGTGATTGGTTCTATGGTGAACTCTGTGTTCTGTGATCGGTTCTATGGTGAACTCTGTGTTCTGTGATCGGTTCTATGGTGAACTCTGTGTTCTGTGATTGGTTCTATGGTTAACTGTGTGTTCTGTGATCGGTTCTATGGTGAACTCTGTGTTCTGTGATCGGTTCTATGGTGAACTCTGTGTTCTGTGATCGGTTCTATGGTGAACTCTGTGTTCTGTGATCGGTTCTATGGTGAACTCTGTGTTCTGTGATCGGTTCTATGGTGAACTCTGTGTTCTGTGATCGGTTCTATGGTGAACTCTGTGTTCTGTGATCGGTTCTATGGTGAACTCTGTGTTCTGTGATTGGTTCTATGGTGAACTCTGTGTTCTGTGATCGGTTCTATGGTGAACTCTGTGTTCTGTGATCGGTTCTATGGTGAACTCTGTGTTCTGTGATCGGTTCTATGGTGAACTCTGTGTTCTGTGATCGGTTCTATGGTGAACTCTGTGTTCTGTGATTGGTTCTATGGTTAACTCTGTGTTCTGTGATTGGTTCTATGGTTAACTGTGTGTTCTGTTAGGCGTTCAAGCTGAGGCTAGAAGAAGCGCTTCAAGGATTTATTAAATACATCTTTCAAGACCTCCAGGTGCTCCTGTAAAACCACAGACTCTTGTAAACTCAAGATTCTTGTGAAACCGCAGACTCGTGTGAAATTGTAAACTCAAGATTCTTGAGAAACCACAGACTCTTGTAAACTCAAGATTCTTGAGAAACCACAGACTCTTGTAAAACCACATACTATTGTTAAACCACAGGTTCTTGACCATCCAACCTGGACCAGTCACATCAGTCCGGATATTAAACATTTTAAACAGACTAGAACACTGCAAGCGATTAAACACATACAAAAAGAAAGAACCAAATTGGACTATCATTCGTGGCTGGTAGAAGAGTATTCACCGTGAGAAGTAAATGTTACTTAACCAAACCAAGCACACGTTTAATATCAAGTTGATATATGTTGCATTATCTCTACAACTGAAAATGGATATGTTGCTTTATCTCTACAACTGAAAGTGGATATGTTGCTTTATCTCTACAACTAGAAGAATATGTGGTTCAGCTTACCTGTAGCTATGTGTTACATCAGCTGATTGTCCTGCTGTTACATATCTCCTATTTTTCCAATGGTTCTGATAGCTATTCTGTGTGACAGCACAGATATACATATATGTATATACATTTTTACACACAAGAATGTTACGTATACCATGGAAAGCTAAAAAGACAAGTCAAGAAATGTTAAGATCAATAAACGTAGAGGAGGACTGGTTCCTTAACAACATCATAAAGAGAAATCTAGTTTTTCTGGTCATATAAAGAGACACATCGACATGGAAAGATTAATAGCTAAAGGTAGAGTTAACGGCAACAAAGAAGAGAGCACCACAGACGACGATGGTACAACGAAATATTAGATTGCTTAAACGTGTCTCTAGCTGCGGCAGGTCAATTCGCCCAGAATCGCGGAGTGTTTAGAGAATCCATAAGGAAAACCACATTCTGGAAAGAATATGTCACATGATGATGATGATACAATTATCATCTACCGCCTCTAAGTAGTCTGCAGCGTCTCTAAACATTGCACAGCGCTGTGAGTATTCTGCGTGTGAAATAAATCTCTAAGGAAATCTCCGATAATGCACCACATCGATACAATAGTTCAATTGCTGGCTATTCCTAGCGGTCCAAATAAACAAACCGGATGAACCTGATAACTAGGTGATAAAACTACAGTGCTTGAAATAACAATGAGACACAGCGAAAGACAACGTTTCGACTAAAAGCCTTCATCAGGACGAAAGACAACTAACGAAACAAGCATTATTCTAAACAAAAGAATCGCAGGAGGAAGAGATTAAAGCGTGATATGAAACATGTCTTGGGGAAAGAAATATCAAAACTGGAAGGAACAAACAAGGTAAGAGAAGACAGACATACCCCAATGATGAGATGAAATGGTGGACAGGAGAGTGATGATGAGATTGAGTGAGACGATAAAATTTAAAATAAATTAAATGTGTTATTTATCTTAGTGCAAGTCTGACTGGAGACCTAGAGGTGAATTGTTTAATATATTGCTTATTTTGTTTGCTGTCTTTCGTGCTGATGAAGGTTTTTAGTTCAAAATGTCATCTGTCGCTGTGTCTCGTTGCCAAGTATGCTTTATTTACAAATATTGGTAACACTTGTACCTATGTTCATTCATTTTACTGATAACCAGGCCGTACCTTAACTCTATTTTAGTTGCCTTGTACGACATTGATCTTCCGGTCCAAGTTAGCGAAGAGGACGTATGTGTTCTCATTTGGTCGTATATAATCGGATGTTCCGCTTTAAAGCAACGGCAAACTACTTGTAGTATTGCGCCACAAATTTCCATATGGATGTGTTAAAACCGGAATTTGCTAGTGTTAGTTCCTTGCGACATGTTATATCATAAAAATACTGTACTATCAGCAACTCACCAAAGCCGCCATTGTG
This sequence comes from Meghimatium bilineatum, assembly GCA_034231615.1. Lineage (NCBI taxonomy): Eukaryota > Metazoa > Mollusca > Gastropoda > Stylommatophora > Philomycidae > Meghimatium > Meghimatium bilineatum. The sequence continues at coordinate 42,210,553 of CM067318.1, read as the reverse complement.
TCAATATCAGGGTTAATATCAATAATAAAGGAATACATAAATACAAATAGCATTGCGACAATATCAGGGTTAATATCAATAATAAAGGAATACATAAATACAAATAGCATTGCGACAATAGCAGGGTTAATATCAATAATAAAGGAATACATAAATACAAATAGCATTGCGACAATAGCAGGGTTAATATCAATAATAAAGGAATACATAAATACAAATATCATTGCGACAATAGCAGGGTTAATATCAATAATAAAGGAATACATAAATACAAATAGACTATAAGTTAGGAACATGAAACGTGAGAAGTATGTAACACGATAAAATTCATATATTATTGAAGAAAAAAAATATGAATCGATTAGTTTAGAGGCTTTCGAAATGATATGCTATAGAAGAGTCCTGGGAATACCATAGACAGCAAGAAGGATCAACCAAGGTGTGATAAAGTAAACCAACGTTTACGAAGTCTGGCTTTTAAACTCCATATTAAGATGGAAGTTTGGTATTTTTCGGACATCTGAAGAGACACGATGGAATGGGAAAATTATTGTTGGAAGGGGTGATAGAAGGCAGGCAAAGTCCGACCACGACGTCGTTAGGCTAGAGATATTCAAGAATGCATGCACTTGTCGTTAGAGGAAGCGGGATAATCTGCTAGAGACCGCGGGGAATCGGGAGGTTCATAAGGAAGACTGCTTTCTTGAAAGAATACATCACATACCATACACATACGACATGCTTAGTGGGGAGCAGAGCATTTATTTCTTATCCATATACGCCCATAGTTCAGGGCGCACAGAAGAAGAGCCGCTGTCTTCTATATGCGCCCATAGTTCAGGATGTACCGAAGAGAAGCCACAGTCTTCTATATACGCCCATAGTTCAGGATGTACCAAAGAGAAGCCACTGTCTTCTATATACGCCCATCATCTACCAAACCGTCCACCCACATATCCATCCAGCCATCACTCATCCACTCATCCATCCATCCTTCCACCACCATCATCATCACTGTATAAAAACATGGAGACAAGAAAAGAGATGTAACATAGTTAATAATGACAACAACAGAAACATGAACCTTCATGTTCATCTTGATATTAAGCAGCGGTTTGATGACAAGACAGCTCGTGACCAGCTCCCCGATACAAGAAGAGTTCAGACCAAAGATTGGGATCTGGAAAAGAAGCGAAATACATTTTAATTAATTTTTTCTCGAGTTAGTTCTCAAACTCCCACCGGATCTCTCTTATAGAACACTCGGATCTCCCTTATAGCACACTACGAGATCCAAATATTTTAAAAACATACATAATTTTCATTTATGCTACTTCCATAAGATAGCAACCATCAATTGTTGAGATAGCAAACATTAATTGTAGAGATAACAAACATCAATTGTTGAGATAACAAACATCAATTGTTGAGATATCAAACATTAATTGTTGAGATAACAAACATCAATTGTTAAGATAACAAACATCAATTGTTGAGATAACATACACCAATTGTTAAGATAACAAACATCAATTGTTGAGATAACAAACATCAATTGTTGAGATAACAAACATCAATTGTTGAGATAACAAACACCAATTGGTAAGATAACAAACATCAATTGTTGAGATAACAAACATCAATTGTTGAGATAACAAACATCAATTGTTGATATAGCAAACATTAATTGTTGAGATAACAAACATCAATTGTTGAGATAACATACACCAATTGGTAAGATAACAAACATCAATTGTTGAGATAACAAACATCAATTGTTGAGATAACAAACATCAATTGTTGAGATAATAAACACCAATTGGTAAGATAACAAACATCAATTGTTGAGATAACAAACATCAATTGTTGAGATAACAAACATCAATTGTTGAGATAACAAACATCAATTGTTGAGATAACAAACATCAATTGTTGAGATAACAAACATCAATTGTTGAGATAACAAACTTCAATTGTTGAGATAACATATACCAATTGGTAAGATAACAAACATCAATTGTTGAGATAACAAACATCAATTGTTGAGATAACAAACATCAATTGTTGAGATAACAAACATCAATTGTTGAGACACCACAGTGAGCATCAGCATCATGATCCTCATACCATTTCAGCAATATTGACATTGCTTGATTTTAACGAACCAACATCTTCATATGACATTCTGTCCACAACGTTATATTCTTGATGGATCTTCTAAACTTCTATCGATTCTAGGAGAGTTAATCAGCAGCAACGAGGGTATGTTTAAACAATTTCAGATGTTTCTTATCCATTGTCGTCTTGAGAGATCCTTACCCCAGCAATCATTTCTTCCAATATTAATTTGTCCATGTTGTTTTTGTGTTCGAAAATTCTTCACTTTCTTGTTATTTAGTAGCCAGAACTTTCTTGATATCTTATATATGAGCCAGAACTATCTTGTTATGTTAATTTAGGAGCCAGAATTTTCCTGTTATGTTATTTGTGAGCCAGAAATTTCTTGTTATGTTATTTAAGAAGCAGAACTTCGACGTTATCTTTTTGAAAAATTCTTGATGTTTCTTTTTTTCACTGGTGATGGTATTCTGAAAATCCTTGTGTAGCATCTTATTTCGAAGGCAACAATTATCTCTGCCACTGTTTTAGTAAGTGTCCATGTTTCATATTTGTAATTTGCTACTGGAAGAAAGCTTGCTATATTCAGATGTAAGTTACCGTTACAGCTGGTTCTTAACAACTATTTTTCATTTGCGCTAATTTTGAAGTAGATATTACATTGTGCCTCTTAATTACTTCTGCACAATCCTCTGAACTATTTATATTTGCACCCAAATATTTAAAATTAATGACATTTACAAAGTTCATAATTATCACTTCTAACTTCGGATCGGGTTTTGACTTTATCTTTTGTCATGATTTTTGTTTCCTTGTACAAGTTCTGGGCTTCATTTAGGTTTTTTTGTTGTTGTTGTTAAAATTATTTGTTTGAGACCTTCCTCGCTAGTTAAAAGACTGTGTCATCTATGCTGTTATCTAATTTCTAGGATCTGCTATGATCCCATGTTAGAGGTGGAAACTCTGTGTTCGTAGTATTCTTACGCCAGGTTTAGAAGTATTGTTATCTACGCTAACTGTTAGTGACAGCTGGAGATTAAGGTGGTTGCTACAATGATCTCTAAATACACTTCAATGAACAAACACTCTTACTAACTTTCATAAATTTAAACGATTGACCGCTCTCAAGAGGCAACACGAAGGCAACTCCTATCATTTTATGGCGCCCATCCTTCTCACAGTAAAATTCAAATCTGTCAAATAAAGAAGTGTACATTTGTTCCTCCTTTCAAATCTGTCAAATAAATAAGTATACACTTGTCCTACGTTCAAAAGTTTGGGGATTTTATTACACCCAATATGTTTATTTTTAAAATTAGTATTATTATTTTTGAGTTTGCTCTCAAACTTTGTTTAGTGATGACAGCTCATTCTCAAACTCCCCCTAGACGTCTCTGCTCATTCTCAAACTCCCCCTAGACGTCTCTGCTCATTCTCAAACTCCCCCTAGACGTCTCTTATAGCAAGATAATTGTTCTATTAGATTTCTTGCAGGATGTAGCCTAGAGAACGGAAATGATTTGTGTTGTTGTTTTATTTGAACCTATGTCTTAACACACCCGACTTTGGCAGTATTATACATTTAAAAAAAAATTCATGGAACAATATGCATCCGTCCGAAGCCACATCGCTAATAGAACATACTGGAGTCTCTTCCTATTTGTCAGTTGTGAACTCACTATAGTTTCTCATACTTCCTTTTTTTTTGCTGTCTTACTGATCCGTTACAGTTTTTTTTCCCAGTTCTCAAGACCACTATCATATCCAGAACCAGAACCATCAGCCGTTATACCCTGAGAGATTGACTGAAGCGGAGATCTGAGCAACTATGGACGTGTCCGGTGTGCGAAGAGGATAATCATCATTCCTAATACATATAAGTTTAGATTGACAGTTTCCTTTAATCAACAGCATACACATGGAATATGATAATAGTAGCCTAACGTAAGTGATGGTGATTGCTGTTTCAGACTTGTGTTGTCCAAAAGTACAATCCAGGCATAGAATCCGCTGCCACATTTGGGACACGAATGATCAGAATTGGACGTCTATGTGTCTGTCTATACTGTTTTCTTGCAGCATGTTTTATTTGTGATTTTGTAAAGTATGTTTTATCTACTTCTTCTTCTTCTTTCTTTCACTTGAGACATGTCTATATCTGTAATTCTGTTTCCTGAATAAAACTCACTGTCTGTTGTAGTTCATACAGTGGTACATATATCTTTCATTCCAGTGGTGATTCCCATGGCCAATATGTTTGCCTCAGAGTTTCATACTCACAACACTCTTGACGTATATGTTTGGCACTCTGTGCTGCCTGTCCACATGTACACATGACCGTGTTGCTAATCTTGAACTTTTTGTACATGTGACTGGATTCGATTGTGTCCCGTTCTGAGGCGTAGAATTACAACTTGTTCTCATCTATTCATAATGTGATAGTCATCTTGTTTTGGCGTTTGTATCTGTCTTATTGACCTGATTATCTTTTTTTTTCTGATGGTTTTATCTACAATTTTCATACCAAAACTTTGTTACCATTGTCAATCATGGTCTTTAGCAACCTCGCAGCAGATAAAAATCATCACATGTGAGATGATGTGTTTAAGAAAGTAGCTATGGTCACCAAACTAAACAGTAAGAAACGAAGATATCAGAAAAAGAGTAGGAATAAATGCCTTGTATTGAATATATAGAACGTCGGCAGATAAAGTGATTTGCTCACCTTATGAGAATTGACCCAATCAAATCACCACTGAGAGCTTATAACAAACGATCAGCTGGATACAGAGCAAAGGGAAGACAGAAAGAGTTAGATCGATAACAACACGACCACCCTCCACAAACATGGACTCAGTATTGACAGACATCACATCTGGCCTTGACTAGAACCATACAGCTTTCACCCGTAAGCTTAACGGCAAGTGTGCATGCGATCAACAAGCTTCCACTTGGGGATAGACCATATTTTATCTGTGTTTTATTGTGTCATATTTTATCCGTGTTTTCTTGTGTCATATTTTATCCGTGTTTTATTGTGTCATATTTTATCTGTGTTTTATTGTGTCATATTTTATCCGTGTTTTATTGTGTCATATTTTATCCGTGTTTTATTGTGTCATATTTTATCCGTGTTTTATTGTGTCATATTTTATCTGTGCCTCTAGATTTAAGGCTTCTCGGTGGTGCAAGCATCTTTGTTGGTGTTGCTGCGCCAGACTGCCAGGTGTGGCGTCAATGTTGAAGCCATTTAGAGACACTTTCAGAGTTCTTGAAACGTTTCTTCTGTTCACCGGCTAGCTGTTTTTCCTTGATGAACTCACTTTACATCAGTTGTTTTTGGATGCGTTTGTCAAGCATGCGTAAAACATGTCCGGCCCATCTCAACTAGATCTGCTTCAGCATTGTATAAACACTTGCGGCTTTGTCTCTGAGGACTTCAACATTGCATGAACACTTGGGATGTTGGCTCTAAGGACTTCATCATCGTATCAACACTTTAGATGTTGTTTGACCTGCTTCAACATTATATGAACACTTTAGATGTTGTTTGACCTGCTTCAACATTATATGAACACTTTAGATGTTGTTTGGCCTGCTTCAACATTATATGAACACTTTAGATGTTGTTTGACCTGCTTCAACATTATATGAACACTTTAGATGTTGTTTGGCCTGCTTCAACATTATATGAACACTTGACATGTTGTTTGGCCTGCTTCAAAATTATATGAACACTCGGGATGTTGTTTGGTCTGCTTCAACATTATATGAACACTCGGGATGTTGTTTGGTCTGCTTCAACATTATATGAACACTCGGGATGTTGTTTGGTCTGCTTCAACATTATATGAACACTCGGGATGTTGTTTGGCCTGCTTCAACATTATATGAACACTTGACATGTTGTTTGGCCTGCTTCAACATTATATGAACACTCGGGATGTTGTTTGGTCTGCTTCAACATTATATGAACACTTGACATGTTGTTTGGCCTGCTTCAACATTATATGAACACTTGACATGTTGTTTGGCCTGCTTCAACATTATATGAACACTTGACATGTTGTTTGGCCTGCTTCAACATTATATGAACACTTGACATGTTGTTTGGCCTGCTTCAACATTATATGAACACTTGACATGTTGTTTGGTCTGCTTCAACATTATATGAACACTTGACATGTTGTTTGGCCTGCTTCAACATTATATGAACACTTGACATGTTGTTTGGCCTGCTTCAACATTATATGAACACTTGACATGTTGTTTGGTCTGCTTCAACATTATATGAACACTCGGGATGTTGTTTGGTCTGCTTCAACATTATATGAACACTTTAGATGTTGTTTGACAAGCTTCAACATTATATGAACACTTTAGATGTTGTTTGACCTGCTTCAACATTATATGAACACTTTAGATGTTGTTTGACCTGCTTCAACATTATATGAACACTTTAGATGTTGTTTGGCCTGCTTCAACATTATATGAACACTTTAGATGTTGTTTGGCCTGCTTCAACATTATATGAACACTTTAGATGTTGTTTGGCCTGCTTCAACATTATATGAACACTTTAGATGTTGTTTGGCCTGCTTCAACATTATATGAACACTTTAGATGTTGTTTGGCCTGCTTCAACATTATATGAACACTCGGGATGTTGTTTGGTCTGCTTCAACATTATATGAACACTTGACATGTTGTTTGGCCTGCTTCAACATTATATGAACACTTTAGATGTTGTTTGACCTGCTTCAACATTATATGAACACTTTAGATGTTGTTTGACCTGCTTCAACATTATATGAACACTTTAGATGTTGTTTGACCTGCTTCAACATTATATGAACACTTTAGATGTTGTTTGGCCTGCTTCAACATTATATGAACACTTTAGATGTTGTTTGGCCTGCTTCAACATTATATGAACACTTTAGATGTTGTTTGGCCTGCTTCAACATTATATGAACACTTTAGATGTTGTTTGGCCTGCTTCAAGATTATATGAACACTTTAGATGTTGTTTGGCCTGCTTCAACATTATATGAACACTTTAGATGTTGTTTGGCCTGCTTCAACATTATATGAACACTTTAGATGTTGTTTGGTCTGCTTCAACATTATATGAACACTCGGGATGTTGTTTGGTCTGCTTCAACATTATATGAACACTTTAGATGTTGTTTGGCCTGCTTCAACATTATATGAACACTTTAGATGTTGTTTGGCCTGCTTCAACATTATATGAACACTTTAGATGTTGTTTGACCTGCTTCAACATTATATGAACACTCGGGATGTTGTTTGGTCTGCTTCAACATTATATGAACACTTTAGATGTTGTTTGGCCTGCTTCAACATTATATGAACACTTTAGATGTTGTTTGGTCTGCTTCAACATTATATGAACACTTTAGATGTTGTTTGACCTGCTTCAACATTATATGAACACTCGGGATGTTGTTTGACCTGCTTCAACATTATATGAACACTTTAGATGTTGTTTGACCTGCTTCAACATTATATGAACACTCGGGATGTTGTTTGACCTGCTTCAACATTATATGAACACTTTAGATGTTGTTTGGCCTGCTTCAATATTATATGAACACTTTAGATGTTGTTTGGTCTGCTTCAACATTATATGAACACTTTAGATGTTTTTTGACCTGCTTCAACATTATATGAACACTTTAGATGTTGTTTGGCCTGCTTCAACATTATATGAACACTTTAGATGTTGTTTGGCCTGCTTCAACATTATATCAACACTTTAGATGTTGTTTTGTCCGCTTCAACATTATATGAACACTCGGGATGTTGTTTGGTCTGCTTCAACATTATATGAACACTTGACATGTTGTTTGGCCTGCCTCAACATTGTATGAACACTTGGAATGTTGTTTGGTCCGCTTCAACATTATATGAACACTTGGAATGTTGTTTGGCCTGCTTCAACATTATATGAACACTTTAGATGTTGTTTGGTCTGCTTCAACATTATATGAACACTTGACATGTTGTTTGGCCTGCCTCAACATTATATGAACACTTGGAATGTTGTTTGGCCTGCTTCAACATTATATGAACACTTGGAATGTTGTTTGGCCTGCTTCAACATTATATGAACACTTTAGATGTTGTTTGACCTGCTTCAACATTATATGAACACTTTAGATGTTGTTTGGCCTGCTTCAACATTATATGAACACTTTAGATGTTGTTTTGTCCGCTTCAACATTATATGAACACTCGGGATGTTGTTTGGTCTGCTTCAACATTATATGAACACTCGGGATGTTGTTTGGTCTGCTTCAACATTATATGAACACTCGGGATGTTGTTTGGCCTGCTTCAACATTATATGAACACTTGACATGTTGTTTGGCCTGCTTCAACATTATATGAACACTCGGGATGTTGTTTGGTCTGCTTCAACATTATATGAACACTTGACATGTTGTTTGGCCTGCTTCAACATTATATGAACACTTGACATGTTGTTTGGCCTGCTTCAACATTATATGAACACTTGACATGTTGTTTGGCCTGCTTCAACATTATATGAACACTTGACATGTTGTTTGGCCTGCTTCAACATTATATGAACACTTGACATGTTGTTTGGTCTGCTTCAACATTATATGAACACTTGACATGTTGTTTGGCCTGCTTCAACATTATATGAACACTTGACATGTTGTTTGGCCTGCTTCAACATTATATGAACACTTGACATGTTGTTTGGTCTGCTTCAACATTATATGAACACTCGGGATGTTGTTTGATCTGCTTCAACATTATATGAACACTTTAGATGTTGTTTGACCTGCTTCAACATTATATGAACACTTTAGATGTTGTTTGACCTGCTTCAACATTATATGAACACTTTAGATGTTGTTTGGCCTGCTTCAACATTATATGAACACTTTAGATGTTGTTTGGCCTGCTTCAACATTATATGAACACTCGGGATGTTGTTTGGTCTGCTTCAACATTATATGAACACTTGACATGTTGTTTGGCCTGCTTCAACATTATATGAACACTTTAGATGTTGTTTGACCTGATTCAACATTATATGAACACTTTAGATGTTTTTTGACCTGCTTCAACATTATATGAACACTTTAGATGTTGTTTGACCTGCTTCAACATTATATGAACACTTTAGATGTTGTTTGGCCTGCCTCAACATTATATGAACACTTGGAATGTTGTTTGGCCTGCTTCAACATTATATGAACACTTTAGATGTTGTTTGACCTGCTTCAACATTATATGAACACTTTAGATGTTGTTTGGCCTGCTTTTACATTATATGAACACTTTAGATGTTGTTTTGTCCGCTTCAACATTATATGAACACTCGGGATGTTGTTTGGCCTGCTTCAACATTGTATGAACACTTTAGATGTGGTTTGGCCTGCTTCAACATTGTATGAACACTTTAGATGTTGTTTGGCCTGCTTCAACATTGTATGAACACTTGGGATGTTATTGGCCTGCTTCAACATTGCGTGAAGACTTGGGATGTTGTTTGGCCTGCTTCAACATTGCATGAAGACTTGGGATGATGTTGGCCTGCTTCAACATTGCATGAAGACTTTGGATGTTGTTTGGCTTGCTTCAACATTATATGAACACTTTAGATGTTGTTTGACCTGCTTCAACATTATATGAACACTCTGAGGACTTCATTATCATGTACTGTATCTTGTCACTTTTTCTTGAGAAGTTTGCCATGTGTGAAAGTGATTTATCTCTCTGTTGTGTCTGGCTATACGCTGTCCAAGTCTCACAATAGTATAACAAGGTAGTGATATCACAATAGTATAACAATGTAGCGATTACAATGGCATGATGGATATTTAATTTTCGTGTGAGGTTAATGCGTTTCCGTTCTCCCACACATTGTCGCACAGTTTGACAACCACCTTAAAGATTCTGCTGTAGACTTCATCATCAATGCCACCGACCCTGGAAAGAATACTACCGCGCTAAGTTAATCTGTAGACTTGTAGGAGAAATTTGATATTGTGCAAGATGGTATGTTCGGCATCATGGCCCCTGTTTATATTATCCGAGAAGAAGTGTGTATAATGTCCCCTTATATAGATTAGGTCTACCTAGGATCAATTAAGTGAACAAATTTTTTGTTTCATTTGAATTGAAAAAAGATTATGGACCAGCGAATTAGAATTGCCAGCGCCCTAACACCAGATCCACAACGGCTCCCCAAAAATCGATATACTTACCTGAATCCTAAACTCTCCGGTATGATTGTGCAAATTTGGAAAACCAGAAAATCAGTAACACTGATGGGCACTACAGCATAGTTGGGATAAAATGTGAACTCGAAATTGTGATCGTTGCTATACTGTGGGCAAAGAGATAGAATGAATTATCAACAGAGTTATACACTGTAATGTTGACAGAGATGGATTGAAATATGAACAATTATACACTGCAATGTTGACAGAGATGGATTGAAATATGAACAGTTATAAACTGTAATGTTGACAGAGATAGATTGAAATATGAACTGAGTTATACACTGTAATGTTGACAGAGATAGATTGAAATATGAACTGAGTTATACACTTTAATGTTGACAGAGATGGATTGAAATATGAACAGTTATACACTGTAATGTTGACAGAGATAGATTGAAATATGAACAGTTATACACTGTAATGTTGACAGAGATAGATTGAAATATGAATATGTTATACATTATAATACAACAAAGAGATAGTTTGGAATATGAACAGTGTTATACAACGTCAAGTTGACATTGAGATAATATTCTTCGTGTTCGTCCTCCAGAGATGAGTGGGCGACCGATTTCTACCAGGTTAGTGCACGTGATGCGATTAGTGGAGAGTATCTGCGATATAAGTCAGATTTTAAAACGAATAAGCCGTCGCGGACGAAACCTGCAACATTGCACATCAAGTTGGGATGGGGTATCAGGTGCCACTGATATCCCTATTGATATACCCACTATTCCATCGAAGACTCATGTGTCGGGCCATTGGCGCAAATAAAACGGCGACACAACGCATTTCCATTATCTGAACTACTTCCTGCAGGAAATCTAGTAGGAACATGGTCCTGCTACAAGGGAGATCCAGCGGGAGTTTGAGAATAAACACTCAAGATGAAAAACGCCTACTATGACAATTTATCTTGCCACTAGACGACGCCTGGTGATGGGCAGCATCGACCAAGTATTATCCGCTATAAGCTCAAGCCACCAAGTAAATGTATAAAAACATGTCTGTGGAACCACATATATGATGTGATGTTAAGACTTACTTTCAAGACAGTGATGTATCTGGAACCACATATATGATGTGATGTTAAGACTTACTTTCAAGACTGATGTCTGTGGAACCACATATATGTTGTGATGTTAAGACTTACTTTCAAGACAGTGATGTATCTGGAACCACATATATGTTGTGATGTTAAGACTTACTTTCAAGACAGTGATGTCTGTGGAACCAGATATATGTTGTGGATAGTGCTCCTGAGTCTCAGAAACTCCACCAGGTCCTATCAACTTCCGAAACGCGCTGACCGGCATATTACTAATTGCGATAAATCGAGATACCAATGAATCACTTGATGTTGCTGAACCAAGTTTGAAGTCATCGGTATTGACGGATTTTATAATATCTTTGCAGTCTATGGGGAAGCATCTAGAGACAGAAAAATACCAAAATAAATCACAGCTAAGAAGATTTATGCCACTTTGTAAGAACAATCTGAGAAATATGTCGATCGAATTCTTAGATCTACCTTAAAAAAAAAAAAAATTAATTCCGACCAAACACAAAATACTCCGAGTTATGGACCGGACAGGATTAGGAAATTTTCACACTGAAACAAAGAACTGATAAAATAGAGGCATAGCGACATTTTTGTGTTGATGTTTCCAGAGTGGCAACCCTGCGACCTTGAAGGTTTATGGGTTTGATGGTGATTATGGTGATAATATTACGCTATACATGAAAAATTTCATTTCATGTACAAATGTAATTATTGTATGACATTTTATGAATCATTGGTGTATCCAACATTTTCCAAACGATGGGTCAAAAACTCTATCTTGACCTTCAATATAAAAACTTTCATTACTGCATGTTTTCCTGTTAAGGAATGTAGGGTGGATTTTTGGCTGTGGAAATAAAGGCCACTTTGCCATAACTGTCGTCACGACCTGTACAGAAAGAATGTTTTTTATTGCACATACAAAAGACACAAATCATTGTCCCAACCGTGGATTGAACCCGGAACCACAGCCGTGATAACTACCTATAAACTACCTTCATTGTGTGACATTGACCTTGTAAATATTCCGGATTTGTTTATTTTTACAAGTAAATTGAAGTAGGAAGCATCAGCATAAAATGAAAATATTCTTAACGATGACGAGAATTGAACCACGTCGGTTCTAGCGGTACCGAATCGCATTGCAACTCTAGTGAACAGATTTTTCATACTTGACCAACCAAAAATGTTTTACAACACATTCCTACCAACACTGTGTTACCAGTGCCAAACCTGGTCTCTCTCATCTCCACATTACAGAAAGATAGTGACATGTGAGATGAAATGCTTGAGGAAAGCTGCAGGGGGTCACCAGGATTGATAGATTACGAAATGAAGGCATCAGGGAAAGAAAAGGTATAACACCCTGCACAGAATACATAGAAAGCCAGATCAAGTGGTTTGGTCACATTATGAGAATGCATCAGGACATGTTGCATGTACAGGCATATAACCAAATGAGACCAGAGTACAAAGCCAGAGGAAGAACACGAAAAAGATGGATAGAAAATGTCAGGGACATCCTGAACAAACACGGCCATAACACAACCGAGGCTACACATCTGGCCTTGGAATACAAGCTCGAGTTCCAATCACCCTTACGTTTAACGCCAAGAGTGGATAACAAACCACTTGGGGAGAGACACACAAAAAAAAGAGACTAACAACATACCAAGGAAAAAAAATTTATATTGTCGACTTTCAATCTGTGTCACTGAAAACGGACCAATCCAGACAAGGACTATTATAACAACAACGAACATCCTACAAGTATTGACGTAACTTCAGGAATCAAAGATATATGGATCACTTTACCATAGCTGTCACCACGACGTGTACAAGAATCATTTTTTATTGCACCTCCGAAAGACGCAAATCCTTAAGAATGACATGGACAGTGATATGGATATCCCGTAAGAATCACATCGTTAGCTTGAAATATTAAGAATCACATCGTTAGCTTGAAATATTAAGAATCACATCGTTAGCTTGAAGTCTTATAATCACATCGTTAGCTTGAAATATTAAGAATCACATCGTTAGCTTGAAGCATTAAGAATCACATCGTTAGCTTGAAGCATTGGAAAAAGACAAACCCAGAGAAAGAATGATAAAGGGCTACTTGAATATAACAATGGCAAGCACAAATAAGCAGATAAGGGGGATGAGATTCAAACTTCCACCAGAGATCAGAACATGACATTTAATACGAGAAATTTAGACACAACGGGGTACTCCACCATATTTTTTAAAACGAGGTACCCCACCACCTTTTCTAAAACGGGGTACTCCACCACCTTTTCTAAAACGGGGTACTCCATCACATTTTCTAAAACGGGGTACTCCATCACATTTTTTTAACGAGGTACTCCACTACTTTTTTTAAAACGGGGTACTGCCCCACCTTTTTAAAAAGGGGTACTCTACCACATTTTTTAAAACGATTTTCCACCACAAAAAAATGCAATGAAAAATATGAAAATAAATGAATTGCAAATGAAACACATAAGCGAATGTTTGAATTACATATGAACGAATGGTCTGGCTCTGTTACAACGTGGTAAAGAACGTGTCTGTGACAGACAAGGTACCGGGTTCGCAGCCAAAAATTCTGGGTTGATGGGTACATCGTCAATAGGATATGCTACAATGTTGTTTTTTTCAATGAGTGAGCGACTTTTTTTTATAAGTAACCTCTCCTTCCCCTTACTGACGATGACGATATAGCTACGGTCCTGGTCACGTGTTAGATTGGTAGAAACGATGTCGTGACATCTGCAACCTGCCACAAATATTCTAAGCGATATTTATGATAACAGTGATTATTGTCATCACGATAATGATGATGATTGCACTGACGATGACAAGAATGATGACAATGATGAAAATGATGATGATCATGAAGATGATGATAAAGATGATGATGATTGTGGTGGTGGTGATGATGAAGCAGACTACTATCAAACGATGGGAAAGTCGTGACTCACTTAATCCCTAAAGTACTGTAACTGTTTCCACTGTCAAAGAACTTGACAGGGGCGTTTCCCATGATGCGTATTCTCATTTCCGTTACGTTTAACAACCAATCATTTGAGGAGATCTGTTGATCTGTTGTCCAACCAAATTCCGTCATCGGTAGAATGTAGTATGGGGTTAGTTCACTGTCGACACAGAGTTTAGTAATTATATTATGTTGATGCATATTGTGCAAGCCATTTCTCCAGATTAATAACTCGCGGTGATCCCAAACATCGTCAACTATCTTGGGTGACCTGCCTGACTGACGGTCCCTCTCTGTTGCTCAATGCTCGTCAGAAGACGGGTTCAATAATTCAGATACGCCAAGATGATTGACGCGGTTTGGGATAAGCCCGCAAGTAACTTTAAATCTACCTGATTATTGATAATAATGAACATAATAATAAAACCCTTTACCCATCAGGGCCGTAGGCGTATCGCATTCAGATATTTGATGCAGAAAATCTCCACGCATCTTTCCTCTACGATCCTGATGAGATTGGACACATCACAGCATGTTCAGCTCTTCTTGATTCTTGATTAGAAACTGGCTTCTCAGCACGTTGGACATTCTCATAAGTGCTCTGCCCTCCGTTCCAGCAGCCATCTCAGTGTATGTAGACTTAGAGTTCCGGTCAGGTGTTGATTGTGTGATCTTCAGGACTTTCCAAAAAAAATTTCTTTTCTTTCCCTCACCTCTAGATACTTCCATATCTAATATTCTCTGTATGTGTACGTTCTCAGCCTCATTGACATCATCTTCATCATGAAATAAATTTATTACTGCCTTGATCAAGTCTGCTTTTTCTCTTCTAAGCATTGTGCCGTCTATCGCCGCATTGCCTGTCAATAAGTGATATCTCTCGTTTCCTCTGACCCCAGCATGATTAGGACAGTATATCCATGTAATACTCTTTTGTGTTCAGTCATTGATATTAGCTAGCAGTGTCTTTTTTTCTGGCCACCTCGTCTTCTTCCACCCTCCACCGTACCCTGAAGAACATCTATTGTCATCGAGGAATGTGTCATCACGTGCAAGCACCACCAGAGTTGACGAAGTTTTGCAATTGTTAACAGTGGTTCTTGTCGACCCGCTGATACATTCATTATGTCATGCACAAACGCATTGGTCTTATGTTCTTGATTAATAAAACCTCATAAATACTGGATTAAGATAACCCTGAACTACTTGACTACTGCAGATACTTGTTACGATCATCACGATGTGGTAGCATATCATGGACATCCTGTAGATACCATACCATCCGTCACAGACTTGCAAAAATTGAACAAATCTTCCTGATTCTGTGAGTGTCGTGTTCTGGTTGTCTTTGATATCTTGTGTCCTTCTTCTCCTCCTCTCTTTGATTACCCTGGTATAATCCCCTTCACTATGGCCTTCTTCACGCTGTGATGTCATTTGATATGGTCAAAATATTGTAGTTTTCAAGTTAGACGTTATTTATCGACATCTCTGTTACTTTCAATTCTTTCAGAATGTCCCCATTGGTGTTCAACATTTGGTTCATGTATTTTATTGATTCTTCTGTAACATTTTGTATCAGACATTGTTAATTAAAATACTTTGTGAATATTTGATCACAGCACAAAACGGCGCAGAGGAATATTTCACCGTACTCGTCTTTCATTCGTACTCTGTCTTCCACAACAGAGCAGGTTAAACACTTGGCAACTAAATTCTAAAACAAGGAAGCTCACAGTAAAACATCAATAAATAGGTGTTGTGATCAAGAACACAATATAGCACACGAGAAACATCAAGAACACAACATAGCATTCAAGGAACATCAATAACACACCATAGCACGCAAGAAACATCAAAAACACAACATAGAACGTGAGGAACATTAGGAACAACATAGCACACGAGGAACATCAAGAACACAACAAAACACACATGGAATATCAAGAACACAACATAGCACTCAAGGAACATCAATAACACACCATAGCACGCAGGAAACATCAAGAACACAACATAACACACGAGAAACATCAAGAACACAACATAACACACGAGAAACATCAAGAACACAACATAACACACGAGAAACATCAAGACAACAACAAAACACACCTGGAATATCAAGAACACAAAATAGCAGAGGAGAAGCATCAAAAGCACAACATAGCACACGAGGAACATCAAGAGCACAAGATAGCACACAATAAACATCAAGAACAAAATATAGCACGCGAGGAACATCAAGAAAAAAACATAGCACTCAAGGAACATCAACAACATAACATAGCACGCGAAAAACATCAAGTACACAACAAAGCACATGAGAAATATCACATCACAACACACCACACGAGAAAACATCAATAACACAACAAACACACTAGAAACATCAAGAATACAACATGGTACATGGGAAACATCAAGAACACACAACATCTCACACGAGGAACATCAAGAACACAACATAGAACGCGAGGAACATTAGGAAAAGTATAGCACACGAGGAACATCAAGAACACAACCTAGCACATGAGAAACATCAAGAACACAACAAAACACACGTGGGACATCAAAAACACAACATAGCCCAGGAGGAATAATATCAAGAGCACAAGATAGCACACGAGGAACATCAAGAGCACAATATAGCACACGAGGAACATCAAGAGCACAAGATAGCATACGAGGAACATCAAGAGCACAAGATAGCACATGAGGAAGCAAGAACGGCACTGTCTATGTACACAATATCACAATACTAAATTAAAACACAAATTGGTGTTTGAATAAAAGCTTCCCGCTGTGCCACAAGAAGAAGAATTATAAAAAATGTTTACATTTATTTTCGAATGTGTGTGTTCTCAAACTTCTTCTGGATCTTTCTTGGACATTGAATGACAATTATCCAATTAGATTTCCAGCAAGATGTAGTCCACAGAACGGAGATGCTTTGTGCTGCTGCTTTAGTTTCACCAATGGTCCGATACATAACATTTCGACGATTAACAAATGTGAGGGGTACACTTGTTCTAATTTAATTAATCTTGCATACAGAAGGTTCTCCACAAAACAAGTTTGGGAATCCAAGATAACCTAAAACAACCCGCTCTATACATGGTCAATGTTGGATTGGATGTTTAACTATTGGTTGCAGAAGTTGTGTAGTAGCATATACGCGTCATCAATTGTTGTGTCGTATCTTGAACCGAAGATAACCTACAACAAATTATTCTATATATAACCGATATTAGACTGGGTGTTTAACATTTGATCGCAGAGGAAGAAAAATAGAATCAGTGTTGAGACTGAAAGATTTGTCAGCATTTTCAGTGAACAGGACCTCGTCTAGGTTGATGAAACAGTCCAAGTCTAACAGGACCTCGTCTAGGTTGATGAAACAGTCCAAGTCTAACAGGACCTCGTCTAGGTTGATGAAACAGTCCAAGTCTAACAGGACCTCGTCTAGGTTGATGAAACAGTCCAAGTCTAACAGGACCTCGTATAGGTTGATGAAACAGTCCAAGTCTAACAGGACCTCGTCTAGGTTGATGAAACAGTCCAAGTCTAACAGGACCTCGTATAGGTTGATGAAACAGTCCAAGTCTAACAGGACCTCGTCTAGGTTGATGAAACAGTCCAAGTCTAACAGGACCTCGTCTAGGTTGATGAAACAGTCCAAGTCTAACAGGACCTCGTCTAGGTTGATGAAACAGTTTAAGTCTAACAGGACCTCGACCAGGTTGATGAAACAGACCAAGTCTAACAGGACCTCGACCAGGTTGATGAAACAGACCAATTCTAACAGGACCTCGACCAGGTTGATGAAACAGTCCAAGTCTAACAGGACCTAATCTAGCTCGTCTGTTAATGTTTTGCTCTAATGGAGCCAGGATCTTAGATGAGGATGTGCTAAGTTTCTAGAGACGTCGACAGCAAAATCACCCTCCATGTCCCCATCGAGGCCAGAACCTTGAAGTGGTGATGGGGCTTAGCTCAGCCATCAGAGGCTGGAAACTAAGACTGGTCGGGCACTCCCACTCGAGCAGGACCATAGTCCGGCCCAAGTAAGCAGAGTGCTGAAGACGGAGGCAACCAGCCAAAAGGCGCACAGATAATCAGGTTGCCACGCATAAAACACAATGGAAACATGTCTGCATCTAATAAACGTTATGGTGCCTGCCCTGTGGCGGACGTTCAGGCAGGGACGGTGCCGGGCCCTATACCTCGAAAGGGCCCAACCTCAGTTACTGGAAGTCCTTCTCAATTGCCCCGAGGAGCCAGGAGGCAAGGGAATAGAGCTACTGGCCAAACAAACAAACGACCAATAAAAATAATGCACTGGAATGCTGAGGGTGTCAACAGTAAAAGAGATGGATACAGCAAAAAATTGGAACTTGAAAATGTCCTCAGTGAAGAACAAGTAAATATATGCTGTATCCAAGAAACACACCTCAGCAGCGACATAGCCTTCAAAATCAGAGGCTACCAGTGCTACCGATCTGACCGAAAAGACAGGCGAAAGGGTGGAATTCTGACACTAGTTAAAAACAATATCAGCGCATGTCAGCTGGAAGTATACATGGACGGGGCAGAATACCAGATGCTCCACCTAAAAACAGACAGTGCAGAATTCCATCTCCTGAACTACTACTGCCCAAATGATAAACCATTGGCACTAGACACAATTCCAGACAAAGAAAGGCTTATGGTGTGTGGTGACTTCAACAGCCACTCTCAGAGCTGGGGCTACGATCATATCGACAAGAGAGGTGAGGAACTTGAGAGCTGGCAGGATGAAAATAATCTCATTCTTATTAACCAGCCAGCAGACTCACCAACCTTCTACTCGAGAGCATGGCACACCACCTCTACACCAGACCTGGCATTCTACTCACCAGGCCTGGAATGGAACATCACACGTGTCGTTGGAAAGCAGCTTGGGGGTAGTGACCACAGACCAGTATTTCTGGAAATTCACAATGAATATACCAAGGACAGCAGCACGCTCACTAGGTGGAACTATAAGAGGGCAGACTGGAAAATGTACCAGCATTTAACCAGTTTTCTAGCTAAGGACATGAACTTGGACAAAGACATCAATAGAGCAGTGAGTGAATTTAATAGATGTATACTACATGCTGCTAGTAAAACCATACCCAGGGGGGCACGCAAAAACTACAAACCCTACTGGAATGATGAACTGGAAAAGCTGCAAAATGAGATGGAAACATCTAGAAAGCAGGCTGAGAACAGACCTAGCCAAGAACATCACAACAAATATCAGCAAACAAAGGCTAAATTTCAAAGAGCCAAGTTACAAGCCAGACGGAGCAGCTGGAAAGAAAAAAACAGAGTCGCTGAACCTAGAAAGAGATACTAGGAAATTATGGAAACTTGTAAAACAACTAAATGATGAAGGTACAGGGAGAAATACCAGGATCACACTTTATAAAGATAGAAACATTTTAACAGGTAAACATGCAGCTGATTACTTTGCAGATTCCTTTGCAGAAGACAATAACGTCAAAGTCAGCCCAGACAAACAACAGGAGGTTCGAGAGAACCACCAAAACATTGGACAAGGTGAACCTATACCTGAAGTCATGGAGGCACCAATCACAATGAGAGAACTGGAGCATGCACTATCCAAATTGAAAATGAAAAAGTCCCCAGGAGCTGATGGAGTGTCCAATGAAATGATTAGAAACCTGGGAAGTGCAGCAAGAGCAAAGCTACTGCAGATCTTTAACACAAGCTGGTCCACAGGTAATGTACCACAGGCGTGGAGAGAAGCAATAATGATACCACTCCTCAAATCAGGAAAAGATGGCAACACAGTCTCCAACTACAGGCCCATCAGCCTCACAAGCTGTCTATGTAAAACAATGGAACGCATTATCAATCTTAGGATGCAGTGGTACCTTGAAAGTGAAAACCTTCTGGTATCACAGCAAGCAGGTTTCAGACAGTGCTACTCTACTGAAGATCAGGCAACCTACCTCTCCCAAGAGATTGAGGATGCCTTCCAAGAAAAGAAACTGGTACTAGCAGCATGGATAGACCTCAGGAAAGCATTTGATAAGGTCTGGAAAGAAGGGCTCCTAAAGAAATTGCGAAATTGCAGGGTTAGCTCAAGAATGTACAAATGGGTAAAAGCATACCTGCATAATAGAAGAGCCAGGGTACAATTAGATGGTCGCAAGAGCAAGAAAGTTCTACTGCGTCATGGAGTCCCCCAGGGAGGAGTCCTGTCACCCACACTTTTCTTGGTTTACATCAATGACCTAGTTGCTGAACTACCACATGGGATCAAAGTGGCAATGTATGCTGACGACCTGGTGATCTGGTGCACGGAAGAACATGCAACAGTGGCCACTAAACAAATACAAAGAGCTATCGATGCCCTAACCTTATGGGCTAATAGATGGTGCGTCAGCATTAACACAGATAAGTGCAGCACTACACTCTTTACCCTCTCACCAAAACAAAAAGCTGGTCATATCAAGATAGATGGAGAGCTCTTGAAAGAAGACAAACAACCCACATACCTCGGAGTTACTTTTGATGATAAGCTGACATGGAAGCAGCACATAAACAAAGCAACAACAAAAGCCAGGAGGAAGCTAGCTATCCTGAGAAAACTAAGTGGAACCACATGGGGAGCCAGTGGAAATATACTCAGTAAAGTTTACCAGCAAGGCATAAGACCACACCTGGAATACGGTTCAGCTGCGTGGTGTCCTGCATCAAACACCACATTACAAGATCTAGATAAAGTGCAAAACCAGGCACTTAGAATAATGTTGGGAGCAATGAAATCAACACCCATAGCAGAGATGCAGAAAATGGGAAGAATGCAAACACTTGGCGAACGCAGAGACACAAAAGTACTAATTCAAGCAGAAAAGTTTCAGTGTATGCCAAGTCATCCAATGAAGGAAAGATTCCAAAATCTAGCAATGGGACGACTGAAAAGGAGCAGCTTTATCCATCAAGCTAAACGACTCCGTAGACAACTTACAGACCTACCTGAAGTTGGCAGCCCCTTAAGGTCTGTACCAGAGCAAACCCCGTGGAGTGAAAGCCATGGAATGCCAATATACATTCAGACCCATGTGAAAGGAATACTAAGCGAGGACGAACAGAACAGTGTGCAGCGAATGACAATCACCCTCAGTTTCCTGGATGAGGAATATCCACAAGATATATGGGTCAGAGTGTACACAGATGGGTCAGCACAGAATGCTGTGAGGAATGGAGGTGCAGGTGTATATATAGAATATCCACACAAGCCTAGAGATACAATCAGAACACCGACAGGAAAATTCTGCAATAATTATGATGCAGAAATCCAGGCAATTAGTGTGGCAGCTAAAAAACTGCTGAACTCCAACTCTGACCTACAGCCTGTGGTATTCCTGACAGATGCAAGGTCAGTGCTTCAAGCTCTCCAGTCTGGAAAACTAACAGACTTAAAAAAACTACTTAGCGAATTGTCTTACCAGTATAGGGTAACCATGCAGTGGATACCCTCTCACTGTGGAATACCAGGAAATGAAAAAGCAGACCAACTGGCTAAGGAAGGTGCTGCCGAAGACCAACCAGATATACCAATCACCTACCATCAGAAAAAACAGATGATAAAGTCAATAAGAAAGCCACAAACACCAACACAAGATGACTATCACAATATGAACAGATCAGAACAAGTTATAATTCTACGTCTCAGAACAGGACACAACCGACTCCGCAGTCACATGTATACAAAGTTCAAGATTGGCAACACGGCCATGTGTACATGTGGACAGGCAGCACAGAGTGCCAAACATATACTTCAAGAGTGTTCTGAGCATGAAACGCTGAGGCAGACATATTGGCCAGAGGAAACAACACTGGAATCAAAACTCTATGGGACACTGTATGAACTACAAAAGACAGTGAGTTTTATTAAGGAGACAGAATTACAGATATAGACATGTTTCAAGTGAACGAAAGAAGAAGAACCCTCCATGTGAGATTGGCTTGCCGATAATAAGAATCTCATTAGAGATAAACGTAGTAAATCCAAGTGCAACTTGACTGACACAATTTCCCAATACTGCCATATAGACAGAGAAATTTCATTTCAGTATCACAATGGGCATTTTAGGTGATGAACAGTCATGGTAGAGAGTCGAAGGCCATGCTATGTTTGTCTATGGCTGTGAGAGCCGTCACATGTGAACGAGGCACATGAGCGTAAAACCCAGAGAGTGAGACACAATAGGAATTTCCCGCTCAAGCAGACCTTAGCGACCCAAGTACAACTCGACTGATAACCATTACAAATGCGGCAGTACACACAGTGCCGGATTTACCTATAAGCTAAACAAGATATAGCTTAGGGCCCCCCACGTTTTTTGGCCCCCAGGTTCTTGGTAGCCCCCCCCACAATTTTTTTCTTTCGCTATCTATATATTCTTAATCGTTAAAGGGCCCCATATGTCAAATAGCTTAGGGCTCTACCAAGTCTAAATCCGGCCCTGAGTACACAGACATCTAGCGACAGTATGTCATGGACACCGAGTGTGATAAAAATTGTTATTTTGCAAGTGCTGGTTCAAGCAAAGTACCAAACTCGTCACGCAACAAAGACTCACTCTGAATTGCAGATTTCTCATGGCATTGCACCTGGCCGGCACTTCAGATGTTCTGTGTATGAAAGACAATTCCAGAGAAATCATCCAGATACAGAAAAGAAGCAAGAGTGAATTGTTAGTGTAATGTCTTGCAGTTAAAACAATAACAATTTTATTATGTACACATTTACCTAATGTTGACGGATCTACTCTAACACCTATACCCGGTACACACTTACCTAATGTTGACGGATCTACTCTAACACCTATACCCGGTACACATTTACCTAATGTTGACGGATCTACTCTAACACCTATACCCGGTACACACTTACCTAATGTTGACGGATCTACTCTAACACCTATACCCGGTACACATTTACCTAATGTTGACGGATCTACTCTAACACCTATACCCGGTACACATTTACCTAATGTTGACGGATCTACTCTAACACCTATACCCGGTACACATTTACCTAATGTTGACGGATCTACTCTAACACCTATACCCGGTACACATTTACCTAATGTTGACGGATCTACTCTAACACCTATACCCGGTACACATTTACCTAATGTTGACGGATCTACTCTAACACCTATACCCGGTACACATTTACCTAATGTTTATGTTCATCGATTTTTCTAATATTGATTGATATTTTTCTCTGATACCTGTACTAACAACGCATTTATCAATTCTTGATGGAATTATTCTGACACCTGTATCAGATATGCATTTACCTAATATTGATAAACCTACTTTGACACCTGCACCAGGACCATATTTACCTGATATTGATCTCTGACACCTGTATCAGGTACACAATCTAATATACCTAATATCAATGGGTATACTTACACGGTACAAATTTGCCTAATATTTATGAATCTACTTAATACTGCTGGATCTACCTCATATTGGTAGGTCTACTATGACACTTGTATCAGGTACACATTTACCTAACGGTGATGGACCTGCATTCTGTCATCGATTCCCACTTGTGAATAATTATGCCAGATTGTTGGGCCAAGTTAATAGTTTTGCTGGAGAATACAATGAAGACAAGAACTGATGAAGTAAGGAATACATAAGCAAGAAATAGAGAATACATAAGGAAGACACAAGGAAGAAATAATGAAGACATAAGGAAGAAATAAGGAAGAAATAAGGAAGAAATAAGGAAGACATGGAAAAAATAAAGACACAAGGAAGAAATAATGAAGACATACGGAAGAAATAAGGAAGAAATATGGAAGAAATATGGAAGAAATAAGGAAGAAATAAGGAAGAAATAAGGAAGAAATAAGGAAGAAATAAGGAAGACAGGGAAAAAATAAGAAAGACATAAGAAAGAAATAAGTAAGATATAAGGAAGAAGTAAGGAAGAAACGAGGAAGATACAAAAAATAAATGAGGAAGAATTAATGAAAAATTAAAGGAAAGACAAGAAGGATAAGTTTGAAAGGAATAAGCGTAATTGAATGATTGAATGATTCATCATCATCAACTGCCGTGCCGAATGGCATTGGCGATCATATCTCTCCATGTACATCCATCTCCCATATATTGTTGGTGTCGTCAATTGAATCCATTTAGTCAAACTGCCCAATATCTTTTCTCTGGGTCTTCCCCTTGATCTTTTCCCTTCTATTTTTTCCTATTGTCACTATATTCTCAATGCCTCCTCTTCTCATTATGTGCCCAATAAATGTTGACTGTATTTTCTTATATTATCAATAATACATCTTTTCATATCCATCCTTCTAAGACATTCTTCATTAGTAATCGTTGCTGCCAAAGGAATGCGTAACATTCTTCGAATAAATCACATTTCCGCTGCCTCCAATGATTTTTCTGATGTCGTATTTATTGTCCATGCTTCACTTCTATAGAGTATCACTGGTTCAATGTAGCATTTGAAGGCACATTTTCTAGTATCCATCGATATGGACCTGTTGCATAGGATATTTTTAATTTTTTGGATAGCCTTGAATGATTGAATGCATTAAAATACCGAAAAAATGAACAGAATAAGAACATATCCTTCTAACTCAGCTCTTAATTAAGATATCCATAGATTACGTCAGTAATTGGAGAGGGGGGGAGGGGGTTGGAAACAGTTTATCAGTTGTTGACAGGAGGAGGGGTGTTTAGGTGTTGAAAATTTGTTCACATAATTATGAAAGTGAGGTGCGTCCATGATTTCCTGACAGTTGTTGAAAGAAATTGTTGACATAATTTAAGGATTACCCCATATAGCAATTTTGCTGACTCATTTCTAAGCGATGGATTACCCCATATAGCAATCTTGCTAGCTCCTGTCTAAGCGATGTATTATAAGGCAGGTGAAGTAAACAGTAATTCTTGAGATGATTTCGACTTGTCTTCCAACTAAACAAATGTGTGTTTTGCCATCAATAGATTATGGAATCGACCATATAATAATTATAACTAATTGATTCCAAAGTAACATCCCTACCCGTTACACGGATATTAACACAGTCCGATTTTTTAGTATATCAAAACATAATTTTTAGTTGGTTAGTTGCTGATCCAGCGGTCCATGGGTTCATGCCCTTTGACCCAATGCCATTAAAATTACATTATATTGCTTGGATGTCTGTGAATTTTCAGCCCACCGCGGACCAGAGCCAGAGAAGAACTATCACACTATCAGGTACTGCTGCGAGCCACTGCAATCAAGATATGGTCCACTGTGTTCATTCCCCGCCACCAATTGACCACTGGTTATGCCGGACGTCTCTATTGCTCCAGACATGTAACCAAATGTTCAAGTCAAAAGGATTATCAGGTTCTGAGTCATTGTGCCTCTACGTGGGGCCTCGGCGATAGGAAATACAGTGTTGTTAGTTTCCTCCTCCCAAGTGCTGCAAGTGCATACATAACCACAGAGAGTGCATACATAAATACAAATAAAATATCATGAAACACATTGCAACAGCAAAATAAAAACATAATTGTATAGATGACGTGCCATGAAGCTTCGAAAAGAAGATAACCTTAACATAACTGCAAATTATCTACTAAGGTTTCCTGTTGCATGGGTGCTTTGTCTTGTGGGCCATTGGTAAGACCCACAGACGCAACCACTTGCGAATTATTTTTAGTCGTATGAAGTTAGTAAGAATGAGAGTAAAAGGCACTCGAAAAACAGACATGGACTTTCTCTTGAAATAGAAGACTTACAGTCGAAAACATGATATATTGTAGGCAATATCCCTTAGTTACTGAAACGTGTCTACGGCCCTGGCACCTAGTGATGAAGTAAGCATATGGTGACTTAGGAAAACAGTGCCTGTCGGCATCTTTAATCTCGAAAATCAACATCGTCATCCAACCAACAACCCGCTCCCCTGCTCTCAATGTCGTAGGGAGTCCACTCTGGAAACATCAACACACAAAAATCCTACCATACCACTATATTATAAATTAATTGTTTGAGTGTGGGAAATATTAATGTTGTCAAATCTCTAAAATTATCAATCCATACTTTCTTTCTACCACTTCGTGTTCTCCAACCCTCAACTGTTCCTGAAGGGTAGTTGTGGAAATGGAACCATTCCTCATCACCTGATCAATCACACGTTTGCAGCATTTAAACATTGTTAGGCAATGTAAACCACACATGTTTGTAACGTTTCAACATTGTTAGGCAATGTAAACCACACATGTTTGTAACGTTTCAACATTGTTAGGCAATGTAAACCACACATGTTTGTAACGTTTCAACATTGTTAGGTAATGTAAACCACACATGTTTGTAACGTTTCAACATTGTTAGGTAATGTAAACCACACATGTTTGTAACGTTTCAACATTGTTAGGTAATGTAAACCACACATGTTTGTAACGTTTCAACATTGTTAGGCAATGTAAACCACACATGTTTGTAACGTTTCAACATTGTTAGGTAATGATTTTTTAGATTGATTTTTATTTCACGCGTCTACATTGTTTTTATTTTACGTATAATTGATACGCAATAACGAGGATAAGGGACGATAAAAACCCTCTTTGATTGGAGTACCTCTTCTGGTCATCATCAGGAGCCATGCCGACTAGTGCAGACTGTCGTGGATATTCACAGCGTTCTATTTTCATCTTATTTCTATTTTATCTTTTATTAGGTTCGATGGTGACTCTTTCCCATGCTACAATGTCAGACTATTTAATATTTTCCTCACGTTGTTGTTCTCAATCTCTCTTGCCTTTTATCTTGCCTGTTGTAACCATGTTCTCCAGGCCTCCATATCCCACAATGTGACCAAAATGTAAAGATTATCTTTTTTTTCTGTTGCTATACCCCGCTGGGTTGTAATTACGTTATTATCAGGAGGGTTGGGGTTGACTTTTGGCTAGCCTTTCAGGCAAGGTTATATAACTAAAAGTCATGTTTCGATTTCCTAAGGGCGGAGGGTTTATATCCTCCCTCAAAACCCCATTATCTCCGAATGTGAACTCCCGCATGTGATTCTTATAGCCACTCATTAGTTTTTATAGTTATCAGTGGGGTGCAAAGGGAACGCATTGCTCTAGGCGGACCCAGGGTTAGCAGATAACCAAGATCCCAAATGTACCTCCACGCGGTGCACCCTGGAAACAGAAATACAGCAGCTCGAGCTGATTCTGGCCAAATCATTTGGGGATCGTGTCCGAGAATGTGGAGGTAGCAGATGGAAAGAGATTTGACTGCACAAGAGACAGACAATATCTCCGACACCACCAGCATCACCACATATAGCGACACTGTCGACATACAGTGAAGCAAGTCAGTCCAGTCCGAACATTGGAGGGGCGGCCAATGTAAAATGCACGTAAAGATAGATGCATGGCGAGAGACAAATAGATTTCATACCGAGTACAATGAAACAATGAAAGGGCAGAACAGCGCTAGAGGGCAGCGCGAACTGCAAATAGAAAGTGAAAAGTCCCTAGGAAAGGGGAACTACAAGCTCCGTCAGCTCGAGACGAGCTTCTAGTTACCTGTGTTCCTTACAGGCAGAGACCCAGACCCATCCATTGGCGTTTGGTAAAGCAAGAAGACCTAACCCAACTCTAATGTCGACCCTTCCTAAACCGGAAATATGCTCGCGAAGAGAAAGGGTTCCGTACTCGATGCGCTCAGGCACAAAAGGGACAACGATTTAGCCCTGGCCCAACTCTACTGTCAGGTTTTCCTACACCGGAAATACACCTGAAGAGAGAAAGGGTTCAGTACCTGATGGGCTCAAGCGCTATTGGGACAAGGACGCTCAGCTCGAGAACGCCTTGCTCTCAAACGCGTGGCGTGAGACTCGAACTTGGACAAGGGGTACACGATGTCGGTGAATGACACCTCGGCTAAGAGGGCGAAAGAGCCAGGGTCCAACTCTTCTGTTGAGTTCTTCCCCTTAAGGAACCAGGCTCACGGATGAGAAACGGTTCAGTACCTAATGGGCACAGGCACAGCACGTCCAATTACACGAGGCAAGTTCATAGACAGTGGAACACCTCGTTCGAGTCAGACGATAGCAAAAAATCGTCTGGGCGAAGAGTCTCCACTACGCGTGCCTGGAGACAGATATAGAGGCTGTCACAGGCTAAGGGTAGCCCACCCGAATTGTCACGGCATGCCGAAATCGGATGTGCTAGGCCTACAAGGCGCATAACGGTGGCACAACGTAATCACGCTCCCGGCGGAAATCGTCGGAAATCCGTGATGGTTACAATGGAGCGAACGAAAAACAAACAAACAAACATAGTTATCAGTGGTACTCTCAAGATTCTTCTGTAGAATCACATCCATGGTGCCTCTAATTTTCAACTGTCTTATTTATTTATAGATCGCCTCCATATATTAGACTGTGTTATGTAGCATTTTTGATAAAATTACTAAAAAAAAAGTTTTTCTTATCTTCAACTTAGAAATGACCATAAACGGGTAAACAAGCAATATTTTGCCATATACAAAATGTAGACCCAAAAGATTTACACACAAAAATATTCTCACTGAGACCCAAGCAAAGTTTATTATAAATATTTATAACCATTGAAGCATATTTAGTATATATTATTGTTTTATCCATATTCGTAGTTCGTTCTCTAAATCCTGCAGATTTGGCAAGATGTAGTCCATAGAATGTAATTCGTTGTTTCGTGGTTTCCAGCGTGGATGCGATAACTGCGTCCTTCTGTCTGATACATCCGGCTTCAGTCTGGCCTATGGTTTACTGAATCTCAATGAAATGGGAAAACCAACTTCACCCCCAAAACCTTCGTAGTCGCCTCTTACGACGTGTATTTCATGTAACAGTGCACTTTTCTTTGCATCTCTTTCAGGACCCGGTAACACATAACCGATATCATTATCATAATCATCACATGATTATCATCATCCTATTCATCACCATCATAATCATCATCATCATGACCATCACAATCATCCTTTTTATCAACATAAACATCCTTGTTACAAATATCATCACTGTCATAATCATCATCATTATCATCATCATAATAATCATTATCATCACAAACACCATCATAATCATCATTGCATACAAAATCTATGTAATGAGGGCTTACTGCACCATCTTCCAAACAGAGGCTTTACCTGTCGTGTAAAAGTGACTTTATATGGAGGGTTTCATTCAAAGGCTTGCAGATGAAGAATCTGTAATAATACGGAGTAGTTTTTCTTCCAAATGTAATCTTTTTGTGCCACTCGTATTCAGACATCTTATTTCTGAAATATGCAAGAACATCAGATTTGTGTCATCGCACTGAACACGGTTCATCACTTTCTACAAATCTAAAGCTAAATATGATATTTGTATAGGAGATATGATTTGTTTCTTGTCTGTCTGACTATATGTACTTCTGCCTGATGTCCGTCAATCCATTTGTTTGTCCATCTATTTCTATACCTGACTATCCATCTGTAATTATATATGTATCTGTCTTACTGTCATTCTCTGTTTATATATATATAGTAGTTTAAAAAAAGGAACATATAGCATTTATTGATGCTGTAGGGGTGTGAGATGTTAGCGATCTCACATTTCAGAGACTCTGCATCTCCTCTCCCTCGCAGTCTTTACTTCCTGGATTAATCCGGTACCCATTTAAGGCTGGGTCGACCCTGGAGCCGTTTCGATCTGAAAACCATTTCCGCCTCAACTGGGGAATGAACCCCTGACATTTCAGATGCTAAGCTAGTGCGCTAACGCAGCTCCCAATATATATATATATATATATATATATATATATATATATATATATATATATATATATATATATATATATATATATATATATATATATATATATATATATATATATATGTATATATGTGTGTGTGTATGTATGTCTGTAAATCACTCGTTCTTTCCTTACATTTGTAGTAGTAGTGGTTGTAGTATTACTTGTTTTCGTAACATTAGTAGCAACAGCAGTAACAGTAGTAGTTGTAGTAGTACTAGCAGTAACAGTAGTAGTAGTAGTAGTAGTAGTAGTAGTAGTAGTATTAGCAGTAGTAGTAGTAGTAGCAGTAGTAGTAGAAATAGTAGTAGCAGTAGTAGTAGCAGTAGTAACAGTAGCAGTAGTAGAAGTAGTAGTAGTATCAGTAGTAGTAACAGTAGTAGTAGCAGTAGTAGTAGTAGTAGTAGTAGTAGTAGAAGTAGCATCAGTAGTAGTAGCAGTAGTAGTAGCAATAGTAGTAGTATTAGTAGTAGTGGTGTAGCAGTAGTAGCAGTAGTAACAGAAGCAGTAGCAATACTACTAGTAGTAGTAGCACTAGCAGTAGCAGTAGTAGTAGCAGTAGTAGTAGTAGTAGTAGTTGCAGTAGTAGTAGTAGTAGTAGTTGCAGTAGTAGTAGTAGTAGTAGTAGTAGTAGGGAGTTGCAGTAGTAGTAGTAGTAGTAGTCGTAGTAGTAGTGTTAGCTATAGTAGTAGTAGTATTAGATGTAGTAGTGGGTTGTATGTTGTATATATGTTGGCGTACTACAATTATTCCAATATAAAAGTCCTACATCCACTAATACGAACCACTGGGGTCTTTGTTACCTCTAATATGTTATGGTAGTGTGTCCTGATATAACCTAATTGGTCTTTGCTGTCCGCTGGTTGAAAAGGTACGTCTCTCTCAAATAGAGGTAAATCCATTAATTACCTAACAATACGAACCCCTTCATCCTTTACCTCTGCATAACCTTTGCATTTAAAGGGTCCCAGAAGCCGAGTTCCTCGCTGTTACCAACTATGCACGGCAGGTATCCTATAGGGACCTTTGCCCGCAAGCGGAAGTCTACCACAACCTCTAAGGAGGCGGAAAGCATTGCCTTTCTGTGGAAATGCATGTGTTCGAATCCAATGTCCGAAAACACTCCAGCTGTGTCAATCATCTCGCTAAAGTTGATGGTAGAAATCTTTCAGTGTCAAACCTGATGGAGAGAGATGAAAAACTGTAATAGTGTCAAACCTGACGGAGAGAGATGAAAAACTGTAACAGTGTCAAACCTGACGGAGAGAGATGAAAAACTGTACCAACTTTTAACCAAGTTAATCTCCAGAATAGTTTGCCTGACTGATACTTCCTCTTCTTCTTCATCGTTCATTCTCACACTCCCGCTGGTTCTCTCTTGTAGCAGGACGATGGTCCTACTAGATTTCCAGCAGGATGTAGTCCAGAAAATGGAAATGCTTTGTGGCACATTTTATTTGCGCTAATGTACCGACACATCCGTCTTCGGCATAATCCTTTTATTTACTTTCCATATTTAACAACACTTTTCTAAATCAAAAATTATATTTGTTCTTAATTGTGTGTACTGTATATATTGTCATTAGATACATAGCTGATTGGTACCAGAATAGTTCTGTTGATTGGTACCAGAATAGTTCTGTTGACTCATACCAGAATAGTTCTGTTGACTCATACCAGAATAGTTCTGTTGAATCATACCAGAATAGTTCTGTTGACTCATACCAGAATAGTTCTGTTGAATCATACCAGAATAGTTCTGTTGAATCATACCAGAATAGTTCTGTTGACTCATACCAGAATAGTTCTGTTGAATCATACCAGAATAGTTCTTTTGACTCATACCAGAATAGTTCTGTTGACTCATACCAGAATAGTTCTGTTGACTCATACCAGAATAGTTCTGTTGACTCATACCAGAATAGTTATGTTGACTCATACAAGAATAGTTCTGTTGACTCATACCAGAATAGTTCTGCTGACACATACCAAATATTGTCATCTGGCTTGGCTAATGCGAATGATGATTTTTTTGTTTGTTTGTATCGCTAGGAATTGCGAACGATTTACTCTTTCTTCCTATGTGCAGTGTGAAGGTTACTCTTTCTTCCTATGTGCAGTGTGAAGGTTACTCTTTCTTCCTATGTGCAGTGTGAAGGTTACTTTTTCTTCCTATGTGCAGTGTGAAGGTTACTCTTTCTTCCTATGTGCAGTGTGAAGGTTACTCTTTCTTCCTATGTGCAGTGTGAAGGTTACTCTTTCTTCCTATGTGCAATGTGAAGGTTACTCTTTCTTCCTATGTGCAGTGTGAATGTTACTCTTTCTTCCTATGTGCAGTGTGAAGGTTACTCTTTCTTCCTATGTGCAGTGTGAAGGTTACTCTTTCTTCCTATGTGCAGTATGAAGGTTACTCTTTCTTCCTATGTGCAGTGTGAAGGTTACTCTTTCTTCCTATGTGAAATGGTGTGGTTTCTCTTCTTCCTATGTGCAAATAAGGGGGATGGGTTCCCAGAGCTTTCTTTTATACCCAGGAGACTTAACGCTTTGAACTTAATGCACAGCCTGTTGAAGAAACCTTCTACTCCGTGGGGATCTAGTGATCATCGGCCACTTTGTGTCGTAAGATTAATAAAAGTACACAATTCGGTTAGGCCAAGATATTTGACGCTGTTTGGGGTCAGTGCTATTTTGGAAGAAGGCTTGGGTTGGTACTTCCCGCGTACACTCCTGCCGAGCATGGGCTGATCTTTCTGCTTCTGTGAACGTCATGATTTGGTGGTCTTTGATATCTTGCGTCCATCTTTTTCATGTCAAACCTCTCTTCATTACCCTGGTATCATCCCCTCCATTTTGATTCTTTCTAGCCTGTCATGCCATTTTATAAGCCCAACAAATTGTAACATTTTAGACATATCCTTGTTATACAGATAGCTTTCTTTTACTTGTCAATTCTCTCAGAATGTCCCTATTGTTAATATGTCAATTCTTTCAGAATTTCCCTAATGTTAATATGTCAATTCTTTCAGAATGTCTCTATTAGTGATATTTTACTTATCAATTTTCTCAGAATGTCCCTATTGTTAATATGTCAATTCTCTCAGAATGTCCATACTGTTTTATGTCAATTCTTTCAGAATGTCTCTAATGGTGATATTTGTATTGTCAATTCTATCAGAATGTCCCTATTGTTGATATTTTACTTATCAATTCTCTCCGAATATACCTATTGGTGATATTATACTTTCAATTCTCTCAGAATGTCCCTATAGGAAACTTATTCTCTGAGAATTTTTCTATTCTCTCAGAATGTCCCTATCAGAACCTAGCTATTCTTTCAGAATGTCTTAACAGATCCGTGTTGTTCTTTCAGAATGTCCCTCTCAGAACCCTGTTGTTCTCTTAGAATTTCCCTATTGGTGATATATTTTTGCACCACAATTTTTTGTTTAGAATTCTTCTTCTACGTCTAGTTTGAATATCAACTGCTCAATTTTATTGTTCGCCATATTGGTAATTGTCCAAGATTCACATCCATACATTTCAACTGGGAATATGCAGGCTCTATGGAAAGTTAGTTGTATTATTTTGTTGTAGCACTGACTATCGAACCAGACGGGAAAATCCCAAGATAATCATTATGGAGACATTTTCATGTGATTTCAATACGAGAAGGGCAAATGTTTATGTGATTTATTACAGTGAAAACATTAATCACGATGTCAATTCATACTTATTTCTATGATGTTCCCACAGACAATGAAAATCTGGCTGTTTGGTTAGCTGGATTGATGAAACAGTAATTGCTGACTCTGTCCGAATACACGAAAGGGATCACGTAACGCGTTCATTATTTGTTAATGAAGGTGTAGGTTTTGCATCGCTTCCGGTTTCATTTGAAAATGGTTATGGTTTTATATTTTTTCGTGTGTAAATTATACTTGCAAGTAGAAGTTTGGTTTGTGTCTTTATTTGCTTGATAAATTGATATCTTTCTGATCATACATGTTTCTAATTGTTTTTTTTGTTTGTTTCTGTGATTTTGTTATTTTTTGCTTGATTGTTTGTTAGTTTGTTTGTTTGTATGTTTTTTGCTTGGTTCATTGATTGCTTCCTTGTTTATTTTTTGCTTGATTGTGTGTTAGTTTGTTTGATTGTGTGTTTATTTGCTTGGTTCATTGATTGTTTCCTTGTTTATTTTTTGAATTATTGCTTGTTAGTTTGTTTGATTGAATGTTTATTTGCTTGGTTCATCGCTTGTTTCCTTAGTTTATTTGATTGAATGTTTATTTGCTTGGTTAATTGCTTGTTTCATTAGTTTATTTGATTAAATGTTTATTTACTTGGTTCATTGCTTGTTTCCTTAGTTTGTTTGATTGTGTGTTTATTTGCTTGGTTCATTGCTTGTTTCCTTGTTTATTTTTTGCTTGATTATTTGTTAGTTTGTTTGATTGTGTGTTTATTTGTTTGGTTTATTGCTTGTTTCCTTGTTGTTTTTTTTGCTTGATTGTTGGTTAGTTTGTTTGATTGTATGTTTATTTACTTGGATCATTGCTTGTTTCATTAGTTTTTTTGTTTGTATGTTTATTTACTTGGATCATTGCTTGTTTCATTAGTTTATTTGATTGTATGTTTATTTACTTGGTTCATTGCTTGTTTCCTTAGTTTGTTTTATTGTATGTTTATTTACTTGGATCATTGCTTGTTTCATTAGATTATTTGATTGTATGTTTATTTACTTGGATCATTGCTTGTTTCATTAGTTTATTTGATTGTATGTTTATTTACTTATTCCATTGCTTGTTTCCTTAGTTTATTTGATTGTATGTTTATTTACTTGGTTCATTGCTTGTTTCCTTAGTTTATTTGATTGTGTATTTATTTGCTTGGTTCATTGCTTGTTTCCTTAGTTTGTTTGATTGTGTGTTTATGTGATTGGTTCATTGCTTGTTTCCTTGTGTATTTATTTCTTGCTCGTTTGTTTACTTGATTCTGTTTATTTGTTTGCTTGTGTTTTTTTTCGTATTTGTTTGTTCTCTCGCTTGTGTATTGTATATCGACCTCCTTGAATTACGAGATATGGAGCTCCTGAATTATAGTCTGCAATGGACAGTTTTGCCAGATCTGTATGGCATACACAGACGAATTCAACTCCCAGGACGGTGTTCATGGATATGAGACGAATTCTAGTACATCACAGCTAAGAAATGTTACAGACTAGCGAATGTTAGTGGCACATTTGGAAATAGCAGAAAGGTAATAACAGTTACTATCAAACTCTCTGTTTACCAAATATCAGTAATACCATCACTTCTGTATGAATGTGAAACAAGGACAGTAGTGTAGAATTATCAAAGACATCACAAAGGACAATTTGAACAAAATACACGTCAATTTTAATTCCTAATGTATGCTTCTTTTGGATGAGGACATCGTGGAGGGAAAAACAATTATTAAGAGACTGGAGGAGTTTGAAATTTCTCTGGGAGAGAATAGAAGAGGATGATTGAGACGATGGGTGAGAAAGATATACAATCGGCCGAAACTATGAACAGGCAACTAGAACTATAAACGGAATACATAAACTATCAACGCGTTGCATGAACTATCAGCGGGATAGAAAAACTAAAAACGGAATGCAGGAACTATCAATAGGATACAGGAACGATCACCGGGATACAGGAACCTATTATTGGGATACAGGAACCTATTATTGGGATACATGAACCTATTATTGGGATACAGGAACCTATTATTGGGATACAGGAACCTATTATTGGGATACAGGAACCTATTATTGGGATACAGGAACCTATTATTGGGATACAGGAACCTATTATTGGGATACATGAACCTATTATTGGGATACAGGAACCTATTATTGGGATACAGGAACCTATTATTGGGATACATGAACCTATTATTGGGATACATTGGCTATCAATGGACTGCATGAGCTATCAACATGATATAGGAACCATCACCGGGATACAGAGCCTATCAAAGGGCTGCGGAAACTATCAACGGACTGTATGAAATATAAACGGGATATATGAACTATAAACGAAGATACATGAACTATACATTTGATACAGTAACTATAATTGGGATACATGAACTATACATTTGATACAGTAGCTATAATTGGGATACATGAACTATGAGCATAGGAATGTATACTTTTTGTTACCTGCTGAAAGAGGTGGAACTCCTATGGGGTTGGCCAGATTGTACTAATTATAAATGAAGTATTCACAGAAGTGCTATACCTAACATGCCTCACCACCTATTGACCTGTCACAGCAATGCCACACCTACCATTCTTCGCCACCTAGGGACCTGACACAGCAGTGCTACCCCTAACATTTCTCAACACCTAGGGACCTGACACAGCAATGCTACCCCTAACATTTCTCAACACCTAGGGACCTGACACAGCAATGCTACCCCTAATATTTCTCAACACCTACGGACCTGCCACAGCAATGCTACCCCTAACATTTCTCAACACCTAGGGACCTGACACAGCAGTGCTACCCCTAACATTTCTCAACACCTAGGGACCTGACACAGCAATGCTACCCCTAACATTTCTCAACACCTACGGACCTGCCACAGCAATGCTACCCCTAACATTTCTCAACACCTACGGACCTGCCACAGAAGAACAAAAGTACAATGATCACTTGCCTGCAACTCTTCGTCATCCATGGCTACAGAATATAAAAGTAAGAAAACGAGACAAGACATGTAGTGACAATGATGATTTGTTGACAGGTAACAGGTTGTTAGCCTATCTCCCAACTTGTGAAATGCTGATTTGTTCACAGGTAACAGGTTGTTAGCCTATCTCTCAACTTCTGACAATGATGATTTGGTCACAGGTAACAGGTTGTTAACTTACGATTTAAAAACTGTGTACAAGTCATTCAAAAAGATTGACGTACCACACACTAAACCAGGGTTGCCATACGAGCCCCGTCTCCAACGCGCAGGGATGGCAACGCATCTAGTACAAGAGAAAATGCGTTGCCATCCCTGCTCTATGGATGTAGTCTATTTAGAATATGTCCTTTTTTGGGTAACACACACACACAAACACTGATTTTTATATTGTAAACTAGGGTCACCACAACTGCTAGTAGGACATTGTGATTAACAGACACAACCGATGTCTGTTAATGTCCCAACTTGTGGCAATGATGATTTGTTCTATCACCACATTTCGTAGTCGCCTCGTACTACTACGTGCCTCGACAGTAGACAGTATATAAAGTAGACATTTTATAAAGTAGACAATTTATAAAGTAGACAGTTTATAAAGTAGACAGTTTATAGAGTGGAGAGTGGCCCTCGAAATACAATTTCAGGCCCTGGTTTTCAGAAGGGCGAGATAGGAAGATCACTATTGTTCTCAAATTGCACTGTGCCATGCAAACCCAACGGACTTCTGTTCTAGAGAGTACTTCGCTGACACTTTCTAATAATCTGGAAACATGCTGCAAACAAAATAATTTATATCCTTGCTGCTTTCCAGATACAGGTCTTGAGAACTATTCATCATATGGGAGATCATGGAGTGTGGTAGCAAGCCCTCCAACCTCAGCTTTCCTCGTCACTTCTTGTGACATTCATGGCACTTGGCAGAATTGCTATTCTATACATCCCTTTCCTAAATATTAGGATGTTTGAGGAAAGCTAATTTCACGAGAAGAGACCAAAGGAGGAATGAAGTTATCAAGAAAGACATGAACATCTCAAGAATGCATCTAAAGACGGAAACCAGATTCTCCTTCTTCTTCTTCTTTCGTTCACTTGAAACATGTCTATATCTGTAATTCTGTCTCCTGAATAAAACTCACACTTGAAACATGTCTATATCTGTAATTCTGTCTCCTGGAGAACACTCACTATATTTTGTAGTTCACACAGTGGTCCAGAGAGCTTTGATTCCAGTGTTGTTTCATGTGGCCTATATGTCTACTATATGTGACTATAGCAATATGTCTAAAATATGTGAATATGACAGAATTCATATACCTAAGAAGCAATATAAAAACAGACGGCAAGAACAGCAAAGAATTACACAATTGATGTAGTAAAGTTTGCTAATCAAATGACACCAATCTTCAGAAATAAAGATGTAGATTTAAAAGTTAAAATAACACTATTCAAAACAATTATTATGCCAACGATGTGCTACAATGCCAAACATGGATAACGACAGAACAAGGCACACATAAACTTGTGACCGCTGAAATGGCATGATCTTACGCAGAATCCTATGAATATCGCTATGAGATGTTTAGAAATGAGGACATTTGACAAAGAACCAGCACCACCCCAATCTTGGAGTATATTAAGAGACAAAAGATTAAATGGTGTGCACACATCAGCAGACTACCACCAGACAGCATACCACAGCAAGTTATGTTACAAACATACAGCGAAGGCAGACCTAGAGGCCCACAACGAAAACGATGGACCACCGAAATAAAAGAGGCGACAAATTCCACAATATACTCGGCAAACACGAGGGCCATCTCCCCAAATCTCTTCTACCCTGACACTGAAAAGTAACTACGGGTTTAACAAATGTATAGATAGAGCATGTCTGCCTCAGAGTTTCATACTCAGCGTTTCAGCGTTAGAAATCAGATACTTTGACCTCCCCATGAGAATGGAACTAACACAAGCATTTCGAGCATACAGCAGTAGAAGATGGGCAATAAAGCACGAGGAAGACCACCAAAAAAAAAAAAAAAAAAAAAAAAATTAAATACACCTTAAAGAGACTCGCGCTAACCATGACCAATGCACCCCAAATGACCAAAATACAGACAACTGTAACGTTTCCCCATGTCATTTAACATCACAAGCAGAAATGACAATAGGCAGACATCCCTTTCAGGCCCTATTAGCATGTGTGATTTGCACCGAATAATAATAAAGATTGAACCTTCTTTGAAATTTGTTTACTATTTGTGTTTGTAAAAAGTGCGCAAACAGGAAGTATTGTCATGGAAATACGTCATCTTATTTATTTGACGTCATACCTGGCAACGATCTAAGGGTTTAAGTTGTGGACAAGAAGCGTGAAAAATTCCATCTTTTAGAAACATCTTTGTAGAAGGAGAGTAGCTGTGGCCCTGACAGCAGACTTTCAAATCCTTTCTGTTGAACTGTGAGATTCGCTTCGCGCCCATTATTCAAAATGCGTGAATGCATCTCCATCCATCTGGGCCAGGCAGGCGCGCAGATAGGAAATTCTTGCTGGGAACTGTATTGTCTTGAACACATGATTCAACCAGATGGTTTACTTATCCCAGAGGAAGCTGAAGGAGGCCCAGTCGATGATTCATTCAACACCTTCTTCAGTGAAATCGGTGACGGCAAGTATACACCTCGTTCAGTATTTGTAGATTTAGAACCCAACGTTATTGATCAAATTCGTTCTGGAGAATATCGTAAGTTATTTCACCCTGAACAATTGATAAGTGGCAAGGAAGATGCGGCAAACAACTACGCAAGAGGACACTACACTGTAGGAAAAGAAATTCTAGATAGTGTTATAGATCAGATTCGAAAACTTACCGATAATTGTGAAGCTCTGCAAGGTTTCTTCGTGTTCCATAGCTTCGGAGGCGGCACGGGGTCAGGGTTCACATCCCTGTTAATGGAAAGACTTTCTGCTGACTATGGTAAAAAATCTAAATTAGAGTTTGCGGTCTATCCTGCACCACAGATTTCCAACGCTGTTGTAGAGCCGTATAACTCCATTCTCACAACCCACACAACATTGGAACACTCGGATTGTGCATTTATGGTTGATAATGAAGCTATTTATGACATTTGCCGCCGGAATCTTGGCATTGAACGACCAAGCTACATGAACTTAAACAGACTCATTAGTCAGGTAGTTTCATCTGTGACCACCTCCTTGCGTTTCGAAGGAGCCATGAACGTCGATTTGAACGAATTTCAGACAAATCTGGTGCCCTACCCCCGAATCCATTTTCCACTGGCCACATATGCCCCGGTCATATCCGCCGATAAAGC
Organism: Meghimatium bilineatum; assembly: GCA_034231615.1. NCBI lineage: Eukaryota > Metazoa > Mollusca > Gastropoda > Stylommatophora > Philomycidae > Meghimatium > Meghimatium bilineatum. The sequence continues at coordinate 42,170,142 of CM067318.1, read as the reverse complement.
TTGTCACGAGAGGACCACTGTAGCAGATATGGCAAACGCTTGCTTCCAACCATTCAACCAGATGGTTAAGTGTGATCCTCGCTGTGGAAGGTACGTAACTCTATTTACTGAATTCATGAATCATTCACTTAGACATTAAATGAGACATTAACTGCATTCACTGAGACATTAATGAACCATTAACTGCATTCACTGAGTCATTAAATGAGACATAAAATAAATTCACTGAGACATTAAATACATTCACTGACATTTCCTGAATTCATGAATCATTCACTGAGACATTAAATGAGACATTAACTGTATTCACTGAGACATTAAATGAGACATTAACTGCATTCACTGAGACATTAAATGAGACATTAACTGCATTCACTGAGATTTCCTGAATTCATGTATCATTCACTGAGACATTAAATGAGACATTAACTACATTCACTGAGACATTAATGAGACATTAACTGCATTAACTGAGACATTAAATGAGACATTAACTGCATTCACTGAGACATTAAATGAGACATTAACTGCATTCACTGAGATTTCCTGAATTCATGAATCATTCACTGAGACATTAAATTAGACATTAACTACATTCACTGAGACATTAATGAGACATTAACTGCATTCACTGAGACATTAAATGTTACATTAACTACATTCACTAAGATATTAACTAAATTCACTGAGACATTAACTACATTCACTGAGATTTCCTTTAATTCATGAATCATTCACTGAGACATTAAATATTTACTGATTCCATGAATCATTCACTGAATTCTGAATTCTCTAAGAAATGTAAATACATTCCCTGAGACATTAAATGAGATATTAACTACATTCACTGAGACATTAACTACATTCACTGAGACATTAAATGAGATATTAACTACATTCACTGAGACATTAACTACATTCACTGAGACATTAACTACATTCACTGAGACATTAGCTACATTCACTGAGACATTAACTACATTCACTGAGACATTAACTACATTCACTGAGACATTAACTACATTCACTGAGACATTAACTACATTCAATGAGGAACTAATTACATAAAAATAGTTGTTGATAAATTACGTCAATAATAACAATTTTTACCCCCCCCCCTCCAATGTCAACAACTACAAACAATTATGCTATACCTGTTCACTCTTTTTTTTTTTAAATCAACGTCTAATTTTCCCCAGTATCCCCCTCCCCAATTTCCAACAAAATCCCGAATAAGTTAATTAATGTAATTTATGGACTATATTTCATAAGAATATTAGTGTCAAATAATTAAAACTAAAACTATTTTCGTGGTTGGGGGTGTATTTGTGTGGTTAGGGTTTATTTGTGTGGTTGAGGGTTTAAATGTGTAGTTGGGTGGTGTATTTGTGTAGTTGATGGTTTATTTGTTTGGTTGGGGGTGTATTTGTGTAGATGAGGGTTTATTTGTGTAGTTGAGGGTTTATTTGTGTATTTGAGGGTTTATTTGTGTAGTTGATGATATATTTGTGTAGTTGAGGGTTTATTTGTGTATTTGAGGGTTTATTTGTGTAGTTGAGGGTTTATTTGTGTAGTTAAGGCTTTATTTGTGTAGTTGAGGGTTTATTTGTGTATTTGAGGGTTTATTTGTGTAGTTGAGGTTTTATTTGTGTAGCTGAGGGTTTAATTCTGTAGTTGAGGGATTATTTGTATATTTGTATTTGTGATATAAAGATCCGAGGACCTTCTTCCAATTCTGCGTCAATTCTGAAGCTCCTGCAAATTTTCAGAATGTAGTCCAGAGAGGGAAACGTTGTGCCATAGTGCACATCTTCGCTGCAATATCTGCACCTTTTGGCCTGACATATCCGATCTCAGCATGACTTTCGGGTCACTTTGATCATATATGGGATGGGACAGCCAACTTCACTCCAAAAACTACTTAGTCACCTCCTACAGCATACATGGCAGGTAACAGTGTTGTTATTCTTCGCTCCACTCTTGGTCCTGGCAACACACAAGTACGTATTCCTGAGTCATGTGTGCATCGTCAATGAACAAACGACTAACTAACTAACTAATTAACTAACTAACTGACTGACTGACTGACTGACTGACTGACTGACTGACTGACTGACTGACTGACTGACTGACTGACTGACTGACTGACTGACTGACTGACTGACTGACTGACTGACTAGCTAACTAACTAACTAACTAGCTAGCTAGCTAGCTGACTAACTAACTAACTAGCTAGATAGCTAACTGACTACGGACAGTTTGTAACGCATCAGTTCTGAGAATTTGGGATTTTTTATTAGTCGTAGTAAAAATCAGAAATGAAAACATCAGAGGATTATCAAAGATTAATCATAACACAACAGATTAAGGCACATGCTTCCAGACTACCATCAGACAGTGCTCTTCAAACAGCATTGCTATACAGACACGATGGATACAATGACAGGGGCAGACCATGCGAAAAATGGGTTGCAGAAATAGAAATCAACGAAAACAAATATATATGAAGCACACAAAAAGGTAATCTCCGAGAACTCTTCTACCCCTGACGCTGCAAGTCATAAAAGAGCTATGCAACGAAAAGAAGAAGAAAGAATAGAATCGATGACATTAGGAACGGGGAAAAAATGTTTATCATGAAATTGACAGAACCCATCCCCGGCATACAATCTTTGCCATCTTCTGGTAGGACAGTGACAGAACCCATCCACGGCACACAATCTTTGCCATCTTCTGGATGGGACAGTGACAGAACCCATCCCCGGCACACAATCTTTGTCATCTTCTGGATGGGACAGTGACAGAACCCATCCCCGGCACATAATCTTTGCCATCTTCTGGATGGGACAGTGACAGAACCCATCCCCGGCACACAATCTTTACCATCTTCTGGATGGGACAGTGACAGAACCCATCCCTGGCACACAATCTTTGCCATCTTCTTGGTGGGACAGTGACACTGGGGGATGGGGTGTAATCTAAGTGAAATGCTGCAGTCTGAACTGAAAACGTTTTAAATGGCAAACTATTGTTTGAAAAGGAAATCTACTATCATAAACATACTATTGCCTTTACAAACCTCTATATTCTCCTGCTTTGCTGGTTCTAATTCATGCAATTTGGATATCGAACCAGATACATGGCGTGTTGTATGCTCTTCCGAGGTGATGTTGTTCCAAAAGATGTAAATTCAGCCATTGCATCCATCAAGGCCAAAAGAAACATCCAATTTGTGGATTGGTGTCCCACCGGCTTTAAAGTAAGAAAACGCAATTATCCACTCCTTGTTATCATATCATTACATTAATACATGAATACAGCAATACATGAATACAGCAATACATGAATACAGCAATACATGAATACATGAATACAGCAATACATGAATACAGCAATACATCAGTACAGCAATACATGAATACAGCAATACATGAATACAGCAATACATCAATACAGCAATACATAAATACAGCAATACATGAATACACCAATACAGCAATACATGAATACAGCAATACATCAGTACAGCAATACATGAATACAGCAATACATCAATACAGCAATACATCAGTACAGCAATACATCAATACAGCAATACATCAGTACAGCAATACATCAATACAGCAATACATCAACACAGCAATACATCACTACATCAATAAAGCAATACATAAATACAGTAAGAGAATCCTGCATATTCCTACTGCAATACAGCAAAGAAATCAAACATGTTTTCTGTATCTAGAACTGTAAAAGGAATCAAAAGGCGTTGATGAATGACTTATTTAATAAAAATTTGGTCATTGTAGTATTGAGATCTCCTGGCACGTACTAATGTTAAACGTTTGTGGTTCTCGGTAACTTTACATACATGTGTAGTGCCAGTGTGTGTATTATTGTTCTATGTGTGTCGATCGACCAGTCCATATTAATAGTAACTTGGTAGTAGCAGCACGTTGAACGTTTTGACTGATCTCTTTTTTTAGGTATGCGGGTCGGTCGAAGACGGAAACGTGTTGACTCAGGTTGTGAGGTAAATGGGTTTCATCTGAACCGTTCTAGTTCAAATCCCGTTTGCTACGTTATGATTTTTTTTTAAATCCCATATGTACTTCATCTATATTAACGAAGTACACGCTTCTCTGGCAGCAGAAAGTACCGCTCATAGCACGTAACTCCGTAGCTTCCAACGAGATTCCCCAGGGATCCCCGAGAAATGGCCTATAAAAATATATCGCAAGTGTGATATACAACATGAAAATAGAAACGACATGATTCTGAGGAAGAACCAAAAAGAAGATGGATTAAAGGATTATATTTACAGAAAAAGGACGAAAGAATTACATAAATTTTGTTTAGATTTTATGAAAATATTTCACAATCTAATAATTTTATTTGTATATAAAAAATGTTACTGTCAACTTGTATCAACTTACTCTCCGCTCCCCATGTCAACAAAAGTTAAAACAATTTCAGACCTCCTTCCCGCGTATTGCTTACGTAATTTATTAACGCCCTAAACACGTACATGATTGATTTCATTGTACTCTAGTTTTCTCAAATATAAACTTGTTCCCTCTCCATGAACTGGTATGTCACGGTATGTCACCCTCTAACAATAACATTCATATCAAGTAACTTCGTAGCTGCAATTGATGACTGGTTGGAATATCAAAGTATACACATCTAAACAAATCGATGATTGGTTGGAATGTCAAAATATGCACTTGTAAACAAAACGTCACCGCACGTGATCAGACCGTAGTCATGCTATGTAGCACCACAGATATTTGATAAGATTAGTCCGGGTTCGATCATACGTTTGATCTGATGTATGCCAAGAGAGCTTTTGTTCACTGGTAAGTATTCAGATGATGTAAAGTTTATATAAATAGCAGTGGTTCCCAGTTTTGTGTGTTTCTGCCAGTGAGTCCTTTCCAGTTCACATTTTTTGCCTTCTCCATCTGTGAAGTAACACACTATCCTGGCAACTGACTTCAATGTTTATGATTATTTAACCTGTTAAAATTTCTCAAAAATATCTTGTCAGCTTATCAGAGTATGCTGCGCTAGATAGGAGAGTGAATGATAAGTAAAGAGTGGGACACTTTTAAAAACGCTCAGAAAATCAGAATCACATGTATCAACTGTCCTGGTCATGCGGGAGTCGGGGACAACAACAGAGCTGACACGCGTGAAGGTAAAGCTATAGTGGATGAGAAATGAAGTCGATGTGCATGTTCAGAGAATGATGTAAGTAGGAGTAACTCATGGGAGAGAGGAGAAAGTGTGACATCATTGGAAAGACTACAAAACCCCAGAACCAACAATTGACTGGGACACTGAGCTTATATACTTTTAGATGCCTGACGGGATGGCAAACATAGCTTTTATAGGAATGTTCCTGTGCAGTGTTGCTCATAAAGAAAATAAGCACAAGGGATGTATTTGTAATTTCTTATGCGACGTAGATTTAACAAGTCAGTCCGTATATCAAATATCACTAGCATAAATCAAGTCCATACAAATGTCCACGGTAAAAACAAAAGAAGACTTTGCCTAAGTAAAATTCTTTAATTATAAAAAAAAAACAGGAAAATCGAGCATTTTCATGTGTACATGTTCTTTATCAATTAAAACAGATTCATCTCTTTTATAGAAAATTGGAAAGGGGCGGGTTGGTGAAATCCCAATTAGGTTTAGTTTCAAATCTAAATTTGTATCATATCCTATTCAGGACGTAGCCTTGGGCCAGAATTTTTTTGCTGTAGTGATTTTGTAGGCAATATAATGCGACAGTAGTTTGCCATTGCATCTGGACAATCCGTATAAAATAATTGCCTACGGGGGGATTTGAATCCAGTCTGCAATCTACCCAACTGATAGTACGTGTTCCTGTCTTCAGAATCTACCCAACTGATAGTACGTGTTCCTGTCTGCAGAATCTACCCAACTGATAGTACGTGTTCCTGTCTGCAGAATCTACCCAACTGATAGTACGTGTTCCTGTCTTCAGAATCTACTCAACTGATAGTACGTGTTCCTGTCTTCAGAATCTACCCAACTGATAGTACGTGTTCCTGTCTGCAGAATCTACCCAACTGATATTACGTGTTCCTGTCTGCAGAATCTACCCAACTGATAGTACGTGTTCCTGTCTGCAGAATCTACCCAACTGATAGTACGTGTTCCTGTCTGCAGAATCTACCCAACTGATAGTACGTGTTCCTGTCTGCAGAATCTACCCAACTGATAGTACGTGTTCCTGTCTTCAGAATCTACCCAACTGATAGTACGTGTTCCTGTCTGCAGAATCTACCCAACTGATAGTACGTGTTCCTGTCCGCAGAATTTCTGAAAGTATTTAGAAGCTGGCGTTCTCACGGGACAAAAAGCCAATCATCTCCTGTTACCTACAAGCTATGAGATTTGTATTTAGATCTCTGATAATTTCGTTAATCTAGTCTCATGTTGCCAGCTATAATATTTGTATTCAGATCTCCGATCACTTCCTTATTCTAGTCTCATGTTGGTTATCGTTTCATTTCAGGTGGGCATCAATTACCAGCCTCCAACAACAGTGCCTGGGGGAGATCTAGCCAAGATTAACCGAGCTGTTTGTATGTTGAGTAACACCACAGCTATAGGAGAAGCTTGGTCCAGGCTCGATCATAAGTTTGATCTCATGTATGCAAAGAGAGCTTTCGTTCACTGGTAAGTGTTTAGCAGAGGGGGGGGGGGGCCCGTGGCGCCATGGTTAGCTCACTGGCTTCGCATACGACTAGTCCTGGGTTCATTCCCCGGTTGAGATGGAAATGTGTTTCAGATCGCAACGGCTCCCGGAACGACCCAGTCTTAATTACGTCACGGATTAATCCAGGAAGTAAAGACTCCGAGGGATAGGTGATGGCTACCTCTTTCATATAGCAGAGCCATTGAAATGTGGGATAAAACATCTCACACCACTAAGGCATTAATAAATTGTATGGGTTAACTTGACTTGATTTTAAATGTTTAGATAATTTAACGTATATAGTTTACAGCACGCATCCTGTTCCGTTTGTGGGTCTCACCAATGGTCCACTAGACAAACCACCCATGCAACAGAAAACCTTAGTAGATGACCAGCCATTATATTGAGGCTCTCTTGTGGAAGCTTTGTAGCATGTCATCTGTACAAATATAGACCCCTCTGAATGGAAGACTCCTTCAATAGGTATTGCACTTCGTCGAAAGTTGAAGTCTCCGGGGTTAGAAAGAAATCTCAGAACACCCCCCCCCACTACACATAGGAAGTAAGAGATAATCGCTCGCAATTCCTGGGTTCTCACTCAATCACTCAATCACTCAATCACTCAATCACTCAATCAATCATAGTTTACAGCAGTGGTTCCCAAATATTAAAATTTTTTTTTTGTCCAGTGACTTATTTTCAGGAAAATATTTTCCTTGCGCTCTCTACCTGCGACCTAAAACATAAGTTAATAACTTTCTTTAAGATTTATAATTATTTATCTGTTAAAATGTGTCAACTGTTTACCCGTCTGTGACACTCTAGGGGTGTCTGTGCCTCCCACACCCTGTGACAGTCTAGAGGTGTCTGTGCCTCCCACCCACTGTGACACTCTAGGGGCCTCTGTGCCTTCCACCCGCTGGGACACTCTAGAGGTGTCTGTGCCTCCCACCCAATTTTCAATTATCTTACTTCGTGACTCCCCAATACATTGATGTGGTTACCATATAGATCGCATGGACCGCGTTACGAACGAATGTTCTCTACTGCTCCGATAGGATTCGGAACACCTATGGATTTGTTCGGTGTGCTCTGATGATAACATGCAGTCATAACTCGCAATAATATCCATAACACGGCAGGATCGTAGGGGTATCACCCTACAGATATCAGGGTCGTGGGGGTGTCACACTAGAGATATCAGGGTCGTGGGGGTGTCACGCTAGAGATATCAGGATCGTAGGGGTGTCACCCTAGAGATATTACGGTCGTATGTGTGTCGTACTGGGAATATCAGGGTCGTAGGGGTGTCATACAGGAGATATCAGGATCGTAGGGGTGTCATACTGGAGATATTAGGGTCGTAGGGGTGTCACACTGGAGATATCAGCATAAAAAGCTTTCCAAACATCTCTTTCTTTAGATATTCTGAAGAGTACACAACGCATGCTTAGACCATTCCTTAATGTTATCCATCCAGGATTATCTCTGATTCCCTATTATCTTCCACCCTCGACTATTCCTAGCAAAATAATTTTAGAAAGACAGTCTTATATATCCGAACCAAACAAGTTAACTCTGTTTCACCACTGCCAAAATGTTCGATATGGCTTTAGCTAGAGATTATTATGTACTGTCTCTTTAGTATATATATATATATATATACCATACATATATTCATTATATACATTATATACAGTATATAAATATAAATATACCATACATATATACATTCGTTTGGCCATGTTATGAGACAAGGGGGTTTGGAGAACATAGTCACAACAGGCGCGATTGGAGGCAATAGAGACAGAGGGTGACTATGTGAGGAAATATTTGGCAAATTTAACAACCTGGCACGGGAGGGAAACAATAACATCCTGGATACATAATACTGGAGATTGAGAGCTTTGGAGATCCATGATCGCCTACACCAGCTGGTATAGACCCTGGTGATGATATGTATCGTGCGTGTACGTATGTGTGTGTGTGTGTGTGTGTGTCACCCATTAATTTCTCACACACCCATAAATTTCTCACAGTCATTAATTTCTCACACTCATTAATTTTTCAGACACCCTTTTTTCACACTTCATTAATTTCTCTCACACTCATTAATTTCTCACATAGTAATTAATTTCTCACACACCTATTAATTTCTCACATATCCAATAATTTCTCATACACATTCATTTCTCATACACACATTAATTTCTCTTACACACATTAATTTATTTTACACTTATTAATTTTTGCACATATTCATTAATTCCCAACATACCCATTAATTTCTCACAGTCATTAATTATCACATTGATTTTTCAGACACCCATTATTTTTTCACACTTCATTAATTTCTCACTCAGTAATTAATTTCTCACACACCCATTAATTTCTCATACACATTGATTTCTCATACACACATTAATTTCTCATAGACTCACTAAATTCTCATAAACTTATTAATTTTCTCATACACTCATTAATTTCTCATACACTCTTTAATATCTCACATATCAATTATTTTCTCACATACTCAATAATTTATCATACGCTCATTAATTTTCTCACACTCATTAATTGTGTGATCATGACGTCAAATAATTAGTAGAATGAATATTGGTTCACATTTGGTAGACAGCAAGGACCACTGATTTTTTTCATGTAAATTGTAGGAGTCGACTAAGAAAGTTAGAGGATAGGCTGACAACCTGTGATCTGTGATGACAAGAACTCATCGTTGCCACAACTTGTCTTCTAACTTTTGTCTTCTAACTTTTGTCTTCTAACTTTTGTCTTCTAACTTTTGTCTTCTAACTTTTGTCTTCTATGAAATAATTCCTCTGGAAAATTGGTAGACACCAAGGTTCACACTCTCCTAAAGAAGTATGGAAGAAAGGATTGGATGCCTCTGAAACTCTCCTGATATTGGCACAGTCATTCGTGTGATGTGGGTGGAAAAGGCTCGAAGAGGGAGCAAAGAATAGTGATACTGTTACCTGCCATGCATTTCGTAAGAGGCGACAAGGGATGTTTTTATTGGGACGGGGAATACTCCCGTATGCCTGCCTCCTGATAAAGAAAAACCAGGAGCCAAGATGAAGTCGGATGTGTCACTACACAAAGCGCAGATATCACAATCAATGTGTAAACTATGACACAAGGCATTTCATTCTCTGGACTACAACCTGTTAGTCTGCAGGAGTTTGAGAATGAACGAAGGCTAATCAGAAGAAATTGACAGTATCGAAATTGAAAGAAGAATCGATGCCAGCGCAGATAGGTAGTAGTTGTAGGGGTTGTTTTTTTCTTTACAGCACGGGCTATTTCATGCGGTCGCGAGTAGTGGATTAGAAAAACGTGGAAAAAAGTTACTGTTATTCCGGCCTGCGAATGGTTGTCGAAGTTTTATCTCACTGTCTGATACGCATGCACGTTTACAAGTGTGTGTGTGTGTGTGTATGTATGTCTCAGTGAACAAACTACACGTACTATACCTGATTATCTATCTCTCGATGTTACACACAACTTTCACTTATTATCTACCTGTCGATGTTACACACAACTTTCACTTATTATCTACCTGTCGATGTTACACACAACTTTCACTTATTATCTACCTGTCGATGTTACACACAACTTTCACTTATTATCTACCTGTCGATGTTACACACAACTTTCACTTATTATCTACCTGTCGATGTTACACACACCTTTCACTTATTATCTACCTGTCGATGTTACACACAACTTTCACTTATTATCTACCTGTCGATGTTACACACAACTTTCACTTATTATCTACCTGTCGATGTTACACACAACTTTCACTTATTATCTACCTGTCGATGTTACACACAACTTTCACTTATTATCTACCTGTCGATGTTACACACAACTTTCACTTATTATCTACCTGTCGATGTTACACACAACTTTCACTTATTATCTACCTGTCGATGTTACACACAACTTTCACTTATTATCTACCTGTCGATGTTACACACAATTTTCACTTATTATCTACCTGTCGATGTTACACACCTATCCGGCAGACATATTGTCTCAGCTTGCTCTTGTCCTACAGAGCCCATCTCTGATTTCCTCGACAGTATTTTGCAGCCCTTAGTCGAGGCACTGCCCTCATTCTTGAAAGACACCAAGCATGCTCTCACTATTTTTTCTTCTGTGCATTTGTCTTCTGATCGCACCTATCGTCTGTTCTTGCTTGATGTTTGCTCTCTGTACACGTCTGTACCACATGCCGATGGTCTTAGGGCGTTGCAGTTCTTTCTGGACAAGAGTCCGCATCCTTCTGTATCTACTCCTACCCTTATCCGCCTTGCTGAACTGGTGCTCACACTCAACTCTTTTGAATTCGATGGACATTTCTTCGATCAGATCAGTGGTGTGGCCATGGGCACTAAGATGGGGCCTAGCTATGCCTGTCTTTTCATGGGACATCTAGAACATGTAGTTTGGTCTACCTACGATGGCCCATTCCCATCTCTTTTCCACAGATACATTGATGATGGGATAGGCATTACTGGCATGACAGAAGCAGAACTGTCTCGCTTCATCAACTTCATCAACAATTTCAACCCCGCTATTAAATTCACATTTACCATTTCCACCACCTCTGTCCATTTCCTGGACATCACTGTCACCATTCATCCTCTATACCTCAGCACATCAGTCTACTACAAACCCACTGATGCACATGGCTTTCTGCTCTACACTTCTTCTCATCCTCCCGCCTGTCGTAACTCTCTACCTTACTCACAGCTTCTTCGCCTTCGTCGCTTATGTAGCGATGACGACGATTTTCTCGACAAATCCTCTGAGATGATTGAGTTCTTTCGTAGACGCTCCTTCCCTGACAGCATTCTTTCATTGGCGTGGCTCCGTGTACGCCAGCTATCTCGCCTTGATACCTTGAATAATTCCCAGGGTTCTTCCTCCTCCTCTGATAGGGTTAAACTGGTTCTTACCTTCCATCCCCATAACTCTACTGTCCGTCGCATTCTACTTAAACATTATTCCCTTCTCCAGTCTGATTCTGACACCCGTGACGCTTTCCACAAATGGTGGCCTTTAGGCGCGACAAAAATCTGAAGGACATCTTGGTCCACAGCCACCTCAGGTCCTCTGCACCTGACCATTTTGGTACCGTGCGGTGCTCACGCGGTCGTTGTTTCACATGTCCTTATGTGGTTCAGATGCGCTCCATCTCATTCCCCAAGGCCAGTTTCTCCATCGATGAGGCCTTTACATGTGAATCCCGTAATGTTATTTACGTGATCATATGTAAACGCTGTGGTAAACAATATATCGGTGAGACTGGCCTTAGACTGAGCGACCGCTTCTGCAACCACTTGCATGCTATCAAACACAGAACACCCACTCCTGTGGCCAATCACTTCAATGGCGATGGCCACCGTGGTGTCCTTGACATTCAGGTCACTGCCATCAGATCCTGCACCACCGATGATAGATCTAGGTACGCCCTCGAAAATCGTCTCATTTTCGAGTTGGGTACCATCAAGCCATTTGGACTCAATTCCGACCACTCTTTCGCTTAGTTCTCGGTTGTATAGGTCTTTGTTACGTCATCGTTTTGTTCCTCTCGTTCCACCTGTATTATCGTCTTTGTGTACTTCCTGTTCGTATGCTTCCGGTATCTATCTTAGCACCACATTTCACTCGGATACGCATTCATTTTTACTTGTGGTTTTTTTATGTTTGTATGTTATGTCCGTATCTTGAAAAAGGCCTATTGGTCCGAAACGTCGACTTTGTCCTGTGTATTGTCATCTGTAGATTATATTCTGTGTTTTGTTTTGTTATATGTACCATATTTACATCCGTTAGTGATAGTGTGTAGTGTTTTAGTCATCATTCAGTAGGACTTCATTACCTGTTTTACACGTGAGTATTATTTTCCATTATGTTCTACTAGCAGTACCACCTTCTAATGATGTTACACACAACTTTCACTTATTATCTACCTGTCGATATTACACACAACTTTCACTTATTATCTACATGTCGATATTACACACAACTTTCACTTATTATCTACCTGTCGATGTTACACACAACTTTCACTTATTATCTACCTGTCGATGTTACACACAACTTTCACTTATTATCTACCTGTCGATGTTACACACAACTTTCACTTATTATCTACCTGTCGATATTGCAATCTAATTGAAGTGTGTGTGTTCTTACTTCCAGGTACGTTGGCGAGGGCATGGAGGAGGGAGAGTTTTCAGAGGCTCGGGAAGATCTTGCGGCTCTAGAAAAAGATTACGAGGAGGTTGGTCTTAACTCAACGGAGAGCGGTGACGAGGAAGACCTGGAAGAGTATTAATGCCAAACTTACCGAAACAAAATCAAAACAAGAGAAATCGTAGGTCAATTATTGAATGAAATTACCATTCTGAGGAGGACAATAAACAAGATCAAGAGAAGAAATTAGTAGATTAACAATTGAATCTTCCAGAAGCTTCAGCCAGATCGCAGAGATAATAACCGTGGGAAGGTGAAAGTCGAAGATGCTGGATCACTAATCTAGCGTTAATATGAACGTCGACAAATGCTCAAGTGGAGTAGTCAGTGATCAGTAGATAATGTGTGCTTTTGACGGAACAGGTCTGATCATAAATACTGAACGATTTGAGATTTTAGCCACACTGTTATCTCTGTACATATAAGAAAAGTATCTACACAAAGGATCTGAAGGAAAAATAGAACACAAACATCGTGTGCAAACGTATGAGTAAAAATATCACTGGGAAGGACTCATCATCGGGACGAAATATAGCAATTATTGAATTTCTTGAGGTAACCCTGGCACGGATATAGGAATACGAATTTTCTAGCTCGCAAAACATCTCAGCTATTTCTTAATCAAGCATCGTAAAACATTTGAGCTATTCTAATAAAGAATCGTAAAACATTTGAGCTATTCTAATCAAGAATCGTAAAACATTTGAGCTATTCTAATCAAGAATCGAAAACATCTAAAGTATTTCTTAATCAAGAAATGCAAAACATATGAGCTATTTCTTAATCAGGAGTTGGAAACATCTAAGATATTTCATAATAAAGAATCACGAAACATCTAAGTAATTCTTAATCAAGAATTGGAAAACATCTCAGCTATTTCTTAATCAAGAATCGCAAAACATTTCAGCTATTTCTTAATCAAGAATAAAATTCCTATTTGACGCTATTTATTTCTTAAGCTGAAACCACAATATCTGCATATCTGAAACAATCTGACATCACAAGCTGACAACTCCTTTTATTACTCAGTTTACCATTCATTCGTATCTTGTACATCAGCAGCTATAAATAGGATATTTAGCAGTACACAATATTGTTGTTTTTTCCACTTTTGAGTTTCCATCTTAAGTTTGAGTGTTATTAAGTGACAGTGTAAAAATAAATGGTTCGCGGAAAACACGAGGTGGGTTTATCCATAATGTCGAAATGTATGCTAAACTAAGGAATATAAAACCGAATAAACATCACGCTTACCTGGCAATTCCACATTTTTGTAAGTTGTTTTTTTTTCCCACTTTCTGAGATAATATAATCATATGATTTAAATATGATTAAATGTATTACTGAAGCATCTCCTCTGTTTCATCGGCTGACTCTCGGGCATGATCTCCTTGACGCAGTGGTTAAGGTTTTTGTCTTGTTCTCTAGAGGTCGGGGGATCGATCCTGGATAGTGGCTTTTTATTGACAAAGTGCACCTTTATGAAGATCCCTGAGGAATATCGCTTGCAACTACGGAGTTACGTGCTATGATCGGTACTATTTATTGGTAGACAGCGTATTGCTTTGTTGAGATAGAAGTAGATCAGATGCAGAAAAATAAAAGAAATAGACAGTATCGAAAGGGAAGGAATAGTCGATGGCAGCATAGATAGCAGGAAGTAGGTTGAAGAAGTAAATAGCAGGAAGTAGGTTGAAGAAGTAGATAGCAGGAAGTAGGTTGAAGAAGTAGATAGCAGGAAGTAGGTTGAAGAAGTAGATAGCAGGAAGTAGGTTGAAGAAGTAGATAGCAGGAAGTAGGTTGAAGAAGTAGATAGCAGGAAGTAGGTTGAAGAAGTAGATAGCAGGAAGTAGGTTGAAGAAGTAGATAGCAGGAAGTAGGTTGAAGAAGTAGATAGCAGGAAGTAGGTTGAAGAAGTAGATAGCAGGAAGTAGGTTGAAGAAGTAGATAGCAGGAAGTAGGTTGAAGAAGTAGATAGCAGGAAGTAGGTTGCAGAAGTAGATAGCAGGAAGTAGGTTGAAGAAGTAGATAGCAGGAAGTAGGTTGAAGAAGTAGATAGCAGGAAGTAGGTTGAAGAAGTAGATAGCAGGAAGTAGGTTGAAGAAGTAGATAGCAGGAAGTAGGTTGAAGAAGTAGATAGCAGGAAGTAGGTTGAAGAAGAAGATAGCAGGAAGTAGGTTGAAGAAGTAGATAGCAGGAAGTAGGTTGAAGAAGTAGATAGCAGGAAGTAGGTTGAAGAAGTAGATAGCAGGAAGTAGGTTGAAGAAGTAGATAGCAGGAAGTAGGTTGAAGAAGTAGATAGCAGGAAGTAGGTTGCAGAAGTAGATAGCAGGAAGTAGGTTGAAGAAGTAGATAGCAGGAAGTAGGTTGAAGAAGTAGATAGCAGGAAGTAGGTTGAAGAAGTAGATAGCAGGAAGTAGGTTGAAGAAGTAGATAGCAGGAAGTAGGTTGCAGAAGTAGATAGCAGGAAGTAGGTTGAAGAAGTAGATAGCAGGAAGTAGGTTGAAAAAGTAGATAGCAGGAAGTAGGTTGAAGAAGTAGATAGCAGGAAGTAGGTTGAAGAAGTAGATAGCAGGAAGTAGGTTGAAGAAGTAGATAGCAGGAAGTAGGTTGAAGAAGTAGATAGCAGGAAGTAGGTTGCAGAAGTAGATAGCAGGAAGTAGGTTGCAGAAGTAGATAGCAGGAAGTAGGTTGAAGAAGTAGATAGCAGGAAGTAGGTTGAAGAAGTAGATAGCAGGAAGTAGGTTGAAGAAGTAGATAGCAGGAAGTAGGTTGAAGAAGTAGATAGCAGGAAGTAGGTTGAAGAAGTAGATAGCAGGAAGTAGGTTGAAGAAGTAGATAGCAGGAAGTAGGTTGAAGAAGTAGATAGCAGGAAGTAGGTTGAAGAAGTAGATAGCAGGAAGTAGGTTGCAGAAGTAGATAGCAGGAAGTAGGTTGCAGAAGTAGATAGCAGGAAGTAGGTTGAAGAAGTAGATAGCAGGAAGTAGGTTGAAGAAGTAGATAGCAGGAAGTAGGTTGAAGAAGTAGATAGCAGGAAGTAGGTTGAAGAAGTAGATAGCAGGAAGTAGGTTGAAGAAGTAGATAGCAGGAAGTAGGTTGAAGAAGTAGATAGCAGGAAGTAGGTTGAAGAAGTAGATAGCAGGAAGTAGGTTGAAGAAGTAGATAGCAGGAAGTAGGTTGAAGAAGTAGATAGCAGGAAGTAGGTTGAAGAAGTAGATAGCAGGAAGTAGGTTGCAGAAGTAGATAGCAGGAAGTAGGTTGAAGAAGTAGATAGCAGGAAGTAGGTTGAAGAAGTAGATAGCAGGAAGTAGGTTAAAGAAGTAGATAGCAGGAAGTAGGTTGAAGAAGTAGATAGCAGGAAGTAGGTTGAAGAAGTAGATAGCAGGAAGTAGGTTGAAGAAGTAGATAGCAGGAAGTAGGTTGAAGAAGTAGATAGCAGGAAGTAGGTTGAAGAAGTAGATAGCAGGAAGTAGGTTGAAGAAGTAGATAGCAGGAAGTAGGTTGAAGAAGTAGATAGCAGGAAGTAGGTTGAAGAAGTAGATAGCAGGAAGTAGGTTGAAGAAGTAGATAGCAGGAAGTAGGTTGAAGAAGTAGATAGCAGGAAGTAGGTTGAAGAAGTAGATAGCAGGAAGTAGGTTGAAGAAGTAGATAGCAGGAAGTAGGTTGAAGAAGTAGATAGTAGGAAGTAGGTTGAAGAAGTTCTTATTTAGTTAGGACATTAACAGCCCCGGCTGTTACATGCAGCCACAAGTGGTGGACTGGACTACGCAGAGGTAAAACCGAGGTACAATTCTTCTTTAACGTCTTCATTCAGCTTCTGTCGTCATGTTAGATTGTCAAACATGTCGCTATGGCACAGTTCACTGTCTTCTCCTGGTCAAATGACTGCTCCATAACTTGTGTCTCGGCTCTGCTTCCACTGACCAGACTCTTTATCTGTTCTCCATGTATGTTTGGCAGTTCTGAAGTACGCGTTCATAGATTTGAATTCCGGATCCACGTGGACATTCACCAGTGTAAGAGATCTTTAGTCAAAAGATGTGGTCAAGCAGTCTGCAGTGACCTGTCTTAAAGCGAAGTAGACAATGGTATAATGGATTCAATCCTATTCGTTTTCATAGACTTGAGCGAGTCAATGTGAACTGATTACGGTAATGATGATAGATCTGACACACGATGATGATGAAATAATCCCTTTAGCTGTGAGTAGATAGATCTTACACATGATGATGATGAAATATCACTTTAGCTGTAAGTTGATAGATCTGACACATGATGATGATGAAATATCACTTTAGCTGTAAGTTGATAGATCTCGACACATGATGATAATGACATATTCCCATTAACTGTCTATGAGTAGATAGATCTTGACAGCTCATAATTTTTCCCACTAAAGCACATATTCTTCTCAGTTCTATATGTGAGACGACACTAGCACTCATATAAGGTTATCTGAAATATATGCTTGTATATAGGAGCTTTATGAATCAATGTTTAGTCCCCAGAGGGAGGCTTCCCAGTGTTTCAGTATCCCAAGATTTACCACGTCCTGCCAGGAGAACAGTACACGCTTATGGGCCAACTATCTCACCATTTTCCTGTCTGATATGGTTACCCATATTCAGTGATGACATATCTAGCATTTCTCGTCACCTAGTAGTCTGTCAGAAAAGGACAAAAGCAATTCCCGCTGGCAAGCATCTCTTCCTCGTCTATGGGAATTAACCCAAATTGATTTTCCTAAAAGAAAGTTACTGGTGATGTTGAGACTCACAAAATATTGTCCTACTATATACATCAGAGAAAGTGTGATGTCTGGGTGTCCTACTATATACATCAGAGAAAGTGTGATGTCTGGGTGTCCTACTATATACATCAGAGAAAGTGTGATGTCTGGGTGTCCTACTATATACATCAGAGAAAGTGTGATGTCTGAGTGTCCTACTATATACATCAGAGAAAGTGTGATGTCTGGGTGTCCTACTATATACATCAGAGAAAGTATAATGTCTGGGTGTCCTACTATATACATCAGAGAAAGTATAATGTCTGGGTGTCCTACTATTTACAGCATACAAAGTATAATGTCTGGGTTTCCCACTATATATAGCAGAGAAAGAGTGATGGCTGGGTGTCCCACAAAATACAGCAGACAATGTGTGATGGCTGAGTCATTGAAACATTTATTTTCCTCTTCCATGTGTTTTCCTCCGTAGTTCTCACACTCTTGCAGATTAGCAGGATGCAGCCCCGAGAAAAAAATGCACTGTATAATGGTATATAGCGTAGCTGTGATATATACACCTTTCAGCTGGGCACATCCGATGTCAATGTGACTTCTGGGTCACTTTAACTCTACATCAGATGGAACAACTACCTACACCACAAAATCTCCATAGTCGCCTCTTACAATATCCCTCGAAGTAAACAGTGTCGCTACTCTTTATTCCCTTTTCAAACCTCGTCACATCATGTTAAATCTTTACATTGCAGCAGAGAGATAAAGGCGGAGAATACAAAGTGAAATGTTCACAAAACAGACCGAATCGATATTTCGATATAAATGGCCTTTATCAAGAAAAAGAAAAAAAGAAAAAGCTGTGTTCTCATACATACTTCTTGGAAGTTCTATCAATCAGCAAATTATTGTGCTAAAGGGCCGTCCACAAATTGCGTCAACAAGTGCGAGGGATCTGGAAATGTTTGACAGTTGTTGACAGGGGGAAGGGAGAAATGGGGGGGGGAGGGTTGACAAAAATAGATGGTAATATAATTTTGTTCATCATTGTACTCTGGGCAGGCACATTGATGCTCAGTCTCCCCTAGCAGATAACAAATTATGTGCTTACTCATGGTTCCTGTGACTCGCTGGTTTAATATATTATTCTTGTGCCTCCCTGTATGCGTCCAACTGCACTGCTACCGCATTAATACCAAAATTCTCAAATCTCAGACTCGATATTTCATCAATCGCGGTGACCACATCCAGCAGGCGCTTATGAAGCAGCTTCAGCACAACCCTTTCATCCATTGTCAATACCCCGTCTATTGGTGCCTCTGATGAAAGTCTGTCTGCTCTTCCATTACCTAAAACACCTGCTTGTCCTATGCAGTAAATCCATATGATGCACTGGATGTTGGATATAGATGTTGCCTAATGATATCCATATCGGCCATTTTGGATCTGTCGCACCATGGACTTGAAGACTGACAAAATAAGTGCTTTGATGATTGAGGTCCCAGATACATCTGATGGTTTCAATGTTGCCTCGACATTCATCCTCATACTAGATGTACATATGCACCTACATCTGCCTAATGTAGATCGATGTTGTTTACAATTATTCATTTTTATTTGCCCTTATCGTCAAAAAGGACTAGTTGTCATAATGTCGATTCTGTATATTTTTTTCATTTGTGAAAGTGGATTAACTTTTTAATTTTTCTTTATTTTTTTAATTCAGTTGTCCTGTTTGCAAGTCTTGATAAAGTGCATTCATTGTATTTCTGGTTTAAACTCAGTATTTGTGTGTTTTCTGGTTCTATTGACCTATCCTTTGATGGCCTTGCTAATACAAAATCTTAAGGCTGTTCAAATTTCTATGAAAATAGCACAATCCATCCCGTGAACAGAACAACGATTATTGGTCAACCTTTGAACTCTGCGGGCCTTGCTCCGCTTAGTTACCAAATATTGACGTTTGCGGTCAACAACGGATGCAAATGTGTTCGTTTGAACGGCGAAAGTTCCCAGGAACTATGAAAACAGATCGGTACAGAATTCAACAAATCTTCATCTTTATTGTTTTCATACAGAGATGAATAAAATCTAGGCCACACAGCCATTTCTGCTGAGTTACAGATTTCATATTTCCCTGTGCAAAGGCCCCTCAGATCACAAAATATCACATCGTAAGCTATTGCAACAATGTAATAAACCACGACCTAAATCGTTCTCTGGAATACATCATGAGGTTTGACAGGAGATTGACAACAAAGGCTTATGAAAAGTAAATCACAAACACAAGTGCACACTCTCAGTGAACATTCTCAGTGCATACTCTCAGTGAACATTCTCAGTGCACAGTCTCAGTGAACATTCACAGTGAACATTCTCAATGAACATTGTCAGTGCACAGTCTCAGTGAACATTCTCAGTGCACAGTCTCAGTGAACATTCTCAGTGCACAGTCTCAGTGAACATTCTCAGTGCACAGTCTCAGTGAACATTCTCAGTGAACATTCCCAGTGAACAGTCTCAGTGAACATTCTCAGTGAACATTCTCAGTGCACACTCTTAGTGAACATTCACAGTGAACATTCTCAGTGAACATTCTCAGTGCACAGTCTCAGTGAACATTCTCAGTGAACATTCCCAGTGCACAGTCTCAGTGAACATTCACAGTGAACATTCTCAATGAACATTGTCAGTGCACAGTCTCAGTGAACATTCTCAGTGCACAGTCTCAGTGAACATTCTCAGTGCACAGTCTCAGTGAACATTCTCAGCGCACACTCTCAGTGAACATTCTCAGTGAACATTCCCAGTGAACAGTCTCAGTGAACATTCTCAGTGAACATTCTCAGTGCACACTCTTAGTGAAAATTGAAGGTATTATTTGCCTTTTGATCTCCACCGGGATAGATTTATGTTTCAATATGAGTGTAAGTTCATAATTTACGTTGTTGATTTTTTAAAAATTTTGCCTCGACCTCTCTGTCCATTCTTCTGTCATCTGTAAAAAATTGCGACCACCATACCGTTTCTATAATCAATACAAAGCATACTGCGTGAAATGTAACAACAATAGTACTTACGTGAAACACATGTTTAGGAAGTACCACTTGAATACGACGGACTATCACTAAAACTAAGGGGTTATGAGAGGTAAACAAGAATACACACAAATTAAAATACACAAGCCATTTTCAACGTTTTGAGCAGTCAGGTTTTTTTCAAGAATATATAATACACACAGTGAAAAACAATGAAAACAGTAAAAACAATGTTAACACCACAGAGGCACTAGATACATGGCTACATGTTTCCATATAAGTCATTGTCACCTAGACTTTGTATTATTTACATGTTAATTGTGTATTTAGTGCCTCTGTGGTGTTAACATTGTTTTTACTGTTTTCATTGTTTTTCACTGTTTGTTTTATATATTTTTGAGAAAGATCGTACTATTCGAAACGTCGAAAATGTCTTGGATGATGTAATTTGTGTGTTTTCTTGTTTACACCTCATAACCCCTTAGTTTTAGTGCTAGTCCGTCGTGTTCAAGTGGAACTTCCTAAACCTGTGTTCTATGTAAATACTACTAAGTATACGGACGTCGAAATCTAATGACAGTGATTCTATTACCTTCCTTCTCGGTGTTCATTCTCAAACTCCCGCTGTATTTCTCGTGTGGTAAGACAATGACCCTACCACATTTTCAGCAGGATGTAGTCCAGAAATGGATATTTGTTGTATTGCCGTTCTACTTGCGTCAAATGCCCAATACATCAGTCTTCGGTGTAGATCATCAACTAATTATTTAACCAACTATACATTCATATAATTAAAACAAGGAATTACATCGATTAGCTTCGCCGCTGCAACCACATTAGTTCTCTGCTGCTACTACCTTCCTGCATGCGCCAGAGATCGCATCATAAATTACTATTGACGAGAATACAAATGTCTTAACCAACAAATTTCTTTTTTTTAATACTGACACAGCAAGACAAAAGCATTTCATGAAAGAATAAATAACGGAATCAACCAATCCTAACCACAAAGACTGCACGAACCATCTCAAGGACCACTTCAAGGTCAGAAGTGCTGACGATTCTACCGTCTATTTCTATGTTTGAGACCAAACTTCAGAGCAGGTTGACCACTCCGAGCTAGAAATCCTATTCAAACAGATCCCCTGTTCAGCACTTCAATGTTTGAAAACTCCAAACATTTTTGCTACCGTGAGAAATCATAATACACCGGAGAAAACAAAGAGCAGAGAATAAAAGATACTATTGTGAAATATGGTCAGACTAACAGGAGTTGTTGGCCGCCTATTCTTCTAAGTTTCATTGAATTTTGAAATTGTAACACAGTACACATATATCTAAATATATAGATATTACAGTACATTTCTACACACACACACACATATATATGTATATATCAGTATTACAGTACATGTCTACACACACACACACATATATATGTATATATCAGTATTACAGTACATCTCTCTACACACACACACACACATATGTATATATCAGTATTACAGTACTTGTCTACACACACACACACATATATGTATATGTATATATCAGTATTACAGTGCATCTCTCTCTACACACACACACACACATATGTATATATCAGTATTACAGTACTTGTCCACATATCACCGGTGTTGCAACTGGGAATTGGAACTGTAGTTCAGATAATACGGCAGTTATTTTTTCTTTCCATGCATGTTGTAGTAGGTGACTAACGGGATGTTCATGTTGTAGTAGGTGACTAACGGGATGTTCATGTTGTAGTAGGTGACTAACGCGATGTCCAATTTATAGGAGGTGACTAACGGGAGGTGACCCACAGACTTGCATTCAGAGGGCTTAGTCTCGAGAGTCAAAGATGACAAGTGCGACATACTCGACGACCTAGCATCCTATTATACGATCAGAGCGAGATATTTTTTTCTTTTGAGTTAGTTCTGAAACACATATAGATTAGCAGCATGTTGTCCGGAGAACGGGGTGCGTCCCGTCATGGTTTCTTGGTTTACAGGTGCGATATCGCCATCTTTCAGCCTGTTATATCCTATTTAAACATGTCCCCTGGCGCTATAGGGCCATCCCATAGCCTCCTTAGTAAACCTCTTACGAAATACCTAAAGTTAAAAAATGTTACTATCATCCTCCCCCTCCCCTTTCAGGGTATGCCAACATACGGGCGTACAAGACACTTGAATCTATACTGTGAAGTGTTGTATTATGCTTCCGATGTTGTGATCTAACCACAACCTCTTTATTTTTGATGGTCACATCCCTGATGATGGTCACAGCCCTGATGATGGTCACAGCCCTGATGATGGTAACAGCCCTGATGATGGTAACAGCCCTGATGATGGTCACAGCCCTGATGATGGTCACAGCCCTGATGATGGTCACAGCCCTGATGATGGTAACAGCCCTGATGATGGTCACAGCCCTGATGATGGTCACAGCCCTGATGATGGTAACAGCCCTGATGATGGTCACAGCCCTGATGATGGTCACAGCCCTGATGATGGTAACAGCCCTGATGATGGTCACAGCCCTGATGATGGTAACAGCCCTGATGATGGTCACAGCCCTGATGATGGTCACAGCCCTGATGATGGTAACAGCCCTGATGATGGTCACAGCCCTGATGATGGTAACAGCCCTGATGATGGTCACAGCCCTGATGATGGTAACAGCCCTGATGATGGTCACAGCCCTGATGATGGTCACAGCCCTGATGATGGTAACAGCCCTGATGATGGTCACAGCCCTGATGATGGTCACAGCCCTGATGATGGTAACAGCCCTGATGATGGTCACAGCCCTGATGATGGTAACAGCCCTGATGATGGTCACAGCCCTGATGATGGTCACAGCCCTGATGATGGTAACAGCCCTGATGATGGTCACAGCCCTGATGATGGTAACAGCCCTGATGATGGTCACAGCCCTGATGATGGTCACAGCCCTTTATTTTTGATGGTCACAGCCCTGATGGTCACAGACTATTTGGGATAACGTCTGTGGTTGATATGAACTTTCTTCCCCAGAAAAAGGTAATTCCATTCACTCAACAACAGAGCATTCACCCATCTAACTCAGGCGACGGAACGAGTATAAAATAAGAACCAGCAAGTCAGAACTTTAAATTTGTATCATTAATCAATTTTATTTGTAGGTTAAACAAACAAAATAAATAGTAAACATTAACATATTTATATAATTTTTTTTAAATATGAAAAATACAGCAAATCAAATTGTTTAAATATAAATCTTGAAATTCACACACAAAATATAAGCATACACACAAAATGTAAGCACACACACAAAATTCACACACAAAATGTAAGCAGGCAAGAGAGATTACACGTCACTCAAGTTCAGTAGTAGATAAATACGGCACGCTAGCTAATTCCGGCCCTCTGCGTCATATTATTCGGCCCTCTAGACTGATATAAAAGTAATACACGCGCTAGCCCCCACAAAATTCGAATCAGAATTGCAAGAAACTAATCAATGATTTTTGGGTACCATCTCATAGGAGAAAGATGCATCCAACCCATGGATACAAACAGTCTGGCACTCTTGATCTAAACGCACTTGTGAGTCTTATCATCGTCAGAAAATATTTTCCATCTACCACAAAAATTATGTTTCTTTCCATTACTTTGTTTCCCTTTCTTCTTATGTGTTTTTTTCTCTCCAAAATTAAACACAATTATTATGAAAAGATACGGAATTTTAAAATTTCTTGATTGCTGGTCTAGCGAGCCATTTAAAATAGATATTTGTATCTCTGCTGAAGTCACTGTGTACTCATGTACATTGGTGGTGACACTACGCCATAGAAATGTAAAAAAACATGAGAGCCAACGCCACAGAGCATGGAAGAAGATGAATCAATACACTGAAGAATCAAACTTAGAACTTTCGAATAAAGAACATATTGTCTGCCGATCTTCAAATCCTGGGCCGCTATAATGAAGAAATTCTGAATGAAGCTCGGGAGAATTATGAATGAAGCTCGTGAGAATTATGAATGGAGTTAATGATAATGAAGAAACGATTCTCAGAAACGATGATGACGAATATATTATTTTTGAAATACGAATATAATGGGAAATGATTACGAATGATTATATAAATTAATCTTCAGCTCATAATAGTTTTTACTAATAAGAGGTAGCTTCGAAAGTCCACTTTTTTAATGTCCTCACGGCGTAAAACAACCTAGGTGGACTATCGTCCATAGTTGAAGTGGCGCGCCTTGCTCAAATGAAGCGTGAATCCCAAATTGTCTAGTCAACATAATTGTTTATGAAATAAATAAGATTGTTATCAAGTTTCACATAACAAAACCATCAAATATTGGAATATTACAGGAAAAAAATTGATTTTGTGGATAATACATTCAGGTGCTTATACGTCACCACAACTGACTCATAATCCCAAACTGCATGTAACGACACTGTGCTGCTAGGGTACCCAACAAGTACAGGCAACGTTACGGCTTCATACACAAGGCATTGCACGGTATTTATAAATATATACAAACAGTACATGATATGATATATGGCCTTATATGATAGAGTTTAGAACATTACAAGATAGAGTCTAGAACATTACAAGATAGAGTATAGAACATTACATGATAGAGTATAGAACATTACAAGATAGAGTATAGAACATTACAAGATAGAGTATAGAACATTACATGATAGAGTATAGAACATTACATTATAGAGTATAGAACATTACATGATAGAGTATAGAACATTACAAGATAGAGTATAGAACATTACATGATAGAGTATAGAACATTACAAGATAGAGTATAGAACATTACAAGATAGAGTATAGAACATTACAAGATGAGTATAGAACATTACAAGATAGAGTATAGAACATTACATGATAGAGTATAGACCATCACATGATAGAGTATAGAACATTACATGATAGAGTATAGAACATTACATGATAGAGTATAGAACATTACATGATAGAGTATAGAACATTACAAGATAGAGTATAGAACATTACAAGATAGAGTATAGAATATAGTTATTTATAGTTTATGTCATTTCTGAAATCCGCTGGGAAATAGAAAAAAAAAACCAAGATAGAAGAAATACATAAGTTAATAAAAATATAAAAAAATTCAGTTGGGGTGGGGGAATGTTAAGTGAGTCATGGAAAGAACAAGAAGGAAAGCTCACGAGAATTCTGAATGAAGTTGATGATAATTCTGAATGACGCTAACGGGAATGCTGAATTAATCTAACGGGAATGCTGAATTAATCTAACGGGAATGCTGAATTAATCTAACGGGAATGCTGAATTAATCTAACGGGAATGCTGAATTAATCTAACGGGAATGCTGAATTAATCTAACGGGAATGCTGAATTAATCTAACGGGAATGCTGAATTAATCTAACGGAAATGCTGAATTAATCTAACGGGAATGCTGAATTAATCTAACCTGCTGAACGTTGATGATAAAAAAATATGCTTGAATGTTGTGGAGATTCAGAATGATTGAATTGAAAGTTACAATAAGAGGATACACCGTGTATCAAAGAAATAGGATAAAACGAATATGTGCGTGACAGGATACACTGGATATCAAGGAGTGAGAAGTACTGTAGAAAGATTGACAGATGTGGGAATGACGAGGGGTAAATGATCAAGGTTTGGTATGGAAATATTCGAATATCATGTAATAAATATTTGACGGGGACGAGTTTGGGCACTCCAAGGTGGATGGTAGGATAGGGCGGGATGAGTTAACACATCCAGATGGAGGGTAGGATAGGCTGGGGCGAGTTTGAACACTCCCAGGTGGATGGTAGGATGGAGAGACGAATATATAGAGAGAAATGTGTCATCTACTGTTAATTTCTAATCAAGAATGAAGAATCAATAATCAAGATTGAAGAATCAATATCCAAGTTTGAAATAACAATAATCACGAATAAGGAATAAAAAACAATAATCAAAAATGAAGAATCAGGAATGAAGAATCTTCTTCTTCTTCAGTGTTCATTCTAAAACTCCTGCTTTAATTCTCTCATAGCAGGACGATGGTCCTACTAGATTTCCAGCAGGATGTAGTCCAGAGAATGAAAATGAGTTGTGTCGCCGTTTTATTTGCTCCAATGGCCCGACACATCCGTTTTCTTTTGAGATGGAAGAATCAATAATCATTTTTGAAGAATCAAGAATAATAAGACTGACAGAAAAGAACTACAAGAGAAACATTTATTCTGAAAGGATCAGGAAAATAAGAAAATACTAACTTATAGAATCATTGGAAAGATAGACCACAAGAACTAGAACCACTACTTACAGAACCAAATTGAATAGAGAAAAAATGATGTCGTTAGTTGATGATGAATACTTTGAAGGGAAAAGAAAGATGAACAGATAAATAAAAATACATATTTTAGACTTTTTAACATAAAAATATCAAGAACAAGAAATAATAAATTAGTACACATAAAACATAGAACCGTTCATTGATAACTATATACATGTATACACATGATTTGTTTTCCCTTTTCCGCCCTAATATAATCAAATTAATTATTAGTTTTCTGAATCCATGTTCAACTCCAAAGACGGATATGTTGGGCCATTAGCGTAAATAAAACAGCGACACAACATATTTCTATTCCTCTATTCTCTGGACTACATCAGGTTGGATATCTAGTATGACCATTGTCCTGCTACAAGATATCCAGTGGGAGTTTGAGAATGAACGATGAAGAAGAAGAACCCATGCTCACCCAGTATTTGTAAACATATATGTATAGACGCCTCTGTTATATGAGTACCCATACGTTGCACACATTATTTCCATACATAGTCCCAAATTACTGGCAAGTCACGGTGTTATGTTCACGTTGCCTGAATGGAGGTGCAAATAATAGCTAGACTGTTGACCTTCCATGCATATAGCAAGAGGCAGCTAAAGAGATTTTGGGGTGGAATTGGCTGCTTCATATTATATAGAATCAAAGTGGCCCAGGAGTCATGCTGAAATCTAACGTGTCAGGCCGTGCACATATCGCAGCTAAGCTGTAAACCGTGACACATTGCATTCCGTTCTCTGGACTACATCCTGCCAATATGCAGAACTTTAAGAACGGATGCAGAAGAAGAATTGAATGTAATTCCAAGTTCCTTGAGTGTCAAATCTATGTATAATTGTTGCGTTCTCTTCATTATTACAACCCCATTCAGATGTAAATAAACCAAAACTGATATATTTTGTGTATTTGGACCCAGAACAGACAATGTCTATATGTATTTTGTGTAATTGGGCCCAGAACAGACAATGTCTATATGTATTTTGTGTAATTGGACTCAGCACAGACAATGTTTATATGTATTTTGTGTAATTGGACCCAGAACAGACAATGCCTATATGTATTTTGTGTAATTGGACCCAGCACAGACAATGTTTATATGTATTTTGTGTAATTGGACCCAGAACAGACAATGTCTATATGTATTTTGTGTAATTGGACCCAGCACAGACAATGTTTATATGTATTTTGTGTAATTGGGCCCAGCACAGACAATGTCTATATGTATTTTGTGTAATTGGACCCAGAACAGACAATGTCTATATGTATTTTGTGTAATTGGGCCCAGCACAGACAATGTCTATATGTATTTTGTGTAATTGGACCCAGAGCAGACACTGTCTATATGTATTTTGTGTAAATGGACCCAGCACAGACAATGTCTATATGTATTTTGTGTAACTGGACCCAGCACAGACAATGTCTATATGTATTTTGTGTAACTGGACCCAGCACAGACAATGTCTATATGTATTTTGTGTAAAAGGACCCAGCACAGACAATGTCTATATGTATTTTGTGTAAAAGGACCCAGCACAGACAATGTCTATATGTATTTTGTGTAACTGGACCCAGCACAGACAATGTCTATATGTATTTTGTGTAATTGGACCCAGCACAGACAATGTCTATATGTATTTTGTGTAATTGGACCCAGCACAGAAAATGTCTATATGTATTTTGTGTAATTGGACCCAGCACAGACAATGTCTATATGTATTTTGTGTAATTGGACCCAGCACAGAAAATGTCTATATGTATTTTGTGTAATTGGACCCAGCACAGACAATGTCTATATGTATTTTGTGTAATTGGACCCAGCACAGACAATGTCTATATGTATTTTGTGTAATTGGACCCAGCACAGACAATGTCTATATGTATTTTGTGTAATTGGACCCAGCACAGACAATGTCTATATGTATTTTGTGTAATTGGACCCAGCACAGACAATGTCTATATGTATTTTGTGTAATTGGACCCAGCACAGACAATGTCTATATGTATTTTGTGTAATTGGACCCAGCACAGACAATGTCTATATGTATTTTGTGTAATTGGACCCAGCACAGACAATGTCTATATGTATTTTGTGTAATTGGACCCAGCACAGACAATGTCTATATGTATTTTGTGTAACTGGACCCAGCACAGACAATGTCTATATGTATTTTATTTCAAGTATCGTTCATAGTTCGTGACATCCTCCAATACGTTACAGAACAGCGCTAGTGTTTCGACTGTGCACTCAGATCATCAAAGTCCCTTACACTGAAGTCTCGAACTCATCTGCTTTCAGAGAGAGATATAATAATAATAATAATAATAATAACGGCCATAAGGAATCAGTATTTCAGGAGTGCCACACTGGAGACACCAGCACTCAAAGCTCTCAAAACACCACTGTCTTCAGTCATTGGAAGGAGTGTAGAAAAATCCTGCCTTAGAAAATTCCATGATGCTATGAAAATATGATTTTCTTTGAACCATTATGTTTATTCCCCCTCGAGTGTTCCTTGCAAAATATTTTTTTTAGAAAGGGAATCGTGTCTCGTTACATATCCAAATCAAACACGTTTACGCTGTTTCGCCACAGTGAAATCAGGTGGGAATATCCCTTGAAAGTCGAAAATCCATTGAGATTATACCATGAAGCTATGTAATTACGTGATTGCTGTATTGTTAAGATATTCGGAGCGCATATTGGGGAAACCCCATTTCAAGAAAATAGTCTGTTTGTGAGACATTTTTCATACTGAAAATCTTCTTTAGCAAATGCCAAACTACATGTAGCTTCCACATGATAATACGGGAATTACCGTTTCTGTTTTGACTTGGAACTTTAAAGCACTACTTGTCACAATGAGTAGCTTCACGATTGTTTTCATCATCATCAAGTGCCATCTCCACAACGATGCCTTGCTGGAACGGACCACCTAAATCCCCATAACAGATTTTTTTTCTGAAAAATATCCTTAAAGGATAAAACGAACCCCATGCATTTCCTGCAATGGCTCAGGCGCCTTATCGCCATGACCACTCCACAGATGACCATTTTTCAATGCCTTATTGACATATAAAATAGTACTAGCTTTACACACACAGGAAATGTCTATTGGTCCAAATAAAACATGTTTCAAGGCACTGACGTTTCGTTGAGTACAAAATGTGTCTGTTTCCACAACTATCCCTAAACATGTTCAGGTGGAGAGCTGTATTCACAATTAATCTTTTTCTCCACCAAGATCCGCCTTCTCAAGAAATAAACTACACAAATTATAACAACAATAAACAAAATGGAGACAAGAACAATAAGAGCTATTGTCAAAGATTTCCATTCAGAGTCTGAGAATTCTACATTTTCTGGAGAATTCGGGAACAAGATAGAATTTTCGTCCTCCGATTTTTCTTGGTTGATTCGTGATTTTAAGTCGTCAAACTGCTTTTCGGAATCATTTGAATCCACTTTTTTGTTCTTTCTCCATTCATTGTAGTAATTTTGATTATCAGAAATGTGGTCGATATCCAGATGAGAGTTATCTGCCGCAAATACTCCCTGGAAGTCGTAAAATGGTCCGCATTGAGTGTCGTGTAACCCATGACAAGGACTGGTGATAATTTTGTTCATCGGGCAACTAGAGCAGGTTAGGCACAGCTCCTGGGGATAGAAAAAAATAAAACGAGCGTAAATAATATGGCTAAGCACAGCTCCTGGAGACTGAAAACATAAAACGAGCGTAAATAATCAGAAACTCTAATACTAAAAGTAGATTTATTTGTTTCTGGC
Organism: Meghimatium bilineatum; assembly: GCA_034231615.1. Classification (NCBI taxonomy): domain Eukaryota; kingdom Metazoa; phylum Mollusca; class Gastropoda; order Stylommatophora; family Philomycidae; genus Meghimatium; species Meghimatium bilineatum. The sequence goes on along the minus strand of CM067318.1, from coordinate 42,139,189 downwards.
ATGTATTGTTTTCATTTCTCTACCAATCTCCAGCACCTTTCGTGGGGACTCTTTCTTATAGCATTACGTTTATGCCATTTTTGGCATCGATAATCAAAAACTCCCGCTGAATCTCTCACGTCACGCAACAGGAAGACGGTACTATTAGATTTGAACCTCTCACGTCACGCAACAGGAAGATGGTACTATTAGATTTGAACCTCTCACGTCACGCAACAGGAAGATGGTACTATTAGATTTGAACCTCTCACGTCACGCAACAGGAAGACGGTACTATTAGATTTGAACCTCTCACGTCACGCAACAGGAAGATGGTACTATTAGATTTGAATCTCTCACGTCACGCAACAGGAAGACGGTACTATTAGATTTGAACCTCTCACGTCACGCAACAGGAAGATGGTACTATTAGATTTGAACCTCTCACGTCACGCAACAGGAAGACGGTACTATTAGATTTGAACCTCTCACGTCACGCAACAGGAAGATGGTACTATTAGATTTGAACCTCACACGTCACGCAACAGGAAGATGGTACTGTTAGATTTGAATCTCTCACTCTTCGCAACAGGAAGATGGTACTACTAGGTTTCCAACAGGGTGTACTCCATGAAACAGAGATGCTTTGTGTCGCCGTTTTATTTGCGTTAAAATTCCGGAACATCCGCTTTCGGTAGGGGTAGCTAACACGTTCATTATAATCCAGTTCTACTTACACGGTGCATAACAATGTCGAAAATAAGCCAGAGTACTTTGCAATCTGTTGATAAGAATTGCTTGGAAGCAATAATAACATAAGATGTTTGGACTTGTCATTACGACCAGTAGGTCTAAGTGTAGATAAGATGAATAGATCTATCTATCTGACACTGTTCTTTTAGCAGAAAGTGAACATGAACTACAAAGACTAATAGATCAAGCCAATAAATCAAGTAATGAATATGGACTGGATATAAACATTCAAAAAACAAAAACCATGATAATCAGCAAAGACACAGAAGAACAGGAGGTAAACATAAACATACAGGGAGAGAAACTACAACAAGTAAAACAGTATCAATATCTTGGACACATAGTCACAAATGATGGCAGATGTGAAACAGAAGTTAAAAGGAGAATAGGAATGGCTAAAAGTACCTTCAATGACATGAGGAAAATATTAATATCTAAACAAATTACAAACAAGTTAAAAATGAGAATTATAAAATGCTACATCTATTCCATATTAATGTATGGCTCAGAAACATGGACACTAAATAAACAATTAGAAGACAAAATTGATGCCTTTGAAATGTGGGTATATAGAAGAATAGGGAGAACATCATGGAAAGAGAAGAAAACAAATAAAGAGGTGCTAAAGACACTTAATATGAAGAAAGAACTACTAAGAGAAATAAAGATCAGGCAAATAAAATACTTTGGACACATTAAAAGACATGACACCCTATTGAAGACCTTACTTGAGGGTAAAGTCAAAGGGAAGCAAGCAAGAGGTAGGCAGAGATACAAGTGGGAGAGTAACATTACACGATGGACAGGTTACAGTTTAGCAGAGTGCACCACCAAGACAAGAGACAGGAGAAGTTGGAGATACGTTGCAGCCAACCTTCGTTGCGGAGACGGCACTTGATGATGATGATCTATCTATCTATCTGTCTATCTAGCTATCTGTCTATCTATCTATCTATCTATCTATCTACCAATCTATCTATATATATATAATGTATTTTCTCTGCTTGTGCAGTAATACGTCACATGATTGAATGATGAACTGTTTGGTCTATGCCACGTTTGTGATTTCATATTGTGACGTCTCCGAATGTTGGCAACTTAATGTACTTTCTTCTTGGTCTTCATATGTCTCTTGTTGTTTCCATTTTCATAGTGTATGATCTTGTTGCTGGTCAATTAGGGTAAACACAGTCATAGTGTATGTTCTTGTCAATTAGGGTAAACAATATTAGCAATTAATATCAAAGTCTGAAAGCTTACCTGCTGGATACTATAAAACGTTTGTGGTGGGCACAGTACTGGCCATTTCTCATCAGAGTCTTGCTCTTCGTTAGCAGTTGTACGTCCATAGGAGGAAGACAACCATGACGTGCAGGACACGAAGATGACCACAAGAAATCGGACAGCAAGCATTCTCAAGGTTCTGCTGCTTTTTTTAAAGATCGTGCTCAGGAATTAATCAAGTCTGTGAAAAACAGTTATTTTGTGTGAAAAGTAAATGTTAAAATATTATTCGAAAAATATTTTTAGAACAGACTTGATCGTACTCGGAGTACCCCATATATATTTTGTCCCTCTCAACGAATCAGTAAGCTTCCTACAGAGAGTATCACTCCAGCATATAACTCTGTAATTTCATCCATTAATCACCAGGGATCTGTGACAACATTCCACTGTGTAAATAAGCCGACGACACTGAGATTTGAACCTGCGACTCATGGCGATATTAAACATAGTGGCTAATGGAAAATCAAATCTTCGAAAAATGATGTCTATTCCCATTTTTTTAATTGGATACCACACACAATCGATCTGTTGTCTTTTTCTCTGCCTGTGATGTCTAGACCACACGAGTGAAGTCTAGAGTTCGATCCCGGTAAGGACTGGGTTTTTTTTCTGTCGGAGGGTAAATTAAAAAACTCACCCTGTACATGACGTGGCGATAGCAAGAGCATGCAGCCTTTATCACACAGCTATTCAATCCCCTCCCTGCAACGCCTGAACTGGTAAAATGCAGTATTGACATTTTGTTTGTGTGATGCTGTAAAACGTCGCAGGATTGAATGATAATCTTCCTCTGTATCGTGCTGTTTCCACTTTCATGTTGTATGCTTTTGCTGCTGGCAAATAAGTGATCATTCTCATTAGGTGGCTCAAAATATTTCAGATTCTGTTTTTCAATATATTTGACAACGAATGTTACAACAGTTCATGTGATCTCTTCTTGTTCTGTTTGTTCTTCTTGTTTTGTGATCTCTTCTTGTTCTGTGATCTCTTCTTGTTTTGTGATCTCTTCTTGTTCTGTGATCTCTTCTTGTTACAACAGTTCATGTGATCTCTTCTTGTTCTGTTTGTTCTTCTTGTTCTGTTTGTTCTTCTTGTTCTGTGATCTCTTCTTGTTACAACAGTTCCTGTGATCTCTTCTTGTTACAACAGTTCCTGTGATCTTTTCTTGTTCTGTTTGTTCTTCTTGTTCTGTTTGTTCTTCTTGTTCTGTTTGTTCTTCTTGTTCTGTGATCTCTTCTTGTTCTGTTTGCTGCTTTTCTTAGTCATCGCTTGTTGCACATAGTCAGCTTTCTCTCTTTCTCGTTCGGTATCCCGTTAGTGTATATGTGTGACACAAGTGGGCATCTTACAACGGTAAGTGTCGAAAGTAGGCATCTGACACAGGTAAGTGCCGGGGCAGGCATCTTATACATGTAAGTGTCGGTAGTAGGATCCTTACACAGGTAAGTGTCGGAAGCGTTGGCTGCATTCGCAAAAGGCGATCTCGGTCTCTAGTTGTTTTCCATGCTGTCTCATGCGTACACCTGGAAATGGGAGCCGTTCTTATTTGGCAAATTTTACCTCCTCCATTTCCGTGCTTAATTATGTCAAACGTCTCCTCATACAACACCCCCCCCCCCCCGTTTTAAAAAACATGTATGCAGACACAGATTTGGGGAGAAAACGACAATTTGTCAGACTATTCGAATTATTTTGTTGAGATTTAAATATTCACATAATGTAATTCATGTATACACAAACTGTCATGTTGAAATCAACAATTTCCCCCCCCACTCCTTTTGTCCAGCATATTCACCCTTCCTTCTCCCCCACCCTCAATTTATTGACGTGATTTATGACCTACACCAAAGAACAGATCTTACGCAAGGTAGAACATGAAACTGCGTCAAACCGTGACCTAATGGTACAGAAGACCTAACAACAAAATCAGCCTTATTACGTCGTTTCCCCCCCCCCCCCCCATTATTTCAGTGCATTTGATTTGTCGGCGTTGGCATAAACTACATAATTAGTGACCACAACAATATTCTATCAAAGAAATAAGCATCAACAAATTCCCTGTTAAACCTTTCCCAAAACAACAATAAACAATCTATTATAATAAATATATTACTTTAAACAAAAATTAAAATTCCTCCCCAATTACGCCACAGGTTGAGTCATTGGTAACATACACCCAGGATGATACTGGATAGCAAGTGGTAACATACACCCAGGATGATACTGGATAGCAAGTGGTAACATACACTCAGGATGATACTGGATAGCAAGTGGTAACATACACTCAGGATGATACTGGATAGCAAGTGGTAACATACACCCAGGATGATACTGGATAGCAAGTGGTAACATACACCCAGGATGATACTGGATAGCAAGTGGTAACATACACCCAGGATGATACTGGATAGCAAGTGGTAACATACACTCAGGATGATACTGGATAGCAAGTGGTAACATACACTCAGGATGATACTGGATAGCAAGTGGTAACATACACCCAGGATGATACTGGATAGCAAGTGGTAACATACACCCAGGATTCTTCTTCTTCAGCGTTCGCTCTCAAGTAACCACAACGAAATTATCGTGTGAATTCTGTCGGGGAGCGTAAAGTATGTTGTGCTGCAAGTTCCACAGTAGAACTGTGATTATTTGCACCCCGGTTGGCCACTTTGTGACCTGGACGTCCGAGGTCCAGCACATCCGTTTTCGTCATTCCTTTATTTCGGGTATGGTCCCTACACTCAGGATGATACTGGATAGAAAGTGGTAACATACACTCAGGATGATACTGGATAGAAAGTGGTAACATACACACAGGATGATACTGGATAGAAAGTGGTAACATACACTCAGGATGATACTGGATAGAAAGTGGTAACATACACTCAGGATGATACTGGATAGAAAGATGCAGAACCAGAATGCCATAGTCGATTGAGTCTGTGTAGCATCATGTAAAAAGTACTTTTTATGACTAGCAAACAAAATATACTGCTCGTATTACAACTTCCATACCACAGGTCAAATTAATCAGTCCCCCTAGGTCACACTGAACGCCCAGATATAATTAATGGGAATGACATCGAAGATTGACAAGGACGTATCTTGGACTACCAACACCATTTCAATAGATAACAAACAAGCAATATTTTTTTTTTAAATCGCGTAAAAATGTTCATTCTGTGCGATTCTGCTTGTAGGGCTTGATTTGATGTTTGGGCACGGTCGGGTACTACAAAACAAGCGACTTATGTCAACTAACAAGCGGCCAAATTTCCGCTATGTCAGGGGAGATTTGACAAATAGCTGGGATGGGTCGTGAAAACACACAATTACAGGTAGAAATAAGCAAAATGATAGTGTTACATAAATAAAATAGGGAATTCCCTGAATTACAATACAAAAAAAGAACATATTCATATGGTTTAATATATTTTTAAATTGTCAATTTGTGAATTCCCGATTTCTCATGATGCAACACGTTGGTTTCCAATTTTCGGTATTTTTGTCGACGTGCATAACAGTTCCTGACGTGTCGAGTTTAATAAATGTATGTAGTTCGTTTTTTTTATCAAACGATGGACATCTTGATTCATATGTACATTTTGAGATGTGGTAGGGTAGTGGTTTCCTGAGAGCTATTTTTATATCCAAAAGTCCGCCCAAATTATAACGAAATGCAATGTTTTGAGAAGCATCCTACTCAGATATGGTCAACAAGAAAGGGGGCATAGAGCCGCATTGCCCTATACTAGTAAGAAAAAGAGTCAATCTTCATTTTTAGATCTATACAACAAAATAATTTATGATAGCAGAGACTGAATCCCTCAACAAAAGAGATATGTGAACTCGTTGGGTAATCATCCTTCCACACAGACACAATTTTATTTTCGTACGATTTTTATTGGTCACTTGGTTTATATTTTGTATAGACAGCCAATGAGAATCACGGGAAAAGTCAAATTGTGTCACTTTCGAATGTTGTTTCCGATTATTACAAAAGACTATATCATGATCGTCGACATATATATATATCATATATAAAACATGTTGGCTAATTGTAAAACAGCCTTCAATGATGACTCATTTCAATTTGTCCGTAATCTTCATGCTTGGAAGGATGGAATAATTATTTTCTTCTAAATTGATAACAGGCCATAATAGAGTCAAACAATACATGTACGTGAAGTTTGGAGTTGTTGACACAATAGAGTCAAACAATACATGTACGTGAAGTTTGGAGTTGTTGACACAATAGAGTCAAACAATACATGTACGTGAAGTTTGGAGTTGTTGACACAGTCGAGTCGAACAATACATATACGTGAAGTTTGGAGTTGTTGACACAGTAGAGTCAAACAATACATGTACGTGAAGTATGAAGTTGGTGACACAATAGAGTCAAACAATACATGTACGTGAAGTTTGGAGTTGGTGTCACAATAGAGTCAAACAATACATGTCCGTGAAGTTTGGAGTTGGTGTCACAATAGAGTCAAACAGTACATGTACGTGAAGTTTGGAGTTGTTGACACAATAGAGTCAAACAATACATGTACGTGAAGTTTGGAGTTGTTGACACAGTAGAGTCGAACAATACATATACGTGAAGTTTGGAGTTGTTGACACAGTAGAGTCAAACAATACATGTACGTGAAGTATGAAGTTGGTGACACAATAGAGTCAAACAATACATGTACGTGAAGTATGAAGTTGGTGACACCGATATGTGACAATGTGAACAATCTCCAGAAAACGCAGACGATATTTTGTAGAATAAAATATACTCAATGTAGAAGAAGGAAACTATTGACATTTGAAACAGCTCTGATGGACAAACTGCACAGCGCTGTCTCTGGGCTGGTGAAACAGCTCTGATGAAGAAGCCACACGGCGCTGTCTTTTGGCTGGTGAAACAGCTCTGATGGACAAACTGCACAGCGCTGTCTCTGGGCTGGTGAAACAGCTCTGATGGACAAACTGCACAGCGCTGTCTTTGGGCTGGTGAAACAGCTCCGATGAAGAAGCCACACGGCGCTGTCTTTGGGCAAGTGACTTCTATTGTTTACATACATATCAGTGTCTGATGTCGACTTAAGAACAAGGAAGAAGAGATTTGTGAGTTACTTCCTGTTATATTGATGTGATCATCATTATACCACATGATGATGATGATGACCATTTGTTACATCCCCTTTTCAAAATCAGTTTCTGAGTTATGTCATTGACTATGATTTAGTAGATGAATTAGCCGGCTATACGTCTGGACGGAAATGTCCATGGTACTGATACAAGAATTATCAAAGCAAACTGCTGCAAAAGTGTGAGTAGAAAGCATATAAGTATTTACCTTATTATAACATACATTTTATCTTGTGTTCTGGTTTTAAAAAGCATTAAAAAAACCTTAATTGTAAAGTAATTGTTGGTTATTTTAAGTAATTGTAATGTAATTGTTAGTTATGTTAAGTAATGGTAATGTAATTATGTGTTAGGTTAAGTAATTGTAATGTAAGTATTTGTTAGGTTAAGTAATTGTAATGTAATTATTTGTTAAGCTAAGTAAAACGCACCTCTTATAGTGAGCAGTACTTCAATAAAACATATTTTTAAAAGCTATTTAAAAAAATCACCAACAGACTATTGGACTATGAGATATATAGACGAAAACATACAAATAACAATATATAAGACATTGTCAACGTTAGGTCTTTATCAAGAATACACAAAGCAAAAAGTGAACAAACAAGAAAAACAGTAAACACAATGTAACAGTAACACAGAGGCAATAACGCAGACATTTAAACAGTACGACGTCCATTGTGACTATGTGAATGAAACGTGTACACACGTAGTCATGGAAACAAGTTTTGTTAAAAAAAAGTGATTCACGTTTCTTTCACTTGCAGACGTTAGTACTACATGGTACTAGCAGAGATTTACAACCATCGAAATATTTGAGGAGATCACAGTTCTGGTAATCCAGTCGTCACGACGACCCCCGGTATAGAATACGACTATAATTGACAAAGTTATTGTCATCTGTAACCGAGAGGTGTCAGAGTTCTCGGACGTGTCAATGTACTAGGGTGAATTTTCGCCACTGGCATTTGTACATTTGTACGTTCAGAAAGCACAGCATTTCAAGGCCCCCACTCCCCCCAACCCCACGTCAGAATACTGAAATAAGACAATCAAAAATAGTAAACAAGTAAGCAAACAGTAACCCCCCCCCCCCAATGCACAAAAAAATGTATTTTAAAAAACTTCTCTAAAACCGCTTGGTTCCGTTTTATTTGAGCAACCTATTAATTCAGTAGATTTAAGGAAAGCGGGAGGGTGTGGCAAGCTGAAATCTCCTTCCCTTAGGCAAGCAGAACATGAATTTTAGTGCTAGAAAGTAAGCCAAAATGCATAACGCCCATTCACCTGCCCACCTTTTTTAAATATAACTATTTTCTAAAAACAATCACCAAAAATCTCATGAAAAAAAGGGATAACACATACAAAATTAAAGATTGCCTATGTTTTATTTTAGATAACCATCTTGACCACCCCCTCCTCACACTTCTGTTACTGGAAATGTGTATACGATACGGCCCTATAATCTAACTGCCTACAAAATGATTACAATCTAATTGCCTAGGAAGTGAGTACAGTCAAACAAAACAATGTTAGGTTGAGTGCTAGGTTTTAAACAAAACAATGTTAGGTTGAGTGCTAGGTTTTAAACAAAACAATGTTAGGTTGAGTGCTAGGTTTTAAACAAAACAATGTTAGGTTGAGTGCTAGGTTTTAAACAAAACAATGTTAGGTTGAGTGCTAGGTTTTAAACAAAACAATGTTAGGTTGAGTGCTAGGTTTTAAACAAAACAATGTTAGGTTGAGTGCTAGGTTTTAAACAAAACAATGTTAGGTTTTAAACAAAACAATGTTAGGTTTTAAACAAAACAAATGTTAGGTTGAGTGCTAGGTTTTAAACAAAACAATGTTAGGTTGAGTGCTAGGTTTTAAACAAAACAATGTTAGGTTGAACGCTAGGTTTTAAACAAAACAATGTTAGGTTGAGTGCTAGGTTTTAAACAAAACAATGTTAATTTGAGTGCTAGGTTTTAAACAAAACAATGTTAGGTTGAGTGCTAGGTTTTAAACAAAACAATGTTAGGTTGAGTGCTAGGTTTTAAACAAAACAATGTTAGTTTGAGTGCTAGGTTTTAAACAAAACAAATGTTAGGTTGAGTGCTAGGTTTTAAACAAAACAATGTTAGGTTGAGTGCTAGGTTTTAAACAAAACAATGTTAGGTTGAGTGCTAGGTTTCAAACAAAACAATGTTAGGTTGAGTGCTAGGTTTCAAACAAAACAATGTTAGGTTGAGTGCTAGGTTTTAAACAAAACAATGTTAGGTTGAACGCTAGGTTTTATTCAAAACAATGTTAGGTTGAGTGCTAGGTTTTAAACAAAACAATGTTAGGTTGAGTGCTAGGTTTTAAACAAAACAATGTTAGGTTGAGTGCTAGGTTTTAAACAAAACAATGTTAGGTTGAGTGCTAGGTTTTAAACAAAACAATGTTAGGTTGAGTGCTAGGTTTTAAACAAAACAATGTTAGGTTGAGTGCTAGGTTTTAAACAAAACAATGTTAAGTTGAGTGCTAGGTTTTAAACAAAATGTCAATAAATGTATCCAATTGTTAATGCCCGTAGATAAGAGAAGAGGGTCGTTGAGGGTGTGAAACTACTGAAACGCTCCATCCGCCTTGCAATTCATGACATAATTTTAAGTACTGGGAACTTAGCAAAAATGTGGACTAAAATTCAATATAAATATATCTATATATTCGCTAAACCCTGTGTTGTCTTTCAGCGTATGGGGAAGAAAAGTTTTATAGAGATGAGCCTCGTGTGTGGTATGTTTATTGTGGAATTTGTCGCCCTTTTTATTTCGGCGGTCCATTGTTTTCGTGCTAGGCATCTAGGTCTTCCTTACCTTTATCTGTGTAACAGCTTGCTGTGGTATGCTGTCTGATGGTAATATGCGGATGTGTGCAAACCATTTGATCTATTGGCTCTTAATTTATTCCAAGATTGAGGTGGTGCGGTTACTTTGTCTAATGTCCTCATTCACTCACTCTGTCTCATAGCGATATTCCTAGGATTCTGCGTAAGCATGTCATAAGTCGTATGACAGTCTCACGAATGACTTATTTCTTATATTTAGGTGTGAACCACCCCCCCCCCCCCACAACTTATGAAACATATCTACGGCCCTGCAAATGTTAATTTGGTTTCAAAATAATAATAATACATATAATCCGCCGTGCTGCTATGGGTGTTACATTGAAACATTTGATGCAGAAAGATCCATCTATATCTTGTACCATAGTGACGAGTTTGTAACTGTCACACTATGTCCAGTCCTTGATATTATCGAGCCCGGTTTTCTTTCCCCTCGTCTTCTTCTCCACTCCAACGTGCCTTGAAGAACATCTTTTGCCATCGAGGAATCTCACATCACCTGCCTGTACTACCACGAGTAATGAAGTTCCACCATTACTAATTTATAAAAGGTGGCATTTTAATCATTGAAAGCCTGAATGTGTAATTTATTGATAAATGGTAACATATATTAGTAATTGACTGTGTGTATCAATGTGTATCATTATGTAGGTATATCATTTTTAAGATTTTGAATAATTCGTGTCATCATGTATCATTCAAACATCACAATCACAGTGTAATCATACCGCAAGGCAGTAATTATTGAAATTGCCGAGGCTGCGCAATGTGGCATAATTTCATCAGTTATTGTTTCCCTCTCTTTTTCTAAGCTTTTGGTTAAGATTATTCGGCGTACCGATTGTTCCTCTCTGAGATTTGAACAGATCAGTAATCGAGTATCGGTATTTAAAAAAATAAAAATCTACCAAATGAGATATCAATAATATCCACATAAGAAATTTTACAAACATTTCAACTAACACTCATGTCTTACCTGTAAATTACCTGTGTCTGCGATCACGTATTCAGAACAGCAGAATATGAGCAGGAGATTCCAGTACGAATTTTAAACAGAAAAGATATTCGTGAAGTCTTGAAGAAAATCCTTCGAAAGTCTGAATTATAGTAAGCATTTACTATACTTTTAAACATTCAATATCTTAAAGTTATCTCGAAGAACACGCTACAAAAAATACGTAATTCTGTCAAATCCCCGATGTATAAATGCGCAGTTGGTGTGAAGATCCACAATGAGACAAGTCCAGACATGAAGAAACACGATTTACGAAAACTTGTTGACATAAGCAACCAATCAGATTTGGCTTGTTGACACCCTCAACCAATCAGAGCGCCCGTGTAGTGAACCAAGGAGCAAAGGTCACAAACGCGTTAGTCTTCATTGATAAGAACTGAAACTTGTCTGGACTTGAAGCCATTAGGGTCTAGCTAAACAGGAACTCTGACAACGGCAAGTCTCTACTCGCCAGCTGTCACCGTAAATTTTATTCCGTATTTGCAAGGGCGCAATCAACTATGAATAAAAATAATGCTCAACGGAAGTAGAAGATTCTAGAAAAAAAGGAACAGTTTAGCAAAACAGAGGTGAAGGTCATACTGAGTACGCGTGCGCGATGTCATTGTCGCGCGTGGAGACAAAGACAACCCATATTTGATCCAGAAATGGCGGGCGCGTGTGTAAGAAAGAGCAGGTGTTTATTTCAGATGAGATGTGAGTTGTATCAACATCCCGTTCTTTGTTTATCTATATATTTGTAATATTTACATACATGGTGTACACTTTCGCGCCGTTTTTATAATATCACTGCTCAAAATTGACTACAATGTAGTTATACAGAACATCTTTTTTGGCCCGTGGCCTCTCTTTTCGGATACATTTTCTTCAACGGGACCCTTGGTGACTTAAAAATTAAAATAATAAAACAGTCACCAACTTTCTTGACAAGTGAACAAGGATTTTTAAACTGTGTCACTATATTGTTATACATAGTTTTTCGTCCGTGATCAATTCTTACATATCCAACACCCCCTTTTTGCTAGCGAATTTTCATTAAATGTTTCATCAAATGTTTCATCAAATGGAATAATTGCCACAGGAAAATGCACAACGGATTTTGTTTTAGGTAAAACTCCATTTCCTTAAGGGAAACGTATCTACGAGCATGAGAGGTTTTTAAACCTTCTGCCTTATCTATGAGTAAAATTATCAGTTAAAATTCATGCATTTAAAAAAATAGATATCTAGAAAAATTCCCACAAGTAATTAATGTATAATAATAAACCCCATTACCCGCCAGGACCGTAGGTGTATTACATTGAGACATTGTGATGCAGAAAGATATCTACCATCCTGATGAGTTTGGAAACTTCACACCCTGTCCAGTCATTGATATTATCTGTCATGTCTTCTTCTTCCCACATCGTCTTCTTCTACCCTCAACCGTACCTTGAAGAACATCCTTTGTCATCCAGGAATATCTCATCCTGTGCCGCACTCACTACGCAAAACTGAAATACAACAGATAAAACTTGGAATATGACAATTAAGTTTTGTCAATGACAGCCTAGACAATTATTGTTGAAATGCTCAGAGATGCTGGTGTAAAAATACAAATTATAGCACAAATTAAAAATAGGCAATCAAGATGTGATGAGAAAAGTAAAACTACAACATTTAGTAGCTCCATGACAGATGAAGGGGAGATAAGACATAAGAAGACAAAAAGATACATTTCTGGATGGGTTGTCACTGTGGCACAAAAAGAAGTCACCAATTGAGCTTATTAAAAATACAAGAGACAGAGAGTTGGTGAGAAACATAATCGTCTACGTCACTCGGCATGATGCTTGATTGATTGAACCACTGCAATCACTTGTGTCTCCAGTGATTAGCCAGAGGTCATTGTCATGTTCCTAGTTCTACTTGCCCGAACCACCGGAGTTTACGTGCCTGTACCACTAGAATTTACGTGCCTGTACCACCGGAGTTTACATGATCGTACCACCCGAGTTTAAGTGCCTCTACCACCCGAGTTTACGTGCCTGTACCACCGGAGTTTTGTGCCTGTACCACCCGAGTTTATGTGCCTTTCGCACCCGAGTTTACGTGCCTGTACCAGCGGAGTTTCGTGCCTGTACCACCCGAGTTTACGGGACCGTACCACCAGAGTTTACGTGTCTGTACCACCCGAGTTTACGTGATCGTACCACCGGAGTTTACGTGTCTGTACCACCCGAGTTTACGTGTCTGTACCACCCGAGTTTACGTGATCGTACCACCGGAGTTTGCGAAGTTTCATGCTTACTGACAGTGCTTCTTGTTGCCCACTTAATGTCTCTAAATGATATTTAAGCGGGCTTGTTTTAATACAATGGTGCCCAAATCTTCTCCGAAACTCACACAATAAAAGGGCCACAGAAAAACACAGCAAATGAAATTAGAAAGAAAGAAATAAGGAAATCCAGGACCATAAATACAACTTTGTTTATTGGGCTTTAAAAGGAAAAGAAGGGATCAATCCGATTGTGTGGGATCTGTTTTATCTTGTGAGATCTGTGTTTTATTTTATGAGATCTGTGTTTTATCTTGTGAGATCTGTGTTTTATCTTGTGAGATCTGTGTTTTATTTTATGAGATCTGAGCTTTATCTTGTGAGATCTGTGTTTTATCTTGTGAGATCTGTGTTTTGTTTTATGAGATCTGTGTTTTATTTTATGAGATCTGTGTTTTATTTTATGAGATCTGTGTTTTATCTTGTGAGATCTGTGTTTTATCTTGTGAGATCTGTGTTTTATTTTATGAGATCTGTGTTTTATCTTGTGAGATCTGTGTTTTATCTTGTGAGATCTGTGTTTTATTTTATGAGATCTGTGTTTTATCTTGTGAGATCTGTGTTTTATTTTATGAGATCTGTGTTTTATTTTGTGAGATCTGTGTTTTATCTTGTGAGATCTGTGTTTTATTTTATGAGATCTGAGCTTTATCTTGTGAGATCTGTGTTTTATCTTGTGAGATCTGTGTTTTATCTTGTGAGATCTGTGTTTTATTTTATGAGATCTGTGTTTTATTTTGTGAGATCTGTGTTTTATTTTATGAGATCTGTGTTTTATTTTATGAGATCTGAGCTTTATCTTGTGAGATCTGTGTTTTATTTTATGAGATCTGTGTTTTATCTTGTGAGATATGTGTTTTATTTTATGAGATCTGAGCTTTATCTTGTGAGATCTGTGTTTTATTTTATGAGATCTGAGCTTTATCTTGTGAGATATGTGTTTTATTTTATGAGATCTGAGCTTTATCTTGTGAGATCTGTGTTTTATCTTGTGAGATCTGTGTTTTATTTTATGAGATCTGAGCTTTATCTTGTGAGATCTGTGTTTTATCTTGTGAGATCTGTGTTTTGTTTTATGAGATCTGTGTTTTATTTTATGAGATCTGTGTTTTATTTTATGAGATCTGTGTTTTATTTTATGAGATCTGTGTTTTATTTTATGAGATCTGAGCTTTATCTTGTGAGATCTGTGTTTTATTTTATGAGATCTGTTTTATCTTGTGAGATATGTGTTTTATTTTATGAGATCTGAGCTTTATCTTGTGAGATCTGTGTTTTATTTTATGAGATCTGAGCTTTATCTTGTGAGATATGTGTTTTATTTTATGAGATCTGAGCTTTATCTTGTGAGATCTGTGTTTTATCTTGTGAGATCTGTGTTTTATTTTATGAGATCTGAGCTTTATCTTGTGAGATCTGTGTTTTATCTTGTGAGATCTGTGTTTTGTTTTATGAGATCTGTGTTTTATTTTATGAGATCTGTGTTTTATTTTATGAGATCTGTGTTTTATTTTATGAGATCTGTGTTTTATTTTATGAGATCTGAGCTTTATCTTGTGAGATCTGTGTTTTATTTTATGAGATCTGTGTTTTATCTTGTGAAATATGTGTTTTATTTTATGAGATCTGAGCTTTATCTTGTGAGATCTGTGTTTTATTTTATGAGATCTGAGCTTTATCTTGTGAGATATGTGTTTTATTTTATGAGATCTGAGCTTTATCTTGTGAGATCTGTGTTTTATCTTGTGAGATCTGTGTTTTATTTTATGAGATCTGAGCTTTATCTTGTGAGATCTGTGTTTTATCTTGTGAGATCTGTGTTTTGTTTTATGAGATCTGTGTTTTATTTTATGAGATCTGTGTTTTATTTTATGAGATCTGTGTTTTATTTTATGAGATCTGTGTTTTATTTTATGAGATCTGAGCTTTATCTTGTGAGATCTGTATTTTATTTTATGAGATCTGTGTTTTATCTTGTGAGATATGTGTTTTATTTTATGAGATCTGAGCTTTATCTTGTGAGATCTGTGTTTTATTTTATGAGATCTGAGCTTTATCTTGTGAGATATGTGTTTTATTTTATGAGATCTGAGCTTTATCTTGTGAGATCTGTGTTTTATTTTATGAGATCTGTGTTTTGTTTTATGAGATCTGTGTTTTATTTTATGAGATCTGTGTTTTATTTTATGAGATCTGTGTTTTATCTTGTGAGATATGTGTTTTATTTTATGAGATCTGAGCTTTATCTTGTGAGATCTGTGTTTTATTTTATGAGATCTGTGTTTTATCTTGTGAGATCTGTGTTTTATCTTGTGAGATCTGTGTTTTATTTTATGAGATCTGAGCTTTATCTTGTGAGATCTGAGCTTTATCTTGTGAAATCTGAGTTTTATTTTATGAGATCTGAGCTTTATCTTGTGAGATCTGAGCTTTATCTTGTGAGATCTGTGTTTTATCTTGTGAGATCTGTGTTTTATTTTATGAGATCTGAGCTTTATCTTGTGAGATCTGTGTTTTATCTTGTGAGATCTGTGTTTTATTTTATGAGATCTGAGCTTTATCTTGTGAGATCTGTGTTTTATCTTGTGAGATCTGTGTTTTATTTTATGAGATCTGAGCTTTATCTTGTGAGATCTGTGTTTTATCATGTGAGATCTGTGTTTTATTTTATGAGATCTGTGTTTTATCTTGTGAGATCTGTGTTTTATCTTGTGAGATCTGTGTTTTATTTTATGAGATCTGTGTTTTATCTTGTGAGATCTGTGTTTTATTTTATGAGATCTGAGCTTTATCTTGTGAGATCTGAGCTTTATCTTGTGAAATCTGAGTTTTATTTTATGAGATCTGAGCTTTATCTTGTGAGATCTGTGTTTTATTTTATGAGATCTGAGCTTTATCTTGTGAGATCTGAGCTTTATCTTGTGAGATCTGAGTTTTATCTTGTGAGATCTGTGTTTTATTTTATGAGATCTGAGCTTTATCTTGTGAGATCTGTGTTTTATCTTGTGAGATCTGTGTTTTATTTTAAGAGATCTGTGTTTTATCTTGTGAGATCAGAGCTTTATCTTGTGAGATCTGTGTTTTATCTTGTGAGATCTGTGTTTTATTTTATGAGATCTGAGCTTTATCTTGTGAGATCTGTGTTTTATCTTGTGAGATCTGTGTTTTATTTTATGAGATCTGAGTTTTATCTTGTGAGATCTGTGTTTTATTTTATGAGATCTGAGTTTTATCTTGTGAGATCTGTGTTTTATCTTGTGAGATCTATGTTTTATCTTGTGAGATCTGTGTTTTATTTTATGAGATCTGTGTTTTATTTTATGAGATCTGAGTTTTATCTTGTGAGATCTGTGTTTTATTTTATGAGATCTGAGTTTTATCTTGTGAGATCTGTGTTTTATCTTGTGAGATCTATGTTTTATCTTGTGAGATATGTGTTTTATCTTGTGCGATCTATGTTTTATCTTGTGAGATCTATGTTTTATCTTGTGAGATCTGTGTTTTATTTTATGAGATCTGTGTTTTATTTTATGAGATCTGTGTTTTATCTTGTGAGATCTGTGTTTTATTTTATGAGATCTGTGTTTTATTTTATGAGATCTGTGTTTTATTTTATGAGATCTGAGTTTTATCTTGTGAGATCTGTGTTTTAGTTTATGAGATCTGTGTTTTATTTTATGAGATCTGAGTTTTATCTTGTGAGATCTGTGTTTTATTTTGCAAACCGTTAAGTGTAAGAGGTCTTCCTCTTTTATTTTGTTACTCTCTAATTAGTAATAAATCTTGTATTCATCTTCTGCTGTCGTTCTCCAACTCCTGCATACTGTCAGAATGTAGTCCGGGGGACGAACTGTGTCGTGGCATGGATTACAGATGTCATGTAATATCTGTGCCTTTCGCCCCGACAAATCCGACTACAGCATGGCTTCTGAATTATTCTGACACTCTATCACATGGGACAGACACCTACACGCACATCATCTTCGTAGTCGTCGCTTACCAAGTGTATATGTCACATGTCACGTACATGAAAAGTAAATGTCACACATCACATACATGACAGGTCATTGTCACGTGCCACGTACATGGCAAGTCAATGCCACACGTCATGTACATGGCAAACAAATGTCTCACATCACGTACATGACAAGTAAGTTTCCTATATCAAATGTCACGTACACGGATAGTACATCACAAGTAAATGTCACATGTCACGTACATGGCAAGTATGTCTCCATATCATTTTCGTGGTAAGTAAATGTCACATGTCACATACATGTCAAGTAAATGTCACATCACATACATGGCAAGTAAATGCTACATGACACGTACATGGCAACACATGTCACATTACGCACATGGCAAGTAAATGTATATGATCAAAAGGTAGGTGAGCAAGATGTAGGTGAGCAAGAGGTAGTGAGAAGAGTTAGGTGAGCAAGCGGTAGGTAAACAAGAGGTAGGTGAGCAAGAGGTAGTGAGAGGAGTTAGGTGAGCAAGCGGTAGGTAAATAAGAGGTAGGTGAGCAAGAGGTAGTGAGAGGAGTTAGGTGAGCAAGCGGTAGGTAAATAAGAGGTAGGTGAGCAAGAGGTAGTGAGAGGAGTTAGGTGAGCAAGCGGTAGGTAAATAAGAGGTAGGTGAGCAAGAGGTAGTGAGAGGAGTTAGGTGAGCAAGCGGTAGTGAGAGGAGTTAGGTGAGCAAGCGGTAGGTAAATAAGAGGTAGGTGAGCAAGAGGTAGTGAGAGGAGTTAGGTGAGCAAGCGGTAGGTAAACAAGAGGTAGGTGAACACGAAGTAGGTGAGAGAGATTTAGGTGTGCAAGAGGTAAGTAAATAAGAGGTAAGTGAGCAAATGGTATGTGAACAAGAGGCTGATAAGCAAGAGGTAGATAAGCACGAGGTAGGTGAGCACGTGGTAGGTGAGCGAGATTTAGGTGGGCTAGAGGTAGATAAGCGGGAGGAAGGTAACCAAGAGGTAGGTGAGCACGAGGTAGGAGAGAAGAGTTAGGTGAGCAAGCTGTAGGTGAAAAAATATAGATGAGCAGGAGGTAGACGTGGTAGGTAGTAAGAGATAGGTGAGCGAGATGTAGGTGAGCAAGAGGTTTATGAGCAAGATGTAGGTGAGCAAGATGTAGGTGAGCAAGATGTAGGTGAGCAAGATGTAGGTGAGCAAGATGTAGGTGAGCAAGATGTAGGTGAGCAAGATGTAGGTGAGCAAGAGGTAGATGAGGTAGACAGTAAGAAGTATGTGGGCGAGATTTAGGTAAGGAAGAGGTAGGTGGGTAAGATGTTGGTGAGCAGGAAGTAAGTCAGCAATAGCTTAGTGAGCAGGAGGTAGGTGAACACGAGGTAGGTGAGCAAAAGGTAGGTTAGCACGAGGTAGAATAGCAAGAGGCAGGTGAACATGTAGAGGAACAAGGGGTAGGTGTGCAAGAGGTAGGAGATACACATGAATGGGAGGAATAACCCACTACTGGTTAGTCTAGCAGAGTACACTACCAAGGAATGTGCTAGACAGTCACTAGTAGACTAAAAACCATCTGCAGTGATTATCTCATGTCCGAACTGTCCAAGGATATTTGCGGCCATAAAAGGACTTATTGGGCATCTACGAACCCATAGCAAAGAACATAGCTCTAACTGCAATACCAAAAGTGGATGTACGAAATGGTCATCACCATCATATAAAGGGCGAACAACACCGACAACAACCAAGGAAAGAGGCAGATGATGTTAGAGAAATGTTGCAGCCAGCCTTCATTGCGGTGACTGTCTTTCATGATAGTGACTGCACAAATATAAACGGAGACAGGATAAAATGTCACCTTCATGATGGTGACTGCACAAGTATAAACGGAGACAATATAAAGTGTCACCTTCATGATGGTGACTGCACAAGTATAAACGGAGACAAGATAAAGTGTCACCTTCATGATGGTGACTGCACAAGTATAAACGGAGACAGGATAAAGTGTCACCTTCATGATGGTGACTGCACAAGTATAAACGGAGACAGGATAAAGTGTCACCTTCATGATGGTGACTGCACAAGTATAAACGGAGACAGGATAAAGTGTCACCTTCATGATGGTGACTGCACAAGTATAAACGGAGACAGGATAAAGTGTCACCTTCATGATGGTGACTGCACAAGTATAAACGGAGACAGGATAAAGTGTCACCTTCATGATGGTGACTGCACAAGTATAAACGGAGACAGGATAAAGTGTCACCTTCATGATGGTGACTGCACAAGTATAAACGGAGACAAGATAAAGTGTCACCTTCATGATGGTGACTGCACAAGTATAAACGGAGACAGGATAAAGTGTCACCTTCATGATGGTGACTGCACAAGTATAAACGGAGACAGGATAAAGTGTCACCTTCATGATGGTGACTGCACAAGTATAAACGGAGACAGGATAAAGTGTCACCTTCATGATGGTGACTGCACAAGTATAAACGGAGACAGGATTAAGTGTCACCTTCATGATGGTGACTGCACAAGTATAAACGGAGACAGGATAAAGTGTCACCTTCATGATGGTGACTGCACAAGTATAAACGGAGACAGGATAAAGTGTCACCTTCGTGATGGTGACTGCACAAGTATAAACGGAGACAGGATAAAGTGTCACCTTCATGATGGTGACTGCACAAGTATAAACGGAGACAGGATAAAGTGTCACCTTCGTGATGGTGACTGCACAAGTATAAACGGAGACAGGATAAAGTGTCACCTTCATGATGGTGACTGCACAAGTATAAACGGAGACAGGATTAAGTGTCATCTTCATGATGGTGACTGCACAAGTATAAACGGAGACAGGATAAAATGTCACCTTCATGATGGTGACTGCACAAGTATAAACGGAGACAGGATAAAATGTCACCTTCATGATGGTGACTGCACAAGTATAAACGGAGACAGGATAAAATGTCACCTTCATGATGGTGACTGCACAAGTATAAACGGAGACAGGATAAAGTGTCACCTTCATGATGGTGACTGCACAAGTATAAACGGAGACAAGATAAAGTGTCACCTTCATGATGGTGACTGCACAAGTATAAACGGAGACAGGATAAAGTGTCACCTTCATTATGGTGACATCACAAGTATAAACGGAGACAGGATAAAGTGTCACCTTCATGATGGTGACTGCACAAGTATAAACGGAGACAGGATAAAGTGTCACCTTCATGATGGTGACTGCACAAGTATAAACGGAGACAGGATTAAGTGTCACCTTCATGATGGTGACTGCACAAGTATAAACGGAGACAGGATAAAGTGTCACCTTCATGATGGTGACTGCACAAGTATAAACGGAGACAGGATAAAGTGTCACCTTCGTGATGGTGACTGCACAAGTATAAACGGAGACAGGATAAAGTGTCACCTTCATGATGGTGACTGCACAAGTATAAACGGAGACAGGATTAAGTGTGATCTTCATGATGGTGACTGCACAAGTATAAACGGAGACAGGATAAAATGTCACCTTCATGATGGTGACTGCACAAGTATAAACGGAGACAGGATAAAGTGTTACTAATATTAAAAATAACATAATAGAGAAGAAACATACAGGCGGACGTTTCGATAAAAAAAAGAGTTGTATTTTTTGCTAGTATGGCTAGTAATGGCAATATTTAACCTATTTCCGTTTACACTCGTAATTGTCATGTGTTACCGTAACCCCTTTATTTCTAGCTAGTCAGTGTGTACCTAGAGTGTTTCAATAATTTTTAATTTACCTTCTGACTTCCTTCTTTACTTGTATAAGCAATTATTTGAAGAAAAATTGTACTGTCTATATATGTTATCCATGTGTACAAGAAGACCTATTGGCCCTTGTAGAACTAATACGGATATTATATGTTATAATTTTGTTGTTACTGAGAATACTTCAATACCTGTACGGGATGTTTGTTGTTGTTGTAATAGTCCTTGTCTCGACTGGTCCGTTTTAAGCGACTTGAGTGCACAGTTTGAATGTCTTGACAAAATCACAACTTTTATTGTAGACGCAGTTAGTTAAGTACGAAAATCTCGTGTACGAGAGTTGCTAGGCGATTTGGTGCCGTTGAACGGATTGAACATCCCCACTAGACTCAAGAATATTTAATTTATCTTCTGGCTTCCTTCTTGAATTTAGTGTGTACCTAGTACTGGTTATATATCTTTGTTTACTGTACTTAAACGTCAAAACGTATCTATCTCCAACGTTGTCATTTACCACCACATTTTATAGGTTTAGTTTTCACAAAGAACCAGGCTCGTAGATAGTGAGATGGGCGGGTGTTTAACCCCCTCCCTTTAGGAAAGATGAACATACCTTTAAGTACTATTAACTTGACCAAAACGCGAGCAAAAATGCAACATCCTTCTTCCCCCTCCCCCGCGATTTCCCACAGAAAGGTCATCAAATTTTGCATCAAATTTACGATCGCACACATTACGAAATACGTTTATTTAGATACCCCCCTCCTCCTCCCCATTGAATCGATCTTGGCTACGGTCCTGTAAAGATATATTTCCGCTTTATCTAGGGCGCACTGTTTCCAATTTTAGAATCATATTATGTCACACTCCCACAACACTAGAACCCTCGATATGCTCTCACATTTTGAAACATAATAAAGAACAACAAAGGATTATGAGATCGTTTATGAAAAGCACTCGATACATTTTGTGTTTGTGTTTGTCTGTGAAACTTCAAGACACCACGTGTTCGTAGATGGTAGTGATAAGGTGATGGTACTAAACCAGGTGTTGCTGGTTCACGCACCGCTTGCACACTGAAGTGGGTCAGTATCGTTATTTTAGACCTAGGCCCAGAAATTAAGAACAGATGTGAGTTTGCTAGAGACTACACGACATATTTTTGTTAAATTCTGTGAATATCTTGAATTTGAATTCACTTTATTTTAATATAACTTTTAAAAAAAAGGTAAAATACTGCATGATAACCGTTAAGGAGTTGCAGGGAAGGATTTTGTAGCTGTGTGATAAAGGCCGCATGCTCTAACTGTCCCCACCTCATGTACAGGGTGAGTTTTTTTAAAATTTACCCTACGACAGAAAAAACCCAGTCCTTATCGGAGAACGAACTCTAGACCTCACTAGTATCAGACCAGCGCTCTAGCCTCTCAGCCATGCTCCACATAATATAATCTCAACAAAAAACATATAAGATAAGCTAGTTATTAATTTAATGCAACCTTGATAACATCCAGCTTCTTCGACTGCGATTAATTGTTCAACAGTCAGTCTAATATTGGTTATGTATAGTACAGTTTGTTTTAGGACATCTTGGGTTCTTGATACTGCACAATTGATGGCGCGTCTATTCTGCTACTACACAACAATTGATGACGCATCTATGCTGCGACTGATGACCTGGCTAAGCTGCTACCACGAAACACCTGATGATATGCGTGTATGCTATTGCACAACTTCTGCGAACACTAGTTAAACATTCAGTCAGTTATTGGTCATGGATACAGCGGTTTGTTTTAGGTCATCTTGGGTTCCCCACAACTTTGTATTACGTGTATGACCGTAGATATGTTTTCGGTAACATTAGTGGTGTGGGGTTTGCCTAAACATGTCATTATCTCGTTTTCGTGAGATTTTAAATTGCCCTTTTTTTGGCGGGAATCAATTAAGCGGTGGGTTTATTTGATTTATATTATGTATTTAGAATTCCCGCTACCCAGCAGTAATTCAATAAAATAATGATTAAAATAATATTATATTTTTTCTGGACATTGTATCAGTTATACATTTTTTAAACACGCATAAAACGAAAATCATGTTCTTTATCTGCCTGACAGACTCAGTTAAACTAGATGACAATATACTAGACAACATTTCAAAATTCGTATATTTGGGAAGTAAGATAACAGCAGACGGTGATACCAACTCAGAAATCAAGACTCGAATTGCTCTCACCTCCAACGTCTTTAACAAACTTTCAGTCATCTGGAGATCGAAGATTGCAAGTAAACACATCAAACTGCGACTGTTCAATGCAAGTGTGATTTCATTATTAACATATGGATGTGAAAGTTGGAAATCTACCGCAGCAATACGCATGTGGTTGCGTCTGTGGGTCTCACCAATGGCCCACTAGACATACCACCCATGCAACAGAAAACCTTAGTGGATGACATGCCGTTATATTGAGGTTATCTTCTTAGAGAAGCTTCATGGCACGTCATCTATACAATTATGCTTTTATTTTGTTGTTGAAATGTGTTTCATGTTTACCTGAATATATATGTATATACTCTGTGGTTGGGAGGGAGCCAGAGATGTACTGTGCAGCGCTGGAGAGGAGGAAACTGACATCACTATTTTTTCCTTGGCTGAGACCCATCATGGAGGCACAGCGACTCAGGACGTGACAATCCTTTTGACTTGAACATTTGTTTGCATGCCTGGAGTAATAGAGATGTTTGGCATAACCAGTAGTCAATTGGTGGCGGGGAATGAGCACAGTGAACCCTATCTTGGCTAAAGTGGCTAGGAGTAGTGCACAGGTTGAAAGCTACCTTCCTGGAGGTGTGATAGTTATTCTCTGGCTTTGTCCCGTGGTGGGCCACAAATCCACAGACTTCCCAGAAATATAATGCAATTTAATGGCATTAGGTCACAAGGGCATAAGCCCATGGACCGCTGGATCAGCAACGAACCAACCAACCAACCGCAGTAATGGATAAGGATTTAGTTGTCTTCGAGAATAGATGCCTCAGAAAAATGTGACGAACATCGTCAGAAAACGCCGCTGAACATACATCGGTCACATACTTAGAATGAAGGAAGACAGAATTCCACAAGTCTTCATGTGGACACAGACGGGGAAAAAAGAAAACAGGGAAGACCAAATGCAACGCTCAGAAGAACATTTATGAATGAATTAAAATCGACAGGCATAAATGCACAGGAACTGCAATTCTTCTCAACTGACCGACAGGCATGGAGAACTATGACATCCGCCCTATGTGCCAAACTTGACAAAAGAGGAACTTACTGAATTACTATACATTTTTAACTATTACACAAAATTTTACTTGGGTATGTTAAATTTATAACTTTAATTGAAATATAAAATACATTGAAAACTTTCTATTGATCAGTGATACAGAATAAACCAACTATTGCCGCAGCATTTAAGATGACTGTCAATCAATCAAGTGCCATGATGAGTGGCGTAGGCGATCATTCAAGTGCCATGATGAGTGGCGTAGGTGATCATTCAAGTGCCATGATGAGTGGCGTAGGCAATCATTCTTCTCCACAATTCTTTGTTCTCTTGTGTTGTTAATAAGTTACGGTGGTGATTTTTTGTGTGTGCTGCAGTGAAAACCATCCAGGAATTTACAATCCAGTGTGTACCATCCAGGAATTTACCATCCAGTGTGTACCATCCAGGAATTTACCTCTTTCTCTTCCTCCCCTTTCCTGTAGTTACTAAATATTCACGTTTTATTTTTCTCATCACATGTCCTAAAAATCTTGATTGTCTGCTTCTAATTTTCGCTATAATTTGTCGCTTTACTCCATTGTATCTGATAACTTCTACATTTGTTTTCTTTGCTGTCCATGAAATTATCATCTTTCTTCTTAGAAACCAGATCTCAGTGTTTTCCAGCTTATCTTGGGTACTTTAATCTTGATAATATCCAGACACCCGGGTTTGACCAGAGTGCACCCACCTCGATTCAGAAAACTAATCTAAGCTAATCTTGTTGAAGAATATTCCTAGCCTGATCCATCCAAGATATTTCCCGTTGCAAACCTCCATTTATTCTACTAATGTCTCAATGCAATGAATAATACAGGAAGTCGATGAAGTCGTTTTGCACTCAATAACATTGCTGGTGACGTCACTTCAGATGAATTATGGGCATTTAGTAATTTCATCCCACATTTCTAGTAATATCCTCCATACACGTATTTACCCCTCCCCACACCCTTCTCATTATTAAAAACTCCCTCACCCCCCTTACACATATTCAGTGGTTGGCGTCATTCTTGGTGAACTAATACAAGCTAACGCGTCAGGTAGCATCAATCAGCTGAGTGACGTAGTACACTTCACAATGAAAATACACAACTTTCAATGACGCCATAGAGATGACATATATTTCATTTCACGTTCAACACAGCAGGAATGAAGCACTAAGGAAACAATTAGGGATCAAGCCAACAATAGAATACATACAGAAACAACAAGTTAAATGGTACGGCCACATAACCAGACAGAAAGAGCAAAGTATTATCAAAAAAACACTTAACAAACGATACGAAAACAGGAGACCTATTGGACGCCCTCGTAAAAGGTGGATAGATAGTGTATTAGAGACACTCGGAAATATAACACCAGAGG
Source organism: Meghimatium bilineatum (assembly GCA_034231615.1). Taxonomy (NCBI): domain Eukaryota; kingdom Metazoa; phylum Mollusca; class Gastropoda; order Stylommatophora; family Philomycidae; genus Meghimatium; species Meghimatium bilineatum. Next base: position 42,113,417 of record CM067318.1, on the reverse strand, counting down.
AGGCAAATAGAAGGGCAAAAGACCGTACACTCACTCTCCCCTCAACACCGAAAGGTACATGAGGACAGAAAGAAGAAGAAGAAGAAGTTCAACACAGCGAATGAATATCCATCTAGTATGACTAGACTGACCGCCCCCTCCCCCCTTATCTGCTTGCTCATTCTATGTCTGTCTCCTCTTATCGAGTATAATTATTTTAACTTCGATCTTTCTCTTTCCTAGAATATGTTACATGCTATGCTTAAATCTTTTCCTACCACACTCTTCACACCAAGTGTGTTTTCTTAAGTATATTGCTCTATCAGTGCAATGATAATGTTTTGCAGTGACAATGCAGTGACAATGTGCACTATTGCAGTGACAATGTGCACTTTCTTTAATCCTGGTAAAGTCTCTTTAGTAGAAACGTCGTTGGTCACTGCTTCGTTGTTAGTATGTCCTGTTTATACATGTTGGTAATATCTTTTCCTGCTCATAATTACATTTGCCTTGTGTAAACGAAGCCCTCGCATTTTCAGGTTGCTTCCCAGCAATGGAGTTTCATCCAGTGACATGATTCGGCGCATATTCATCAGATAATTGTTCTGTTTTTCATGGGTGAACAGAAGCAGAACAGCTTATATTGTAGAAAACAACGTGCAGTGACAAGTGAGAACAGTTTGTATTGTATAGAACAATGTGCAGTGACAAGTGAGAACAGTTTATATTGTATAGAAAAATGTGCAGTGACAAGTGAGAACAGTTTGTATTGTATAGCACGATGTGCAGAGACAAGTGAGAACAGTTTGTATTGTATAGAACAATGTGCAGTGACAAGTGAGAACACTTTGTATTGTACATCACAACGTGCAGTGACAAGTGAGAACAGTTTGTATTGTATAGAACAATGTGCAGTGACAAGTGAGAACAGTTTGTATTGTATAGAACAATGTGCAGTGACAAGTGAGAACAGTTTGTATTGTATAGAACAATGTGCAGTGACAAGTGAGAACACTTTGTATTGTACATCACAACGTGCAGTGACAAGTGAGAACAGTTTGTATTGTATAGCACACCGTGCAGTGACAATTGAGAACAGTTTGTATTGTATAGCACACCGTGAAGTGACAATTGAGAACAGTTTGTATTGTATAGCACACCGTGAAGTGACGAGTGCGAACAGTGTGTATTGTAAAGAACAATGTGCAGTGACAAGTGAGAACAGCTTGTATTGTATAGAACACCATGCAGTGACAAGTGAGAACAGCTTGTATTGTATAGCACACAGTGCAGTGACAACTGAGAACAGCTTGTATTGTATAGCACACAGTGCAGAATTGCACGTGAAAAATGCCAATGTTTATGTCCGTCCAAGAAGAACGCCTCCATGGATCTCTTCACAAAACAACAATAAATTTGTGGGGTCCCCCACGTCATGATGACACGTGACTGTCATTTAATATCAAAGGAAGTTTCTCAGCAAGTCTATTAGTTTTTAATGCATTATATGTGGCTATTCTGATGATAATTTATCACATTAATTGTACTGTCCTTAAAATAATTTATATTACTGTAATATATAGGCCCTACTTTGGAGGTCGTGATTTACTAAACTAATAACTCCATTATTTTAAAGATAAAGGAAGGTCCCACGACAGCAACATGCCGTCTGGGATGAAGATAACTCTTCATGTACTTAATAACAGAAAGTATTAGGTGAGGGGATTATTTCCTTTCCATGTTGTGTTTACCTTCCTTAACTAATGCTCCAGGTATCCATCTACACCTGGATCGACTGGAGAAGTGGTTCGAGTCTTGCGAGAAAACGTTGTAACCAGGTGATAACAAGCTGTAACCAAATGATGGCACGTTGTAACCAGGCGCGATAGCAAGTTGTAACCAAATGATAGCACGTTGTAATCAGGCGATAGCAAGTTGTAAGCACATGATAGCACGCTGTAACCAAGTGATAGCAATCTGTAACCAAATGATATCACACAACCTCACTATTAACTATAAACTCTTATATCCAAATTGGGCTAACATCTGCGGTTGAAAGCATAGTACCTCACCATATAAAGCCCTCGTTTTATATGTTCTCGTTTTGTAACCTAGGTAACACAAGGCTGTTCTCGTTTTGTAACCTAGGTAAAACACAGGCTGTTCTCGTTTTGTAACCTAGGTAAAACACAGGCTGTTCTCGTTTTGTAACCTAGGTAAAACACAGGCTGTTCTCGTTTTGTAACCTAGGTAAAACACAGGCTGTTCTCGTTTTGTAACCTAGGTAAAACACAGGCTGTTCTCGTTTTGTAACCTAGGTAAAACACAGGCTGTTCTCGTTTTGTAACCTAGGTAAAACACAGGCTGTTCTCGTTTTGTAACCTAGGTAAAACACAGGCTGTTCTCGTTTTGTAACCTAGGTAAAACACAGGCTGTTCTCGTTTTGTAACCTAGGTAACACACAGGCTGTTCTCGTTTTGTAACCTAGGTAACACACAGGCTGTTCTCGTTTTGTATCCTAGGTAAAACACAGGCTGTTCTCGTTTTGTAACCTAGGTAAAACACGGGCTGTTCTCGTTTTGTAACCTAGGTAAAACACGGGCTGTTCTCGTTTTGTAACCTAGGTAACACACAGGCTGTTCTCGTTTTGTAACCTAGGTAAAACACAGGCTGTTCTCGTTTTGTAACCTAGGTAAAACACAGGCTGTTCTCGTTTTGTAACCTAGGTAAAACACAGGCTGTTCTCGTTTTGTAACCTAGGTAAAACACAGGCTGTTCTCGTTTTGTAACCTAGGTAAAACACAGGCTGTTCTCGTTTTGTAACCTAGGTAAAACACAGGCTGTTCTCGATTTGTAACCTAGGTAAAACACAGGCTGTTCTCGTTTTGTAACCTAGGTAAAACACAGGCTGTTCTCGTTTTGTAACCTAGGTAAAACACAGGCTGTTCTCGTTTTGTAACCTAGGTAACACAAGGCTGTTCTCGTTTTGTAACCTAGGTAAAACACAGGCTGTTCTCGTTTTGTAACCTAGGTAAAACACAGGCTGTTCTCGTTTTGTAACCTAGGTAACACACATGCTGTTCTCGTTTTGTAACCTAGGTAAAACACAGGCTGTTCTCGTTTTGTAACCTAGGTAAAACACAGGCTGTTCTCGTTTTGTAACCTAGGTAACACACAGGCTGTTCTCGTTTTGTAACCTAGGTAACACACATGCTGTTCTCGTTTTGTAACCTAGGTAAACACAGGCTGTTCTCGTTTTGTAACCTAGGTAACACACAGGCTGTTCTCGTTTTGTAACCTAGGTAAAACACAGGCTGTTCTCGTTTTGTAACCTAGGTAACACACAGGCTGTTCTCGTTTTGTAACCTAGGTAACACACAGGCTGTTCTCGTTTTGTAACCTAGGTAAAACACAGGCTGTTCTCGTTTTGTAACCTAGGTAAAACACAGGCTGTTCTCGTTTTGTAACCTAGGTAAAACACAGGCTGTTCTCGTTTTGTAACCTAGGTAAAACACAGGCTGTTCTCGTTTTGTAACCTAGGTAAAACACAGGCTGTTCTCGTTTTGTAACCTAGGTAACACACATGCTGTTCTCGTTTTGTAACCTAGGTAACACACATGCTGTTCTCGTTTTGTAACCTAGGTAAAACACAGGCTGTTCTCGTTTTGTAACCTAGGTAAAACACAGGCTGTTCTCGTTTTGTAACCTAGGTAACACACAGGCTGTTCTCGTTTTGTAACCTAGGTAAAACACAGGCTGTTCTCGTTTTGTAACCTAGGTAAAACACAGGCTGTTCTCGTTTTGTAACCTAGGTAAAACACAGGCTGTTCTCGTTTTGTAACCTAGGTAAAACACAGGCTGTTCTCGTTTTGTAACCTAGGTAAAACACAGGCTGTTCTCGTTTTGTAACCTAGGTAAAACACAGGCTGTTCTCGTTTTGTAACCTAGGTAACACAAGGCTGTTCTCGTTTTGTAACCTAGGTAACACACATGCTGTTCTCGTTTTGTAACCTAGGTAACACACATGCTGTTCTCGTTTTGTAACCTAGGTAACACACATGCTGTTCTCGTTTTGTAACCTAGGTAAAACACAGGCTGTTCTCGTTTTGTAACCTAGGTAACACACAGGCTGTTCTCGTTTTGTAACCTAGGTAACACACAGGCTGTTCTCGTTTTGTAACCTAGGTAACACACAGGCTGTTCTCGTTTTGTAACCTAGGTAAAACACAGGCTGTTCTCGTTTTGTAACCTAGGTAAAACACAGGCTGTTCTCGTTTTGTAACCTAGGTAAAACACAGGCTGTTCTCGTTTTGTAACCTAGGTAAAAATCAGGCTGTTCTCGTTTTGTAACCTAGGTAACACACATGCTGTTCTCGTTTTGTAACCTAGGTAACACACATGCTGTTCTCGTTTTGTAACCTAGGTAACACACATGCTGTTCTCGTTTTGTAACCTAGGTAAAACACAGGCTGTTCTCGTTTTGTAACCTAGGTAACACACAGGCTGTTCTCGTTTTGTAACCTAGGTAACACACAGGCTGTTCTCGTTTTGTAACCTAGGTAACACACAGGCTGTTCTCGTTTTGTAACCTAGGTAACACAAGGCTGTTCTCGTTTTGTAACCTAGGTAACACACAGGCTGTTCTCGTTTTGCAACCAAGATAACACACACACTTGTATAAAGTTTATTTTTTAGAAAGTATAGTTGGGTTTGATTAAAAGGGGGAGGGCAGAGTTTATGTATGAACGTTTAGTCCAAGAAGGGAGACAGTACAGTGTGACAGTATCCAAGAAGGAAGACATTACAGTGTGATAGTATACAAGAAGGGAGACAGTACAGTGTGACAGTATACAAGAAGGGAGACAGTACAGTGTGACAGTATACAAGAAGGAAGACATTACAGTGTGATAGTATACAAGAAGGAAGACATTACAGTGTGACAGTATACAAGAAGGGAGACATTAGAGTGTGACAGTATACAAGAAGGGAGACATTACAGTGTGACAGTATACAAGAAGGGAGACATTAGAGTGTGACAGTATACAAAAAGGGAGACATTAGAGTGTGACAGTATACAAAAAGGGAGACATTAGAGTGTGACAGTATACAAGAAGGGAGACATTAGAGTGTGACAGTATACAAGAAGGGAGACATTAGAGTGTGACAGTATACAAGAATGGAGACATTAGAGTGTGACAGTATACAAGAAGTGAGACATTAGAGTGTGACAGTATACAAGAAGTGAGACATTAGAGTGTGACAGTATACAAGAATTGAGACATTAGAGTGTGACAGTATACAAGAAGTGAGACATTAGAGTGTGAGAGTATACAAGAAGTGAGACATTAGAGTGTGATAGTATACAAGAAGGAAGACATTACAGTGTGATAGTATACAAGGATCAACACGTAGTGCTAAATGAGCACAGTGACACAAATCTGTACCAACTATTTCATCATTCTTCTGCCAGATTTGTTGACCCACCTTCACTGACTGCACAGCCAACATACCCGGTCACATAGAAGTCTGTCACTTTAGGGTAATGGTGCAATGTCCACTAACCTACATCTTGAATTCATCCGTAGAGATTATTTAATTTTAAAAAAACCATAATTAGGACATCGAGACAAGACATACACATAAGACATCGAGACAGGACATACACATAAGACACAGAGATACGACATACACATAAGACATCGATACAAGACATACAGTGACAATGATGATTTATTTGAAAGGTTGTCAGTCTTTCCTTAGTCGCCTCCTGCGACATGCCTGGAAAGAAGACGGTTGTCTTATTATTTACATCCTAACTAGACATCATGATCCTGATTTTCACACTTGCGCGCTAACAATTGATATACTATACGGGAATTCCCTGTAATGCATGTATTTATAACCAACTTTTATCGTGACGTTGCCCACTCTTTCCTATAATATTGTATAGGTTTCCGTGACATGTCCAAAGAGGAACAAGACATACACAATAACAATGTTATACATTTAAATGTATATAAATGTAAAGATAACTCACCGAATGTTTGGACGTTGAATGTCAATCAATCACCGAATGTTTTCTCGTAAGATTTAGAATTTAAATCTCTCTATGACAAGGTTCCTGTTCAAACCTCTCTATGACAGTGTTCCTGTTCAAATCTCTCTATGACAAGGTTCCTGTTCAAATCTCTCTATGACAAGGTTCCTGTTCAAATCTCTCTATGACAGTGTTCCTGTTCAAATCTCTCTATGACAGTGTTCCTGTTCAAATCTCTCTATGACAGTGTTCCTGTTCAAATCTCTCTATGACAGTGTTCCTGTTCAAATCTCTCTATGACAAGGTTCCTGTTCAAATCTCTCTATGACAGTGTTCCTGTTCAAATCTCTCTATGACAGTGTTCCTGTTCAAATCTCTCTATGACAGTGTTCCTGTTCAAATCTCTCTATGACAAGGTTCCTGTTCAAATCTCTCTATGACAGTGTTCCTGTTCAAATCTCTCTATGACAAGGTTCCTGTTCAAATCTCTCTATGACAGTGTTCCTGTTCAAATCTCTCTATGACAAGGTTCCTGTTCAAATCTCTCTATGACAAGGTTCCTGTTCAAATCTCTCTATGACAAGGTTCCTGTTCAAAATCTATAACTTGGATCTTTTGGTTATATTAGGGCGTGTTGATCATCTGTACTAGTGTAATCATAATCATAATGTCGTGGAGTAATCTAATGAACGATTGGTTTAACTAGTTATAGTTTCATAGTTTAACTAGTTACAGTTTTATGTTTTATAGTTATAGTTTAGCTAGTTATAGTTTCATTTTTGTAGTTATAGTTTTATAGTTTTATTGTTATGTTTTATAGTTATATTGTTATGTTTTATAGTTATTTTGTTATGTTTTATAGTTATAGTTTAGCTATATATAGTTTTATAGCGTAACTAGTTATAGTTTTATAATTTAATCAGTTCTAGTTTTGTCTTATAGTTATATTTTTATAGTTTAACTATTTATAGTTTTATGCTTTATAGTTGTAGTTTTATGTTTTTGGTTATATTTTTATAGTTTAACTATTTATAGTTTTATGTTTTATAGTTGTAGTTTTATGTTTTATAGTTACCGGTATATAGTTTAATCAGTTATAGTTGCGTGGGTGTAAAGCTTGTAGTGAAAGGCATCTATCCTACGTATCTCCACAGCAGAAAAATCCTGAATTACCAAGAAGAAAACCTCGCTGATACTATGTGAGTCTTGTAGACAGTGTTAACATTGACGTCTCAGAAAAACCCAAGATCACCCTATAAGAAAACCCCAGATAACCTCACAGAATATATACATCAATAGAAATAAGGCCAGTTAACATATCTAATTTATAAAAAAAGGTCGACAGTCAGATTCCGTGTCCTCTTACTTCTTCTTCAGCTTTCATTCTGAAACTCCGGCTGCATCTCTCCTGTAACAGAGCAATGTTGCAACAAGATTTCCAGCAGGATTTAGTCCAGAGAATGGAATGCTTTGTGTCGTTAATTTGTTTGCACCAAAGGCCCTGAACATTATCTTCAGCGGGGATATCCGTGTCCACTGCCATTGTCTTCTTAAGAAGCGTGGTGACTGTATGTTTGGAAGTCGGGAGGATTTACTGTTTTTTTTAGCTAAATTTCTAGAATTTCATGGCAAACCTATATAAAGGCAAATATAGGCACAATAACTATAGACAACCACCCCAAAACCCTAGATCTAATGGATGAAAAACATCAGCTGTGGTCACGCTGCTTGTAGATTATAAGAACTTCACCTAAGGAGAATAAATATTTTGTCATGCGTGCGACAACTGGACAAATTCTGTTTCTTGAAAATTTTTAATCAGCATTATTTCATCAGATCTAAAAATAGAAAACTGGTTGCCCATATACGAGAGAAATACATTACAACAAAACGTAGGTCGTGACGTTCTATGTCTTTCTTAAGTGTGCATCACGTGATACGAGATAATGTTGCAATGCGTCTGGCAATAGAAGGATTGTGTACATATACATGCATGTACTTTATATGTACACATATACACACACCTACCTGTATATATATAATAGATAGTCTTATATCGTTATTTAGTGTTCTGATTTAATTGCATTACCACAATTTAAATAAAATAATTTTGCAATTGATAACATCTTCACAACAACTTGTCATGAATTCATGGTACCCTTCCCACTGCATAAGTTTAGTTAGTTATTCCTCTAGGACGAAAGACGGCACATAGGGCGGATGTCATAGATTTCCATGTCTCACGGTTCGTTGCAATTTGCTTTAGATCTTCATTGTTTCTGATACCGATGGTGAAACGTTCTCTTGTAATAGTTCTACGTAGAGTTTGTTTTGGTCTTCCTCATTTCCTTTTGCATTTGGTGACCACATCAAAGCTTGACAGGGAAGTCTTTTGGTATCCATTCGTAGCGCGTGTCCAATGTAATTCCAGTGAGACTTTCTAATGTGGATACATATTCGTATTTTGATTCTTGTCTGACAACTGTGTTTGATTTAAGTCTGACCAACATATGTTCAGTAGCCTCTAAGACATTTATTTTCAAAGGTGTTTACTCTTTGTTCTTAGTTTGATGTTGCTTTCCAACTTTCACATCCATATGTTAATGTTGGAATTATGCAGGAGTTGAAAATTTTGAGTTTTGTGTTATTTCTTAGTGTTTTTGAATGCCAGATATTGGATAGTTTATAGAATAAGTTAGCAGCCAATGCATGCGGTTTGATATTTCTGTTGATGAATCTCTTGTTGTTGATAGGTCAATAACTTGATTTCAAGGTATGTGAAGTTGTTGACTTTTTCAAGCTTAAGTACAGCAAACAAAAAAATTATCCCACCCCCCCCCCCCCCCAGAATTAAAAAAAACCAACACAATAAGTGCAGACAACAATTTTTATTTTTTTTAAATATTGTCCTACTAGTTTCCAGGATATAGTGAAAATAAATGGAAATTTGACCGTTTTATTTCCGCCAAATAGCACGACACACTCGTCCTCAGCGTGCAAATTTTTTTTTCAAGTTTGAACAATATAATTTGTGTATCAAGCAAAATTATATCGTTGACGTTCACTTTTGACACTCCCCACCCACCACACTTTGTCTACAACTGTCAAGTGTTGCCGTACTTTATGGACAGCTCCTGGCTCTCTGTCTGTCTGTCTCTCTCTGTCTATCTGTCTGTCTCTCTCTCTGTATTTCGGTCTGCTTCTCTATGTCTGTCTTTGTCTGTCTCATTCTTCTCTCTTTATATCTATATATCCGTCTTTCTGTCTGTCTCTCTCTCTTTGTCTATCTCTGTCTACCTGTCTATATATCTATCTATTTATCTTTGTTAATATATATATATATATATCTATGTTTCTCTCTATCTATGTTTACATTTATATATTTATTACATAATTTATTTATCCACATTTTTCTCTTTATATATATATATATTTTTTTTTTCCAACAAATAAATAAGTCCTTCTTCAGAATATAGACCCAGGGAATGTACTCACTATGTATCTCACTGGCGTAGTTGTTTAGGAGTCCGCTTTACTCTCAAGAGATCGCTGGTTCAAAGCCGGATCGCGCCGTTTTTTTAATAAAGTGGATGTTTTTTCAGTTCCCCTGGGGATTACCGCATGAAGCTACAGAGTACGTGCTGTGAGCGGTACTCTCTGCAAGCAATCCCACTGAGAGGGAAGGAGTATATATATAGGGTTACCTGAGTACAATGAAGGCAATCCTCTACGCCGTATGATAACTTTTTTCAAAAGCACAATGCGTCACTCATCTTGGCTGGTGTGACTGATTATTATTCTCTTGACGTATATTTTATATCGCCAGCCAATCAAAACACAGGACAAGTGCGATCGTTATAGATATGTTTGAGCTGGATAAGTGACATGTTAGGGATTGTCCATATACTGCGTCCACAGTTATTTCACCAGTTTTGATCCATTCACTCTCCCTTGTCAACAACTTGTAAAGAAGTCATTCCTCCCCCCCCCCCCCCCCGTTCCACTCCGTGCGTGATTACGTCGAAATGTGTTTAAAACCTGAAAAACAATGCAAAGTGCGAATATGATTCTAAATTATTTACATTTTTATAGAATATTTTTTTTGTAAAATACACGCAATTTAACTGGTCTATAAAAACAGCTTGGTTGACGTCAGCTTTTGTCAAACATTCCTTCCTCTCCTTCTCAATAACTGCCACTTTTTAAAAACAAACCCCTTCACCCTCCCCCAACTAAAAAGTTGACAATTTATTTTATGTATTAGGTATTAGCTGTATTGATTATCATCTTCGCACACCGGACACGTCCATAGGTGCTCTGATCTCCGCTTCAGTAAATCTCTCAGGGTATAACGGCTGATGGTTCCGATTCTATGTTGGTTCAATACTATTTTTGAAATTTTTGTTAAGTGTTCTCTTCGAGCCACGCCCATCCTCACTCCCAATTCTTGCATTCTCGATATTTACTTATGCTTATTCATCTCAAAATCCTCTGATCGTGAGGATTCACGAAGAGCAGTGAGTATGTCTGCTCGGTCCATAGGCTGACCGTCTGTTGTGGTGGCGAGATTAGCTAATTTGTCGGCAGATTCGTTTCCCTCCACGCCCGCATGTACGGGGACAAAAATAAGCGTGAGTTTTTGTAATGGTGCCCGTCTTTTACCTCTCTCCAATGACTCCACCCATTCCCTACGTACATCACCTGTTTTGACTTTCTGAATCATATTCAGTGAATCACTTAGTGTGCAAGCATGGGAATAGGTTTGCGACTCGAGCCAGTAAAGTGCCTGCGTTACGGCGAATACTTGCAAAGTTAGACTGCTCGTTGTTGAGGTAAAGCACCACTGGCTTCGTGTACTGTTTTCCCTTTTGGTCTGACAGTAAAGGCTCATACGCATGGCTGATAACGGATGACCGACCCGTCCGTGTAAATCACAACATCTGAATAATCGGCATTCTCGTATATTAGTGTCTTTACCTCAGCATCCATGCTTAAGTGGCTGTGTTTCTTGCACTCTCTTTTGAGTATATTAACGGTCTTGACTGCCTCTTGAAAGACCGTAGGAATTTGTATCCATTCCTCGTCAGGAGCTATGTCTTCTGAGGCGCAGAGATGTTTAACGGTATTTTCGGCCAGACCCATCAACAATTGACCTCTCTTGAGCCTGCTTCCCTTCACAAGAGGGAGCTCGCTGTGTAGTGGGTGGTCTATGTCAGAACTTACTCTGCATGACTATTCAATTGGCGGCCCGTGGGCCAAATCCGGTCTGTGGAGGCATAGTAAGTGGCTCGCGGATCATTACTAAAACAATGAAATAAAGTTATAAAAAACTAAATGTATAAAATCTGTGGTCCCTGATGATCCCCATTTTATACATTTTAGCCCCCGAATAAATATAGTTGAATAGCAATAACATGATCAAAGTGTTCCTGGAAACACAGACTACGATCAAAGTGTTCCTGGAAACACAGACTACGATCAAAGTGTTCCTGGAAACACAGACTACGATAAAAGTGTTCCTGGAAACACAGACTACGATCAAAGTGTTCCTGGAAACACAGACTACGATCAAAGTGTTCCTGGAAACACAGACTACAATCAAATCGCACACCCAGGTATTGTAAGGATGATGTCCTGATTATATCGTACCTCTTATCTCCACAGTCGGTGTTGCAGACTTTATGATGTGATTGTTAAGAGAGAACCATGTCACCGCAGCCCTCTCTTGGTTGATCTGTGCCCCTGAACCATCACACCAGGAGACGATACGGTCTAGCTCTTTCTGCAGTGATCCGACAGTTTCAGTTCTATCTCTTCCCTGTCTGTATATCAGGATATCATCCGCAAAAGACACTGTTCTACTTCTCCCGACGAGCTGCTCCTGTGTGAGTGTCACGGTGTAGACATTGAATACTACTGGTGAGAGGAGAGATCCCTGTGGAAGGCCTGGGCGTATTGTTATGGGTTTAGATGTCCAACAACCGCACCTGAGAGCCACCTTCCTCTCGAGCAACACCGCTGATATCCATCTGACGACGAAAGGGTTTATTTATGTACAACCCCTTATGTGAGATCAGTACGTAGGTCTAGTCCGTAGATAAAGGAATGGTTAGGGGTAGGGGGTAGGGTTTAAACCAACCATCAAAATTTCATCAAAAATTTCGTTACACAAGAAAACCAATTTCTCTCATAAATTTATTTAGAAATTTTAATGTGAAAACGTATTAACGGCATTGGCGCAAGAATGATTTTCTAGAGAAGAGATTGAAAAAGTTACATCTTACAAGACGTTTTCTACAATCAGAACTTTGGCATATTTAAAGGTGTATGCCTGGATAATGGTTTTTTAAAATCACCTGGAGTGTTATAGTAATACACAATTTGCTGTCCTGTGAAGGGTTGCCATATTGACGTTTTATAAGCCAAATTTGTCTTTCTTTCACGTTTCGATGCCTTCAGAATATTAGTAAATATTATTTATATAGATGGTATGCCAGGACTAAATATCAGCTGAAAATTAATAGCAACTTGCTACATGCAGTTATGTCGAGGAGTAGTGTAATGAAGTGTTGCTAATCACTCAAGACACATATAATAAAATAAAAAAATCGACGCTTCGATCAAAACGCCTTTATCAAGACAAAAATTAAAACGAAATTAACACATACAACAGAAAACGTACAGTAAGGATATGGGCGTTCACATTGGCATGTGTAATATAGACTATTGGTGTGTCTTATTGTGTAATACGTCATATTGGTGTGTCTTGATTGATTAGCAAAACTTCATTACCCTATTCTTGGATTTACCTGTTGGATTTCATGTTTTCCGCATTTAGTACATATTATTGACATGCAGATCACACTGTCATTTTAGCAGAAAGTGAACAGGGACTAAATAAAATTAGTAGATTAAGTCCATAAATCAAGTAAAGAATTTTGACTAAATTGGCTAGGACATACAAAAAAACTGTAATCACAAAAATCGCAGAGGAACTGATGTTAAACACCCACACACACCACACACACACACACACACACACACACACACACACACACACACACACACACATATATATATATATATATATATGTAAATGGAGAGAAACTACAACAAGTAGATAATTAGCAATATCTCTGACACAAAATCACAAATGATGGCAGACGTGAAATATAAGTTAAAAGTAGAATAAGAATTGCTAAAAGTACTTTCAATGACACGAGGAAAATATTGACATCTAAATAAATCACAAACTAAATAGGAGAATTATGACATTCTACGTCTATTCATAATGTTTCATGGCTCGAAAACATGGACAACAAATCAACAGCTAGAAGACAGAATCGATACCTTTGAGATGTGAATATACTGATAATAGTTATGGCATTAACCTACAGACTAAACTGAATGTTTAATTAGCAGTGGTACTTCCAGTTCTGTTATACGCTAGCGAAACATGGACTGTGTATAGACGTCATGTGAGGAAACTCAATCATTTTCACACAACTTGTCTGAGAAACGTTATGAACATCAGAGGTCAAGCGAAGATTCCAGATACCATTGTCCTTGACAAATCTGGTATCCCTAGCATTGACACTATTCTGAAGCAGACATAGAAAGTGTTTATAAACACCGTCATGACCGTTTAGCTTCTACTATTCTCTTGGACATTTTATGACACATGTCCCTGTGTAACATATTACGGAGTAGAATACTGTGTGTAGGACCTTAAACGTGGGTCAATTACGTCTAACTCACTATAAATCCCTTATTTCGTTGTCTCAAGCGTATGACCGCTTGCACTATGCGCTAACCTCTAACACTGTGTTGTCTTCGCCATAAATTTTGTACTCAATAGGCGCATCATGATTCAACGGGGACTCAACCGTAATCATACAGACTTGAACTATGAGAACAGACAAACTATCACTCCATAAAAAAAGGGCACTCAAACCTAATCATACAATTTGAACTATGAGAACAGACAAACTATCACACCATAAAACAATTAGGACACAACCCTAATCATACAGACTTGAACTATGAGAACAGACAAACTATCACTCCATAAAACAACGGGGACTCAAACCTAATCATACAATTTGAACTATGAGAACAGACAAACTATCACTCCATAAAACAACGAGGACTCAACCCTAATCATACAGACTTGAACTATGAGAACAGACAAACTATCACTGCATAAAACAACGGAGATTCAACCCTAATCATACAGACTTGAACTATGTGAACAGACAATCTATCACTGCATAAAACACAAGTACGATCAGATTGACAATGTGTAACAGTATATTCTTTGAGGGACGATTGTTTATCGCGTCTGCTCAATATGTATATATAACTTGTTATCTTTTATCTCTCTGCTGACTCAATTCTAACCCTGTGGTAATCATGTAGTGGTCATGCAGTAATCTCTTCTTGGCTTCAATAAATACAGAGGCACTTCTTGTTACAGAAACAGAATGTCGTTTAATATAAACCTCAAACCAATGACACAAATCAATATTAAACTCTGGAGTAATTGATATCTCCGAGACGTATAATATATCACCAATATAAAATATACAATGTCAAGATATTCATAAACTACTCTAGCACTTCCAGGAATTATAGGCACACGTTATAATATGAGCTTAATGAGATTATAGACTATCTCATTATTATACTATTTATCTCACTTCGCTCGACTATCTTCCTTTCTATTTCAAGTCGGACTGGAACGAATGAATATTAAATTCTGGAGTAATTAATATCTCCGTGACGTATGATACATCACCAATACAAAATGCTAAGGGTTCACAAACTACTCTAGCACATCCAGGAATTTGGCGCACGTCGTGGTATAAGCTTAATGAGATTATAGACCATCTCATTAATCTACTATTAATCTTACTTTTGGTCAACTAACTTTGTTTCCACTTCAAGTCGGAGTTGTTGAACTCAACAAGGGACTTGTCTCTCCGGGGAGACAAGTACCAACTCTCTACACGGTCCCGGGGACTCTGTGTGACGCTTGGTGTCACTCTCCGCGGGGATTCTCTTGACTGCCGGGATTCTGTCTCACCCTCTGTTTGCGTCCTCCGGTGAGGTTCTTAGCTCCACCCCTCGTCTTACTCCCCCACCTATCAACTCTCTTCTCCTCATTCTGACTCCACCTCTACATTCTCACCTGTCTAACTCCTGTACGCGTGTATTAGAACATGCGTACGTTTGATGTCCCCCTCTGGTCGGAGCCATGCCCTTGGCGTTACGTGCTTAATATTCTTGGTACTTCCATTGTCTAGTTGATTCAAGCATCCCCGAGTTCAAACATCTCATTGTCCTTTCTGGGGTGTGGTGTAATGGCGTTGTCTGCCTCCCGTGACCGAGTGCGTAAGATGCAGACTTTCTGTCTGTCATCTGCGCGAACAACTCGTCTGCAATTTAAAGTATCTGTATCAACATTTTCACAGGAGCAAAACATTCAATGTGTTGCATTTCCCCAGTCCATACGGCGTTGTCTGCCTCCCGTGACCGAGTGCGTAAGATGCAGACTTGTGATAATTAATATTGCCCTTAGCTAAAACGTATAAGCTTGTCTCAGACTTTCTGTCTGACATCTGCGCGAACAACTCGTCTGCAATTTAAAGTATCTGTATCAACATTTTCACAGGAGCAAAACATTCAATGTGTTGCATTTCCCCAGTCCATCTTTTGCTAACCGTGAAGGGTTCTCACTTCTTACTGTGTAACCCCCTGCCTGCGAAGGGTTCTGCAACCAGATACTATCACAAATGAACGCACAGACAATCAGACTATAGAGTATTAAAAAAAGTTGAAACATATCATATGTAGACATCAATCAAGAATTCTTTGGCTGGAGTGATTTTCTAGGCAATATCAATATGTTCAGTAGAGTACCATTGCTCACTGAACGCTCCGGATTCAAAATTTCATGTAGCAAGGTTTTTAATCCGGTACCATCACAGACGTGCACTGTACCACTCTTACTGCGTGTACACTGCCTCATACTTGTTGTACACGTTGTTGCTGTCTCCTACCTGATGTAGAGGTTGTTACTGCCTTCTACCTGTTGTATATGTTGTTACTGCCTTCTACCTGCTGTACATGTTGTTACTGCCTTCTACCTGTTGTACATGTTGTTACTGTCTTCTACCTGTTGTACATGTTGTTACTGTCTTCTCTCTGTTGTACATGTTGTTACTGTCTTCTCTCTGTTGTACATGTTGTTACTGTCTTCTACCTGTTGTACATGTTAATACTGTGCCCTATCGGTTGTACATGTTGTTGCTGCCTCTTACTGTTGTACATGTTGATTTAAGAAGCAGTACTATTATGACATCACAGAATGTTGGTAACTCCTTCAATCCTCAACATTTTTCTTGGTCTTCCCCAGCGACACGGTGTTTCTATCCTCATGTCGTATGTTCATGTTGTATGTTCATGTTGTATGTTCATGTTGTATGTTCATGCTGTATGTTCATGTTGTCTGTTCATGTTGTATGTTCATGTTGTATGTTCATGTTGTATGTTCATGTTGTATGTTCATGCTGTATGTTCATGTTGTATGTTCATGTTGTATGTTCATGTTGTATGTTCTTGCTGCTGACCAGTGTGGGTGTATTCTCATTCAGTAGTCAAATGTTTTATATATTATTTGTTAATATTGTGATATTTGGATGACTTGTCTTCAAGAAATATAGATCTATATTTGCTGCATTCAAGATAACTAGCGCAGAGACATTCTTCTAAAACTAAACGACGCATTCAGGCACACTTTAGTAAAACAGATTCTCTGTTTCATACAGACATTATAAATAGTCGATATACGAGTAGACATAATATAAATAGTCGATATTCGAGTAGACATAATATAAATAGACGATATTCGAGTAGACCTAATATAAATAGTCGGTATACGAGTAGACATAATATAAATAGTCGATATACGAGTAGACATAATATAAATAGTCGTCTTCTTCTTCTTCTTTCTGTCCTCATGTACCTTTCGGTGTTGAGGGAAGAGTCGTGTACGGACTTTTGCCCTTCTATTTGCCTCCTCCGCTGTTATATTTCCGAGTGTCTTTAATGCACTATCTATCCACTTTTTACGAGGGCGTCCATTAGGTCGACTGTATTCGTATCGTTTGTTAAGTGTTTTTTGGGGGGATAATATTTAACTCTTTCTGTCTGGTTATGTGGCCGAACCGTTTAACCTGTTGTTTCTGGATGTATTATATTGTTGACTTGATCCCTAATTGTTTTCATAGTGCTTCATTTCTGATTTTGTCTCTCAAGCTAACTCCAAGCATACGTCTCACACATTTCAGTTCAGTGGTGTTAATCTTATGAATTGTTCTAGAATAGAATGTCCACGTTTGACACTGATAACACAACGTTGGTAAAAAATGGTGTTGAAAAGCGCTTTCTTTGTTTCTAGTGTAATATCTTTGTTTCTTAGTAAAAGTGCTGATTAAACAATGACTTGACATGCCTTATTACATTTTGTGTTTATTTCTGATTCTTGTTTATTGTCATATCTCAATGTGCTGCCCAGATATTTGAATTCATCTACTTGTTTTAGTTGTTTATTGTTTATCTGTATGTTGATGTTCTCCTTTTTCTTGCAATATTCATTACTTCTGTTTTGTATATGTTGATTTTCATTCCAAATTGCTAGCCTGTTGTGTCTATTATGATTAGGTGGTCTTGAAGGTTTTTAATGCTGTTGTAAAATAAAACCTGGACATCTGCAAAAATAAGCAGTTTATTTGTTTCATTAGAATTGCTGTTTTGTTTATATGGTCCATGTATTTAATAAAAAGTAGTGGGGATAATACACATCCCTGTTTTACTCCTGTACTAATCACAGTCTTCTGTGTAACCTGCTGCTGTTCTTACAGTGCAGCTGCTGTTGTTATAGAGACTTCTTCAAACTGCTCCCGTATCTCGACACCAATTTGTCAGTCTGTCTAGCTCCTTCTGTAGTTCCACGACTCACTCTTCTCGATTTCTGCCCTGTCTATACACCAGGATATCATCGGCATTTGACATCTTTCTGCCAACACCTGTGATTTGATTGCCAGCGATATGTACTGTGTATACATTGAAAAGTATAGGAGATAGAGGCGATCCCTGTGGCAGGCCAGGGCTAACAACCGTTGGTGTAGATATCCAGTTACCACACTTAAGAACTACAACCCTGTGCATCAGGGCGGCGCCAACCCAACGCACGACAAAAGGATTAACTGCAAGATTTAACAGCTGGTGCATCAAGATATCCAAGGACACCCTATTGTACGCATCCTCAAGGTCTATTGCGACCGCACATGTCTCCATGCGTGAATCGAACCCCTCAAAAACATCCTGCGCAAATATGGCTGCATTCTGCCATGTCTTCTTTCCTGGACGATATCCTCCTAACAATGTTGGTGAACACTTATTTCTTTTAAGATAACACGATACCTTCCGGGCCACAATTTTTTCCAAAAGCTTGCCAATCGTATTCTGCATAGTTATTATTATGTAGCCATGTATCCTGGTGTGGTCCTTCCCAGGTTTGGGTAGTGGAACTAAATTGTGCAACCAGTCTTCTTTCACTGTGCCCTTTAGAAGGCTATTATTGAACATATCCGCCAACTCTCCCAACTTCTCATCCGTTCTTCGACTAATGTCATCGATCTAATGCCATCTGGCCCTGGTGCTGTGTTTTTTGTACTTTTCAGTGCCTTCCTGATTTCTTCAACTGTGATTAGCATATGGTTTTCCATGCTCAATTTCTTACTCGTGTCTGTGATCGTTTTCCTGATTTCTTGATATGCCTCCACATTTCTCTGACCAATTTGCGCGGTGTAGTGTGCCAGCAACGCCGCACCGTTTGTCTCGTCCGTCTTCTGCCAGACGGTATCGTCGCTCTGGAAATCGGCAATAGTCACGTGTCTTGTCAGACCATTCATGGACTTGTGTAACAGCCAGAACAATTTTAGTGACTTTTCGCGTGTGATCTCCTTGCAAAATTCGTCCCATTTTGACGCCTTTGCTGACTTTGCAATATCTTTGAATGTTTGGACTAAGATATCTTTCTTCCGTTTCCATTGTGCGACCTCCATGGGCGGAGCCGCAACACGTTTCCGTGCCCTTTGCCATAGTGATACTGTTTTCCGTTTCTCGCTCTCTGCCCTTTGAACTTCTTCGTTCCACCAGGGGGGCCTATCCCACAACTGATTTCCCACTACTTGAGCCTTACGTTTGTCTTGTCGAATTCTGCTCACAACATCCACTCCTCTGCGATCTTACTTAAAGGATCGTACCTTTGGCCTTATCTGCTTACTTTTGTCATTTTTTAAGAGAACAACACATGGGAGGTGGTCAATGGCATGATGCCCCAGCATGTCCCATTTGCAGATAGCCACAGAAGCTGATGACACCAATGCCAGGTCGATAGCGCTATCATCATCACCATCCCTGCTTGCCATCCTTGTTATACGGCAATCGTTAAGGCACACCAGGTCCGTATCTGTCAGGACCTCCTCAAGTTCTCTTCCCTGTTTGTTCGAAGCACTATTGCCCCATGATGTACCTTTCGCATTGTAGTCACCACAAAAGAGGATCTGCTTTTCCTGTTCCATTATCTCCCCTAGGATCTTCCAACCCTGAAGATCAATGCTCGTGTTTCAGGCATACACATTTACAATCATGATTGGGTGCTGGACCCTCTCAATCTACAATCATGATTGGGAGCAGTGGTTAATCCGTCTAAGGCATTCGTGACGTGGTTTTCCTTGAACAATTACATGGTAAAGACACCCATGCCACAAGTTTCGTTGTCCGGGAAAAGTTTAGAAAGAACTAGCACAATGAGATATCTGGGTGTGTTTTTTGACAGAAGCCTGAGTTTCAGGGAACATGTTGACCACATTATCATAAGGGCAGGCAAAGGCTTAGCAGCAATGAAGGTTATAGCTGCTGCGCAGTGTGAGCAAAGATTGTTATTTCTTTTGTACCAGGGTTTGGTTGTGGATGTGGTGGAATATGCACTGGCAATTCTGACTCTTAGCCAAACTCAGATCGAAAGACTGGATAGAGTCCAGAATGCAGCAATGCGTATCATTCTGGGATGCACAAGAGACACATCGACAAGAGCTATGCGATACCTACTTGACTGCCCAACAGCTGATCATAGATTACAGTATTGCCGTGCACGGGCGTACCTTCAAATACATGCAGATAAGGAACACCCGTTGCATTCCGAAATACAGAAAGTTAAAGGCAGCAGACTCAAGAGAGGAAGGTCGTGGATGGGACGTGCTGAGGATGTAATACAAAGCGTGTGCAGATTACAGGATGTGGCAGCAAGTATAGCTTATTTCTAAAATGTTTCGGCAGTTTTTTCTTCCACTATAAGCACTACACCATGTTTCGCATTGTCATTCTCGTTTACCCCTGAATGTGCAGTTGTAAAGTTGTTGTGTGCCCTCTTCACACCTCTACCTTTTGTTCTTGTGTCTGCAATTCTTAAAACTTCTATTTTCCTTTTAATCATTTCTTCTATGAGTTGTTCTTCTTTGTCTTTATTCTCGCAGATGTTGATAGTTGCTATTTTGTTATTACCTCTGATCTCTTTTGCGTGTGATGTGCCTTCCTCTCCATTAGGTTTCTTATTGAGCACTTTGTGTATCCCCTGTCGACGTGCTAGGTCAGACACATGTTAAGGGCTGTTTAATAAGTTTACTCGGGATTTCCCATTTCCCCGTGCTGGCCACTAGTTGGTCATGGCCATACTTGGTGTTATCTTCTCCACCACTGTTTACATATTCACTTTGAAAACGTATTACTGCATTTATTCACTTTAAAAACTTCTCTTATTATGAAATATTCACATTGTGGATTACACCTTGTGGAAGATATTTCTCTGTTTCATCATTTCTATGAATAGTCGATATACGATTATGTAATTTTTCTATAGCTATATCTAAGATCTAAGAAAGAGAGAGAAAAAAGTAAATGTAAATGAATTAATGAGTTGTTTATCCATGTGAACACATTTCAGTGTCATCACCTGTTGACATAGGAAAGAAAAGAAAGAATAACTCCTGGAAATATCTCCAATAAATTAATGGCCCGTGAGTAGTGTATGATGCAGTGAACGAGCCAAGGATAAGATATGATAAGACATACTAAGACATGAAAAGACATGATAAAACATGATAAGTAATATAGCCCTTATAACAAAATACGATTTAGGGCGAGGTCGTGCAGAGGTCGTGCAGGTCGTGCCATGTTACTTATCTGTACAATATGGCGAGGTCGTGCAAAGGTCGTGCCAAATGTGCCCGAATGTGCTAATATAGCCATATAACAATATAATTGATCTGGAGAGGTCTTCCAAAGGTCGTATCGAATGTGTCGAGTGTGCTTTATTATACCCCATATAACATTATACTAGGCCTGGAGGGGTCGTGAAAATGGGCGTCATGTTACGCCATGTTACATAACCTGATACTACTTAACTCATATAACAATATACTGGATACGGAGAGGTCGTGCAAAGGTGGCACCATGCCCCGTGCTGTTACATAACTAGCTTTAATATAGCCCAAATAACAAAAAACGTGTCATACAAAAGTCGGGTAAAGGTCGTCACCTGGTACCTATCCGGCTAATATATACCTCATATAACAATAATGAAATGTGAATGTGTCGAGTGTGCGGCTGAATGTACTGAGTGTGCCTGCACATCCCATATGAGGACAATCGAAACCGGTCGGACCGACCGGCGGCGGGGTGTGGTCCAGAGCGATACCCGCTCGCTGTGGACGAATCCGGTCAAATTGTGTATCTAATGATGCGAATGTGTGTAGGGTGGGTCTGGTATTTTGTAGTGGAATTGTCCCTTTATTTGTTTTGCTGATACAAGGAGCTGGGCTCGTGATAAAGACAATTTCCACTGCGACTTCCTGTGAATGAGGTCTGCAAGCCCCACCTTCTCCCACTTGTTTCTGTGGGGCTGTGTTTGGTGAGTATTAACATGTTATTACCTTATTTGTTTAGTGGGTATGGTGTAGTTTCTCCACTGAAATTTATTTATGGTACTATCTTTTTATATAAAACGAACCAATTTTAAACCACATGTGAAAGAGCACGCAAAGTTCAGATCATTAAACTGCCAGATGCAATATAATTACACTCGCGGGAACTAGCCAGAACAGTGTAATTAACACATGGTCGTGTCTGGGGTGTTGTGGAGATGGTAATAAAAATAAGTA
The DNA here is from genome assembly GCA_034231615.1 of Meghimatium bilineatum. Taxonomy (NCBI): domain Eukaryota; kingdom Metazoa; phylum Mollusca; class Gastropoda; order Stylommatophora; family Philomycidae; genus Meghimatium; species Meghimatium bilineatum. The sequence continues at coordinate 42,091,115 of CM067318.1, read as the reverse complement.
ATGGATGCTGTAAGAGCGGTTAAAGGCCCGTGTATGTGATTGGGTGCTTGATAGTGATAGTTTTTCTTTAGCTGTTATGCTGATACAATGAGCTGGATTCGTGATAAAGAACATTTTCACTGCACCTTCCAGCGAATGAGATCGGCATAACCCTACCTCCCCCCACTTGTGTGGGTGGCGTTGAGTTTGCTGCGTATTAACATGTTATAACTGTATATGTTAGTGGGTATGTTGTGGTTTGTCTACAGAAATTTATTTATGGCAGTGTCTCTTACATAAAACGAACCAATTTTAAACTACATGTGAAAGATCACGCAAAGTTCAATCAGGGTAATCTATAACACTACCCTATTTAGATCCAGCTCAAACTGTACGATGACATAACACAGATGCATACTTTTCCACAAAGAAAATGGGATGGAAACTTAGAAAGAATGCGGGCAGCATAACCCCGTCACGCTATCGGTGTCAGCAATATAAATGGCCTATTTAGCTCTTTTTCATTGTGTTGAATCTTAAATTATGTTCCGGAAACATTGTAAACCATTAGGCTACAAGGTCAATTAGCCATCTGTTAGCTCATGGGCTATTTCAATATATTCTAATTAGCGTACTTTTCCACAAAGAAACCGACACTGGAATCTTAGCACGAATGATGTCAGCATAATCCCATCACGCAAACTGTTATTGAAGGCGAACACCCTTTATCTATCTTAGCTGTCTCTGTCTGTATATAAGCACTATAAACATGGTTTGTGTCCGAATGTAGGGATTTCGTTTCGTGAGCATGCTATATTATTATTAATGATATTAATATACTGATACAAATGCTATTTAAATTATAAGTTTAAATTTCAAACAAGATTTTACAAAATATTTCAGAATCTATGAAAACTGCTATAGTTTTAACCAAGAAAAATCAATACCTGTATACACTCTAGTGATGAACCACAGGTAGAGCGTAACGGCTTAATTACTGGCTCGGGACGAGGAACGCATGTCAATCGATAATCACCAAGCGTGACGGCTTGACTACGTCATAAAATTGGGATTAACACCTTCTGTTCTGGCGACCGTCTATGACACGTTCATTACGGCAATTTAGAATATTTGTAAATCTGACTCTGCAATACAACTTAGCAATGTGTTATGAGTGTTCTCAAACTCCTAAATTTTTTGTACATATATTGTTAAATATACCTTGGTGTAAGAGGTAGAAATTGTACTAAATTAATACAATTTCATTATTATAGTTCCTCAATAAATAAATAAATAAATATATATATATATATTGGTTCTCAAATTGTAAAATACTAATATTCTGCAATTATAGTCACTAACACATACAAGGTGACTAGTAATAAGAGGAGGGGATGTGGTTGATTTTGCTTGGTGTGATAAAAGTTCGCTTATGACTAGTAAAAAAAATCACTGGTACATAGACATAGAATATTTCATGGCGATTAGTGTTAGTGAAAATAGTAATTTAGTTCCCAAGGGCTAATAAATATCCGTGACCGTCCTTAGTGGTCTCATTAAGTCGTGTTCTGTGAACTACCAACACCCAACGTGTTTTCTAGTGTGGTACAGATTTACAATAGATAACCGAAAAGCTAACTTTTGTTGTTGTCTAATTAGCCGTTATGGTTTCAGTTCAATCGGTACGTTGGTTGTATGCAATACCTTTGTTTTGTTATATGATGTATGTTAGTTTTTATGGTGCCTACCTCGTTGGTCTGTGGCGAACTAACCAGCATGTCCTTTTGTCACTGCATGAGCTATGTATGGTTATAATTAGTGTGTATTGTTGCGTATATTCTGTTATTAAGCGATGCTTTTATAATGGTTTCGTTGTTACGTCGACTAAAAAATGTGTTTGTTATATTGACATCTCTGTGTTTTATCATCACCAGGTCGCCCCGGGTTGCAAAGCCTACGCCTGTGAAGCTTGTGGGAAAGTGTTTAAACGCGTATATACACTGCGTAGACATTGTCAGAATTTGCACATGAAGCGTCGATATAACTGTTCTGTTTGTAAGAGTGACTATTCTGATGTTGCGTCTTTACAGCGACACGTAAAGAAACACCGAGAACAAATGAATGGTCGTGGTGGTCGTGGATCCGCGCCAGTTTCGCCTCCACATATGACTGGATCGTCGCTAGCAGCAGTTTTGGAAATTACATCGCCCATGTCGCTGTCTGCTACCTCTGAAAACAGTGTACCTCTATTATCACCACTACCATCAGACAATAACGGCACCATAAGAGCACTAACACCACGGGCACCTAACTCTCCCGAATTAGATTTTTTAGCTGGTTTACCATTAGACATACAGCAAATATATATCGATAATTGGCCAACTATACATACACATATCACAGTTCGTAAGTCCAGTGCTACTTACACGTTTTTTTAAATTTCCCAACGATACCTCATATACAATACTGGAATGAGGTTCTAAGACCCATGTTCACTGACCAAACTAAGCGATTCAAAGTGAACTTTTCCAAACATTTGCTATTACGGCATCGAGAGACATTAGAACCATGATTTTTTTCACGGCTCAGTAAACAATTCGGCTGTTTTAGAGTACCCAGCGCTGATAAATAATAGGTACGACTTTGACCTCTTTGTTCAGAAAGTTAACGAAGTTGACCCAATGGATGTTGCCCAGAATACACTGCCAAATACCAAATATCAGCTAGAGAACATTGTGGGAACTTCTTTCGACTTATATTTTATAAACGACCATCCATTGGGTTGAGTGTTTAGACAACCGACACAACCAATTGAAGCTGTTCTTATAGGTGGTACATGCTGACGCCAACATATGCCCCTTTCTAACTACGCTATGTATGTCATTCAAATGATTCAATAAACCATTATGAGACAACCTGCATTGTAAAATTTTTCTGTGTATGTATTTTCTGTATTTGTCAGTATTTTTTAATATGTGATTGTCTTTTTCTATATATTGTCGCGATTAGCTTAGTATATATTTGTCTATAACTGGGAAATATAGCAAACCATAACCAACTACAATGCCTCTTATATTGTATCTGTATTTAGTTGTAAGAAATGTGTCAGTTATTCCTAGTCAGATAGTACTGTATCAGGTTTTTTTAGTCGTGTTGGTGCTAATAACGAATATTATATTAGTATGGTTTGTTAGTATGGTGATATCCGGATGAGCTATTAACAGGGTGTAGTGTCCTATGTCATTGTCACGGGTATCAACAGGGGTTATCGGCCTTGGCTAATGGATGTGATATCACCCGGGTTATCGCCAGGGGTTTGCGAAACGCGGTTTGCCTAATTATGAAAAGCGATAAACCTGAAGCTTGTCATATGGAAATATATAATATGAACCTTGTTGGTACATAAAAGTATGGTAATTTGTCTTTGTAAGTCTAGCGACGAGCAAAATAATGTCTTTGCTCATTGCGATAACTACGAAAGGTGGTTTGTCTAGCTGTGGAAAGTTGTTTAAATGCGTTATGTTTTCTAGTGTAAACGTATTGTAATGTGGTTTCATATAACCTGATAATTTAGAAAACTAATAAAACATGTCGTTTGTCAATTGAAAAGTGTTTAAATCGGTTTGGCTAGCTGTGAAAAGTGATAAACATGAACTTTGTCGTTTGGAAATATGCAATATGAAGCCGGTTGGTGCATAAAAATGGGAAAATTTACAGTGTAAGTCTAGTGAACCACCACGCAATGCTTTTGGTAATACCAACAATTGTTAAAAGCTGTTTGCCTAGTTGTGAACAGTGATAAAACATTAAGTTGTCCTATGGAAATACGTAATATGAACCTTGTTGGTATATACAAATAAGGAAATTTGCCTTGTAAGTCTAGACAGTCCCCATCCAATGTTTTTGATTATAGCAAAATGTGTTAAATGTACTTTGCCTCGTTGTGAAAAGTGATAAAACATGACTTCTGTCATTTGAATATATGTAATATTAAACATGTTGGTACATAAAACCACTGTAATTTGTCATTGTAAGTCTAGAGACGGGTAAAATAGTGACTTTACTCATTGTGAAAACTACGAAAAGCAAAATGTCTAGCTGTGAAAAGTGAAAAATGCGTTGTGTTTGTTATGTTGTTAATGGCAACGTACTGAAAAATAGCTTCGTATGGTATCATAACTTAGACATCTGATAAAACAACGAAAATCACTCAATTCGGATTGCGTAATTGCAAAAATAGTAATGACTGTTGGAAGCGCACAAATAAAACATGGTAAATGCGTTATCATGTTTGTGCAAAAGTACTGAAATATGGGTTTGTATGGTATCTAATTTAGATAACTACTGATAAAACATAACGAACATCACTAAAATTGATAAATGTCGCAGGCCACAAATAAAAACATGATAAAATGTGTTATATTGTTAGTGGCAGTGTACTAAAAAATGGTTTCTTTTGGTATGATAACATAGTAAAATTGGGTTGGTTACTTGTGAAAAAATAGTAAATGATGTACTTACAGAAATGTAAAAGAAATTTGTTATAATGTTTGTGTAAAAGTACTGAAATATGGTTCGTGTGGTATGATAATTTAGACAAATGATAAAACATAACGAAACTCACTAAAAGCAGGTTGGTTAGTTGTGGAAAAATGGTACATGGTACAGTCGCACAAATACAAACACAATAAAATTTGTTATGTTGTTACTGCAAAAATACTGAAACGTGTTTTCGCATGACAATTTAGACAAATAATAAAACATCGAAAATCCGCATAAGCGGCTCATCTAGTTGTGAAAATACACCGATAAATGTTGAATTTACACAAATAAAACTTCCCAAATGTCCTATGTTTTAGTGAGAAAGGGCTGAAATGAGTTTTCGTGTGACTTGTTAATTTCAATTTCTAATAAACACGCCATTTGCGCTAAGGAAATATGTTAATAAGAAGTCTGTTGGTAGAGAAAAATATCTCAAAACACAGTGAGAACCTAATGGAATCTGCGCATGAGAACCTTGTTGAAGACTCTAGCTAGAATATACTAAGAATATATTAGACCAAAGCAGACCCTTTTAGAAGCTAGTGAGACTATAATGATAATATGGTAGAACATAGTTGAAGCGCATACAGAGACCATCAAGCGACCATGGCTGAAGCGTGGCGTGAGAGAAGACTGTTTGGAGAATATTAGCTTTTGTGGTGTATATATAGCATGAGTTTTACATTAGTATGGTCAAGAATGGCCAATGTGAAAACCACTTTAACAACCATAAAATAATGAGAACTATTGCCCAAAGGTACAGAATAATGTTTGAAGAATATTTTCTTTTGTGGTGGCAATATGTCACGAGTTTTACATTCTCATGGTCAGGTTTTTACAATGTGAGAACCACTTGAATATAAGCATAAAATAATGAGAATCATTAGCCAAAGGCACATACGAATGTTTGGAGAATATAGCTTTTGTTGTGTCTATATGTCACGGGGTTTACATTGTTATGGTCATGCTTTTACAATTTGAGAACCACTTGAATATAAGTATGAAATAATGAGAACCGTTGGCCAAAGACACAGAAGTATGTTTGCAGAATATTAGTTTTTGTGGCGTCTATATGTCACGGGGGTTTGATTACAATGTTATGGTCAGTATTTTACAATTTGAGAATCAATAAATATATATATATATGTGTACATATATATATATATATATATATATATATATATATATATATATATATATATATATATATATATATCGTATGTATGTATATATATATGTATGTACATTTATATGTATGTATATATATATGTATGTATATATATATGTATATATATATATGTATATATATATGTATATATATATATGTATATATATATATGTATATATATATGTATATATATATATGTATATATATATATATATATATATATATACAGTCCACCAATATAGATATATATTGGTGGACTGTAAGAATGAAATTGTATTAATTAAATACAATTTCTAACTAACTCTTACACCAAGGTATATTTAACTATATATGTACAAAGACTTAAAGAGTTTGAGAACACTCATAACACATTGCTAAATCGTGTTGCAGAGTCAGATTTACAAATATTCAAAATTGCCGTAATAAACGTGTCAGAGACAGTCGTCAGAACAGAAGGTGTTAATCAGAATTTTATGACGTAGTCAAGCCGTCACGCTTGGTGATTATCGATTGAAACGCGTTCCTCGTCCCGAGCCAGTAATTAAGCCGTTACGCTCTACCTGTGGTTCATCACTAGAGTGTATACAGGTATTGATTTTTCTTGGTTAAAACTATAGCAGTTTTCATAGATTCGGAAATATTTTGTAAAATACTGTTTGAAATTTAAACTTATAATTTAAATAGCATTTGTATCAGTATATTAATATCATTAATAATAATATAGCATGCTCACGAAACGAAATCCCTACATTCGGACACCAACCATGTTTATAGTGCTTATATACAGACATAGACAGCTAAGATAGATACTGTGTTCGCCTTCATATACTGATTGCGTGATCGGATGATGCTGACATCATTCGTGCTAAGAATGAGCTAACAGATGGCTAATTGACCTTGTAGCCTCATGATTTACAATGTTTTTCGGAACATAACTTAAGATTCAACACAATGAAACAGAGCTGAATAGGCCATTTAGATTTCTGACACCGATAGCGTGACGGGGTTATGCTGCCCTCTTTCTTTCTAAGTTTCCATCCCATTTTCTTTGTGGAAAAGTATGCATTTGTGTTATGTCATCGTACAGTTTGAACCAGATCTAAATAGGGTAGTGTTATGGATTACCCCGATTGAACTTTGCGTGACTTTTCACATGTAGTTTAAAATTGGTTCGTTTTATACAAAAGATACTGCCATAAATACATTTCAGTAGACAAACCACTACATACCCACTAACATATACAGTTATAACATGTTAATACGCAGCAAACTCAACGCCACAGACACAAGTGGGGGAAGGTAGGGTTATGCCGATCTCATTCGCTGGAAGGTGCAGTGGAAATTTTCTTCATCACGAATCCAGCTCATTGTATCAGCATAACAGCTAAAGAAAAACTATCACTAGCAAGCACCCACTCACATACACGGGCCTTTAACCGCTCTTACAGCATCCATACCTTATTTTTATTACCATCTCCACAACACCCCAGACACGACCATGTGTTAATTACACTGTTCTGACTAGTTTCCGCGAGTGTAATTATATTGCATCTGGCAGTTTTATGATCTGAACTTTGCGTGCTCTTTCACATGTGGTTTAAAATTGGTTCGTTTTATATAAAAAGATAGTACCATAAATAAATTTCAGTGGAGAAACTACACCATACCCACTAAACAAATAACGTCATAACATGTTAATACTCACTAAACTCATCCCCACCGAAACAAGTGGGAGAAGGTAGGGCTTTGCAGACCTCATTCACAGGAAGTCGCAGTAGAAATTTTCTTTATCACGAGCCCAGCTCCTTGTATCAGCAAAACAAATAAAAGGACAATTCCACTACAAAATACCAGACCCACCCCACACACATTCGCATCATTAGATACACAATTTGACCGGATTTGTCCACAGCGAGTGGGTATCGCTCCGGACCGTACCTTACCGCCGGTCGGTTCGGCCGGTTTCGATTGTCCTCATATGGGATGTGCAGGCACACTCAGTACATGCAGCCGCACACTCGACACATTCACATTTCATTATTGTTATATGAGGTATATATTAGCCGGATAGGTACCAGGTGACGACCTTTACCCGACTTTTGTATGACACGTTTATTGTTATTTGGGCTATATTATAGCCAGTTATGTAACAGCACGGGGCATGGTGCCACCTTTGCACGACCTCTCCGTAACCAGTATATTGTTATATGAGTTAAGTAGTATCCGGTTTGTAACATGGCGTAACATGACGCCCATTTACACGACCTCTCCAGGCCGAGTATAATGTTATATGGGGTACAATAAAGCACACTCGACACGACCTTTGGACGACCTGTCCAGATCAAGTATATTGTTATATGAGCTTTATTAGCACAATCGGGCACATTCAGCACGACCTTTACACGACCTCGCCATATTGTACAGATAAGTAACATGGCACGACCTTTGCACGCCCTGCACGACCTCTGCACGACCTCGACCTAAACTTTATTTTGTTATATGGGCTATATTACTTATCATGTCTTATCATGTCTTGTCAGGGGCTCGTTCCATGCATCATACACTACTACCGTGATCGTATCCCCAGAACAAGTACTTCGCACAAAGGATGGTGTTGTCAGATACTCTAATGGAACCAGTAATAACAATACACAGTTACCACACAACGAACAAAGTCGTATTCCTGACTTTTCAGGCAAATATTCGTTGTTTATTATTTAGAACTCTCACAACGGCAGTGAACATATATTGGCATTAGTATTTATTTCGTACGTAAATGCATTAATTATAATCATCTTCTCAAAACATGGTAATACATATTACTGACCTATGAAGATACAGGTTACCTTTATTAACCTCTTTGACAGGATGGTAGCTAGTGAACACCTTGAATAAATATATGTGCTCACACATATGTACATTGTTTCTAGTCCAAAGATTAGGTCTTCGTATGTTCAGGTTAAAGTAAGTAAACGTAAAATATTGTCTGTTATATCTTGCTATCTGCCAGTCTTCTGGTTGTTAGATGATAATGAAGACACGTTACGTTCCAGAACTTCAGTCTTATACACAATATACGATTCTGCCAGTTGTAGTCGGTGTCAAAGGTAAACGAGGAAACTTCGTTGGAGAGAGATTTAGGCTCTACTCTCATGCCGTAGTTGTCAAGTTTGATCCCGTTGGTCTTCCCAATATAATTGCTGTGACATTTCATATCTCCCTACTGTTCTTCAAAACATTGAGGACACACCTCTGACAGTTTGTCAATCATAAGTCTTTTCAAATACTAATGTCTGTTTCTAAGTTTACTATCTGAAACAATTCCTATCCCCTATTTTTCTTAAGAACATGGAGGACACGCCTCTGACGTCTAATGTAAATATCCATCCCAGAATATGTCTCTGACAACTTGTCAATCATAGACATTCGCAAGTACTAATGTCTGTTTCTAAGTTTACTATCTGAAACAATTCCTATCTCCCTACTGTTCTTCAAAACATGGAGGACACGCTTCTGAAGTCTAATGTAAATATCAACCACTGAATATGTCTCTGACAACTTGTCAATCATAGACACTCACAAATACTAATGTCTTTCTAAGTTTACTATGACAGGCCTCATTCTGTAGATAGTGGCAACCCTCGACCTTCATTTATAGACTAAGAATTCCTTCCTATTCTATTTTCAAAGACTATTCGTTAGATATTTACTGTATATCTTCATCCAAACGTATATTGTTAATCACACAATAGTTTATCAATTACTCACGACTGTCAGAAATGTCCAACACAAAACACATCTGTCGCTTGTTGATCAAATTCTCTATAATGATGATTTTTCCTCTATCTTTATTGTTCTGTCAAATTCTCAGATGCCTGTCCTAATTCAGAGCTGTAGTTATGTCTTTGTTTTCAACATGTAACTTCTTGTTCTCCTTTCATTATCAGTTGTTTAGATTCGTCCGTCTTGGTTTAAAATAATTGTGTGGTCATCTCTTTGTTTTCATCTGATTTGCCTATATACTAAAAACGTACCGGCTATTCTCTTTAGTTGGACTAAAGAAAATCCCATTGGTAACTAGCTCTAACTTCTTTGTTAACTATTGTCCATCCTGTCCCTCTGAGAGCGAAGAAGGGAATGTCCCAATTATTCTTCCCAACTGTGATAAGTTACTTCAAGAATTCAACTCACGTCAGGCAAATTCACGAGAAAGTTTCATGATTGTGAGTATGAATCTTCCTTACATGAATCCAATTCATATTCGGCTGAACAATGTTTACAATTTCCCGTACATCTAATACTATCTTAAAATCCTTTAACTTAAGTCTTCTGACTCTACTTTAATACTCAAAATAAACAAATACGCTTTTTCTGTCTGAACTGTGTTCACCCAACCATAATATTTCTGGTGACAAAAGGGGAGATTATCTGTTAAGATAAATCACAAGGGAGTTAACCTTTGTATGTTTTTATTTCCATGGGCCTAAATTCATTGTCCGTCCATCGTCATACAATAGTGGATTGTCTGTCTTTGATTACAATAAATTGTATGTGACTGTTACAATTAGATATAATACAAATATTCGATATACGAGTAGACATAATATAAATAGTCGATATACGAGTAGACATAATATAAATAGTCGATATACGAGTAGACATAATATAAATAGTCGATATACGAGTAGACATAATATAAATAGACGATATACGAGTAGACATAATATAAAGTGATATCTATTTGGAATTTGACAGCGAAAGTAAGAAAAATATAAACATAAAAGCGAACAATGTTACACACAACCTGCAACAACAAACATATTCTGCAACATTGTACATAATCTACAACAACACACACAATATATGTATTATAAAACAACTAGGAACAAACTGCCATCTGATTCATATTCTTCTTTATTGATTATACATTATTGATTTGTTGACATCCTTGATATTGGTGAGTGGAGACATTGGTAATTTCTAGAAAGCGAGCAACGATGAGTGGAGACATTGAATGTTTCCAAAAAGTGAGCATCGATGAGTAGAAACATTGTTAGTTTCTAAAATGTTAGCATCGATGAGTGGAGACTTTGGAAGTTTCTAAAATATTAACATCGATGAGCGGAGACTTTGGAAGTTTCTAAAATGTGAGCATCGATGAGTGGAAACATTGTTAGTTTCTAAAATGTTAGCATTGATGAGTGGAAACATTGTTAGTTTCTAAAATGTTAGCATCGATGAGTGGAAACATTGTTAGATTCTAAAATGTTAGCATCGATGAGTGGAAACATTGTTAGTTTCTAAAATGTAAGCATCGATGAGAACAGTAACTCTTAACGTTGTTTCCGGACACGTGGGTGTAGAGAGAAAAGAGAGAGCTGACACTACAGCCAGCTTCGCCACTATAACATATAGCCTAGGCACCAAGCAGACATACTAAATTCTCTTTAGGAGTCCGCACGAGAATTTTGAGAAACATGAATCTGTGTGTAGAATGTGAGAATTAGGAATAATGATAGATGGTGTCCGTAGACAGGTCCTAACACACATTTTTAACAGAAGACTAAACCCACACAAAACTGTAACCAATAGCCGCTCTACCCTGAAGAGATTTACTGAACCAACATAAAACTGTAAACATTAGTCGCTGTACCGTGAGAGATTTACTGAAACTGAGATCAAAGCAACTATAGAGATGTCCGGTATACGAAGGCGATATATAATAAATATTGATTGGTTTTTGTGACATTAGGTTGGAATATTGATGATTTTATTCTGCTGTAAGACATTATATTGAAATATTGATGTTTGTATTATTCTGTAAGACATTATATTGAAATATTGATGTTTGTATTCTTCTGTAAGACATTAGATTGGAATATTGATGTTTGTATTATTCCTTAAGACATAAGATTGGAATATTGATGTTTGTATTCTTCTGTGAGACATTAGATTGGAATATTGATGTGTGTATTCTTCTGTGAGACATTATATTGGAATATTGATGTTTGTATTCTTCTGTAAGACATTATATTGGAATATTGATGTGTGTATTCTTCTGTAAGACATTATATTGGAATATTGATGTTTGTATTCTTCTGTAAGACATTATATTGGAATATTGATGTTTGTATTCTTCTGTAAGACATTATATTGGAATATTGATGTTTGTATTCTTCTGTAAGACATTATATTGGAATATTGATGTTTGTATTCTTCTGTAAGACATTATATTGGAATATTGATGTTTGTATTCTTCTGTAAGACATTATATTGGAATATTGATGTTTGTATTCTTCTGTAAGACATTATATTGGAATATTGATGTTTATATTCTGCTGTAAGACATGAGACTTTCAGTTTATTTCAAATATGGTGATCAACAAAGAATAACGGAAGAAGGTGTACACAACTAATGTTACACAGAAAAACTTGCTTCAGTTTTTTATTATAACTGATGTCATCAATAATAGAGATACGTAACTCACATAATAATGGAATAATTAAGAGGGAGACAGAAAGTGAGAGAGAGAGAGAGATATTTAAATTTTCTGACGAACTTTCATCTCAGTGAAGGTCAGAGAATACGATTTTGAAATAGAAGACCATATGACTCCACTAATGTCATTGCGACCCCAGATCCCGTTCAAATTTGGTGAGTATGTGCAATTTGTAAACCACCATTCAGATTCCACAGGTGGCGTGCATTTTTTACCATTGTTATCAATGCTGTGATCATATGTAGAAAATGTCTTTTCATGTAGATACAGCAGACTATCACCAGCTGTGCCATTGTATTCTTGAACTACTAGTTGGTAGTAAATCGAATCTTCGAAAAAGTTAAACTGGGAATAATGAGCGAAATATTCCTTTCCGTTCTGTTCCATATCGATTCTGAGTTCTGTGTCAGCCTGAAACGAGATAAAAGTCTTTATATAACGTGTGTGTTTGTTATACTAGCATTAAGGACCTTATTTGAGGGTAAAGTGAAAGAAAAGCGAGCAAGAGGTAGACAGAGATACAAGTTGGAGAATAACATCACACGATGGAAAGGTTATAGTCTAGCAGAGTGCACCACCAAAACAAGAGACAGGAGATGATGGAGGCCTGTTACAGCCAACGTTCATTGCGGAGACGGCACTTGATGATGATGATGATGTTATACTAGTTTTAGATCTAACGATATAAATACGCGGGCCACTATGAAATATGTTTACACAAAACGTTATTTAACACGCGTGTGCTACTTGTATGCTAAAATAAAACGATATTTAACACGTGTGTGCTACTTGTATGTTTAAATGAAACGATATTTAACACGTGTGTGCTACTTGTATGTTTAAATGAAACGATATTTAACACGCGTGTGCTACTTGTATGTTTAAATACAACCATATTTAACACGCGTAATTCTACACCTGCTATTATATGTATATATTCAGATATTGCGACATAAGTACTCACTTGCTAATATGTGCGTGTGGTATATACATATACAAACAATTGTTCGTATTATTCTTCATCTTCTTCCGTTCGGAACGTGCTAAAATATGAAATTTTGTCTCTTCTATAAACTTGACTGTGTATGTCTTTTCTATAAACTTGACTCTTCAACTTGACTGTGTTTTGTCACTTCTAAAAACTTGACTATGTTTTGTGTCTTTTATAAAACATGGCTGTGTTCTGTCTCTTGTATAATTTTGACTGTGTTTTGTCTATTCTATAAACTTGAATGTGTGTTGTCTCTTGTATAAACTTGACTGTATTTTGTCACTTCTATAAATTTGACTTTTTTGTCTTTTCTATAAACTTGACTGTGTTTTGTAACATAGATCCGTAAAATTTTTGGTGCACTGGTGTTTCTCTGGTACAGTAACTGTTGTTTATCTGGTCCAGTAATTGTTGTTTCTATGGTACAGTAGTTGTTATTTCTCTGGAGAAGTAATTGTTGTTTATCTGGTCCAGTAATCGATATTTCTCTGATCAATCAATTGCTGTTTCTCTGGAAGAGCAATTTTTGTTTCTCTGTGCAAGTAAATGTTGTTTCTCTTGTACAGTAATTGTTGCTTTTCTGATCCAGTAATTGTTGTTTCTCAGTTCCAGCAATTAAGGTTTCTCTGGTCTAGTAATTTTGATTTCTATGGTCCAGAAATTGTTATTTCTCTAGTCCATTAATTGTTGTCTCTCTAGTTCAGTAATTGTTTTTTTCTCTAGTTCAAAATTTGTTGTTTCACTGTTCCAGTAATTCTTGTTTCTCTGGGTCATTATTTATTGTTTCTATTGTCCAGTATATGTTATATCTCTAGTCCACTAATTGTTGTTTCTCTGATCCAGAATGTGTTGTTTCTCTATTTTAGTAATTGTTGATTTTTGGTCCAGCTATTGTTTTTTCTTCGAAACCGTAATTGTTAACTCTATGGTCAATCAATTGTTGTTTCTCCACGGCTGTAATAGTTTTTTCTCTGACCCAAATATTATTGTTTCTCTAATCTATCAATTGTCGTTTCTCTGGTCCAGTAATTGTTGTCTCTCTGGCCCAGTAATTGTTGCTTCTATATGCCATTAATTGTTGTTTCCCTGGTCCAGTAATTGTTGTAACTTTGGATCAGAAATTATTGTTTCTCTCGTGAAATAATTGTTATTACTCTGGTCCAGTAATTGTTGATTCTCTGATACAGTAATTGTTATTTCTCTGGACAATTAATTGCTGTTTCTCTGGGTCAGTAAATGTTTCATCTCTGATCCAGCAATTGTTAATTAGCTGGGCCAGAAATTTGTGTTTCTCTGTTCCAGTAATTGTTGTTTCTCCGGGCCTGTAATTATTGTTTCTCTGTTCCAGTAATTGTTGTTTTTCTTATACAGTAATTGCTTTTTCTCTGGTCCAGCAATTGAGGTTTCTATGGTCCAGTAATTGGTTTTTCTCTGGTCCAGTAATTGTTGTTTCTATGGTCTAGCAATTGTTTTTTCTTTGGTCGAGAAATGTTTGTCTTTCTGGTTCAGTAATTGTTGTTTACCATGTCCAATAATTGTTGTTTATTTGATCCAGTAAGTGTTGATTCTCTGAGGCATTAAATGTTGTTTCTATGGTCCAGTATCTGTTGTATCTCTGGTCCAGTAATTGTTGTTTCTCTTATGCTGAAATTGTAGTTTCTTTATTTTAGTAATTGTTTTTGTGGTCCAGCTATTGTCGTTTCTCTTTTCCAGCAATTGTTGTTTCTCTTGTCCAGTAATTGTATTGTTGATTCTCTGGTCCAGTAATTGTTTTTTCTCTGGTTCAAAATTGTTTCTTTCTCTGGTCCAGTAATTCTTTTTTCTCTTATGCAGTAATTCTTTTTTCTCTGGACCAGCAATTGTTGTATCTCTGGTCCAGTAATTGTTTTTTCTCTGGTCCAGAAATTGTTGTTTCTGTGAGCCATCATTTCTTGTTTTTCTGAACCAGCAATTGTTGTCTCTCTGGTCCGGTAATTGTTGTTGCTCTAGTCCAGTATATGTTGTTTCAGTGGTTAAGTAAGTCTTGTTTCTCTGGGCCATTATTTTGTTTTTTCTATGGTCCAGTATATGTTGTATCTCTGGTCCATTAATTGTTGTTTCTCTTGTCCAGAAATTGTTTTTCTCTATTCTAGTAATTGTTGTTTTTGGTCCAGCTATTGTTTTTCTTCGGGACTGTAATTATGGTCACTTGTTGTTTCTCCAGGGCAGTAATAGTTGCTTCTCTGTTCCAGTAACTGTTAAATTTTCGGGTTAGCAATTGTTGTTTCTCTGGTCCAGCAATTCTTGTTTCTCTGCTCCAGCAATTGTTTTTTTTCTCTGGTTCATTAATTGTTTTTTCTCTGGTTCAGTAATTGGTTTTTCTCTGGTTCAGAATTTCTTGTTTCTCTGGTCCAGTAATTGTTTTTTCTCTGATGCAGTAATTGTTTTTTCTCTGGTCCAGCAATTGTAGTTTCTCTGGTCCAGTAATTGACCCAGCATATCATATTCAGGATATTCCTAAAGAATATGCTCTGCTGTCGGAGGTGCATGTCAACATTTACGCATCGTCATTTTTACTATTTGAACTCTGCATACGTATGAATGCGGCGTCGGGTAGGTCTTGTCCAGGGACGCAGAATGACAGATTGGGTTGGTCTGTTCATAATTTGGTAATCATCATGTGTTGCATTTGGGTTTCTAATATATATATATATATATAGTACATACATAAACATACAAGTTATCTTCCTGTAGTACATACATAAACATACAGGTTATCTTCCTGTAGTACATACATAAACATACAGGTTATCTCCCTGTAGTACATACATAAACATACAGGTTATCTCCCTGTAGTACATACATAAACATACAAGTTATCTCCCTGTAGTACATACATAAACATACAAGTTATCTCCCTGTAGTACATACATAAACATACAAGTTATCTCCCTGTAGTACATACATAAACATACAGGCTATCTCCCTGTAGTACATACATAAACATACAGGCTATCTCCCTGTAGTACATACATAAACATACAGGTTATCTCCCTGTAGTACATACATAAACATACAGGTTATCTCCAAGCATTACATACATAAATATTGGGTTATGGCCCTTTAGTACATACATAAACATACATGGTATCACCTGTAGGACACGCAACCAGGGCACGTATGTAGAATCAACCCCCTCCCCCCCCCCCCCCCGGGTGGAATGATATGGTTCAATGTGCATGGAAGTGCAAACGAAGCGCAATTGCACAATAGCAAAAAGCAAGGGAAAAAAGTTAAGCACAATTAGATCTTGTTCTACAATTAAAAAAACCAAAGATTACAGGGTTCAACAGTTTAAAGATATCGCCAAATCTGCAACTGACAAAAAATGGGAAGCCTTTTGTTATGAGATTGCAAATGAAAAGTCGCTAAATCTGTTCTGGCGCCTGCATAAATTAATGATCGACCCAAGGAAGCGTATAACAATCCCCAATTTCCAAAGCACAGACTTGATATGGCTGAAACAGATGAGATTAAGGGTGCAGCACTGCCGGCTCATTATAAGGCACAAATTGTTCAGAGGAACTTAGGAAATTACAATGAAATCATGAAAACAGTCACAGACATGTGCAATACGCAAGTTATTAAAAGCTATACTGCAATTACTCTTGAAGATATTACAGCCGCACTGAAAAGATCAAGTAACACAGCGCCAGGACCTCATGGCATTAGATACGACGATCTTAGAGGCAGGTCAGACGAGGTTCTTAAGGAGATGGCAATGTTGTTTAACAAGAGCGTAGAGACTGACATAGTAGAAGAAGATTGGTTGCATAGATATTTAATCGCACTACCCAAGTCTGGCAAGAGTCATGCGATGATACAGGGTTTCAGACTCACAACCATGCAGAATACGATCGGCAAGTTGTTAGAAAAGATTGTTGCATGGAAATTGTCCCTACATCTAGATATAACTAACAGGCTGCCCTCAACTTTGGGAGGCTATCGTCCAGGTAAGCAGACTTGGTACAACGTCGCCGTATTCGCGCAAGAAGTGTTTGAAAGTTTTTAAGAACTAATGGAGACATGAGCGGCTGCAATAGACCTGGAAGATGCTTATAACAGTGTTCCCTTGGATTTCTTAATGACCATAATACTGCAACTCCAAGTTAGTCCTTTCATTGTCAGGTGGATTATCTCTGCACTTTTTCAGAGACATGTTGTTATTAAGTGTGGGAGTTGGTCTTCGGCGCTAACAGTCATAAACCCGGGACTACCACAAGGGTCACCTCTGTCACCAGTATTATTTAATGTGTATACAGTTAAAATTACAAGCTGTCAGATTGCAGGACCGGGGAAAACTATGTACTATGATAATGGCATCTTGGTATATAGGCAGGCAGAGATAGAAAAATGATCGCCAGGAATTCGCAAAGGGAGCTTATTCGTATAGGGAATTGGTGAAGTAATTCTGGAGCGTTTGTTAATCCATCAAAAGAATCCATAACATGGTTTTCCCTAATTAATCACATAGTAAACACGCCCACGCCATCGGTTACTTTGAGAGAGGATGTCCTCGAGAGAACCAACACAATGAAATACTTAGGGGTTATTTTGGACCAATGTTTGAATGTCAAAGATCATGTTAACCATTTTGTTTGTTGTTTGTTTAGTAGGGGTTTATGCCTCATATGGTCGAGGCCCGCCTCTTTCAACCTAGGACTGGTGTCCATAGTGGTTATATCGAGGCGGTTGGGGACCTGTGGTTTTTGTGGCTTGTTTGCCTGGTTGTTGCTAGGATGTGGCTCTGTTAGCCGGGTTCGCTGTAGGGCCTCCTAGCTTCAGTCCTTGTATGGACTATGTTGTGGCTCTGCCTGTCTCTGGTATGTTGAGATTATAAGGTGATAGTCCTAAGAAGGACTTTGTGGTTATTGGTTGGAGCTCGTTCTTCTATTCGGAGCTATTTGCTGTGTTGTTCCTTCGCTGTGTCGATCTGGATAAGGTGGTAGTCCTTAAAAGGACTGTGTGCAGGATTGGTTGGAGCGCTTTCTTCTGCTTCTTTCCAGTGCTGTTCATTCGCTTTGTGGGTCTGGACCACATGTTGTCTTTTGTTGTCTAGACTGACATTGTTTGTGCAGTATCGGCTGCTGATTGTACCTGTGAAGATTTTTTTTTTTTTTTTTTTTTTTTTTTTTTTAAATTATGAAAAAAGTTTATAGCCCTTATAAGGACTTTATTCTGTCTGGTTGGTGCTTTTGTCAGTTTCTGCAATATCCAGTACTTTGAGCACGTAATTCTTGTACGAGAAGGTATTGACGCGGTCAAAATATATGTCTGACTTGGATAGTGATAACATTCAGCTGCAAGGTGGCAGGGTAGAAAACGTGTAATACCCTTTCGTGCTTGTCAACGTGTATACGTGGAGCACCAGCTTGAACGTGCAGGACTGGAAATCTCTAGGTGAGTTAGTAAAAGAAGAAAGGGAAATAATTTTCTGCGGGAATTTTAATGCAATAGGTAGATCCTGGAGCCGTACCGCCTCCAATCAACAAGGAAGAGATCTTCAGGAGGATTTGATTGATATGAATTTAGATTTAAGGGAGTTAGGCTCTATTAGATTGTCAGACAGCCTTCAAAGTATTAATAACGACCAATAGAGAACGCAGGGAATGGTGTCTGACAGTGGTGGAGTCGGAGGTACTTACTCTGATCAGTGAGAATTCCAGGGATTGTGATATGATTATGTACAGATGGGTCGGTTGACAGACACATAAGGAGTGCCCAGGCCTTCACAGCTCAAAGGTGGGGAGACCTGAGAGAAAAGTGGTGCACTCGCTCAATGGACAAGCAGCATTACAATGGAGAATTTATCAGTACCCAAAGCTTTGAAATGGGTGTGCTCGCTGATTATCGATGGGCACATTTGTGAAAGTTCAGGCGGGGTACATTCGTAAACAGTGGCTCGATGCAGTGAAGAATTTCTGTGTGCGTAAAGTGACTATTAATTTTTTACCGGAACATGCGGGAGCCTGGGGTAATGAGAGAGCGGATAGGTTGTCCGCTGCTACTATGGCTGTTCGTGGAGCGATGGATCGGACAAATCTGGATACATCATGTTGTAGGGGTGTTACTCTGGATACAGCAGCACAAAATATGTCAGCGTCGTAGATTTGCCACACTGGATAAATCAGATCGTTGATTTGCCACACTGGATAAATCAGATCGTTGATTTGCCACACTGGATAAATCAGATCGTAGGGTTGCCACACTGGATACATCAGGACACAATGTCCTACAAACAGTTATGTCCTCAATCATTTGGAAAAGTGTGGAAAAATCTCGCCCAATCCGTGAAGTTATTAATCCAGGAATTTCTCCTTTCACTTCTTCACCTTCCACACAAGACTGTTCCTTGCAAAATAATTTCAGAGAGAGAGAGAGAGAGAGAGAGAGAGAGAGAAAGAGAAAGGTGAGTCTCGTTAGCTGTCCAAACTAAACACGTTTACACCGTTTCAATCCATCAATCGACATTCCGAGTGGCGTAGTCGATTATGTTTCTCCACAACTCTCTGTCTCTTATGTTGTTAATAAATTAAGTTAGTGTTTTCTTTTTGTGCCAGTGACAAAACATACAGAAACTGCTCTCTTTATATTCCTCTTCAACACTGCACAATGTGGTTCTTCTTCTTTCGTTCACTTGAAACATGTCTATATCTGTAATTCTGTCTCCTGTATAAAAATCGCACTTGAAACATGTCTATATCTGTAATTCTGTCTCCTGAATAAAACTGACTGTATTTTTTTAAATCTGTAGTTCTCACAGTGACCCATAGAGCTTTGACTCCAGAGCTGTTTCCTCTGGCCAATATGTCTGCCTCAGCGTTTCATACTCAGAACACTCTTGAACAATATGTACATGTGCTCCTTGCCCACATGTACACATGACCGTGTTGCAAATTTTTAACTTTGTGTACATGTGAGTGTGAAATCGGTTGTATCCCGTCCTGAGGCGTACAATAACAACATGTTCTGATCTGTTCATAATGTGATTCATATTGTGATGGTGTTTGTGGCTTTCCTATTGATTTGATCATCTGTTTTTTCTAATGGTAGGTGATTGATACATCCGGTTGGTCTTCGGCAGCATCTTCCTTAGCCAGTTGCTCTGCTTTTACCATTTCTTGGTATTCCACAGTGAGAGGGTAGCCACTGCATTGTTACCCTATATTGGTAAGATTGCTACCCTATATTGGTAAGTTAGCTACCCTATATTGGTAAGTTAGCTACCCTATATTGGTAAGTTAGCTACCCTATATTGGCAAGTTAGCTACCCTATATTGGCAAGTTAGCTACCCTATATTGGCAAGTTAGCTACCCTATATTGGTAAGTTAGCTACCATTAATTGGTAAGTTAGCTACCATTAATTGGTAAGTTAGCTACCCTATATTGGTAAGATAGCTACCCTATATTGGTAAGTTAGCTACCCTATATTGATAAGTTAGCTACCCTATATTGATAAGTTAGCTACCCTATATTGGTAAGATAGCTACCCTATATTGGTAAGTTAGCTACCCTATATTGGTAAGATAGCTACCCTATATTGGTCAGTTAGCTACCCTATATTGGTCAGTTAGCTACCCTATATTGGTAAGTTAGCTACCCTATATTGGTAAGTTAGCTACCCTATATTGGTAAGTTAGCTACCCTATATTGGTAAGTTAGCTACCCTATACTGGTAAGTTAGCTACCCTATATTGGTAAGTTAGCTACCCTATACTGGTAAGTTAGCTACCCTATATTGGTAAGATAGCTACCCTATATTGGTAAGATAGCTACCCTATATTGGTAAGTTAGCTACCCTATATTGGTAAGTTAGCTACCCTATATTGGTAAGTTAGCTACCCTATATTGGTAAGATAGCTACCCTATATTGGTAAGTTAGCTACTCTATATTGGTAAGTTAGCTACCCTATACTGGTAAGTTAGCTACCCTATATTGGTAAGTTAGCTACCCTATATTGGTACGTTAGCTACCCTATACTGGTAAGTTAGCTACCCTATATTGGTAAGATAGCTACCCTATATTGGTAAGATAGCTACCCTATATTGGTAAGATAGCTACCCTATATTGGTAAGATTGCTACCCTATATTGGTAAGATAGCTACCCTATATTGGTCAGTTAGCTACCCTATATTGGTAAGTTAGCTACCCTATATTGGTAAGTTAGCTACCCTATACTGGTAAGATAGCTACCCTATATTGGTAAGTTAGCTACCCTATATTGGTAAGTTAACTACCCTATACGTGTAAGATAGTTTATACTTATATATATCTTACATATACTGGTAAGAAAGTATATTCGTAGTTTTCGTAAGTATGTTAGTTTTCCAGACTGGAGAGCTTGAAGCACTGACCTTGCATCTGGAATACCACAGGATATGAGCCAGGGTTGGAGTTCAGCAGTTTTTCAGTTACCACCCTAATAGTCTGGATTTCTGCATCATAATCATTGCAAAATGTCCCTGTTGGTGTTCTGATCGTATCTCTAGGCTTGTATTGATATTCTATAAATACACATGCACATCCATTTCTCACTGCATTCTGTCCTGACCCATCTGTATATACTCTAACACATATGTCTTGTGGATATTCCTCGTCCAGGAAACTGGGGGTGACTGTCCTTCGCTGCACAGTGTTCTGTTCGTCCTAGATTAGTTTTCCTTTCACGTGGATCTGAATACATACTGGTATCCCTTACCTTTCACTCCAAGGGGATTGTTTGTCCTGGTACAGACCTTAAGGGGCAGTCAACTTTTGTAAATTATCTACGGAGTCGTTTAGCTTGATGGATAAAGCTGATTCTTTTCTAGATTGCAACACTTTGGAAAATTTCCTTCATTGAATGACTTGGCATACACTGAAACTTTTTTGGTTTTATTAGTACCTTTGTGTCTCAGCGTTCACCAAGTGTTTGCATTCTTCACCTCATGGGAGTACGTTGACAGGATCGAGTACCAGACGCTAAAATCCTTCAGAAGTACCATATGTAAAGCATCCTTGCCCTGCTAACTAAGACCCAACTCCGGACTGGCTACATCGTCCGTATGCCAGACAAGCACCTTCAATGAGCATATTCTATGGGGAGCTGTGCGACGGTTCAAGCGGGGTGCAGAAAGCGCTTCAATGATCATCTAAAAAACTCTCTCAAGCACTGCATCATTTAACCTAACTCCTGGGAGACTACATCACTCAATCGCCTCAGCATGACACACCCAGATCACTTCTGGCATCACTAAATTTAAAAAAAGAAAGAACACTGCGGGAAATATACAAGCGCAAGAAGCGAAATGACAAATACGAAAACTTTCCTAGCCCGAACCATCAGCCCTCCTGCGTGCAGAGCAATAGAACTTT
This sequence comes from Meghimatium bilineatum, assembly GCA_034231615.1. Lineage (NCBI taxonomy): Eukaryota > Metazoa > Mollusca > Gastropoda > Stylommatophora > Philomycidae > Meghimatium > Meghimatium bilineatum. The sequence goes on along the minus strand of CM067318.1, from coordinate 42,068,540 downwards.
TCGGGCACGAATCGGACTCATCGGACATCTATGAACTAACAAACCAAATTAGACAATTACCAAGTTGTAGTTTTTAATTTGTTCATCGCATTTATTGTTTTTCATACACATTCTCATCTTTGCTTGCGAAGGAGCAACACCATCATCATCATGTGAAGTCATATTGTCCAGACGATGTCTAGTTGTATCTTTTCGGAACCTCTTTAATTTCTTCGAACTTTAACATTTATTTCTCAATTTCTCATGATATTATCTGCATAGATATTAAAAAGATATTGAGATAGAGTGCACCCCTGTCTGACTCCACTTTCAACCATTCAGATGTTTCCTTCCTCTAATATTACTGCTGAATGGTTCGCTGTCACATATAAACGGGATATTCTAGGTTACAATAACAGTGACCATTTCCCATTCGTCAATTCTGTTAGACAAAGTAAAGCCAAGACATGTGACGTGTGTTTATTTTGATAGAGAAAAGAAAGCCAAGACAAGTGACTTATGTTTATTTTGTTAGAGAAAGGAAAGCCAAGACAAGTGACGTGTGTTTATTTTGTTTACGACATGTCAGGTAGTGATATCGTTAATATAATTAGGCAGGATAAAGACATCAATTCTACAAGAATATGGCAGCAGATGGAACAACCATCATGGTAGAATATGGTGTATCATGGTAGAATATGGTGTATCATGGTAGAATATGGTGTATCGTGGTAGAATATGGTGTATCGTGATAGAATATGGTGTATCGTGGTAGAATATGGTGTATCATGGTAGAATATGGTGTATCATGGTAGAATATGGTGTATCATGGTAGAATATGGTGTATCATGGTAGAATATGGTGTATCATGGTAGAATATGGTGTATCATGGTGTCTGTGTGATTAAAAGAAAAATAGTTACTATGTCAGAAATCAAGTAAGACCAGACATGTAACATCAAATGTAATTCACGACATAATACTTACTTGTAAGACAAGACATCACAATTCATGTAATACTTACTTTGTGAGTGCGGACACAATAGTGTGGTAATATGTACCTAATAGACACGACAATTCATGTAATACTTACGTCTGTGATGTTGTAAATGATTTTATTCCCAATCCAAAAGTCAGTATCGATATCTCCAAATCCGTTCTCGTACTCGGTCCAGGTTCTATTGAAGTCCACGTTTCCGTTCACACGTCTCTGTTTTATTTGACAATAACAAAGTAGATTTGATTCAGTTAATACATGAATTTGTTCAGGGACATACAGATACACAGAGAATATGTTCAGGGATATAGAGACACAGCCAATATGTTCAGGGATATAGAGACACAATGAATATTTTCAGGGATATAGAGAGACACAGTGAGAATATGTTAAGGGATATAGAGAGACACAGAGATAATATGTTCAAGGATATAGAGAGACACAGATAGAATATGTTCAAGGATATAGAGAGACACAGAGATAATATGTTCAGGGATATAGAGACACAGAGAGAGTATGTTCAGGGATATAGAGACACAGAGAGAGTATGTTCAGGGATATAGAGACACAGAGAGAGTATGTTCAGGGATATAGAGACACAGAGTCAATATGTTCAGGGATATAGAGACACAGAGAGAGTATGTTCAGGGATATAGAGAGACACAGTGAATATGTTCAGGGATATAGAGAGATACAGAGTCAATATGTTCAGGGATATAGAGACACAGAGTCAATATATTCAGGGATACAGAGACACAGTCAATATGTTCATGGATATAGAGAGATACAGAGTCAATATATTCAAGGATATAGAGACATAGTCAATATGTTCAGGGATATAGAGACACAGTGAATATGTTCAGGGATATAGAGAGACACAGTCAATATGTTCAGGGATATAGAGAGACACAGAGTCAATATTTTCAGGGATATAGAGAGATATAGTCAATATGTTCATGGATATAGAGACCCAGTGAATATGTTCAGAGACATAGAGACACAGTGAATATGTTCAGGGATACAAACAGAGAGAATATGTTCAGGGATATAAACAGAGTGAATATGTTCAGGGATATAAACAGAGTGAATATGTTCAGGGATATAAACAGAGTGAATATGTTCAGGGATATAGAGAGACACAGAGAGAATATGTTCAGGGATATAAACCGAGTGAATATGTTCAGGGATATAGAGAGACACAGAGAGAATATGTTCAGGGATATAAACAGAGTGAATATGTTCAGGGATATAAACAAAGTGAATATGTTCATGGATATAAACAGAGAGAATATGTTCATGGATATAAACAGAGTGAATATGTTCATGGATATAAACAGAGAGAACATGTTCATGGATATAAACAGAGTGAATATGTTCATGGATATAAACAGAGAGAATATGTTCATGGATATAAACAGAGAGAATATGTTCAGGGATATAGAGACAGAGTGTGTATGTGTTTAGCGATATCTTCTTCTTCTTCAGCGTTCATTCTTAAACTCCTGCTAGAGATCTCTTGCAGCATGACCATGGTTCTATTAAATTTTCGGCAGGATGTAGTCCAGAGAATGGAAATGGGATGTATCGGCGATTTTTTTCCGCCCATGGCCCGACATATCCGTCTTCGGCGGAGTTTAGCGATATAAAGTAACAGAGTGAATATGTTCAGGGATTTAAAGAACACACAGAGTGAATATGTTCAGGATATAGAAAGACAGAGTGAATATCAAAGATAAACAGGTATGAAGGTGATCGTATAGGAAGATATGCATGACGGGAAACAAGCTGGATGTTCGGTTAATAAGAGATAGAACTCTGGTGTCACTAGATAACACGATACTGGAAATGTGAGGGCTGGGAAAATACGAGTCAAATGTAAAAATGAGCGGAGAAATGTATCTGTGTTAGCTATATTTATACACAAAATCTACTAACAACGAGACACAACGGTTATGTTGATATAAAGATATATCATGCAACAAATGTGATTACAATCACGTTCTCTCAGATGTTTTATGTTGATATAAAGATATATCGTACAACAAATGTGATTTATAAAGAGATATACAACAAATGTGATTACAATCACGTTCTCTCGGAACCAATTGTCTCGGAAATTGAGTCAACACAACTTTCGTCTTGGAGCACACAGCATCAATGAAATAAAGAAGAGGATATTAGTCAAGACTTTTCACATGTACATTCTCAAGTTACTATGTCAAATTGATTTTGTGATTAGTCATTCAGGTATTCCTGTCAAGGAGAGAGAGGATAGAGTGGTAGGTTCTGTGACCAGGTATTCCAGGCAATGAGATATCAGATAGAGTGGCGTGTTCTGTGACCAGGTATTCCAGGAAATGAGAGATCAGATAGAGTCGCGTGTTCTGTGACCAGGTATTCCAGGAAATGAGAGATCAGATAGAGTGGCGTGTTCTGTGACCAGGTATTCCAGGCAATGAGAGAGCAGATAGAGTGGTAGGTTTTGTGACCAGGTATTCCAGGAAATGAGATATCAGATAGAGTGACGTGTTCTGTGACCAGGTATTTCAGGTAATGAGAGATCAGATAGAGTCGCGTGTTCTGTGACCAGGTATTCCAGGAAATGAGAGATCAGATAGAGTCGCGTGTTCTGTGACCAGGTATTCCAGGAAATGAGAGATCAGATAGAGTGGCGTGTTCTGTGACCAGGTATTCCAGGCAATGAGAGAGCAGATAGAGTGGTAGGTTCTGTGACCAGGTATTCCAGGAAATGTGAGATCAGATAGAGTGACGTGTTCTGTGACCAGGTATTCCAGGAAATGAGAGATCAGATAGAGTGGTAGGTTCTGTGACCAGGTATTCCAGGAAATGTGAGATCAGATAGAATGGCGTGTTCTGTGACCAGGTATTTCAGGTAATGTGAGATCAGATAGAGTGACGTGTTCTGTGACCAGGTATTTCAGGTAATGTGAGATCAGATAGAGTGACGTGTTCTGTGACCAGGTATTTCAGGTAATGAGAGATCAGATAGAATGGCGTGTTCTGTGACCAGGTATTCCAGGAAATGTGAGATCAGATAGAGTGACGTGTTCTGTGACCAGGTATTTCAGCTAATGGGAGATCAGATAGAATGGCGTGTTCTGTGACCAGGTATTCCAGGTAATGTGAGATCAGATTGAGTGACGTGTTCTGTGACCAGTTATTTCAGGTAATGAGAGATCAGATAGAGTGGAAGGTTCTGTGACCAGGTATTCCAGGCAATGAGAGATCAGATAAAGTGACGTGTTCTGTGACCAGGTATTCCAGGCAATGAGAGATCAGATAGAGTGACGTGTTCTATGACCAGGTATTCCAGGCAATGAGAGATCAGATAGAGTGACGTGTTCTGTGACCAGGTATTCCAGGCAATGAGAGATCAGATAGAATGGCGTGTTCTGTGACCAGGTATTCCAGGTAATGTGAGATCAGATTGAGTGACGTGTTCTGTGACCAGGTATTTCAGGTAATGAGAGATCAGATAGAGTGGAAGGTTCTGTGACCAGGTATTCCAGGCAATGAGAGATCAGATAAAGTGACGTGTTCTGTGACCAGGTATTCCAGGCAATGAGAGATCAGATAGAGTGACGTGTTCTGTGACCAGGTATTCCAGGCAATGAGAGATCAGATAGAGTGACGTGTTCTGTAACCAGGTATTCCAGGCAATGAGAGATCAGATAGAGTGACGTGTTCTGTGACCAGGTATTCCAGCATTGAGAGAGCCGATAGAATGACCGGTTGTCCGACTGTATCGAACATCAGGTCAATAGATCGCACCGACATATTGAAATCTTTGAGAAAATCTGCAGAACCAAACGAAATTATTGAAGATGCTGATTATTTTTCAATCTCCAGGCATCGTATAATTGAGGATAAACTCAGTGAGATATCATAGCAGCTAAGTATATGAGGATACATTCAGTGGGATATCAGACCAGCCATGTATACATCATGTATGTACTGATGATTATCTCTCCATTAACGAACTAATCTGTGTCCAGAAAATTGTGTCCAAGAATAACATATATGGGAGATTGTAAGTGTAGCAGAACCAGATCTACTTGGGAAGAAAATAAAGGAAATCAATTAAAGAAATCAGAGTTATGGTACACGTTCTCAACAACCCTTACTTTCAGATATATAAACTGTGTGATTGTGTAGCTGAACCACGAACATACTCATATGTATGGAATGTGTGATTGTGTAGCTGGGTTGCACTCAAATATATCAAATGTGTGATTGTGTAACTGGGAAACAATCATATATATAAAATGTGTGATTGTGTAGCCGGAACACAATCATATATATAAAATGTGTGATAGTGTAGCCGGGACACAGTCAGATATATAGAATGTGTGATTGTGTAGCTGGGACACAACCAGATATATAAAATGTGTGATTGTGTAGCTGGGACACAGTCAGATATATACAATCTGTGATTGTGTAGCTGGGACACAGTCAGATATATAAAATGTGTGATTGTGTAGCAGGGACACAGTATACTATTTCTTGTGTTCCACAATCAAGGAAATTATTGAACATCATATATACAAGGATATTATCAATGAACACATACTCGTGTTTCCTGATAGTTCTGTTCTCTTGTTTATGTTTATTTTATATAAACAACTCTCAGAAAATAAGAGGTAAGCTCGTTTATATGTATGATTAATCATTAATGTATATATGTATAGACAACTCACACTTCAACAACCATAGTAACAGTTACATTAATTAATTACATCTGATGTTCAAATCTTCTTCTGTCGCGTGTTACTACCTAAGGATTCCTCTATCTCTCTAGTACTTACATCTGATGTTCAAATCTTCTCCTGTCCCGTGTTACTACCTAAGGATTCCTCTATCTCTCTAGAGTTTGTAGCTAGATCTGCGGTTCTATCCATCATCCCGTCGCTCTCTAACATGAATATTTCTCATAGTTCATCTTCGCTCGAGGCTACGGCGTAGGTGCTTCTGCGTTACTTCTGCATTCTTGGCTCTTGCCTGCTGTTCTCAGCGGAAGTGCTATCTTTTTGGAGGTGCTGAACTTGCGTTTGTATCGTTCTTTTTCTCGCTTGGTGTTTTATTTGGTAGGACACTGGCCCTGTTCTCTCTGTGATGACATAGCCCTTCATCCAACGCGCATCTACCTTAGAGTCTCTGCAGTACTTCTTGTATTAAAACTTGTCGTCCACTTCAAATTCTTGGAGGGTCGCAACTCGGTCTGCGTATTTCTTCCTTTTCTCGTCGGCCTTCCTCGTATTTTTCAACACCGCCCTGTGTGCTATATGCATTGCTTGCAGGGTGGTCTCGAGCACGTCTTCTCCAATGTACTTCCGCCTGGGCTTCAATATGTAGTCCAGTGGGAGGACAGGTTCTCTTTCATGTAGCAGGTAGAAGGGTGAGAAGCATGTGATCTCGTTCGAGTATGTCCTGACGACTGCCAGGGCTTGATTTAGGTGGGCGTAACAATTTCTATCGTCTCCTTTTATAGTCTTTGCTAATTTCGTCCGTAAATGTCTTAAGCTAACGCTCGATAATGCCATTGGCCAAAGCCATTAGACTGATACGATAATGTGTTTAATGTTCAGGAACCTCAATGTCCATTTGAACATCTTGCTGGTGAACTCACCACCTTTGTCCGCCAGGATGATTTGGGGGCATCTGTGTCGCGGATTGAATTTCGTCACAAACAACCTGACAACCGTGTAAGTTGTTTTGTCAGCTGCAGCGTAAGCTTCTGGCCATCTGCTACAACAGTCCGTGAACTGTACAATGAACCGGTTCCCTGTCCACGACTCTGGGAACGGGCCTGCGAAATCAAAGCGTATTTTTGCATAGCATATTCTGTCTTGTCAAGTCTCCTGTAAAGGGCACTTCGTCTCCTTCATGTTTCGCAGCTTGCAGGTTTCGCATTTCGCGACTCTTTGTTGAACGTCCCTGAATAAGCTCGGCCAGTAGTACTTCCTTCTGATTGTATCCACGCATTTGTCCCTACCCATGTGTCCGTTGTCTTCGTGGTACTGCGTCAGTACTTTCGCTCGAAGTGTTGTGGGTATGTATACTCTGAGTTCAAGGTTGTTTTCTTTCTGTGCTATATAACATAATAGATTGTCGTTTTAAGACATGGTATAGTTCCACATGCTTCTGTCATCCCTATTTCTCATGAGCATTTCTCTTATCTTCCTGATGTCCGGGTCTTGTTTGGTTCTTGTTTGGTTGCGATGTCTACCTCGAGGTTAGCTCCGCACATGTCTGTCGTCCCAGCCGGTTCTATGATCCCACTCTGAGATGTTGGCTTGGCAACCGTCGTCTTCTCTGTCCCGCTGAGGGGTCGCGAAACGTCCCTTTGTCTCCTTGCTTGACTGCGTTTTTCTACTTGACGCTTTAATATGTGTAAGTCGGTCTGTAGGTCATCGTTGGACTGTTTCGATCTCTTCTCTCCTCTCCGTGGTCCCTGCTACCGTACATGTTGGACAGCCTGAATCCTTACTGTTCTCGTATGACTCTCTGTTTTCATGTCGGCCTCGACCTTCCGTGTTGGCTGTCTGTTATCCGTCGGTCTTCCTATCTTTACTTTCTTATCGGTCTTCCACCTAGTCTCTTCGACCACCACTCTATGGGTGTCGAAAAAACGGTGAGCTGCCTCCAAACATCTCCTCTTCCCTGCTTCATCAGAGACGGTGATGAAAGTGGGTGTGCTTTTCCGATTTCTTACTCTTTCCCACGGGACCACTATATGTTCGAGGCGTCCGAATCAATTAACTATTTTTCTCACTTCGTGGATGGAATTTGTATTTCTTAATCTGGCCATGAACACCTCGACTCGACTGCATTTTCTCATTTTCTCACCACCGCCTCGATTCGTTCCACGTTTGCTCTTCTCTGTGTCGGGTGTGGAGTCTGGAATCCGCTCTGGTAAACCCCCTTCGCTGAGTGGAACTCCCGTTTCCCGAACTCCGTGTATTTGTTGCATTCTCTGTTCTCGTGAGAGGTCTTATGTCTTTCCTGTTTCCGTGAAATGCTCTCCTTAATCTGCATTCTCTTGCGAGATGCCCGTTATGTCCACAATAGAAACATCTCTCATTTCCAGTTCCTTCTGCGTGCCTTCCTCTTACCAATTCTTCCTGTCTTCGCCCACTGTGGTCGGTGTCTCTCATCTGGTCCACTATATGCGAATTTGTTAACTTATCGTTGTTCCTTTCTAGACTTTGTCACCCCATGTCGTACTCCACCAACTTATCTGTGCGCTACTTCTTGGTCCCAAGTAGTTTGTTTTTATGGTCTTTCCAATGTTGTTGGTTCTGCCTCCAACAAATGGCGTCTTATGCCTCCAGACCTGAATCTAACCATGAAATAGTGAAGTAGTTGGTTGCCTACTCCTTTCTCCTCCAACTCATCCAGGAATGTTTGTTCTGCCAAGTTTAGAAGTTTGTCTGCAAACTCTTCTATCGATTGGTTCGGTTGCTGTTTTATTTTCGCCAGTTTAGTAAGTGCGTATTTCTCTCCAGTGAGACCTCCATACCGCCTCTCTAGTTCCCCTCGCAACTCCGTCCATAACTTTGTCGGAGTCTTCGCGAACCTTTTAAGCATTAAGTCTGCGACCAACCCACGGCTCGCCTGCATAGCTATAATCCTTTTTACATTCTCACTGGTTTCATTCACTATTGCATACTTTTCGATTTCCCTTATCCATTCTTTGAAACAGCCTTATCCTGCGAAGAGTGTAATCGCTGAAGCTACTCCCTGATATTTCAGGACCTCTAGCAAGTATTGCATCGGTCCTGTCGGGGCTTCGGTAATCTTGGTTTTGGACCTCGAACTCATGTGAACACATTTTATGTGTGTATTTAATCAATTATAAAAATGATCTAGGTTACTATTCTTTAAACTAAAATACATTTTCTCATTTGGTCGAATTACATGCACATACTCAACTAATTATACAAATGTGATTCAGGTTACTATTTAAGCTAAACGTAATTAATCCAGCGACAGATACACGTACGTCTTTAACCAATTATAAAAATTATAAATGTTAATATTTTTAACTTAATACGCAATTTATCATGTGGACAAATGTCCTGTACATACTAAACTATTTATCAAAATCGTGCAGGTTACTATATTTAATCTAAACGTAATTAATCCATTGAACACATTTACATGCACGTCTTTGACTAATTATTAAGATTGCACAAGTTATTATCTTTAAATTAAAATGCAATTTATAATGTGGACACATTTCATGTACATAATAAACTAATTCCTAAAATGTTGCAGGTTACTATTTTAAAACTATCCTCTAACACACAATTGTTCCTGGTTGATAGTTATTGCTCGTCACACAGTTCTTCACAATTTTCGTCATAAATTGTTCTGTCTTAATTATTTCAAAACAAAATTTGTCTTTGTTCTTATTGTAGGGTAATAATGTGAAAGGTGATCTCACTCACTCGTGCGAATCTTCTTGTATTACCAATTTTCCAATTATTCTAATACAATTTCTAACACAGCTTCGAATATTCTGAAATTCTTTGTATTTTCCGTCGATCACCAATTATGGCCAGTACTCCGCGTCACGAACTTCTGAAATTGGTGATCCTTGGTCACATGCATCCAGTTATGACAGGGGTGGTTCTACCCTTGTATACTACTTATATCCAACTGACATAATATAAAGACTACAATCGTGAACTTTGACATATAACAACCTTTTATTTATTTCACAATATTGAAGATTGCAGCATAAACAACCTTCCAAGTATATATATATACTAAATATCTACAGACTTGATGTCTCTATGAATCAAGGCAAATGACTCGTATCTAAAATACTGGAAGATAATTCAAACAGAGATTCAATCGTTTCTCTGAATCAAGGCAATGACGAGTATCTAAAATACTAGATGATAATCCAAGATAGAGACTCAACAGTCTCTCTATTTCCGGACTATGTCCTCAGTCCTCACTTCGAACTGCTATCAGGGACTATGTCCCGAACTCAACTGTCTGACTGTCCTCCTCAACTGTCCATCCTAAACTAACCTCACTCCTCGACTGCATAAACTCCGTCCGCTTACCAAGACGGGACACAACTCCCCTCTCTCACCCTTCTCTTCCACAAATTCCCTTCCTCTCAACATTGTAGGTGCGTCCACAAATTATATCCATTCATTCAACAAACTGTATTCAACAACAACTTTATTTCACTAAACATGCCCATAAAATGTCTGGTTGTCTCTAGTCTGGCGATATCAGTCTATTTGCCGGCACTGATCGTTTTATATTTCACCGTCCGATATTTCTCTGACCACTTCGGGATACAAGATATTTGATACAATCTTAGTCTATCTCTCTATCTATCTATACGCTGTGTCCCTTGTTTGCCTTGCAGCGTCAGGGGTGGAAGAGTTCTCTGGAGATGGCCTTCTTGTGCGCTGTTTGTAAGCTTGTTCCTGTGGCTTCTCTGATTTCTGTGATCCATCTTTTACATGGTCTGCCTCTGGCTTTATAACCGTTATGTCTATGTGTCATGGCCATCTGTGGCATGCTATATGTCGGTAGTCTGGAAGCGTAGGAAAACCACTTGATCTGCTGTCTTTTGATGTGTTCCAATACTGGTATTGTTTTTGGTTATCTGTCTGATGTTATCGTTTCTAATTCTATCTCTTAATGACACTCCGTATTTTAATTTTCATCTGTCCTAGGATCTGGTATGTTTTGTTGCATCTATTTTGTATCTCTTTACTGGTTTTCCCTTCACTCGATATAATGCTTCCTAAGTAAGTGAACTCATTTACTTGTTTAAGGTGTTTATCATCGATGGAGATGGTGATATTTCTTTCTTTCTTTGCTATTGCCATTATTTCGGTCTTTTCAATATTAATCTTCATGTTGAATTTTTGACATGTTGTGTGGAGTTTGTTCATATGGTGTTGCAATTGTTCTTCTGATGTCGCTATTAGTACTTGGTCGTCTGCAAAGAGTAGTTCGTTCAATTTGTCTTTTATGTTATCTTCTTCGTTGGTACTTGTTAGTTTACAGATGTGGTCGATATATGTTATAAAAAGTAGAGGGGATAGGACACACCCCTGGCGAACTCCTGATTGGATTTGGAACTTATTGGACACACCTGCATTTGTTCTTACTGCACATTGGCTATTTGCATAAATGCCCTTGCATATGTTGAGTAAATGTTCTGGTACCCCGTATATTGATTGTGTTTTCCATAGTTGTTGTCTCTCTACTCTGTCGAATGCCATTTCTTGGTCTACGAATGCGATATATAATTCTTTGTTGTTTTCTGTGGCTCTTTCTGTTAGTTGTCTAAGTGTAAAGATAGCATCCGTACAGCTTTAGTTCTTACGGAAGCCCATTTGGGTGTTTTGAAGTTGTGGTTCAATATATGTTCGTAGTCGTTGCTCTAATATTTTGTTAAAAATTTTTCCTGTGTGGCTTAGTAAAGATATCCCTCTGTATTTTGTGCAGTCTCTCTTACTGCCTTTTTTCTTCCATATGGGAATGATTATCGCGTTCCTCCAGTCTTCTGGTGTCTCTTGTTTTTTCCACATTACATTAAAAAGTCTGTGTAGCAATTTTTTTACCGCTCTCTGCTGCTGCTTTGATAAGTTCTGTTTGTATGTTATCAGAGCCTGCTGCCTTGTTCATTGGTGCTTTGTTTATTGAATTTTCTATTTCCGATAGTAGTATATATGGTTCTAGGTTCGCTGCTGTAGTGTTTCTTGTTGTGTCTTCCTCTCCTTCTTTTAGATTTAGTAGTTGTTTGAAATAGTGTTGCCATCTTTCCATTATTTGCTTCGGTTCTTTTAGTACATTACCGTTTTCATCATTTATTATTTCTGTCGGTTCATATATATCTTCTTTGTTTCTCATGTTCTTGATTTTCTTGTAGAACCTCTTTTGTGCATTTTTATAATCTGCGTTGAGCATGTCTCCATATTCTTTCCATGAGTTGATTTTGGCAGTTTTGATGACTTTCCTGGCATTTGTTTTTGCTGTCTTGTATTCTATGTAATCTACTTGGTTTTTGCTTTTGACCCATTTCTTATATTGTTGTTTCTTTTCTTTAGTGGCTTTTTTTACTTCTTCATTCCACCATGCTGTTATTTTTGGTTTCTTTACACTATTGTTCTTGTATCCGCATGCGCTTGTATACAATCTTAGTCTCAACAAGAAACCACACCTAGCTGTACAATAGCTGGACACTCCTTTTTCTGTACAGTAGCTAGAGGTGGCTATAAACTAACTTTCTGATATTTACAGAGACCACCCTGCTACAACATCTGATGTTCAAGTTGTTACACACTTGTGACTTGAGTTTCTTAACCACAACAATCACAGATATTGTTTGAAAAATCTATTATTAATGAAGCCCTATCCTATTTTTAAAAAGTCAATTTTTCGTTTTGTGAGTGCATACATCTTTTTCAGCCTTCATTCTCAAACTCCCTCTGGATCAGCATTGTAGCAACACCATGGTCCTACTAGGTTTCCAGCAGGATTTACTCCAGAGAATGGAAATGCGTTATGTCGTCGTTTTATTTGCGCCAATGGCCCGACATATCTGTCTTAGGCAGATGAGTGGATACGTTGTTCCAGAAGTTGATCTAGTTATATCACGAACTCGTTCACTGTAGTTCACTAATACACTGTAGTTCACTAATACACTGTAGTTCACTAATACACTGTAGTTCACTAATACACTGTAGTTCACTAATACACTGTAGTTCACTAATACACTGTAGTTCACTAATACACTGTAGTTCACTAATACACTGTAGTTCACTAATACACTGTAGTTCATTAATACACTGTTATTGGAAATCTGTCAATCATGTAAGTTATGAAATTCCTGTCAAAGTGTAGTTTGGTCGCAGTTATCTCAAATAAGTGGGTTTGGTTCTAGTTCTATCAAAGTTCTTGTTTGGTCCCAAAGGAATTAGTTATTCTACGCTCGTACTCAGCTTGTATCTTCAGGTTCATGTTCCTAGTATAGATGTACCTTTTTCTCGTTTCATCTGGCCCGATTGTGATCGTGTCAGTTATTGAAACTCGACGTTGGATTCAGACTTGTAACATAACTGTGCCTCACCTTTCAATCACGGTGTCAGCATCTTGTAAACAAGTTTAAGAGGAACGGTGAAGTTCCTACACGTGGGTGGCAATATGAGTACATTCAAAGACGTCATATACGCCTCCCTTCTCGTCGAACACTAACTTCACTTTGATTATTTGGGTAAAATTAAAGATTGGTTCATCACTGTGCTATAAATAGCACACTGTTTACATTTTTTAATTAGCTGACGTCATAGATTTCCCTGGAACAGCAATAATCCGTATGGTTGATAAACTGTAACAATGTGAATAAAAACGAAACACTCAGCTTATTCAGAATTCTCTGCGGGATACACCTTTACAATTTCAGACACGAACTTCATGAATATTCCGGCTATTAAATATACTAATAATGTACACTAATTCTAAATACTAAACACTTATTCTAATCCTTAACCCCTAACCCTAAACACTAATTGTAATGCAATCATTTTCAATTAATAATATATCATTCGACATCACACGCTTTCTTCTCCATATATGAATTTATAACGAAAGTAAGGTCACATCTAATAACACGCGACATGTCTGTTCTTTCCGTCTGCTAATGTATACTATTGCGCATGTTTCTTATATCTTCCCGCTATTGTATATAATAATAATGTACCTTAATTCTAAATACTAGAAACTAATTATAATCCTTAACTTAAACACTAATTCTAATTTCAATAAATATTACTTAATTTTAAATACTAATTATATTCCAAACTCAATCATACAGCAATAGTACCCCGCATGGCAATCACAATACAAAAGTTAGGAAATACCACGAACTAATGCAAAGGTCACAGTGAAGAACTATACTTTACTTACGTACTTATCTGAATTCCATCTAACTTTTCTATTTCTCAATTACGTGTCCTTACTTATTACTTGTATTCATATTCATATAGCATATATATATATATATCGTGTTGAGACTATCTTAAAAGTCATCGAATATAAAGACCCGACACATACGTCTTTAATCTATGATGTGTTCACTTATGTTTCTTTACCAGTGGTTTTTTTCTATAAGAATTTAGTGGCATCCTTCAAGCTAAAACATTACAAAATTATCTAAATCTGCAAGTGTCACTCCATTAATGCTAACTTTCTATTTTATTCAACTCTCAACATATCTTTAGTTTTATTTTATTGTAGAAGTCTCCACATATGTTCACGCCTTTTTATAAGTTTCACAACTGTATATCCAAGTGTCCATCAATATTAAATAACTAAATCAGTTGACTTTTAATGACTAAGACTGTTATGAGACTCTTCTATAAGTTTGTTACTACTTGTCTATACACATTATTCCACTTTTGTGTGTCAGCCAACATCCATCAGCTTATTTTTAACGACTGTGATCTTTAACTGTTATCAAGTTTCTTTCTAAAGTGTTTCTTTCTATAAGAGTTTAATGGCATCCCTCAAGCTAAAACATTAGAAAAATATCTACATCTATAAGTGTCACTCCAACAATGTTAATTTTCAATGTTATCCAACTGTCCTTAACATATCTGTAGGTTTATTTTGTTGCAGAAGTCTCCACATATGTTCGTTCCTTATTATAAATTTCACAACTGTATATCTAAGAGTCCATCAATATTGAATAACTATGTCTACTTGTTTTAATCACTTTAATCGTTGACTCGTATAAAGTTTCTTTCACAATGTCATCCCTCACTCTATTTCTACACATTACTAGTTTACAACAACGTCTACTCTAAATATCTTGTCTTGCTTCAAGTGTGTTCATTAAATCATTTTCCTTTCATTTAGTTCACACACCTCGTCAATCGTATAATATTTCACATAATAATAATCCAAGTTGTTTAAATTCCACGCCTTGTGGTCAAGTTGTTTACATTCCACGCCTTGTGGTCAAGTTGTTTAAATTCCACGCCCTGTGGTCAAGTTGTTTACATTCCACGCCTTGTGGTCAAGTTGTTTACATTACACGCCTTGTGGTCAAGTTGTTTACATTACACGCCTTGTGGTCAAGTTGTTTACATTCCACGCCTTGTGGTCAAGTTGTTTATATTCCACACTTTGTAGTCAAGTTGTTTACATTCCACGCCTTTTTGTCAAGTTGTTTATATTCCACGCCTTGTGGTCAAGTTGTTTATATTCCACGCCTTGTGGTCAAGTTGTTTATATTCCTCACCTTGTGATAAAGTTGAACGTTTTTCTTGTCAAGTATAATTATTTCGTGTCCTCATATTGCGTCTGCCCGCTATCTGTTAATTTGTTATATGTTGACTGCTTTCTTATAACACTACATCAATATGTCTTTTCTCTTACAACAATCTTCTACAAACTCACATTTACAATTAACAGGTTTGTGTTTGTTGTAATCTTTACTTTGTCTAAGGCTATTTGTCCTCTTTCACCGAATTTATCTGCACAATCTATTCTAGGCTCACACTTTGTTTACTATAAGATTTACTAACAGTTCTCTGTTCTAGTGTTCAACTATGGTCATCATTATCTGGTTATCATTTGTTCTGTTGTGAAGAATCTGACTGGTGGGTATGTTGATCACTGCGAGTTCTGTTGTGAAGAATCTGACTGGTGGGTATGTTGACCATGGCAAGTTCTGTTCGAGAACATCATTTCTGTTCTCATTACCGTCAGTTCAGCTTAGTAGAGTCTAAGAAGACCGTCAAAAAACTTGTTGAACGATTACTCACTTTTTTTTTTCACGTGGAACTTCCTACGTGAGTTCAGTTCTAGACAGCCTTCTAGAATTGTATGTCTGACCTTTCGTCACTAATATATTTTCCTGTGTATGCCATTTTCTTAACTAAACACAATTATAGATCTTAGTTTTTGTTTCTAGATTCAGTCCTAAACCAGATCTTTCTATGTCGTTCCTTGATCATTGTCAAAATTAATAATTTTTTCAAACAAGGACTGTTACTCTCAATTAGTAACATATTATCCTAACTTAATTTGTCTGCCCCTTTAATGAGAATTAAGAAAGTGCCTATATGTGTCTGTGTCTCCCGTCACGTCATAAACTGACTTTCCTACGTTTTGTCTTTTTCTGTCTTTTTAATCTAACCCAAGCTTAACAGTATTTTATGACTTTTCCTTGTCTTTTTTTTAAGCGTAAGAATGAAGACTGTTATAACATTCCGATATATAAAATGTGTGATTGTGTAGCTGGGACACAGATATATAAAATGTGTGGTTGTGTAGCTGGGACACAGATATATAAAATGTGTGATTGTGTAGCTGGGACACAGATATATAAAATGTGTGGTTGTGTAGCTGGGACACAGTCATATATATAAAATGTGTGATTGTGTAGCTGGGACACAGTCAGATATATAAAATGTGTGATTGTGTAGCTGGGACACAGATATATAAAATGTGTGATTGTGTAGCTGGGACACAGTCAGATATATAAAATGTGTGATTGTGTAGCTGGGACACAGATATATAAAATGTGTGATTGTGTAGCTGGGACACAGTCAGATATATAAAATGTGTGGTTGTGTAGCTGGGACACAGATATATAAAATGTGTGATTGTGTAGCTGGGACACAGATATATAAAATGTGTGGTTGTGTAGCTGGGACACAGATATATAAAATGTGTGGTTGTGTAGCTGGGACACAGTCATATATATAAAATGTGTGATTGTGTAGCTGGGACACAGTCAGATATATAAAATGTGTGATTGTGTAGCTGGGACACAGTCAGATATATAAAATGTGTGGTTGTGTAGCTGGGACACAGATATATACAATGTGTGATTGTGTAGCTGGGACACAGATATATAAAATGTGTGGTTGTGTAGCTGGGACACAGATATATAAAATGTGTGATTGTGTAGCTGGGACACAGTCAGATATATAAAATGTGTGATTGTGTAGCTGGGACACAGTCAGATATATAAAATGTGTGATTGTGTAGCTGGGACACAGATATATAAAATGTGTGGTTGTGTAGCTGGGACACAGTCATATATATAAAATGTGTGATTGTGTAGCTGGGACACAGTCAGATATATAAAATGTGTGATTGTGTAGCTGGGACACAGTCAGATATATAAAATGTGTGGTTGTGTAGCTGGGACACAGTCAGATATATAAAATGTGTGATTGTGTAGCTGGGACACAGTCAGATATATAAAATGTGTGATTGTGTAGCTGGGACACAGTCAGATATATAAAATGTGTGATTGTGTAGCTGGGACACAGATATATAAAATGTGTGATTGTGTAGCTGGGACACAGTCAGATATATAAAATGTGTGATTGTGTAGCTGGGACACAGTCAGATATATAAAATGTGTGGTTGTGTAGCTGGGACACAGTCAGATATATAAAATGTGTGATTGTGTAGCTGGGACACAGTCAGATATATAAAATGTGTGGTTGTGTAGCTGGGACACAGTCAGATATATAAAATGTGTGATTGTGTAGCTGGGACACAGTCAGATATATAAAATGTGTGATTGTGTAGCTGGGACACAGATATATAAAATGTGTGATTGTGTAGCTGGGACACAGTCAGATATATAAAATGTGTGGTTGTGTAGCTGGGACACAGTCAGATATATAAAATGTGTGGTTGTGTAGCTCCCAAGAACTAAGTTACTTCTATATGATTAGGACATTGTTGAATGTATAATTGTTAAATAAAAGTGGTAGAAATATCTGACCTGTATCACTGTCCATCCACCGCCATCAGTTTTTGTGTCACAAAGTGCCACTTTTCCACCTAGCATAAACTTTTGCCTGGAGCTGACGTTTGTCATCCCTCTAGTGCATGCGGTAGGTAACACTGTCTGATAAATGAATTTATTTCTAAGATCAGGCTTTAGCACAGTCAGAGATGACGAAAAAATATTCACAGCTGGGGTTAACAACCGGATCTATATATCCCACCAGTGAGACACAGTTTATCGTTGGATGATATAGTGTACAGAAATTTGTCTGAGATACACATGTAAACGTGTAAAAGGTTTCAGTCTGAACCCGCTATCAATTGTCCCATTATTTCAATTATTTAATATGTTCAATTAAACAAACACGCGACTCTTTTCTTATTTATCGTTGTATTATTTATGTCTCCTGTATATCTTTCTTCTCTTCTGTAATACTTCATTGTTGTGTTTGTTGATCCGCAGGAAATCTTATTGAATAATCTACTTACTAGTTCTATAATCCCAGTGTCAAGTAATATCGAAACAGTCGACATATATTTAATCTCTCTTTCAATACTTTACAACATCTTCACAATTCATAATCATAACCATGTTCAATATAACATCAGACAAAGCAACATCACATACGATGTAATACTTACATAAGATGGAGAACATCAGACAAGTCAACACCACATACGATGTAATACTTACATAAGATGGAGAACATCAGACAAGTCAACGCCACATACGATATAATACTTACATAAGATGGATAATATCAGACAAGTCAACACCACATACAATATAATAACAAATAAACAAAAATAAATAGTAGGGTTATTAAAAAAAAGACAAACCAACCTAACAACGAGATACAGAGATAGGCGAAGATTCGACTAAAACGCCTTCATCAGGACAAACCAAAGACCACAGTACAACGAATCTTACATGGAAACAAACATGGTTAAGATAGATAAGGACAGATTAGAGACAAGAAGAGACCACGTGTACCAGTGTGACGTCACACTGTTCCCTATAAACAAGACATTATACAGAAAGTAGAAGATGGATTAAGTGAATAGGTGTAAAGGAAATAGTAGACGACTGTATAATGTGAGGTGTGACACGAAACCCGCACAGGTTGTAGTACAGTCTTGCCGACGTAATAGGAGATTTACCAAGCAGTGGGTGTTAAGAAAACTGGCATCCCATGGAAATGGTAGAAGACGGTATGGCAGGTGTGATAATCTTAATCGGTAAAATCCCGTAGCAAGAGAGATTAACCAGTTATCTGTCTGCCGAAGTACGCGGTAGCGAATTTAGAGCCAGCTAGATGGAAAGGCAGCTAGCCGAGTGATAATCTTTTACAAGGGAAATTAGCAAGTTGAGAATTAAGGATTTCTGTCACGACTTAGTGAAACCTTCTGATTTGACGGACATATAGAGGAAGGGCTGGCCTAGAATAAATTAACAGGAGATGTTATTTTGGTAGTTTTGGCTCATAAGAGGGTGAAGCTATCTTTCAATATTAAATAGAATGTTTCAGACTTCAGGGGAAGAGTCAGGAAGTCATCGGCCATCGGATCATCGAGTTAGTAGAGTTAGGTCAGCAGTCAGGCCGGTAGTCAGACATGTAGAGCAGGTCAGTTAGAGAGACTTATAGTCCAAAACTGGGTTTTGGAGACACGATGCTCTGCCATAGAGCCGACAGACTTGTTGTTTGAGACTTAGACTTAGTTGGGTTGGAGACCCGTAGCAAGATAGACTTGTTATCATCCTCGGAGATGAACTGCGACACTTAAGGTTTGGACCTGCCAGAAGTCAAAGTCCAGAGTTAGGACATAGAGCAAATAGTCTGAATCCTTAGATATAGTAGGAGATCACAGTTATGAAAGTGTTAGGAGTTAGAAAGTGTGATAGCTACCAGACATAGATAGTGTCTGAGATCGCAGTTATGAAAGTGTTAGCAGTTAGAAAGTGTGATAGCTACCAGACATAGATAGAGTCTGAGATCGCAGTTATGAAAGTGTTAGCAGTTAGAAAGTGTGATAGCTACCAGACATAGATAGAGTCTGAGATCGCAGTTATGAAAGTGTTAGCAGTTAGAAAGTGTGATAGCTACCAGACATAGATAGAGTCTGAGATCGCAGTTATGAAAGTGTTAGCAGTTAGAAAGTGTGATAGCTACCAGACATAGATAGAGTCTGAGATCGCAGTTATGAAAGTGTTAGCAGTTAGAAAGTGTGATAGCTACCAGACATAGATAGAGTCTGAGATCGCAGTTATGAAAGTGTTAGCAGTTAGAAAGTGTGATAGCTGCCAGACATAGATAGAGTCTCAGATCGCAGTTATGAAAGTGTTAGGAGTTAGAAAGTGTGATACCTACCGAACTTAGATAGAGTCTTAGAATATACAGTAGAATATCATTATATGCAGTCTTCATTGTGTGACTTACAATGCACGAGATGCCTGGGCAGATTATTGTTATTGACATCGTAATATCGTGACTTGTAAATAAACTATTGTGTTGTGCTAGAGGAGCCCGAGTTGGACCTTCTATATTTATCTTGTCAAATAAATGTACGACTGTCTGTCGGGGACAAACTGACCGACCACTGATATCAATGAACTGCTACAGATAGTGATGCTTTCTGGTCCCTATACGTCAGTATCAGATACTGATACATCACGCGCCAAGAAAGACGAAATCTAATGACATATGAACCTGGTCATGGCACCAGAGAACATAATCCTATTGTTTTTATGTTTCTAACGTAACAAACGATTACTGATACACACAGAGCACGTATGACCAAACAAAGTGGGGGAAATATAGAACAGAGGAGAGAGAGAGACTAGTGATAGGAACAGACAATAGTGGACAGAAAATTTAGTGATGATACATGAAGGTGAAGGTAGTGAAGTGTTACTGATAATATATAATTAGCTTCAGATACGTGTTGTTCTACTGGTGGGACTTAGAACTAATCAGATACGTGTTGTTCTACTGGTGGGACTTGGAACTAATCAGATAAGTGTTGTTCTACTGGTGGGACTTAGAACTAATCAGATACGTGTTGTTCTACTGGTGGGACTTAGAACTAATCAGATACGTGTTGTTCTACTGGTGGGACTTAGAACTAATCATATAAGTGTTGTTCTACTGGTGGGACTTAGAACTAATCAGATACGTGTTGTTCTACTGGTGGGACTTAGAACTAATCAGATACGTGTTGTTCTACTGGTGGGACTTAGAACTAATCAGATACGTGTTGTTCTACTGGTGGGACGTAGAACTAATCAGATACGTGATGTTCTACTGGTGGGACTTAGAACTAATCAGATACGTGTTGTTCTACTGGTGGGACTTAGAACTAATCAGATAAGTGTTGTTCTACTGGTGGGACTTAGAACTAATCAGATAAGTGTTGTTCTACTGGTGGGACTTAGAACTAATCAGATAAGTGCTGTTCTACTGGTGGGACTTAGAACTAATCAGATACGTGTTGTTCTACTGGTGGGACTTAGAACTAATCAGATAAGTGTTGTTCTACTGGTGGGACTTAGAACTAATCAGATACGTGTTGTTCTACTGGTGGGACTTAGAACTAATCAGATAAGTGTTGTTCTACTGGTGGGACTTAGAACTAATCAGATACGTGTTGTTCTACTGGTGGGACTTAGAACTAATCAGATACGTGTTGTTCTACTGGTGGGACTTAGAACTAATCAGATAAGTGTTGTTCTACTGGTGGGACTTAGAACTAATCAGATACGTGCTGTTCTACTGGTGGGACTTAGAACTAATGAGCTCAACATCGAGCGTTTAAAGTCTGAAGTAGACAGTAGTGGATAGACAAGGCTATTGTGTTGAATAGCAAAGCTAAGTGACCGGCTCGCCAGGTAAGAAATCACAGACATAGTAGTACCACACAATGATACAGATGCAGAAGGGAAGAATAACACAGGTATGCAACAAAATAAACAAGAAGTAATGGTGAAGAGAAAATGAACACATACGCGGCGAACCGGAATCAAAGTGTAGGTCAGGGACGTAGATACGAAAACTGAGGAGAGTGTTTATGACTCAAACCAGATGGCCACAGAGACAGATAGGGAAATATAAGAGAAGGAAGGAGAATAATAAAAAGAGGGGAAAACAACAGAGACAAAAAAAAAACAGAAAAGAAAGTGGTAGGTAGACGTGAATCCCGAAACGGAGTACATCACGCGAAGAAGGAATGTGGAAGTGGGAACGGCCCAATGGACACAGGAAGGGCACAGCGGGGAAAATTGGGGGTCATTCCAGGAAAGCGCTGCGGGCGAAGGTGTCTGGATGAAATGTATTTGACTTGTCGTTGTGTTGTGACCTTGGTCCATCTTCCGTCATATTTTATCGGGACTTCTACTACTCCGACCTCCACATACTACGACATTGTTGACATGCGACTCTTTATTAGTCACCAACAACGCACAACCTTACATGCTTTGGCTGTAGTTCCGGGTCTGCCCCCTTCCGCAATGCTTTTCTTTTCTTTTTCTTCATTACCTACCTACTTTGATGCCCTTGTCATCGGCACCCTCTTCCTACGTCTCTATTTCCCTCTCCCTATACCCTCTTCTTCCCTGTCATCTGCTCCATCTTTGCTTCCTCCGCTATCTATTCCCTATCTCTCACTTTCCTTCATCCCTATCTTAACCATGTTTGTCTCATGTCAGTTTCGTTGTACTGTGATCATTGGTTTGTCCTGAAACTAGGATACACATATGTAACATATGTCTAACTGGGATACACATATGTAACATGTGTCTCACTGGGATACACATATGTAACATTTTTTCTCAATGGGATACACATACATACGATTTATCTAGCTGTGATACACACATATAACATTTGTAAAATTGAAGTAAACATATGTAACATGTGTCAAACTGGGATACATACATATAACATTTGTCTAACTTTCATACACACATATAACATTTGTCAAACTGGGATACACACATATAACATTTGTCAAATTGGGATACACACATATAACATTTGTCTAACTTTCATACACACATATAACATTTGTCTAACTTTCATACACATATATAACATATGCCTGACAGTTTACAATTATTTGGTAAATGTTCATTTTCATCTTTTTGCGAGGAAAATTAATTTTCTTGCATCCCGTTTCCCCCCCCCCCCATCCCTCCCCCCCCCCCCCCCGACTTAAAGGATTCTTGAAAAAGCTGTTCATTTTTCTTCTGACACAACATATATTTCTTTGACAATGAAAGCAAGATACTTCTCCGGATGATCATGAAATCAATGTCACAACATATGGACAGAGAAATCAATGTCACAACATATGGACAGAGAAATCAATGTTACAACATATGGACAGAGAAATCAATGCACAACATATGGACAGAGAAATCAATGTCACAACATATGGACAGAGAAATCAATGTTACAACATATGGACAGAGAAATCAATGTTACAACATATGGACAGAGAAATCAATGTCACAACATATGGACAGAGAAATCAATGTCACAACATATGGACAGAGAAATCAATGTTACAACATATGGACAGAGAAATCAATATAGTTCAGTCAGGTTTTAGATAAAGAAATCTGGACCAGTCACTAGGTCTGACGACCAGACCCATCATGTACTTGAGAAATGTTGTATATGTCATTTTGAAACACTTAAAACTTTCTGTAAATGAGTGCCTGTCGTATGTATGATATCAAGTCTTTCGGTGATTTCTCTGTTTGTCTAGTTTCACAGGTGTCCGGTTGTACTTTGTACATTCTCTGTTTCTACCCTTCCGCTTTATCACCACACTACATTTAGATTCACAATATGAACGTTAATCATGTCGATCTTGCTCGTTGTTTTGTGTTGAGTGTAGTCTTGATAAACTTTATCATAAAGGCCATGTGGTCGAAAAGTCGAGTTTTACATGTTGTTATATGAGTTTCTAGTTATTAGCAAAACTTCAATTCCCTGTTCCAAGATTCTAAGCACAATTAATTGGAATCACCAACAAACACACTTCTACTGCGATGTATGTTTTCTGTAATTCGGAAATGTGTAGGTAAATCTCGTCTTGTCCGTTGTTTGAGGTTGTCAGTCAATGATTATCTTTGTCTTGTGTCTGCTCCTGCTAACTTCTACTATTCTCTACAAGATTATAACCAGCGAATCGTTTCGTCTTACATGTTCAAACCGTGCAAGTTTTCGTGGTTTTACTATTGAAACTAGTGTTTCATGTGAACATGTATGCATCATCATCAGTCTTTAGAAACTTCTGTCGATCTTGAGCGAGTCTTCCTGCATCTGCTTCTGTCATGTTCAGTTTGTCTTCGATGTCTTTACTTTCATCCTCTGCATGTTCTAACTGTTGTTTGTCTTCCTGACATCATTTCCTCCATTGTGGTCTTCTCAGGTTGTCATGACGTTTGATATAACCAAAATATTGTAGTTTTCTGGAAAGCACCATGCTGTTTAGCCAGTTTTTTCCCATTCATTTCTCGCAGGAATGCTACATTTGTGATCTTTTTTATCCAGGGCATTCTGAAGATTTTTCTGTAACATTTTGTTTCAAGTTGCTGCTATTTTATGTATGACTTTGTTGATGATTGTACAGAACACGTATACACATCTATTTTATTTCTTATTTAGTAATTTGTTTGTATGTTGTCTGTTTCTTGAACTTAAAATACGAATGCAAGAATGGATAAATAAGTGTTACGTGGTGAAGAAACAGTGGATGCGGAGATGAAGATGGTAAATACTAGCTGCACTGTGCTCTGTGAGGTTTTCTATAACCGACATTTATGTCATTCAGGACAAAATGGTTAGTCATGTATATGAGATGTAAATGATATTTGGTTATATTCAGTGCACATTATTAGGTTCCGTGACTATATTGTTATATTCAGTGCACATTGTTAGGTTAAGTGACTATATTGTTATATTCAGTGATCACATTTTTAGGTTGAATATGTTTCTTTCATTATTTCTAAATCTTGACAGGCATCGATTACAACAACAAACATTTTATTATGTAATAATAATGTAAGATTTGCTTGTTACTGATATAAAACTTACCGTCTGAGGGGGAGTGGAGCTGACCGACTGAGGGGGAGTGGAACTGACCGACTGAGGTGGAATGGATCTGATGAAGCAGCTGACAGTGTAGGACAGTTTGCCATATTGTAGAACCAGTGCGTCGTTTTTCCGCTTCAATGACGCAAAGTCCTCCTCTAGGCATGTGAGATTAAGTTCCTGATTTGTGGTGCCATTTTTAAGCTGGTCTATAAGACTGGTTAATTTTGTTAAATCCTTCGTGAAATCGGCTGAAAAGTAACGCAGTTAAAATAGTTAGCAGCGAGTAATGTTAACAATATGGTTCAGATGATATTTCTGAAAATCTTATTTTTCATAGCAGACTTCAGGGAGTGACATAAATGACAGATCTTTAAGTGAAATTGTAGTTACAAGTTTCTGAAACTCCTGGGGCATAAATGACAGATCTTTAAGTGAAATTGTAGTTACAAGTTTCTGAAACTTCTGTGGCAAAATGACAGATCTTTAAGTGAAATTGTAGTTACAACTTTCTGAAACTTCTGTGGCAAAATGACAGATCTTTAAGTGAAATTGTAGTTACAACTTTCTGAAACTCCTGTGGCAAAATGACAGATCTTTAAGTGAAATTGTAGTTACAAGTTTCTGAAACTCCTGACTAGTAACTTAAGACTAGCATTTTAAGAATCTCCAGGGAAGATTGGGGAAATACAGGAACCAGTGGAAAAGTGTTATCAATACCGATACATATGAAAGAAATATGAAACACTTGAACAAATCTTCATAAAAATGTATTGAATATGATTGTTTTACAATATTTTGTTAATATTCTATGTATTCTGTAGTGATAATAACAAAAGAGGAAGAACTCTGTTGAAGGTAAATGACGGACGTACAAATAAACGTCTCGAAAAGAGGAAGAGCTCTGTTGAAGGTAAATGACGGACGTACAAATAAACGTCTCGAAAAGAGGAAGAGCTCTGTTGAAGGTAAATGACGGACGTACAAATAAACGTCTCGAAAAGAAAATGTATCTGATTATATTTGAAAACCGTGCACAAGGCATCCAGAATATTCGAAAAGTCAATGTCAACCAGTATGTATGTTCGGACTTGTTCGTGTTTTAGACGGTTATTTAGCAAGTTCGTGTGTTTAGTTAGTGCGAAATATAAAACGAATTAGTCACTTTTCTTTTGAGTTTAACTTTGCTTTACGTGTATGCCACTTTTGTATTAGTATTTCTATCAAAAATGTATCAAAATTTCTTGCATATCCGCTCAATGCCGATCTCCAAGCACCACTGTGTTCTGCTATAATTTTCTAGCAATTTGGATCAATAGAAAAGTTTTTTTATTGAAGTCTTGCACACATTTTTGTATCTCAGTAGAGGTCTGCCTCTATCTCTTCTCTCTACCGAAAGTTCGTCAAACAATATTTGCTGCGGAATACATTTGTGCATTCTTGTCACGTGACCCAATCATCTTAATCATTTACTGCTGAGTCTTATTGTTTGAGTTGGTTACCCTCATACGATCTCTCAGAGTGGTTTGAGGTACAGAGTGGAGTAAGGCAAGGATGCACACTCTCCCCATACATGTTCAACATCTACTCTGAAAATATAATGAGGAATGTGAGAGAAGCCATACACAACACTGACTACCACGCTTTAAACATAGGTGGATTCCTAATCTCGGAACTACGCTACGCATATGACACAGTGCTTCTTTCAAATGATATAAAGGGATTGGAACAACTAATCAAGAACACAAAGAAATATAGCGAAGCACAAAATTTGTATTTAAACATGCAGAAAACAATAATCATGTCAACAGATATAACAACACAACAACCAAAAATCAGAATAGACAATACAGAGATAGAATGTGTGGATAAATTTGAATACTTAGGAGCAAACATCAACAGTGCAGGAGACTGCATGGCAGAAATAAGGAAGAGATTGGAATTGGCATATTGCAAAATAACACGGCTGAAAAATATATGGAAAAACAACAATAGAAACGAAAGTGCTAATATTACGAACTTTTATTTTTGCCGGTTGCAACATACGGTTGTGAAACATGGACCCTAAGTAAAACAGCGGCAAAGAAGATCAATGCCTTCGAGCTGAAATGCTACAGGAAGATACTTAGAATAGCATGGAAGGATAAAATCAGAAACTCAGATATTATAAAAGCATTGAATATTCCAGAGTGTTGGTTACTAAACACAATAACAAAAAGAAAACTACGCCTGTTTGGTCATATAAAGAGACATAACTGTTTAGAAAGACAAATAATGGAGAGAAGAGTACCTGGGTGGAGGAGAAAGGGCAAACCAAGAAGACGATGGACTGACGACATTAAAGATAACATGAATACATCGCTAGAAAATGCAAGCCATATCGCCCAAGACAGAGAGAGGTTCAGAGAGTTCATTGGGAAGACAACGTTCTGGAAGGAATACGTCACATGACACACCCTCATACGTTTTGTACTAAATTCCGGCCACTACTTGGTCTAGTTCTCGGTTAAAGTTGTCTTTGTCTTTATTCATTTTGATCCATCATTTACGTCATCTTTTTGTTCGTTTCGCTTCCACGTATATTTACGTTTTGTATGTACTTCCTGTTCCTGTCCTTCAAGCATCTCACTTTCATATTTCGGTTGGTTAAGTTTGTGTGTTGTGTCCATTTCTATTCGTCGTCTTTTTATATTTTCTGCGTATCTTTATAAAGGCCTTTTGGTCGAAATTTGAAATTTTTTCTTTTTAATGCATTTTGTATGTTTTCTTGTTTGCACATCATAACTCCCTAGTTTTAGTTTTAGTCTGTCGTGCCTAAGTGGATATTTCTAAAAATCTGTGTTTTACTTAAGTAATATTAATATTAATGTTATATGTTTCTTTGCTGCCTTTGATCATTTCTCAAATGGTATCTGAACTTCCTCGTCGTACAATGATCACTTCATCAAAGTATTGTGAGGATGTGACACTGAGATCCATCTATCTATCTATGTGATGTGTCCTATATAGAACGTTATGCTCACTGCCACTCTGTACGTCTTTTGGTTCTGTGTAAACCGCGCAGCTTCCGCTAGTGTTATGTTCAGACTATCTACTATGTCCTGTGTCCATCGTTGTCTTGGTCTGCCTGGTGTTATCTTTCCTGGAACTTTTCCCTCCATGATTAATCTAGTATGAGTAGTGCTGCTCCAGAAAAACAGGACCTGCGAATTCGTTGATTCGATAGTATAGCTCATATAAAGAATAACTTGGACGTGCGGTAACGCACCCTGGCGCGTCATCTGAAGTGCTGCGCTGACCAATGGCTTCGTGTCGGCTTACGGATTGAGTATATTTTAGAAATATTAATTATGTAAATTATGTAAGTTTTATGTGTTCTCTCCTATTGTTTTATTTTGCGGCGTAGTAATTTTCACTATTCCAAAGTTACATTGTATTACTTTCCCCTATGTATTCTCTGGTAAAAATACGTGGCACTGATAACGTATACACAGTACGCATGAGCGTTAGCTGGACCGTCACCACGTCCTCCTCACCTATTCGAATCTAACAACATTACTCTCGCATTTAAATTATATTTATATAGATGTATGTAAATTATGTTATGTTATTTAATCATATTTATGTAAATTATGTTATGTTATTTAATCATATATATATGTAAATGTATGATGAGTTAGTGAAATATCTAGCCACAATGGAATTATGTAGAGATTCTCTTACATGGGAACGTGGGAGTGGAGCTCATATAAGGAAAACATAGTAGCACAGAGATCTACCATATACCTTTGCCTGTGATGCCTCTGCATCTCGCTGCATCTTCCTGTGTCGCCCAGTTTACCTCTAAATTAGCTATATAACAAGACATGCGCGGTATTATCACCGCTCTATGTTACCGTGTTTCCATATATAAACCATATAACAAACATGTGAGGGATCTGTTCTCCTCCAAGCATCCATGTGCTACCACGGTTTCCTCATGTACCCCACATAACAAGACATGTGAAATTTGTGCCTTCTTACAGATATCCAAGTGCTCACAAACAGTGTTTAGTCCTGGATACTGGAACCTGTGGGGAACGTTGAGGGAGGGGGGAGCCACTAACGTCACTGCAAACCACGTCCAAATAGACAGTCGCCTTTACACAACACGGCTCATACAGAGAGAACTGGGTTCAGTATCCAAGGCCGCATTACGAAGCTACTCATCCGAGATAGGCGTACCCTATCAATTTCTTTGAGTACTAAACGCAATGACGAAGAGTCAAAATACACAGGTCGCTCCTGGCGATGGATTGCAAGGCCATCGCACGCAAAAGAGGCTATTGCGTGAGAAATGCGTAGTCAAATCCCACACCCCCGACGTGTTTGACAAAGAAGCACCTCGTCTAGGAAGGTTTATATACTCTAAGTCTAATTTGACTAATTCGACCCAACACGGCACATATGGAAGAAATTAGGCCTGGGACCTTAAGACACATCGACCCAACACGGCACATATGGAAGAAATTAGGTCTGGGACCTTGAGACTCATCGGATGGGAATGGATTGGTTTTCCTACACAAGGAAAAGCTCACTGACTGCGAAACACGTTGTCAGAGGAAAGAAAAACAATGGGTGATACGAACAATTTATTAGCTCGTCTCGTGACATGTATCCCCTCTGAGTAGAAAGATCATTCAATAGGCATTGCACTAAGCTGAAAGCTGACGACTCCTGGGTATGAAGGAAAGTTTAGAGAAATCTTCCTACTGTACATATGAAGTAAGAGCTAATCGCTCGCAATTCCTGAGATTCCAGAAGAAGAACATAGTCGAGCTTATGGTCGTCACAACATTTACCAGTATTAACACCACTTTTATTCTCTTTCCCAGTTATCATGGGTCTATCCAGCCCGGTGGACTCGCCGCTAGACCATCGAATCTTATTTGTAATCATCACGAATTTCTTGGCATTGCATATGACTCAGTAGTTTGTTGTTACTTTCTGAGCCAGTTCTGGTCGCTTTTCAGTTATCTTCCTTGATGCGTCATCAGCCCAATACGGAGTCTTTACAACTCCCACCTTCACAGACATTATCCGTTATCCAAGCCATTATCGTCTTCTCCGCCAGCAGTTGTGTTTACAGTAGGAGAAGACGTCCCCATGC
This sequence comes from Meghimatium bilineatum, assembly GCA_034231615.1. Classification (NCBI taxonomy): domain Eukaryota; kingdom Metazoa; phylum Mollusca; class Gastropoda; order Stylommatophora; family Philomycidae; genus Meghimatium; species Meghimatium bilineatum. The sequence continues at coordinate 42,038,504 of CM067318.1, read as the reverse complement.
TGAGCAGATTCACGTAGTTCAACCTACTAGTCAAGGTCGTTGCTTGGGGAGAAGGTAAAGCTGTTGTACGCAAGTAGATTTGTGAAGCAATACGTGAGCTAGAAAGAAATAGGCGAACCAAATATGATGCTGCCCTCCCCGAGGTGAAGTGGCTGCCACTCTTCGTGAGGTACTTTCCCTACACATTCATGTCTTATCCCTCACCATACTTTCCCATGCTCTTGAATTCTTACCACAATGTGTATTGTATGGACAGTGCTGGGAAACGGTAACAATCGAGTTAGACTTAGGCTGCTTAGTCTTCACAGTCGAGGACTTGTTTCTCGTTTATGTTGCCTACCAAGATTGATGACACATCGAGACTGAGACTGAGGGAGTTCGGTTTTAAACAATGAACTAGTGTAACTATAATGTATTCCAAAATGTTTAGTCCTAATCATAATTATTTTTTTCAATAACAAATAGTATAATCAACACTAGTTTGTGCATATGACGCTATGTTTTAGATGTTCTATAATTGTGTAATTAAAAATTATACAATTTCTGCGATTTCCTTGAGAAGGAACATTTTTTTATTGTATATCTCATTTTTTAAATTTTGTCCTAGGACAATGAAATTTATAATTATTTTAGTTTGTGTCTTTTTATGTGTCATATGTATTTCGTCAATTTTCATTAGAACGACTTCCAGCGTTGCATCAAGAAAATATGTAAATAATTATACACATATCAGGTCTTCTTGTGCACAGCAGTGATTCCATTGTGCGACGACCGTGTCTTCTCGGCTAAACTAAGAAAAAATACTGAACAAGGAAAATCCCGAAACCACTGTACACACATTGAGAAGCAGAAAGTCTGACCCTAATGTACACACATATGTTGGTAGAAAAGGAGAAAGTCTGTCCCTACTGTTTTCAAACATGTTTGTAGAAAAGGAGAAAGTCTGACCCTAATGTACACACAAATGTTGGTAGAGAAGGAGAAAGTCTGACCCTACTGTATTCACACATGTTTGTAGAAAAGGAGAAAGTCTGACCCTACTGTTTTCAAACATGTTTGTAGAAAAGGAGAAAGTCAGACCCTACTGTATTCAAACATGTTTGTAGAGAAGTAGAAAGTCAGACCCTACTGTATTCAAACATGTTTGTAGAGAAGTAGAAAGTCTGACCCTACTGTATTCAAACATGTTTGTAGAGAAGTAGAAAGTCTGACCCTACTGTATTCAAACATGTTTGTAGAGAAGTAGAAAGTCTGACACAACTGTACACACACATCTTGGTAGAGAAGTAGAAAGTCAGACCCTACTGTATTCAAACATGTTTGTAGAGAAGTAGAAAGTCAGACCCTACTGTATTCAAACATGTTTGTAGAGAAGTAGAAAGTCTGACCCTACTGTATTCACACATGTTTGTAGAGAAGTAGAAAGTCTGACCCTACTGTACACACAGATGTTGGTAGAAGGATGTTTATTGGGGCCACTGAAACTAATAAATAGTACAGAGAATATCTGGACATTTAGATAAATGTTTTCAAAGTTATAGATTAGTAAACAGGAACCAACAATATAGAACACGCAATAGACTCTTAATGGCAGAATCAGAACCGAAATGAAGCTGCGAGTCATAGCAACGGTTAGCATGCATATCAATTAATATATTTTAAGTTAGATTGTCAATATGTGTCAGTTAAAAACGATTAGTTATGTGCCTGCTATGCGTATAGTAACATAACAGTTTAGTGTACACGCTACATTAGTTATGTGCCTGCTATGCGTATGTACTATAACAGTTTAGTGTAAACGCTACATTAGTTATGTGCCAACTATGTGTATGTACTATAACAGTTTAGTGTACAAGCTACATTAGTTATGTGCCAACTATGTGTATGTACTATAACAGTTTAGTGTACACGCTACATTAGTTATGTGCCAACTATGTGTATGTACTATAACAGTTTAGTGTACACGCTACATTAGTTATGTGCCAGCTATATGTATGTACTATAACAGTTTAGTGTACACGCTACATTAGTTATGTGCCAACTATGTGTATGTACTATAACAGTTTAGTGTACAAGTTACATTAGTTATGTGCCAACTATGTGTATGTACTATAACAGTTTAGTGTACACGCTACATTAGTTATGCGCCAACTATGTGTATGTACTATAACAGTTTAGTGTACAAGCTACATTATGATTTCTGATTTAGTGAGAATGGGTCGAAGAAGAGGGACTACGTGATAATATAATATATTATGACATCTACAGCTACAGTCATTGTTAGGTTTTCTCGTTGTTGCATCTTTACCAATGAATACGAACTGGCCTGTATTGTTCACAAACTCCAGCTCTCATACAAATTGCCCAGTTATACAGTTATTTGCAATAATATGTCCATTATTTTATTATATCTGTTGTTTCATTGAGCCTAATTCCGTGTTTATCTTGTATAGTAGATATCTTTGTTTATTTCTTCCTTGTCTTATCTTACTCATGGCATAAAATTCTGTTTTGTTGTTATTATGTGATGTTCGTCCATCGTAATCGACAACGTCCAAAACTCAACCAAAATAATAATAATAATAACAAATAATAAGTAATATAAGAATTATAAAATTAATAGTGCGTTTTTAAATGACTACAAGTCCAATGCCAACACACACAAAATCTTCCACACAATTGACATTTGTAGAGGGTGTCTATGAGACGATGAGATGTTTGGTCTTTTCTACTTCACTTTTCCGTCTTGCAGTATGTTGCCTGATCTCTTCCGCCGCAAGTGCTCCAGTTCTGAGACTGTACTGCCATGATATTCTATTCCGAGCAAGGGTCTCCCAAGAGCCTAAGTCAATTTTAAGATGTTTCAGTGAGTACTTGAGTGTGTCTTTTAAACGCTTCCACCAGCTTTTAGAAGTCCTGTTTTGAGTACTCCATAATACATTTGTTTTGGTAGACACGAGTCCTCTATACGCACAAGATGACCTGCCAAGCGTGTTTGCGCTTTCATAAGTAATGTGTAGATGCTTGTGGAGGCTGATGTTTCCAAGATCTCGTAGTCAGGTACTATGTCCCACCAATAGATGTTTAGTAATTTACGTAGGCTGGTAAGATGGACATGATTTAGTTTTCTTGCACGTCTAGGATACACTGTCCACGCTTCACAAGCGCATAGTGTTGTTCGTCCATCACAAGTGATGATGACCATTTGTTACATCCACTTTTGAAAATTCAATTTTAGTTGTCCTTGATTATGAGATCGTAGATGGCTAATGAGCCCTATTTGAGCTGTAAATGTCCTTGGACAGTTTGGACATGGAATAACGACTGTAGACGGATCTTGATCTATCCGTGACTTTCTAGCTGCTCTCCGCTGTTGAGCTGCTGCATTTCTCTTCTTTTCACAAGATGATGCGCTCTTTTTTATTTTAGAACGCCACGTAGATCTATTTTGTGCAAGTTCTTCCCATGTATCGTGGTCTATTTCAAAGGCTTTCAGTGAGTCCTTTAACGAGTCCTTGTAGCGCTTCCTTTGGCCACCTTGAGATCGTATACCCTTCTCTAGCTCACCATAGAGTAGTATCTTTGGCAGACGATGGTCTGGCATGCGCACCAAATGACCTGCCCAACGAATCTGTGTCTGCATCAGGATCGTGTGAATGCTTGGGATACCAGCTCTATCAAGGACAGTGGTATCTGGAATCTTGTCTTGCCATCTGATGTTCATAACTTTTCTTCACATGACGTCTATACACAGTCCATGTTTCACTAGCGTATAGCAGCACTGGAAGTACCACTGCTCTGTAAACTTTCAGCTTAGTCTGTAGGTTAATGCCATTTCTACGCCAAACATGTGCGTACAATCTGCCGAAAGTGCTGCTTGCTTTGGCGATCCTTGTATACACTTCATCATCAACGTTGACATTTTGTGATAACGTACTGCCTAGATATGTGAATCTATTCACAACTTTCAGTGCTACACCATTCACCTTTATGCAGGGCTCGAGATAGCTTTTGCCAAGTGCTGGTTGTAACATGACTTCTGTTTTCTCTTTGTTAATGGTAAGCCCAAAGTTGGTACAGGCTTTTGGGAATCTACCTATAATACATTGTAGATCAGCCTCAGAGTTGGCATTTAGGGAACAGTGATCAGCAAATAGAAGATCACTGATTGTGTGTGATTTAACTTTGGTTTTTGCTCGAAGCCGCCGAAGGTTGAACGATTACTGTGTCTACAAACGCATAGTAGGGTTGGTATAACAACCGCATGATATACTTGAAGTTTGGTGGTTATTCTTATACCTCTTCTGTCCCATACATTGTTGCATAATCTACCAAATACAGCACTAGCTTTTGTTAATCAATTGCTACTTTCTACATTGATGTTGACATCCCGAGAGAGAGAGTGCTTCCAAGGTAATTACAACAAAAATGGCAAACGCCTGCGGTATTTTCTGATTGACGATAATAGAAGAAGCAGTGTGTTGGCTATTTGGTTTTAATTGGAGCAGGATTTCTCCCCCCCCCCCCACTTTTTTTTCTAATAGTAAAACCAAAGATTGATGCAGTCCTGTGAGAAACCGTCTATGGTGTTTTGCATATTTACGACAGAGTCAGCATACAATACACAGTCGTCACGGTAAAGTAATTTACGACAGAGTCAGCATACAATACACAGTCGTCAGGGTAAAGTAATTCCCTAATAATAAATGTTTTTTGTGTATGCACATAATGGGACATATGAACTGAAGAAGAGTGGGAAAACAAGCATATCAAGTTTATCATTTTCATTGAAGTGATTATCCTACATTCTAGGAAATGTGACAGTGACATTCCAGTGTCTATAGATGGTATCAGAAGTCTAGACTCTGTCATTGAAGTGATTATCCTACATTCCAGTGTCTATAGATGGTATCAGAAGTCTAAACTGTGTCACTGAAGTGATTATCCTACATTCTAGTGTATATAGATGGTATCAGAAGTCTAGACTCTGTCATTGAAGTGATTATCCTACATTCCAGTGTCTATAGATGGTATCAGAAGTCTAGACTCTGTCACTGAAGTGATTATCCTACATTCCAGTGTCTATAGATGGTATCAGAAGTCTAGACTCTGTCATTGAAGTGATTATCCTACATTCTAGTGTATATAGATGGTATCAGAAGTCTAGACTCTGTCATTGAAGTGATTATCCTACATTCCAGTGTCTATAGATGGTATCAGAAGTCTAGACTCTGTCACTGAAGTGATTATCCTACATTCCAGTGTCTATAGATGGTATCAGAAGTCTAGACTCTGTCACTGAAGTGATTATCCTACATTCCAGTGTCTATAGATGGTATCAGAAGTCTAGACTCTGTCATTGAAGTGATTATCCTACATTCTAGTGTATATAGATGGTATCAGAAGTCTAGACTCTGTCATTGAAGTGATTATCCTACATTCTAGGAAATTTGACAGTGACATTCCAGTGTATATAGATGGTATCAGAAGTCTAGACTGTGTCATTGAAGTGATTATCCTTCATTCCAGTGTCTATAGATGGTATCAGAAGTCTAGACTCTGTAATTGAAGTGATTATCCTACATTCCAGTGTCTATAGATGGTATCAGAAGTCTAGACTCTGTCATTGAAGTGATTATCCTACATTCTAGGAAATTTGACAGTGACATTCCAGTGTATATAGATGGTATCAGAAGTCTATACTGTGTCATTGAAGTGATTATCCTACATTCCAGTGTATATAGATGGCATCAGAAGTTCAGACTGTCATTGAAGTAGTTATCCTACATTCCAGTGTCTATAGATGGTATCAGAAGTCTAGACTCTGATCTGTGAGAAATCCTCGGATATTATTACTACAGTCTACTGGGATATGTACGTGGTTCGGCACGTGAGCAGTGCTTGGGCACTCATGACTCACTACAGAGGGACGTGTATTAGGGAGAAAAATGGCGGTGATGACGGTGTCAATGGACATGATATGACTAAGTCGCAGAGTTGAGTATGTGTGTGATGTCATAATGATTCAATGAGCATGCTACGATAGATTCACTCAGATTATTAACGACGTTCGTAGTTGAACCGTTGAGGAAGTATGTGATAAAGACAGTTACCTTCATTTTTGTAACTGGACAAGTGGGTGTTTGGGAAAAGGAAAGAGCAGACAAACTTGGCAGCGTGATTATATTCGACTAGTAGCAGTGTAATACAATGTGCAGATAATTTGAACGCAATCAAGGAGTCAGACCAGTTTGGTGATGTGGCATTTCTACTTCAACGGGTATGTCCGTGCAGTAGATGTCCGTTTTAAGTCAATGGGATGGTTTAGTGAATAAACTGTGAACACTACGTTATCAAAGTCATCATTATAATCAGGTGCCATGCTGGCTGGCGTAGGCGATCATGGCTCTCTACAGCTCTGTCTCCAGTAGCATGTATCAAACTCCATGTTGTTTCCCTGCCATGCCAGGTTGTCAAACTGTCTAATATGTCCCTACGTTGTTGCCCTCTGTCTCTGTTGCCTTCTATCTTGCCTGTTGTTACTATGTTCTCCAAACCTCCTTTTCTCATGAAGTGGCAAAAAAATGAATATTGTCTATTTCTTATGTTATTGATTAAGGGCCGTTTGGAATTTGACTAGTTCAACACTTCCACATTAGTTTTTCTGGCGGTCTATGATATTCTCATCATTCTTCTATATAAGCACATCTCTGTTGCCCCTTCTTCTTCTTCTTCTTCATTGTTCATTCTCAAACTCCTGCAGGATCTCCCTTGTAGCAATACCATTGTGGTACTAGATTTCTAGCAGGATGTAGTCCAGAGAATGGAAATGCGTTGGGTCGTCGTTTTATTTGCGCCAATGGCCCGAAACATCCATCTTCGGTGGTGTTGCCTCTAATTTCCAACTTTCCGGTCCGTTTATTGTCCAAGACTCGCACCCATATGTTATTATAGGAGTTATATAGCACTACATAACTCTCTTTAGATTAAAAAGTAATGCCCCTTGTTAAATTGTGTGAATTCAGTAGCCAATGGATGTGCCAAGTTTATGAACAGTGAACATTACTTTATCAATGCCACCACTAACTTCGTTTTCGATCTTGTTTGGATAGCCGGACCAATCATACAATTAACGTTGACAACTGCGAATTATTGACTTGAAGGATATGTTTAAAGCGACTGTCAATCAATTTTTGAACTTTTATTTTTAGTGAAAGTTAGTTAGATCGGATAGTACGAGAAGATCACATGATTTGATGCAAGAAACACTAGGAGGTCAGCCTATAGCCAGGGAATCAACTGCCTCCTTTCCTGTGTGTATAAAGACTGAACGGATGTACTATATGTCATAACAGATTATTCTCACGTAAGTGATGTCCGTGAAAGAAAGTTGTTACTAAAGATATCTATGTGTAATACAGTTTCCTTTCTTTTAGAAGCTAAGACTTAGTTACAGTTTCAGATTGGACCAGCCTCGCACAGTTCACAGTCGCACAACGAACATCAGAAGAAGATCTTATAACACCAACAGAAATTCCAGATATGGAAACCACTATACTGAGAAGGAAGAAGATGAACTACGGAACATAACATCAACAAAAAGCTATTAAAGAAAATATTAAAGAAGATATTTGTGAGTTATAATAAACAATCAAGAAAGGAATTCAGAACAACGTTATAATATCTGACCAGAAGGATTTATTGATAAGAAAGTACAACATTAAAAAACGTTGAACAGAGTTTTAAAAAACACACTTTCTTTCCTCCTCATACTCCTCCTCCCCCCTCCTCGTACAAATAATGCAGATATAATTTAATCACTTAATTATTAGAGTGAACAGAAGTGAATATTTATACTATGCCGTGGGTTGGTTATTTCTGACACATACATTGGCAACACTGAGTCTCAGCCAGAAGCAAACTGAAAATGTTGGATAAGATTTTGACTGAGACGATGCATAACGTTTTTAGCTGCATGAATTACACAACTATACCAGCAATATGATTCGTACTTGACTGTCCAACTATGGACATCGTACTTGACTCTCCAACTATGGACATCGTACTTGACTGTCCAACTATGGATATAAAACTTGACTGTCCAACTATTGACATCGTACTTGACTGTCCAACTATGGATATAAAACTTGACTGTCCAACTATGGACATCGTACTTGACTACCCAACTATGGACATCGCACTTGACTGTCCAACTATGGACATCGTACTTGACTACCCAACTATGGACATTGTACTTGATACTAGTAAAGACTGGAGAGTATTAATATCATGCACACTTTTGAGAAGAGAGAGGTATATGTTGATGTCTCCAGAGTTGAACCGTAACGACAATGAAGGAGAATAGTGTTAGTAAAGTTGATTGTAAAAATTAAAGTTTAGTAAAAATTATCAGTGTTATTCTATATTATATAACATAAACACAGATCGATAACCATATTCTATATTATATAACAATAGCACAGATCGATAACCATATTCTATATTATATAACATAAGCACAGATCGATAACCATATTCTATATTATATAACATAAACGCAGACAAGATAATCGTATCAAGAAAACGAGTTTTATATTTTACAAGCATTAAATATTTTACTTTCTTACAATCAATTACAAGTATTGCAATAAAATATATTCTTGAATGTGCGAGAATTGTAAAGTTACAAAAATCAAAAGATGATACGGATGCAGTGATTTGCAGGTGACGTACAGATGCAGTGATGTACAGGTGACTTAGAGATCAAGTGATATACAGGTGACTTACAGATGAAGTGATATACAGGTGACTTACCTTGACAACTGAAGATACAAGCTAGAAACAAGAAGCTCAATATGAATGTCAGTTTGGTGTCCATCATTATTTACGCCGTTCTCTTCTGTAGCTGTTAAATACGCTTGATAAGAAAATAACATTGAATATAATATTAGAAATTTTAATTTAAACAACAATACAAAATATTATTTAGTAAAGCTAAACAAAATATCTCTCTATGTGAGGTGTGCTTTTTAGAATGTTGTCCTCACTGCCAATCTGTAAGCCTCACGGTACTACGAACAGTCCAACATCTTCCAGTGTCATGTTCACAAGGTCTTCGATGTCATGTCTTCATTTCAGTCTTTGTCTGCATTTTCTTCTCTTTCCTGGAAATTTCCCCATCGATGATTAATCTCATTATATCTTTTTATATGTCCAAAATATGTCAGTTTAGTGTTTTTTGATAGTTTTGAAGAGACAGTCTTCCTCTATGTTCAGATCTTTGTTGACATCTGTGTTAGTTCTTCTTTCTGTCCATGATATTCTGAGGACATTTCTATAACATTTAATTTTGAATGCGGATACTTTTTTCCATGGTCGATGCCATTGCCCACGTCTCACAATCGTATGTTGTCACATTGCGCACTTCTCACAACCGTATGTTGTCACATTGTCCACTGGGGTGCAAAGGGAACGCATTGCTCTAGGCGGACCCAGGGTTAGCAGATAACCAAGATCCCAAATATACCTCCACACGGTGCTCCCTGGAAACAGAAACACAGCAGCTCGAGCTTATTCTGGCCAAATTATTTGGGGATCGTGTCCGAGAATGTGGAGGTAGCAGATAGAAAGAGATTTGACTGCACAAGAGATAGACAATATCTCCGACACCATCAGCATCACCACATATAACGACACTGTCGAAATACAGCTAGTCAACGAAATGAAGCTAGTCAACTCAGTCCGAGCATTGGAGGGGCGGCCAATGTAAAATGCACGTAAAGGTAGATGCATGGTGAGAGACAAATAGATTTCATACCGAGTACAATGAAACAATGAAAGGGCAGAACAGCGCTAGAGGGCAGCGCGAACTGCAAATAGAAAGTGAAAAGTCCCTAGGAAAGGGGAACTACAAGCTCCGTCAGCTCGAGACGAGCTTCTAGTTACCTGTGTCCCTTACAGGCAGAGACCCAGACCCATTCATTGGCGTTTGGTAAAGCAAGAAGACCTAATCCAACTCTAATGTCGAGCCTTCCTAAACCGGAAATATGCTCGCGAAGAGAAAGGGTTCTGTATCCGACGGGCTTAGGCAAGAAAGGGACAACAATGGTAGTCCTGGCCCAATTCTACTGTCAAGGTTTCCAATACCGGAAGCGCACTTGCAGAGAGAAAGGGTTCCGTACCCGATGGGCTCAGGCACAAAAGGGACAACGATTTAGCCCTGGCCCAACTCTACTGTCAGGTTTTCCTACACCGGAAATACACTTGAAGAGAGAAAGGGTTCAGTACCTGATGGGCTCAGGCGCTATTGGGACAAGGACGCTCAGCTCGAGAACGCCTAGCTCTCAAACGCGTGGTGTGAGACTCGAACTTGGACAAGGGGTACACTATGTCGGTGAATGACACCTCGGCTAAGAGGGCGAAAGAGCCAGGGTCCAACTCCTCTGTTGAGTTCTTCCCCTTAAGGAACTAGGCTCACGGATGAGAAACGGTTCAGTACCCAATGGGCACAGGCACAGCACGTCCAATTACACGAGGCAAGTTCATAGACAGTGGAACACCTCGTGCGAGTCAGACGAGGTGTTAAATGTCTGCATTGAACTCTGCATTTTTCTATTAGATTTCTCAAAATATAACCTTTTATAATAAAACAATATATACATTTGTATAATTTAATACAAGATAATATTGTATAACTAAACAAAATATATTATTGTATAGCTAAACAAAATATATAATTACATAACTAAACACAATATAATATCATATAACTAAACAAAATATCTGATTGCATGACTAGACACAATATAATATTGTCTACAGAAACAAAATATAGTTTTATATGAATTAATACACTATAATATTTTATAGCTAAACGAAATATGCCATATTTATATGATATTTGTCTCGACAGACTGTCTGAAGTAATCTTGTATTAGTTGTAGTTGCGGACATACAAGCAGGGTATGAATTCTGATGACTGAATCAGTCAACCTATGAACTTTTTACTCTGCCTCAGAAGATGCGTGGAAAAGTCACATCACTGATTTTTTTGCTCTTTACGTATCCGTCTGTGTTCTTACTGCACTCTTCTCTTTAGTTAATTCACTAAGGTCATAACAACATTATGGAGGCTAGTTCCCCCATGACTGGTTATCTTCCCCTTGATTTTCCCTGATTTTTATCTGATGACAAAGTCATTCATATATGTTTTGTAGACAACTTTGTATCGCAGCTTTGTTCTGTATTATTTTTTCTTATACGACCTGAGAAATTCATATATAGAAGTTGTTTTTTAGTATACCTTGTTTCTCATCTTCTGAAGATGGTCATGTTTCTTGAACCTCTGTAATCATGCGCGGACATTATATTTGTAATTTTTACCTAGCTCATGTGTGATCGTGTGAAGATAGATAATTGAGAGTGTATAAACTCGGACTTTACAGACACTCTATGTACTTAATCGTTTTTAACAGCAGATTTTAACCGTTTGCCTGGCGAGAGAATATCAAAGGCCACCAAAGGGCAAGAGAAAACGAGGAAGATCAAAAGAAACTTGACGTAAAACTATTACAAGAGAACGTTTCACCATCGGTATCATAAACAATGGAGATCTAAAGCAAATTTCAACGAAACTTGAGACATGAAAATATATGACATCCGCTCCATGTGCCGTATTTGGTCCTAGAGAAATAACTAACTGGCGAGAGATAGGAAGGCTTTCACAGACTAATAAAGTTGATGTGAAAAAAAGCATGCCGACAATGGCTGTGCTGAGCCAGAATGTGCAAATGAATGCAGCTCAGCTGTGAAACTAGCAGCCCAAATTACTAGAAGCGACTTGGTTATCAGAGTAAACGCAGAAGACAAAAATACAAGTAGTACTTACCTTGTTCGCAGAATGAAGTCTGAGATCAGAGATCGAATTATTTGTGAACAATCTTACTAATAGGAAATATTAGCCTAATTTATATACATATTGTGCTCGTCACGTGATCACTCGTGCAACGTGGAGTAGAAAACTAATTAGACACGGATGTCGGGGTGTGAGGATATGCTATCGGATTTTTAATGTCACGGAACCAGTTGGCTGTAACCAAGCATTGCTGGAAGTTCATATATAGATACATTTCTGCAAAACTATAATCCGACACACGACAATTGGAAACACTGGGAGCACATGGTAATGAGGATTTGCGAATCGTTGGAAGCGTACATAGAAATATATACGAATCTACGTTTCCACTAAATGCTCTTTATCAAGAGTACAACAAAACCCTAAAACACGAAACTGTCTATGATCAGTTCACAATAATAATTGAAGATATCAATATTAGAAGGACATACATAATAACTGGTAATGCAAAATCGGGAAGGGCGTAGAGAAAACACAACGGAACAAACAATTATTGGTAGCGTATCCTATTCAGGAGGTACCCATCAAGCCAGAGGTTTTGACTGTAGAGATTTACTAGGTAATATAAATGCCTCCAGTATTTTGCCATTGTTTTCTGAAAGGTCTGGTTGCTGAAATGCCTGTGACGAAGATCGAACTCGGTACTTTGACAATCACAGAAGCGCTCTGTACGGTAGCATTTGCTTGACAGATGCACGTCTTCTGTGAACCTGTTCAACATGTGAACCTTTTCCGGTCGCAGTGAATTGACAGATTACCATCTTCCGTGAACCTGGCCAATTTGTCAACATATGGTAGCAGGTGATTGATAGATGAACGTCTGCTGTGAACATTTCCAACGTTGACATAAGAAAACAATTTGTTCTGCTGTCTCCTTTATTCATATCTACTCAATCATATCTTTCAGCAAAATATCGCCGACTGAGACGGCAACACTGGCAAACCTAATGGAGGGAGTCCAGGATGGATTGAAGAGAATTACACATTTCAATGAAATGATTGTTTTCTATAACCTGATAACTGATTGAAGAATGAAATCTTTCAGTGACACTTTCTGCCTCGGTCTTGCACGATGGAAGAACGCCGAGAGTCAAACTGTTCTGGGTCAATAGAGAGCTACAGGTCGATAAGTGAGACAGTATATAATTAAACATCCTGGCATGGCAAGAAGTCAGCAGCGTGTCTTGATACAAGATTTCAAAATACAGAAAGTTGTGCAGATACATCATCAACTACTCTACTCGACACGGTACATGATGATGATGATATGTGTACGTAATACCAATCTGTCGGATAAACGTCACCAAGTTGATAATAAATATATTCTTGTACATTGACTGTTCAGATAACAGAAATATTCTTGTACATTGACAGTTCAGATAACAGGAATATTCTTGTACATTCACAGTTCAGATAACAGGTATATTCTTGTACATTGACTGTTCGGATCCAAGACATTATTATGTGAATTTGAACAGTACCGTTTCTTATACACCGTGTACTATTGTGTGTTTTGGTAAAGACCTTTTGTTTGAAACGTCGAATTAATTGCCATTATGTGTGTTACCATTGATTAGTAAACTTCATGTGTGTGTGTATGTGTGTTACCAGTGATTAGTAAAACGCCATGTGCGTGTGTGTGTGTGTATGATTGGTAAAACTGAATGATCCTTTCCAAGTTTCGTCTATTGAATGACAGTTTTGCTGCAATCATTACTTGATAATCAGGATATTATATACGTGATCGGAGGTATGGGGAGGAGTTTCGGTTACCAAAAATGTACATCTGTGTTATATCCAACTCTGTTATACCCAATTATGTTATATCCAACTCTGTTATACCAAATTAGGTTATACCCAACTTTGTTATACCCAATTATGTTATACCCAACAATGTTATACCCAATTATGTTATACACAACTCTGTTATACCCAATTATGTTATACCCAACTTTGTTATATCCAATTACGTTATACCCAACTCTGTTATAGCAAATTATGCTTTACCCATCTCTGTTATACCCAATTATATTATACCCAAGTCTATTATACCCAATTATGTTAAACACAACTCTTTTGTACCCAACTTCGTTTTCGGTAACTGTGTGTCCTGATGGGATTGTGGATAGGGTAAGATTGTGGATAGGGTAACATTGTGAATAGAGTGGGATTGTGGATAGAGTAAGATTGTGGATAGGGTGGGATTGTGGATATGGTGGGATTGTGAATAGGGTGGGATTGTGGGTAGGGTAAGATTGTGGATGGGATGGGATTGTATATAGGTTAAGATTGTGGATAGGATGGGATTGTGGATAGGATGGAATTGTGGGTATGGTAAGATTGTGGATATGGTAAGATTTGGATAGGATGAGATTGTGGATAGAGTAAGATTTTTCATAGGGTTGGATTGTGGATAAGGCAAGATTGTGGATATATTAATATGGTGGATAGGGTAAGATTGTGGATAGGGTTGGATTTTGGATATGATAAGATTGTGGATAGGGTAAGATGGTGGATAGGATGGGCTTGTGGATAGGGTGAGATTGTGGATAGGGTAAGATTGTGGATAGGATTACATTGTGAATAGGGTGATATTGTGGATAGGATGGAATCGTGGATGGGGTAAGATTGTGGATAGGATGGGATTGTGGATAGAGTGGGATTCTGGATGGGGTGGGATTGTGGATAGGGTAAGATTGTGGATAGGATGGGATTTTGGATAGGGTAAGATTGTGGATAGAGTGGGATTCTGGATAAGGTGGAATTGTGGATAGGGTGGGATTGTTGATAGGATGGGATTTTAGATAGGGTAAGATTGTGGAATTGGTAAGATTGTGCTTAGGGTACGATTGTGGATAGGGTAAGATTGTGGATAGACTGGGATTCTGGATAGGGTGGGATTGTGGATAAGGTGGGATTGTTGATAGGATGGGATTATGGATAGGGTAAGATTGTGGAATTGGTAAGATTGTGCTTAGGGTACGATTGTGGATAAGGTGGGATTGTGGATAGAGTGGGATTCTGGATAGGGTGGATTGACCTACTTTTTGTGCATGTTTCTTCGTCTTAAAAGTTTTTTTCTGATTTAGGTTTTTTTTAAGAGTGGGAGGGGAGAGAACATGCATACTTCATACAGTTTCACCTTTACCTAAATGATTGATGATACATCATCTAGATCCCTAAGACTACTACTTTAGGTAATATGTACAAAGACTACTACTTTGGGTAATATGTACAAAGACTACTACTTTAGGTAATATGTACAAAGACTACTACTTTGGGTAATATGTACAAAAATTACTACTTTGGGTAATATGTACAAAGACTACTCATTTTGGTAATATGTACAAAGCCTACTCATTTGGGTAATATGTACAAAGACTACTACTTTGGGTAATATGTACAAAGACTACTACTTTGGGTAAAATGTACAAAGACTACTACTTTGGGTAATATGTACAAAGACTACTACTTTGGGTAACATGTACAAAGACTACTTCTTTGGGGAATATACGCAATGACCAAGAGTGACAATACACAGGTCTCTTCTGACGATGGACTGGGCGGTCAGCAAAAGCGAACAAGGCGAGTGCGAGATAAATGCACAAGTCAGACCCCAGACATGTTTGGCAAAGAGCACCTCGTCTAGGAAGGTGTTAGTTAGTCGTTGGATCATCGTCATTGCACCCCGGACAAGTCCATAGGTGCTCAGATCTTTCATTGAGTGTATCCGCTATTACAAGTTGACTGACGGTCCCAGTACGTCGTTGATTGACTATCATTCTTTCTCGCCCACAAAAACTCTCCTTTCTAGCGACACCACATTTCAAACCAAGTTCCTTTATTGTAATCATGGAACAAGAGTCATCAACACATGTACAGTCATTTGTTCGTGCGTTTTCCCGTAGGACATTCAAAATGTCTGCCCGATCCATCGCTCCCCCAACAACCGTAGTAGCAGCGTGGGCGGCCATCCTATCTGCTCTCTCATTACTCCGGACTTCCGCGTGTCCCGGCACAAAAATAAAAGTCACTGTACGCACACAGGAATTATTCACTGCATCCAGCCACTGTTCTCGAACGTACCCCGCCTGAACTTTCACAATCATGTTCATGGAGTCACTGAGTATACAGGCATGCTCGCAGACAGTCTGTGAGCAAACCGATTGCAAAGCTTTGGTTACTGCCATAATCTCCATTGTCATGCTGCTTGTCGTCTGAGCGAATGCACCACTTTCCTCTCTGATAGTCCACCCCCCCCCCCCACTTTTGAGCCGTGAAAGCCCAGGAACTACTGAAGTGTTTCTGAACCGACCCATTTGTATATATAATTATATAACCTTCCCTGGAATTCTCACTGATAAGAGCGTGCACCTCCGACTCGACCACTGTCGGACACCATTCTCTGCACTCTATTGAGTGTTATTAATCCTTCGAAGGCTGTTGGATAATCCGAGGGCGCCAGACTCCATGCGGCACCAGGTCTTCCAATCTGCACACGCTCTGTATAACTTCCTCTGCACGCCCCATCCAAGACTTTCCTCTCTTTAGTCGACTGCCTTTCACATTTGTGCCAAGTCTGCTTACCTGGACGATAGCCTCCCAATGTTGATGGTAGTCTATTATTCTTTTCTAGATGTAGGGACAAATTCCAGGCCACAATCTTTTCTAGATACCTCTGTATTATGCTAAGATACAGGGTTTCAGACTCATAACCACGCAGAATACGATAGGCAAATTGTTTGGAAGGTGTATCAATCCCGAGTTTAATTCGATTGTTGTCGTAAAACAATATGGTTCGTACGGACGATATTAAGTCCCGGACCTAGGGACATTTAGGTGGTAATAGTATTGCTTTCATACTCGAGGAACAGTTCGCTCACTGGGAAGTGCTTTGTCAAAGAAAAGAAACACAATGGGTGACCATGGCAAACTATCAACTCGTCTCGTTACAAAGGCTTCTTCCTCTGAGTCGAAGACTCCTTCAATAGGCATTGCATAAATATAATAACACTAGAACTTCCTCACCAAACGTCTAGTATTAGGGTTACAAATATATTAACATTAGAACTCCCTCACCAAACTCTAGTATTAGGGTTACAATTATAATAACATTATAACCCCCTAACCAAACGTCCAGTATTCTATCTATCTATGCGATGTATCCCTTGTTAGCCTTGCTGCGTAAGGGGTAGAAGTGTTCTTTGACGATGGCCTTCCTGTGTGCTGTTTGTAAACTTGTTCCTGATGCTTCGTCGATTTCTGTGATCCATCTTTTACATGGTCTACCTCTGTCGTTATAACCGTTATGTCTATGTGTCATGCTGTCTGATGGTAGTCTAGAAGCGTGTGAAAACCATTTGATCTGTTGTCTGTTGATGTGTTCAAATGCTGGTATTGTTTTAGTTATCTGTCTAATGTTATCGTATCTAATTCTATATCTTGATGACACTCTGAGTATTCTTTGTTGACATGCTATTTCTGCTGTCACAATTTTTCTTTTAACTTGTGCTGTTATTGTCCATGTTTGCTACTGGTAGCCCAGTGATGGGATATAATAGTCTTGTATAAAGCAATTTTAGTGTTTATGTTTATATTTTTGTTCTTAAAAATAATGTTCATCTATCCTAGGATCTGGTATGTTTTGTTCCATCTGTTTTGTATCTCTTTACTGGTCTTTTCCTTCACTCGATATAATGCTTCCTAAGTGAACTCCTTTATATGTTTAAAGTGTTTATTATCGATGGAGATTGTGATATTTCTTTCTTTCTTTGCTATTGCCATTATTCGATCTTTTCAATATTAATCTTTATGTTGAATTTTTGACATGTTGTGTGGAGTCTGTTCTTATGTTATTGCAATTGTTCTTCTGATTTCGCTTTTAGTACTTGGTCGTCTGCAGTGAGTAGTTCGATCAATTTGGCTCTATAGTTTATCTTCTTCGTTGGTACTTGTTAGTTTACAGATGTGGTCGATATATGTTATAAAAAGTAGATGGGATAGGACACACCCTGTCGGCCTCCTGAATAGATTTGGAACATACTGGACACTCCTTAATTTGTTCTTATTTCACATTCGCTGTTTGTATAAATGCTCTTGCATATATTGATGTAATGTTCTTGTACTCCGTATATTGATGTAATGTTCTAGTACTCCGTATATTGATAGTGTTTAATATAGTTGTTGTCTGTCCACTCTGTTGAATAGTTTCCATTCTTTTTCTGTTCTTGTAGATCTACTGGTAGTTTTTAGAGTTTTTCTGTATTTTTTGTGTGTAATGTTCCAGTACTGTGTCGTTCTTAAGTTTGTGTACTTTAATTTGTGTTGGTTTTTTATCTTTGTTGTTGTCTTTCTTCTTTCTTTTTTCTATTTATTTTAACAGCTACTATTAATGTTCTATGGTCAGCACCTACACACATGATTGGTATCGCTCTTGCGTCTGTTGTTTTCAGTCTGTTGGTTTTTCTTGATTATATAACGATTATCCAGATTATTGCAGTTTACATTGTTCCACTTCTACCAACGTTTAGTATTATAGAACATAAATATAATAACACTAGAACTCACTCACCAAACGTCTAGTATTAGGGAATACAAATATAATAACACTAGACAAGAACTCCCTAACCAAACGTCTAGTATTAGGGAATACAAGTAAGTTCAACGTATTATTAACAACAATTTAACAACTGTATAGTGTCACTCAGACACCATGAAGTTGTGAAACAGACAGACACGATTAAGTTGTGAGACACCCAGACACCATGACGTAATGAGACACCCAAAAAACATGAAGTAATGAGACACCCAGACACCATGAAGTAATGACACTCAGACACCATGAAGTTGTGAGACACGCAGACACCATGACGTTGTGAGACACACAGACAACATGAAGTAATGAGACACCCAGACACCATGAAGTAATGAGACATTCAGACACCCTGAAGCAATGAGACACCCAGACACCATGAAGTAATGAGACACCCAGACACCCTGAAGTAATGAGACACCCAGACACCATGAAGTTGTGAGACACTCAGACACCATGAAGTAATGAGACATTCAGACACCATAAAGTTGTGAGACACCAAGACACCATGAAGTAATGAGAACCCAGACACCATGAAGTAATGAGACACCCAAACACCGTGAAGTAATGAGACACCCAGACACCATCAAGTAATGAGACGCACAAACACCATGAATTAATGAGACACCTAGACACCATGAAGTAATGAGACACCCAAACACCATGAAGTAATGAGACACCCAGACACCATGAAGTAATGAAACACCAAAACACCATGAAGTAATGAGACACCCAGACACCATGAAGTAATGAAACACCCAAACACCATGAAGTAATGATACACCCAGACACCATGAAGTAATGAGACATTCAGACATCATGAAGTTATGATAACCCAGACACCATGAAGTAATGAGTCACTCAGACACCATGAAGTTGTGAAACACCCAGACACCATGAAGTAATGAGACACCCAGACACCATGAAGTAATGAGACACCCAGACACCATGAAGTAGTGAGACACATAACACCATGAAGTAATGAGTCACTCAGACACCATGAAGTTGTGAAACACCCAGACACCATGAAGTAATGCGACACCCAGACATCATGAAGTAATGAGACACCCAGACACCATGAAGTAATGAGACACCCAGATACCATGAAGTTGTGAGTCAGTTTTCCAACATTTCCAGACTTGCAACATTCCTGTTCTGATGTAACATATCTTTCAGAGCTGGAATAGCACTCATTGAAAAACATATCAGATCTCACAAACAATCAAACCAAACATGACATTTCCTAATACCAAACTTCACTCTCCCAAATACCAAATTTAACTTTCCCTAATATTAAACTTGACTCACGCTCTTTAATACCAAACTACAATCTCCCTAATAACAAATTTAGCTCTACCTCATACAAAACTGGTCTCTCTCTCTCTCTCTCTCTCTCTCTAATACCAAGCTTCATTCTCCCTAATATCAAACTTAACTCTTCCTAACACCAAATCTAACTCTTCCTACTACCAAACTTAACTCTCTCTTCTACTAAACATAACTCTTTCTAATACCAACATTGACTCTCTCCCCAATACCAAACTTGACTCTCCCTAATACTACACACGACTCTCCCTGATATCAAACGTGACTCTTCTTGATATCAAACTTGACTATCCTTATTACTAAACTTGACTTTCTCCCTCATAACAAATCTGACTCTCTAAAATACCAAAATGGACTCTCACCCTAATACCAAACTTGACTCTCTCCCTAATAGAAAACTTGACTCACCCTAATACCAAACTTGACTCTGCAATATACCGTGAATATTTTCTCTTGTGAAGGTGTAACAGCATCATCATGTGTGGTGATAATTTTTTTAATGAAATTTATTTTTCTGATGTGACACAGGAGGAACAGGACAAGAAGGGAAAGATCAGAAGATGTGTGGACACCAAACATTGTGTGGGCGTGGGAGAAGATCGTTTGTGGAAATGACTGACACCACAAGAAATAGCAGACTGTAGAAAGACACGATAACCAATACATGGAACATAAGAAAAGACAAACAACGAGACACAACACGGAACAAAGGAAGACAAAATAACCAACGAGACACAACATGAAACATAAGAAGACAAAATAACCAACGAGACACAACACGGAACAAAGGAAGACAAAATAACCAACGAGACACAACATGGAACATAAGACGACAGATAACCAACGAGACACGACATGAAACATAAGAAGACAAGATAACCAACGAGACACGACACATAGAATATAAGAAGAAGAATAAGACACATGTTCTCGTTTACTAGTACACAATTATTTTTGTAACGTAGTTATAGTAAACAAACAAGGGTTATACGAGTATACTTATGATAAACAAACGAGGGTTACACGATCGTATGTATGATAAACAAACGAGGGTTACACGATCGTATGTATGATAAACAAACGAGGGTTACACGATCGTATGTATGATAAACAAACGAGGGTTACACGATCGTATGTATGATAAACAAACGAGGGTTACACGATCGTATGTATGATAAACAAACGAGGGTTACACGATCGTATGTATGATAAACAAACGAGGGTTACACGATCGTATGTATGATAAACAAACGAGGGTTACACGATCGTATGTATGATAAACAAACGGGTGTTACACAAGCGTTATTTCATCTTGAATTTAAAACGAGAATATGTCTCTGTCTTCTTGATTCTTGTCAAGAAAAATCTTACTGATACATACAAGAAATTGAATACTGCAGCGGTATAATTATTACTTTCATTTGAATTGAAATATATTATCCTCTCACAGAAACACAAAGCGTGTCCCAGGGATAGGTTAGTAAATTTTATATCAAAATATATTTCCTTCTTCTTCTTCTTCTTCTTTCGTTCACTTGAAACATGTCTATATCTGTAATTCTGTCTCCGTAATAAAACTCACTGTCTTTTGTAGTTCATACAGTGTCCCATAGAGCTTTGATTTCAGTGTTGTTTCCTCTGGCAAATATGTCTACCTCAGCGTTTCATGCTTAGAACACTCTTGAAGTATATGTTTGGCACTCTGTGCTGCCTGTCCACATGTACACATGGCCGTGCTGCCAATCTTGAACTTTGTATACATGTGACTGCGGAGTCGGTTGTGTCCTGTTCTGAGACGTAGAATTATAACTTGTTCTGATCTGTTCATAATGTGATAGTCATCTTGTGTTGGTGTTTGTGGCTTTCTTATTGACTTGATCATCTGTTTTTCTGATGGTAGGTGATTTGTATATCTGGTTGGTCTTCGGCAGCACTTTCCTTAGCCAAATGGTCTGCTTTTTCATTTCCTGGTATTCCACAGTGAGAGGGTATCCACTGCATGGTTACCCTACACTGGTAAGACAATTCGCTAAGTAGTTTTTTCAAGTCTGTTAGTTTTCCAGATTGGAGAGCTTGAAGCACTGACCTTGCATCTGTCAGGAATACCACAGGCTGTAGGTCAGAGTTGGAGTTCAGCAGTTTTTTTTAGCTGCCACACTAATTGCCTGGATTTCTGCATCATAATTATTGCAGAATTTTCCTGTCGGTGTTCTGATTGTATCTCTAGGCTTGTGTGGATATTCTATATATACACCTGCACCTCCATTCCTCACAGCATTCTGTGCTGACACATCTGTGTATACTCTGACACATATATCTTTGTGGATGTTTCTTATCCAGGAAACTGAGGGTGACTGTCCTTCGCTGCACACTGTTCTGTTCGTCCTCACCTAGTATTCCTTTCACATGGGTCTGAGTGTATATTG
Organism: Meghimatium bilineatum; assembly: GCA_034231615.1. Taxonomy (NCBI): domain Eukaryota; kingdom Metazoa; phylum Mollusca; class Gastropoda; order Stylommatophora; family Philomycidae; genus Meghimatium; species Meghimatium bilineatum. The sequence goes on along the minus strand of CM067318.1, from coordinate 42,016,246 downwards.
ACATTCCATGCCTTTCACTCCACGGGGTTTGTTCAGGTACAGACCTTAAGGGGCTGTCAACTTCAGGTAGGTCTGTAAGTTGTCTACGGAGTCGTTTAGCTTGATGGATAAAGCTGCTTCTTTTCAGTCGCCCCATTGCTAGATTTTGGAATCTTTCCTTCATTGGATGACTTGGCATACACTGAAACTTTTCTGCTTGAATTAGTACTTTTGTGTCTTTGCGTTCGCCAAGTGTTTGCATTCTTCTCATTTTCTGCATCTCTGCTATGGGTGTTGATTTCATTGCTCCCAACATTATTCTAAGTGCCTGGTTTTGCACTTTGTCTAGATCTTGTAATGTGGTGTTTGATGCAGGACACCACGCAGCTGAACCATTTTCCAGGTGTGGTCTTATGCCTTGCTGGTAAACTTTACTGAGTATATTCCCACTGGCTCCCCATGTGGTTCCACTTTGTTTTCTCAGGATAGCTAACTTCCTCCTGGCTTTTGTTGTTGCTTTGATAATGTGCTGCATCCATGTCAGTTTATCATCAAAAGTAACTCCGAGGTATGTGGGTTGTTTGTCTTCTTTCAAGAGCTCTCCATCTATCTTGATATGACCAGCTTTTTGTTTTGGTGAGAGGGTAAAGAGTGTAGTGCTGCACTTATCTGTGTTAATGCTGACGCACCATCTATTTGCCCATAAGGTTAGGGCGTCGATAGCTCATATATTTCCTATTATTATACCTAAATGATTTAACAGTTTGAAAACTTTATTATAATATCCAAAACATCTCCAATTTCTCGTGTGTACTCTAATTATGAAATTAGACACAAACATGAAGCCATAATCCTGAGTCACAGAAGTTTCTATGCAAAACAAGTTGTAGGGAACCCAAGATAACCTAACAACATACCGCTCAATACATGGCCAATGTTGGATTGCATGTATAACTAAAACATACCGCTCTATACATGGACAATGATGGGTTGAATGTTTAACAATTGTTCGTCGAAAATATAGAGAAATAGCTTTAAATAGGATTATCTTTCATTATCATTTTTCGAAGAACTACTAGCTTCTTTTAGCAGAGCCCGGTTTGAGAATCGTTGGCCTAGGTATTTATCACTATTTAACAACGTGATTTAGTGACTCAGTGATTTAACAACGTACCAAATTCCAGTTTGAGAAACGCTGTCCTAGAGAGTAAACAAATGAATTAGTGAATTAACAGACATATTAGAGCAGTGTTCCCCAACCTTTTTGTATCATGCCCCAGCTAAGTCTTTCTAAAATTCTGAGGTCCCCCCCCCCTATGTAACATATACACATTTTATGTATATTCAAAAATTGAGATATTTCCTAAATGAAGCAGAATTGCAGCTTGTTTGAATTGCCCACCTGAACAATCAAATTGACCCCTGTGTGGCTCGGCCCTATGTTGGGAAACACTGTATTAGAGCAAGAGGCCAGATGTAGTTTTGTGTACACATCAAAACAACCTAAGAAATTTCTCTCTCAGATACATAATAAAACACACGAACCGACTAAGCATTTCATTAACAATACAATGAGTACTGAAAGATACTACAAGAAAACAACTTGGATCAGGAAAGTCTTGACAACTCGCACGTGAAATATCCCAGGGAGATATTTATCCAAAGTTGAAAGTGGCCTGTGATTTAGTGAAATCTTTGAACTATTAAGATGACAACGTTAGCAAGACTTGCGCATATATTATTGAAGTTATATCAGATGACAAATTGTATAGATATTTGCCATTACTGGAACAGATTGTTGACTTCAAACAAACAATATCAGTTCATATATACAAGCTAATAATGCATCCATAACTAATCATACAATAGCGTATCATCCACGCATGCTACCCACGAGCCGCATGCCACATGATGTTGTATTGTAATAAATAATACCATATTATTTCTTTCTTTCTGATTCTCTATTTCTGTGACTGTTATCTAAGTGAGGTTACAAAAGGCAGCCATATTGAATCAGTGATTGATATATTCAGAACTGTACAATAAATGGTCACGTGATGGTGGTGCCAACTCATGCACATCGAAACAAACAGAAGTATCTCGGTGACAGCTTGTTCGACCATCTAGCTCTGCGGAGGAATACATTTGAGGGTGAAATGAACATCTACTTTAACATTCCGACTTAACAAAATATTTTATTGCAAAACACGAAATGACAATCTTGATTGTGGTCAAACAAGTTTCTATGTCAGTTTTGGCATATAATAAAATGAATTGATAGTTAAAGAAGTTGACAAGAAGTGGCGGTATCAACTTTATATCGTAAAACTATTGTCCACCTAAATGTAAACACACAGTAGCCTAAAACATAGAATTGTCATCCATAAATGTTTGATTCTCACAGTTCTATCTCTACGTAATTTCCTACTATCATCCAGTCAATATTTTGTGTATCTGAGTTCTATCTCCACGTAGTTTCCTACTATCATCCAGTCAATATTTTGTGTGTCTGAGTTCTATCTCCACGTAGTTTCCTACTATCATCCAGTCAATATTTTGTGTGTCTGAGTTGTATCTCTACGTAGTTTTCGACTATAGTCTATGGATTATTGTTTGAGTTTGCTTATTGTATTTGATATTTATATATTCCGTGAATTTATTAGTAATTTTAATGGGCAGGTAAGAATACAAATCAAGTAGTTTTAGGATCAATAAACATCGAAGAGGCCTGACCCCTTAACAAGATTCTAACAAGAAAACTGTGCTGTTGTTTTGTTGTCCTATAAAGAGACATAATAGAATGGAAAGATCAATAGCTGAAGGCAGAGTTAACAGCATCAGGGGCAGGGTGCACCCAAGACGAAGATCGTGCAATGAATATCAGATAGCTTATCCATGTCTCTAGCTGCGGCAAGTCAACGCGCCAATAATCGGGAAGTGTTCAGACAATCCATAAGGAAGAGCAAGATCTGGAAAGAATATGTCACATGATGATGTTAATGCTAAATATGTGGGAATCCGAATGTGATATTATTGTGAATGGCTTTTTACCGAGCCTTTCAAATGATAGAACATTGAATGTGATATTATTGTGAATGTACTATACCGACAACGTTTCAAATGATAGAACATTGAATGAAGAAACTAGAAGTAATTAATACAAGCAAACGTGTTCTATAACAAAGGCGCAGAGGATATCATCATCAAGAGCTGGATAGTAGAGTTTAACTACAAATAATAAGAACGCATGTAATTAATTAGCTCATGGCGTCTTCTATTGAACTATCATCAATCCTGTAGATATGGGAGGGGGGATTGTTTGGGGGGTATGCATGTCCAACTATTCTCACAGAAATACCTTCACTACTGTAGATGTGGGGACGGGGGGATTGTATGGGGGTATGCAGGTCCAAGTTTCACAGAAATATCATAAATCATGTAGATAAAGATGATATTGTCTGAGGTATACAGGTGCAGCTGTTTTCCCAGAAATATCATCCATCCTGTAGATAATGGGGAATGTATGAGGTATGCAGGTTCAACTACTCTACCAACTTTCCTGATGGTTTTGATGAAGGTCCTCTTTTCTTGGTAGATTTTTTCTTGGTTTCTGTGTTCCTGTGTTGCTCCATCCTTTGCCAATCTATCTGCTTCTTCATTTCCTGGTATGCCACAGTGTGATGGTATCCATTGCAGTATTACCCTTCTTTGGATGCTCACTTCTCGCATGACTTCATTCAGGTCTGGCAGTTTATCGCTCTCAAGGGCTTGCAGAACAGACATACCATTAGTAAGAAATACCACCTGCTGACATTGGCTTGTTGTGCTTTTAATTATTTCTGCAGCCATGTTTAAAGCCTGCACTTTAAGTGCAGTTACACTCTCTAAACCCAGCTTGTTCTGGTACCAATAACTTCTCTGATTCTAGGTACCACTTTAGTCTTCTGTTGACCATCCTTTCCATTGTCATGCAAACACAACTCGTTAGACTTATTGGTCTATAGCTGTCGAGCTTCTGTTTGTCCTTGCCTTTTTAATAATAGGACACTAAACGCTTCTCTCCACGACTGTGGTACACTGCCTGTTTCCCAAGTTCAGTTGTATATCTGTAATAATTTGCACATTGCTGTCTCTCCTAGGTTCCTAAGTATTTCATTGATGACACCGTCCGGTGCTGGTGATTTTCTATCCTTTAATTTCCCTATCGTCATCATCATCATCATCAGGTGCCATGCCGGCTGGCGTAGGCGGTCATGGCTCTCCACAGCTCTCTGTCCAAAGTATTATGAGTCAAAGTCGTTCTTGTTTCCTTGCCGTGTCAGGTTGTCAAACTTTCTAATATTTTCTCTCGTTGTCGCCCTCTGTCTCTGTTGTCTTTAATGTTGCCTGTTGTGACTATGTTCTCTACACCTGCCTGTCTCATGAAGTGGCCAAAAAAAAAGAATGTTGCCTTTTTCTTATTTTGTTGATTAATGTCCGTTTCTCATTTGACTCTTTCAACACCTCTACATTAGTTTTTCTGGCAGTCCATTATATTCTCAGCATTCTTCAATGAAATTCTATAATTTCCCTATAGATGCCTTTAATTCTTTTAGTGTTAATAGTTTGGACATGACTTCTAGGCAGTTTGTGTTGTTCTTATCATTGTTTATTTATGGATGAATGTTTCGTTGTCTACATGAATTGATGGTAATTCTGCTTTCTTTTCTGTAAGATTCCGCAAGTTTGTCAGCTGCTTGTTTGCCAGAGTGGAGTTTACCTGAATCTTCCAGTGTAATTTTATGTCGCTGGGTATTGTTATCATCATTTATTTTTTTGGTTAGTTTCCACAGTTTTCTCCATTCCTTTTCAAAATATATTTTTGATTTTTTTCACCTCCAGTTTCTTCTCTGTGTTTCTATTTTTTCTTTACTGAACTTTGCTTTGATTGATTTTTTTTTAGAGCGATGTGGTTCTTGTGGGATGGTTGCGTCTCTGCTATATTACGTGCTTCAGCCAGTTCTTCCTGTAGTTTTTGGAGTGTGTTGGTCCAATATGGTACATAATTCTTCCTTGCTCCTCTTGGTATTGTCTCCTTAGCTGCCTGAAGTATTTCTTTATTAAACTCCATGATAATTGTGTTGATGTCTCTGCCTGTTACTTTTATGTCTTTTGTAAATAGGTTTACTCTATGTTTATATATGTGCCAGTTTTTTTTCTTGTAGTTCCATCTTGGCTAAGTTGGTCTTGTATTTGTTGATTTGTTCACTTGGATGATAACTGGACGATGGTCACTATCACAAAGTTGTTCGCTTATTGTTCTTTCCATTATTCCAGCCAGTTCTGATGTACAGAATGCCAGGTCTGGGGTTGAAGTGCTATGCTATCTTCTTGAGTAGAAAGTTCCTGGATCCTGTGGGTTGTTCAGGAGGATTAAGTTATTATCATCTTGCCAACTTTCTATCTCTTCTCCCCTTTTGACTAAATTGTTATATCCCCTGCTTTGGGAGTGGCTGTTAAAATCTCCCTCTGTTATGACGTGTTTGTTCGGGATGTTAATACTGGTCATGTTTAGTGGGATGTCATTTGGGCAGTAGAAGTTTAATATGTGCAGTTCAGGCGAGTTGTCTTTTATGTGAATCATCTGTTGTTCAGCACCTTCCTATTGTATTTTTGTTTCTATGGCGCTGATGTTATTCTTGACCAGCGTTAGGATGCCACCTTTCCAACGATCTTCCCTGTCAACTCTGAAGCATTGGTACCCTCGTATTGTGAAAGTTATTTTTTCGTTGAGATATGTTTCCTGTATGCAGCAAATACTAATCTCTTTCTTGTACAGTTTTTCTGTATGCAGCAAATACTAATCTCTTTCTGGTACAGATTTCCTGTATGCAGCAAATACTAATCTCTTTCTGGTACAGATTTCCTGTATGTAGCAAATACTAATCTCTTTCTGGTACAGGTTTCCTGTATGCAGCATATACTAATCTCTTTCTGGTACAGGTTTTCTGTATGCAGCAAATACTAATCTCTTTCTGGTACAGGTTTCCTGTATGCAGCAAATATTAATCTCTTTCTTGTACAGGTTTCCTGTATGCAGCAAATACTAATCTCTTTCTGGTACAGGTTTCCTGCATGCAGCAAATACTAATCTCTTTCTGTTACAAGTTTCCTGTATGCAGCAAATACCAATCTCGTTCTGGTACAGGTTTTCTGTATGCAGCAAATACTAATCTCTTTCTGTTACAAGTTTCCTGTATGCAGCAAATACTAATCTCTTTCTTGTACAGGTTTCCAGTATGCAGCAAATACTAATCTCTTTCTGGTACAGATTTCCTGTATGCAGCAAATACTAATCTCTTTCTGGTACAGGTTTTCTGTATGCAGCAAATGCTAATCTCTTTCTGGTACAGGTTTCCTGTATGCAGCAAATACTAATCTCTTTCTTGTACAGGTTTCCTGTATGCAGCAAATACTAATCTCTTTCTGGTACAGGTTTCCTGTATGCAGCAAATACTAATCTCTTTCTGGTACAGGTTTTCTGTATGCAGCAAATACTAATCTCTTTCTGTTACAAGTTTCCTGTATGCAGCAAATACTAATCTCTTTCTTGTACAGGTTTCCAGTATGCAGCAAATACTAATCTCTTTCTGGTACAGGTTTCCTGTATGCAGTAAATAGTAATCTCTTTCTGGTACAAGTTTCCTGTATACAGCGAATACTAATCTCTTTCTGGTGCAAGGTGTTTTATAGTTCGATTTTTTTGTTTTTAACTCCTTCTGTATTCCAGTGTGTAATATTTAGACGGGTTGTCGTCCTGTGTAGTTGGCGAGTCGCTTTCCTCTTCTGCCTCGTGGCTACACAAGGTATACTAAAGGGACATCAAGTAGCTGGCGGTGGATTTTGTCGAGGTTCAGAATCCGGCACTGCTCCTAACTGGGGGAACTTCACATGGCGTACACCATGACGTTTTTTTAAATATTTTGTCGTGCAGACATGTCAACTATTCGGGTTGCATGATACCTTGGTTGCTGGTGCGCCCTTTCGGCCTGGTATCTCTGACTTTAGCACCTGTTCTTGCTTGGGTAGGATTGTGACCCTGCTCAATATTGGATTGGCCCGACAAATCTTAATTTCCAGCCTCTGTTGGCTGGACTAAGCCTGATCTCCACGTCAAGGAGTCGGTCTGTAGATGAGGGGGGGGGGAGGGAATGTATGTGGTATGCAGGTTCAACTACTCTCACAGAAATATCATCAATCTTGTAGATAGACACATGCTCCAGTTCTTTCATTTTGATTATTGCCTCCATGACTGCAGTATAGTTTCGCCTTGTCCCTTGTTTTGTGGAAAGGCTGATTCTAGAGGGTACAGTACCAGGAAGGCGAAGTCAAGGAACACCAATAATAACAGTGATATCGAGGAATGAATGAATATGTCTCTGACCAATAGAGTCTGCTCGCCTGGGACAGAGAGGCGATCGAGTATCCACGATGAAGGAAATTTTCTGGAAAGAATACGTTACGTGGTACACATTGTTATATGGTTTGACAGCAGTGGCACGCATTATCATTCCGTAACAGCAGTTGTTATAAAACACTGTGCTGGAAGAGGGACAGTGTGGCTGGGGGAAACAAAACAGTGTCCTTCATAGATATTGTTTGTCTTTTGTGTGATCAGTTCTCACACTCTCTCTCTCTCAGTCTACATTGACTGGACAGAGATATTGTTTGTCTTTTGTGTGATCAGTTCTCACACACTCTCTCAGTCTACATTGACTGGACAGAGATATTGTTTGTCTTTTGTGTGATTAGCTCTCACTCTCTCAGTCTACATTGACTGGACAGAGATATTGTTTGTCTTTTGTGTGATCAGTTCTCACACACTCTCTCTCTCTCTCAGTCTACATTGACTGGACAGAGATATTGTTTGTCTTTTGTGTGATTAGCTCTCACTCTCTCAGTCTACATTGACTGGACAGAGATATTGTTTGTCTTTTGTGTGATTAGCTCTCACTCTCTCAGTCTACATTGACTGGACAGAGATATTGTTAGTCTTTTGTGTGATCAGTTCTCACACTCTCTCTCTCAGTCTACATTGACTGGACAGAACTCTAAAACGTTGACTAAAATATTTTACACAAATTCCAAATCTTCTTGCTACCGGGATGCGTTACAGCGATGCGTCTTTAATCACTTTACTATTAGCTAGTCTTGAGAATCGTGTGATAACACTGCGACTACATGTGCATTCCCGGCATATAATAAAACAAACCAACTGGGCAATCACGGAAGAAATCAGACAACAAACATAACAATCCATCAGCAATACAACCAACAGATGTATTCACACATATCCAACGTGCAAACAGAAGCCCTTTCGTACACACACAAATAAATAAAAAAAACAAGATATATTACCAAAAAACTATATTTCGTATACATTTTTAATGAAACCAATTCACTATATAAAACTAAATCGTATACAAGAAATAATTTATAATTTAAAATTTAATTTATTTATAGAAACGTTGGGAAAAAACACAGTAAAATATAGCAATGCTGAATTATGAAAGTATTACAGTATTTGACATTATTACACAATTGTACAGGGTATCACAAAAACATTTCCAAGACTTCGTGTTTAACATTGGTTGCAACATATGAAGTGAAGTAATATATGTGTTTGTTGAGTGTCATTAGAATCATACGTAATCTATCTTTTATTGTGTAGTAATCTATCTATCTTCTATTGCGTATTAATTTATAAACTATCGTTTATTGTGTAGTAATCTATAATTTATCTTTTCTTGAGTAGTAATCTGTAATCTATCTTTCGTTGAGAAGCAAATGATAACATATCTTCAGTTGAGTAGTAATTTATAATGTCTTTTGTTGTGTAGTAATCTATAATATATTTTTTGCTCTGTATTAATCTATAAAAGTAATGTATCTAATGTTAAGTAGCATTCTCTGGAAGTATATTTCTATTATTTAGCAGCATTCCCTATAAGTAATATTTATATTATTTAGTAGTAATCTAGAGATGAAACCCTTCGGTAGTATACAAGAATCAGTGGGCGGGGCTACAACCCTTAATGTTATGCGCAAGACACCGTATGCGCATCTTCAATGTCCACTAGTCAGAACAACAAAATGGTCAAAGCAATTGATGTCTGTCTACTGAGCTTGCCAGCTACTGAAAAAGATGCTGTACGCTTGTTACAAACACGAGGAGTGCTACAACAGTACAAGATGTGCGGTCAGGGTCATCCAATGATCTTATTGTACAACTTGATCGACGTGTTCAATGGTATTGCAGTGTAAGGTGACACCGCCAGGCGCATTTATGTAAAGGTCGGCACGTGCTTGCAATGCACGAACATGTTGTTTGTAAAAATATGCCGTTTCATTTATGGATGTGCATGACAGAATTAATTCAATAGTGAGTATGCAGTGGTGGAGAGCGTGACCGTACGGCTAGAACGCCGGCCTCAGATTCCTGAGGTCTCGGGTTCAATCCGCGGTTGAGACAAGGATTTTTATCTTTCGGAGGTGCAATAAAAAATTATTCCTGTACAAATCGCGGCGACAACTTTGGCAAAGCGGCCTTTATTTCCACAGCCTCAACAGCCTCCCTGCACTCCTTAACAGGAAAACATGCAGTAATGAAAGAAAGAAAGTGAGTATACAAGAACCACGGTTAACAATCGTGATACTTCACAAACTCAGGTAATATGTGCACGTGAAACTTCACAAACTCTGGTAATATGTGCACGTGATACTTCACAAACTCAGGTAATATACGCACGTGATGAGACATTCCTCGATGACAAGAGATGTTCTACTAGGTTAGGGTGGAGAGTGGAAGAAAACAATGTAGAAATCAGAAGAAATAACTGGAAAATAACAAGGACTGGACAGAATGTGAAGTTTCCAAACTCATCAGGATGGAGATGTGTGGATCTTTCTACACCAAATGTCTCAATGTGACACCACTAAAACTCTGATGAGTTATGTCTCAATGTGACACCACTAAAACTCTGATGAGTTATGTCTCAATGTGACACCACTAAAACTCTGATGAGTTACGTCTCAATGTGACACCACTAAAACTCTGATGAGTTACGTCTCAATGTGACACCACTAAAACTCTGACGGGTTATGGGTTTCAGTATTAATATTAGTCTTACCAGTCTTATGATAATTATGTTACCGAAGCCCGATAAGAAAGAGACAATAGCACCACTGTGATCTGTTATAAATGTTGTAGGTGGAGATTCGGTGGTAGAGTTGGCTGTCCCGTCAAATGGGCCAGGATATTTTCCTGACATAGTGATTAAGGCATTAGCTATATGCGTAAGAAGACGTGAGTTTGAATCTCACTCACTGCATCTTGTTTACAAAGTGATTTTTTTTCACTGTCACTTCTTTTCTTGGTTCAAGTAATTTTAGATAGCTATCCCGCATCCTTCTCCAGATGTGTCCATGAGCGTTGTTCGTGAACCCCTATAAAAACATTCTCCACTGGGGCGTGGAAACATATAACCCACTTTGAGAACCACTGTTTTATCTTATTGAGTATATGAAATTCTGATATGACCTGTATCCACTTTGAATATTAATGAATTATTCTTTGTTAGCCTTGTAGACCCATCGATTTGCAGCATTTTCCCACCGTTTTCAATATTCTCAAATGTATGTTTTTGACATAATTCTGGATATTTATATGAAACATTTTCTTGTTAAGTTCGTTTGCTCATGAGTTCTTGCATTACGTATGCCAATTTTTTTCCATCTCTCTCTTTCTCTCTCCCCTCTTCGTTATATCTTTTCTTGTCCTTGTATCCAGGGCCGTAGATAAGGAGAGAGGGATCAAATCCTCTCCCATTAGCAAATCAGAACATGACTTTTAGTACTAGGAACCTAGCGACATTGTCCGTAAACCCCCGCCCCTTCCCTCTCTCATGTTTTTAGCGATTTATTTGTTAAGTTGACACACTTTTAAAAATTTTCTTTTTAAATGTTTTGAAAAAATTACACACGAAAACTCTCGAATGGCATTTTCTTTAAATAACCCCACCCCCACCCCCATTTCCTTCTTTAAAAGGGACACATATCTACATTCCTGCTTGTATCCCTCATTTTCCGTTGTCTCCGTCTGCCTCCTTTATTCCATGTCTCTCCTGCTTCTGTTCCAAGTGTACGAAACTAAAAATTGAATTCTTACATGGAAGAAATGATAGAGTACAGAAGCTGCAGAAACATGTCCTTGTTTTCTTGCTCGAAATCGAAAACGCTAACTCCCGCCAAATATTGCTCTTGCAAGTCAACAAGAATATTCCCTGGCAGGGGTACAGCGAAGCACACTTACGTAGTGCATCCATGTAGTAATGTATGACACCCTTCCCAAAACTAGCCTTCAGTGGGACAGTTGAGGGAGAGGGACAATAGGGAGGATAAAAATGTATGTATTGATACGGTTACAGAGGGAGAAAAAGAGGATGGATAAAAAAAAGTATGGATTGATACGATTAAAGACTAGACAGGAATAAGATTCCCCACCACTAAAATAAGGAACTCAGAAGAGAGAGGTATGGCGGAATTTAAAAAAAAATTAATTCTAGAGCGGCACCTCTGCGACCCCGAAGGCTTATGGGTTTGATAATGAACATAGACAAAGGTTAAACATCAGATGGCGCTGCATGATTCCAGATACAACTGTTCAACTGTAGAACGAGTCGTTAAAGATGTCACTGGACTCCGCATGGAGCAGAGCTGCATTGTGTTCTACAGTCAAAACAGATACAACATCCTGCGATATAATGCGCAGTGCAGCAGCTCCGGATTGTTGAGAGGTTAGCGCGTTGGTCTCACCCCTGTAAGGACCAGATATCGGCTTCCAGTAAGGAAGCCAGGGATCGGCTTCCAGTAAGGACTAGGTTTTTATTTTGTTCAATGGTAAATTAAAAGTGTCATACCAATCTTGTTTCATGTTAGCAAATTTTGAAGTTCGGTGTTGCAATTCTTCTCTCGATTTCTGTTACTCATTCCCCGTGAACTATTTATGTGTGTGACCAAATATTCAAATTAATGACGTACTTTCTATCGAGTATAAATCAAACATAAATCTTACATACATGTTCCATAATAGTACACAAATGTACACTTATCTCTTGTTTATTGTTGCATAAACTGAAATAATAAAGTGTATACATGCCTTCTCCATAATATGCTGTGCGAGTGAATCTCAAACATCGTCAATTATCTTGGCTGATACCACTGGTCATTAGTCACTTCGGCAATAGTTTGTGTTGCCAGCCAATGAAAAACGTGGGACAAGTTGGGCAAACTAAGATAAGTGAAATTAAATGAGATCAGCTTACACGACATATTCTAGAGAAGAACTTGGTCTTAACAGGCACTAAATCAAAGTCAATTTGATAGGTCATCCTGCAGACACGAAGGGGAGACAGGTAAAGTAACACAAAGTATGTGTGGACAGTCGCGACACGCTAAGGAATATATTGAAGGTGGGATGCAAACACTTATGGACAGATGGTTCGACGTCCAGTGAGGATGATCTACGACTCAATAATTAGCCTGCAGTAAGGATAAACTGTGACTCAGTAACTAACCTGCAGTAAGTATAATCTACGACTCAGTAACTAGCCTGCAGTAAGGATAAACTGTGACTGAGTAACTAGCCTGCAGTAAGTATAATCTACGACTCAGTAACTAGCCTGCAGTAAGGATAAACTGTGACTCAGTAACTAGCCTGCAGTAAGGATAAACTGTGACTCAGTAACTAGCCTGCAGTAAGTATAATCTACGACTCAGTAACTAGCCTGCAGTAAGGATAAACTGTGACTGAGTAACTAGCCTGCAGTAAGGATACTGTGACTCAGTAACTAGCCTGCAGTAAGGATAAACTGTGACTCAGTAACTAGCCTGCAGTAAGTATAATCTACGACTCAGTAACTAGCCTGCAGTAAGGATAAACTGTGACTGAGTAACTAGCCTGCAGTAAGGATAAACTGTGACTCAGTAACTAGCCTGCAGTAAGGATAAACTGTGACTCAGTAACTAGCCTGCAGTAAGGATAATCTGCGACTGAGTAACTAGCCTGCAGTAAGGATATTCTGCGACTCAGTAACTAGCCAGCAGTAAGGATAAACTGCGACTCAGTAACTTTCCTGCAGTAAGGACGATCTAACGACAGAATAACTATCCAGTAGTGCATATTCATGTTATAAGTCGCTAGACAAGATTTGTGTGCAACTTCAGAACGGTAAGTGGTTAGACAAGATTTGTATGCAACTTCAGAACGGTAAGTCGCTAGACAAGATTTGTATGAAACTTCAGAACGGTAAGTGGCTAGACAAGATTTGCATGCAACTTTAGGACGGTAGGTCGCTAGACAATAATTTCCAAATAATTTTCCAAAATATAATGTACACTTTTGTACGACAAAATGTTCAGTACACGTTCGGATGACAATATGTTCAGTACACGTTCGGATAACAAAATGTTCAGTACACGTTCGGACAACAAGCAGTATTGTCTCTCTATAATCTCTACAAGAAATGATAGAAGATCGCACACTAAATTATAATGTAATAAAATTAACATCGCAGACACTCGTTATCTACATACAAATCTACAAAATTCTAGCAAATTGGCATCTGGAATATGGCTCCAACTTTAGAATCCATTGGAAATCCTTTCCTCATCCCCATACAGTAGGTGGCGTCGATCTTCAGGGAATTGTCCTTGACGGATATATCATGGTCTAATGTGGCTTTTGTCTTCATCAATCTGGCCAGGGAAAGTTCTGACGACTTTAGACGCTCCTTCAGAATTCGGACAGATTCACGTATTTCAGATACTTCTCGTTGCAGCCTGTGAGGGCATAATAAAATATAGAAGTCATTTGTTAAGAAAATAAGAACAATATTTGCTAAATAAGAAAATTGGTCAGATTTATGAATATTTCACTTTAATCAATTGTCTCTTTCCTCTTGACAGATTGTCTGAATCAAGCTTCTATTTTGTCTGAACCAAGTTGAAGTTGTGCGAGAATAAATGGAAACGGACTTTTTATAAATATGCGCATTCATTATTTATTTCATTGGTGATATAAGAAAAACGTATGTGAATGTTGCAACACTGGATTGTTGCTCTTGAGTTTCCATTTTTTCCGCTCTACCCATTACTGAATTTTGTCAACATTTTTTTATTTTCCCTCTCTCTCTGTCTCTCTGTCTCTACATATTTTTTTATTCTCTCTCTCTCTCTCATTGAGAACAAACTCAGAAGATATAGATGAAACTTTAAAGAACACTAAGGTTGCAAAGATGGAATCTCTCGTTTTCTCTCTCTCTCTCTACTCTCTACATATATTTTTCGATGTGCTTACAATATTTTAGTGAGAAATTAATGTCATTGATTTTTCATTCTTCTTTAATGCATCGATCATCGAACATTTGATAGCATATATTTATTTACTTTGTATTTTAGCTCCTATGTATTTTAGCTCCTATGTATTTTAGCTCCTATGTATTTTAGATCCTATGTATTTTAGATCCTATGTATTTTAGATCCTATGTATTTTAGCTCCTATGTATTTTAGCTCCTATGTATTTTAGCTCCTATGTATTTTATCTCCTATGTATTTTAACTCCCATGTATTTTAACTCCCATGCATTTTTACTCCAACGTATATTATCTCCCATGTATTTTAACTCCCATGTATTTTAACTCCTATGTATTTTAACTCATATGTATTTTAATTCCTATATATTTTAACTCCTACGTATTTTAACTCCTATGTATTTTAACTCATATTTATTTTAACTCCTAAGTATTTTAACACCAATGTATTTTAACTCCTTTGTATTTTCATACAAAGATGGCGGTAGCCAAATGAGGGCGGTAGCCATCTCCTCTCCCTCGTTGTCTTTACTTCCCGGATTAATCCGGTACCCATTTTAGGCTGGGTCGACCTGGGAGCCCTTGATATGTGAAAAACAATTCCGCCTCAACTGAGGAATGAACCCAGCACCACTCATATGCGAAGCCAGTGCATAACTAACCCTAACTTCAACCCTAAAGAAATAAATATTTTAATTATCAAATGCTGAACATAACATTTACAAACAGAGAAAAGGGAAATAATTAAACATGTGGTGGTTTCTGCTTGTACTGTACCAGATTTAGTAAGTAGCATTGGTCTAATTAAGAAAATTGCAAATAAAAAGGAATAAAAGGCAAGGAAATAAACAAGAAACAGTCAAAACTGTGTGTTTCTTACGTTTTCATGACTGGATCGTTGCAAAGCTCCACGTTGATTCTTCTTGTTCTCTCGTCCAACCTTGTCTGTGCAACCTTCATCGGCTTCTCCTTATCTTGTATAGCTTTTCTCAGCAGAGAAATGTTTCTTTCCATATCAAAGATCTCCTGCATGACCTGAAACAGCCAAGACAACACATCATGGGATTTATTTTCATGGCATGAAACAGCAGAGACACCACATCATGGAATTTATTTTCATGACCTGATTCAATCAAGACAGCACATAATGGGATTTATTTCCATGATATGAAACAGCCAAGACACCACATCATGGGATTTATTTCCATGACATGAAACAGCCAAGACACCACAACATGGGATTTATTTCCATGACATGAAACAGCCAAGACATCACATCATCGGATTTATTTCCATGACATGAAACAGCCAAGACACCACAACATGGGATTTATTTCCATGACATGAAACAGCCAAGACATCACATCATCGGATTTATTTCCATGACATGAAACAGCCAAGACACCACAACATGGGATTTATTTCCATGACATGAAACAGCCAAGACATCACATCATGGGATTTATTTCCATGACATGAAACAGCCAAGACACCACATCATGGGATTTATTTCCATGACATGAAACAGCCAAGACACCACATCATGGGATTTATTTCCATGACATGAAACAGCCAAGATACCACAACATGGGATTTATTTCCATGACATGAAACAGCCAAGACATCACATCATCGGATTTATTTCCATGACATGAAACAGCCAAGACACCACAACATGGGATTTATTTCCATGACATGAAACAGCCAAGACATCACATCATGGGATTTATTTCCATGACATGAAACAGCCAAGACACCACATCATGGGATTTATTTCCATGACATGAAACAGCCAAGACACCACATCATGGGATTTATTTCCATGACATGAAACAGCCAAGACACCACAACATGGGATTTATTTCCATGACATGAAACAGCCAAGACATCACATCATCGGATTTATTTCCATGACATGAAACAGCCAAGACACCACATCATGGGATTTTTTCATAATATGAACCGCCAAGACACCACATCATCATGGGATTTATTTTCATGCCGTGAAACAGTCAATACACCACATCATGGGATTGTGTTTCCTGACATGAAACAGCCAAGACACCACATCATGGGATTTTTTTCATGACTAGAAACAGCCAAGACACCACATCATGGGTTTTTTTTCATGACATGAAACAGTCAAGACACCACATCATGGGATTTATTTTGGATATATGTTTTCTTTGAATAGAAACAATTTCAATGCACATAATCCTCCTAATGTTGGATGTCAACATTTTGTATGTAAATAAAAATTGACTTTTTAAATAAATGAGCTATTCTGAATGATAAACTAGAGTCACAAATCAGAAGTAACTCAGCAGAAGTAGGACAAATTAAATTTGATTAAATAAATTATGTAGATAAAAGGTACATAATACTGTGGACAGAGAGCTGTGGAGAGCCATGACCGCCTACGCCAGCCGGCATGGCACCTGATGATTAGATAAAAGAATGGCCATCAATTATGTCAACAATATTTTACCTTTTTTAACCATATCCCCCCTCCCTTTGTCAACAAACTGTAAAAAATTTCAGTAACCACACTGCATAATTATATATAGAAATGTCTTACTACCGGCCCCAGTTCACATCCTTTTTTTGGGGGGGGGGCAGAAAAAGTACTAAAAACTACATACCGTAAAGTTTTTTAAATGTTCTGAAACAAAATTCAAATTAAAATAATTTTATTGGTATATAAAACAAATATTTGTTTGTTGACATAAACATTTGTTGAAACCCACCCCCCCCCCCACTACCTTTTTTTCTTGTCAGTTTTTTTTATCTCCTCCGTTCTCCTCTAATTATTGACGTACTTGTGGACATGGCTTAATTTGACATTATGAAGGCAACTAGACGAGTCTAGGCAAGACAAAGCTTGACGATATTAGGCAAGATCAAACAAGAATAGACATGTCTATATAACATTGAAATAGAAAATACTAGGCAATTCTAGACAAGACACATTTAAACAACATTAGATAAGACACCACTACACGAAACGAAATTACCGGTAGACAAGATAAAATTAGACAAGAAAGAAATAGGATAAAATTAAACTAAATTACACTAGATAAAATTTAGCAAAACACAATTAGACAACAAAATTAAATAAGACATAAACGAAACAAAACAAAATTTGTCAAGATTAAACAAGACGGAGTCATATTAGATAGACAAAATTTGATAAGATAAAACTAGATGAAAGAATAATTGATAAGATAAAATTAGACGAAACAACATTAGACAAGACAATATCATACAAAACAATAGTAGATGGGACAAAGTTAGAGAAGACAAAATTGGGCGAGACAAAAAAAAGACAGTAAAATACAAGACGAGATAAAAACTAGACAGTAAAATACGAGACGAGATACATACTAAACAAGACAAAATGTGACAAGACATAACTGGAAAAAACAAATTTAGACGAAGAAAAATTAGATTATTAAAGACTAGACAAAAAATAATCATATTACACAGCCCGTGTGTTCCCGTCTCACCTTCTGATGGTGGGCCTGAAGCTTATTCCTAGCATCTGTGATCTCCCGAATTCTACCATTGAAGGAGTTATTAACCGCATTAAAATTGTTCCACATTTCGTTGGCACATTGTCGCAGCGTCGTGTCGATCTCACCTCTAATTCTTTCACTAGCAGCTCGTTCCTTCTGTGATCTAGCAATGTTTTCTTGTGTATACCTAATCCAAGATTCTGGTATGGTGATGCTAAGGAAAGATCATATCAAAGATGGAAAATTTTATGTGGAAGATTAGAAATTTAAACTGGACAATTAAAAAATTTAACGTCCAATGTGAGAAACTTAAGGTAGAATACCCCCCGCAATATTTATACAAAATTGTGACTTTTGACATTTTTAGTGAATAGCATATTTCGAAAATTCCTGCATTAAACTACAAATCTAACTATTAATTTACCAAATAACTGTCACCATTTTATAATTATTGGCAGAGGTGCATGCCATGACGTAATTTTCCTTAGAAACCATTGTTTATACTTGGTTGCTATGGCCCTAAATCAGCTCTATTAAATAATTGTCTCTGGCATGCGGTTACGTCTGTGGGTCTCACAAATGGCCCACTAGACAAACCACCCATGCAACAGAAAACCTTAGTAGATGACATATCGTTATATTGAGGCTATCCTCTTATAGAAGTGGCATGACATGTCATCTATACAATTATGTTTCTCATGCTTTTATTTTGTTGTTGCAATGTGTTTTCTGTTTTGTTATTTGTATATATGTATGCACCTTCTGTGATTGGGACGGAGCCAGAGATTTACTGCGTATCACTGAGAAGGAGGAAACTGACAGCACTGGTTTGTCCTATGGCTGAATCCCATCAGAAATTCACAGTGACTGAGGACGTGACAATCCTTCTGACGTGAACATTTGGTTGAATGCCTGGAGCATTAGAGGCGCTCAGCATAACCAGTAGTCAATTGGTGGTTGGGGAATGACAACAGTGAATCATATCTTGGCTGCAGTGGCTCGACGCAGTGTATAGGTTGAAACCTACCTTCCTGGTGGTGTAATAGTTATTCACTGGCTCTGGCCCGGAGTGCGCCGAAAATCCACAGACTTCCCAGCAATATAATGCCATTGGGTCAAAGGGCATAGCCCATAGAACGCTTGATCAGCAACCAATCAACCAGCCAAATAATTGTTTACAACAATGTGAAGTAATTATATTACAATCCTTATAGCAGTAAGAAAGAAATGCACTTTTAGGGGAGATCACGCAAATGTGGTTTATATGTGTATAAAAGCAATCGGACCCATGCTTGTTCTATTTTGAAAATTCTTCAAATCTTGGCTTCATATGATTTATATACGTATACGTATTATTTTTGACGTTGAAAGTATAAAATTAGTAACTGTTTAGTTTTTGTAAACATAGAAAATAGTAAACATTATAGTAGACCAGTTCACACATAATATTTCATTGTTTGATTTGTATTTCTTTTAATAGTTATTTTCTCATACAAAGAGTTGTTAGAACCTTTTTTTTTTTGTTTTATTCCCTTTCAATGAAGGTCTCCCTAATTCTAAATATCAATATTTCACGGGCATCAATAATGATTTTTTTGTTGCTTTCTCATTGTCCATGTTTCTGAGCCATATGTAGAGTAAATGTAGCATTGTAAAATTCTCAATTTTAATTAGATTATGATTTGTTTTCTTCTTCTTCAGCATTCATTCTCAAACTCCCATTGGTTCTCTCTTATAGAAGGACAATTATTTCCACTAGACTACTAGATTTCCATCAAGCTTATAATCCATATAATGGAAATGCGCTGTGTTGCCGTTTTATTTGCTCCAATTGTCCGAAACATCCATGTTCGACGGAATGATTTATTTAGATGTCAATATGTTTCTCATGTCATTGAAAGTATTTTAGCTATTCCTATTCTATTTTGAATTTCTGTTTCACAAATATCAATTTCTTGGGTCAGCTAAAAAGCACAATCATATGTTGGGACAAGTTGATGTTGTGTCGAGTTGATGTTGTGTCGAGTTGATGTTGTGTCAAGTTGATATTGTGTCAAGTTGATGTTGTGTCAAGTTGATATTGTGTCAAGTTGATGTTGTGTCAAGTTGATGTTGTGTCAAGTTGATGTTGTGTCGAGTTGATGTTGCGTCAAGTTGATGTTGTGTCGAGTTGATGTTGTGTCAAGTTGATATTGTGACAAGTTTATGTTGTATCAAGTTGATGTTGTGTCAAGTTGATGTTGTGACAAGTTGATGTTGTGACAAGTTGATGTTGTGTCAAGTTGATGTTGTGTCAAGTTGATGTTGTGACAAGTTGATGTTGTGTCAAGTTGGTGTTGTGACAAGTTGATGTTGTGACAAGTTGATGTTGTATCACGTTGATGTTGTGTCAAGTTGTTGTGACAAGTTGATGTTGTGACAAGTTGACATTGTGACAAGTTGATGGTGTGACAAGTTGACATTGTGACAAGTTGATGGTGTGACACGTCGATGGTGTGAACTGTTCTTTGCAGTTTTACACCAGACTCACTTATTTACTGTGTTCTGCAGGGAAAACCAATTCAGCAATGGGAAAGGGAAAACCAATTCAGCAATGGAAAGGGAAAACCAATTCAGCAATGGGAAAGGGGAAAACCAATTAGGGTACTTCTGTATAATTTATTATCCATAATTCGCACACATGACACAAGTAGCTCTATGTAGAATTGACTGGACTCGAACACTTACCTCTATTGATAAGATACTAACCTACAGCTAAATGAAATATAGGGACATAAATAAAGTGCTTAACGGTTAGAGTTATGTGTTACACGGGGAACAGTAACAATAATAGCATCAGGGGATTAAACCGCAGGTATCAGGTACTGATACTTGAATAGATTACACAACAGGTGTTACAGGTATTAGTGCTTCAGTAAATTAAACAGCAGGTATAACAGGTATTAGTACTTCAATAGATTAAACAGCAGGTATAACAGGTATTAGTACTTCAATAGATTAAACAGCAGGTATAACAGGTATTAGTACTTCAATAGATTAAATACCAGGTGTAACAGTTATTAGTACTTACGTATTATCTATATTTTCTATGCCTGGGAAATATCCCACACCTGCAGAAGAGTTCCTAAGTTGTTGCATGCGATCATCAAGAACCTGCGCATGGTCCTTGTCTTTGGCATCAGTCTCAATGGCGTGTTGAGCAGCTCGGTTCATCCTGGGAATACAAGTTGTGAGAGGATGTCACGAGAAGTTTAAACAATACATCTCAACAACAAGTTTCATATTCCAGCATTTATTTGAGTAAATACTGTATTAGAAATGTGTACTGCCCATATACTGTTGATGACCGAAAAGCGAGTAAAGAATAGTGGCAATGTTATCTGCAGGTCTCAAGTGGCAACTAAGGAGATTTGGGGTGGAGTTAGATGCCCCGTCCCTTAGATGATCAAATTAACCTATTTCGCAGAATACGGGTGTGTAGAGCCACTTGCACAAATACAACGTCGACACAACGCATTTCCATTCTCTGGACTACATCCTACTGGAAATATTGTAAAACCATTGCCCTGCTACAAGAGAGATCTAGTGAGAGCAGTGAACCACGACAACATGCATTCCAATCTGCGGACTATATCCTGCTAATCTGAGGAACAGG
The DNA here is from genome assembly GCA_034231615.1 of Meghimatium bilineatum. Lineage (NCBI taxonomy): Eukaryota > Metazoa > Mollusca > Gastropoda > Stylommatophora > Philomycidae > Meghimatium > Meghimatium bilineatum. The sequence continues at coordinate 41,994,688 of CM067318.1, read as the reverse complement.
GAGTTTGAGAACGAACGCAGAAGAAGAATATGGAGAATGAATCTACGTGAGCACATTTTGAGTTCGTATTTTAACACAACCAAGGCAGTTGAGCGTTGAGAAGATCCAATGTAATGGTACAAGAGGTGATCCATGGATCAACTGGATATCATCATCATCAAACCTATAACTCATGATAGTGATAGGTGAAGCACCACTACAAACATCATGACATGCCTCGCTGTTCTGTGTTTCTTGTTTGAGTGTGAACAAATGTAATCATATCTTGTCTTGGATATTATCAATCCATAATTTGGTATGTCCCTCTTTTCTCCTTCCACCTCAACTGTCCCCAGCAGGACATTGGGCAAGAGGGAGAAGGAAGAGATAAAGGTAGAGAAATGAAATGAGGGAGAAGTAATATAGATGGAGTACATATACATACGAAATATGAGAGATTTATGGGACATGAGAGATGAGATATGAGAGAAGATGAGAGTTTAGATATGAGATGGAATATACGAGATATGAGAGAAGATGAGAGTTTAGATATGAGATGGAATATACGAGATATGAGAGAAGATGAGAGTTTAGATATGAGATGGAATATACGAGATATGAGAGAAGGTGAGAGTTTATATATGAGATGGAATATACGAGATATGAGAGAGATGAGAGTTTAGATATGAGATACGAGATATGAGAGAAGATGTGAGATATTCAAGATATTAGAGATGAGATATGAAATATATGAGATATGAGCGATGAGATTTGAGAGATATGAAATATGAGATATTAAACCAGATATACAAGATATTAGAGATGAGAGGCAAAATATATGATATATGAGAGATTACTGGTTTATTTTTTTAGAGATTTCTCAGATGCGAAATATATGAGATATGAGACATATGAGAGATATGAGATTTGAGAGATAAGACAAATGAAAGATATTTTTCTTCCTTCGCTGACGTGAAAGATATGACAGATATATGCGATTTGATATATGAGAGTTGATAGGACACAGGGAAGAAGGAAGTTGGAATGGAACAAAGAATGATACCCCCAAAAATGTCCTTCGTCCCCTCTTATGCCGTTAATGACAGATCACGGTGTCACTATTATTTGCCCCTCCATCTCGGTCCCCTAAAACCCGCAAGCAAAACACAAATCTGCGATTGGAAGCTAATTATAAAAATTAGCAAGCATGCAACACTAATGGATATAACAATAGACCACACCAAAGTGAAACAAACCAAAGAATCTAGGCAGCATTGTTTCCGAAGATGGAAGACTAGACACAGAAATAGAAACAAGAAGCCAGAAAGCAAACACAGTGACCTACCAACTTTCACCATTACTTCTTCACCCAAAGATCAAGATGGAAATTTAAAAAACAGATAATATCTACAATTTTTATACCAAACACTCTGCTACCAATGCCAAACATGGTCTTTAACAGCTTCGCAGCAGAGGAAAATAGTCACATGTGAAATGACGTGTCTGAGAAAAGCTGCAATTGTTACCAAACTAGATAAAAAAAGAAATGAAGAAATTAGGAAAAGAGTTGGTATAATATCATGTATTGAACATATTGAGATACAGCAAGTAAAATGGTTCGGTCACCTTCTGAGAGTGAACCCAAACCAAATACCAGTAAGTGCATATAACAAAAGAATATCCGGGAGCAAGGCCAAAGGCAGACCAAGAAAACGCTGGATAGAAAACATCAAGATAGCCTTGCAAAACATGGACTAAATGCAACCACGACAACACATCTGGCCTTGAAATGACAGCTTACGGTCCCACCCATACGCATAACAGCAAGTGTGAATATGATCAACAATCATTCACCTGGGGACAGACAATAGCTAAGTTGAGCAAACATAACTGTCTATCAATATGTTGGTTACTTCCCTTATCACAAAATACTATGCATGTCACGCAGAGGGAAAACACGCAGCTACAGAGAGAGGTGGGGGAGGGTCATTACTTTTTCTTATTCCTCTTGTCGTTCGCATTTTAACATGTCTACACATCAAGTCCGGTTATCTTGATAAATGCTGCTGTATTTGAAAACTCATCAAGATTCCGATGCTGTTGTTTTTTTTAATTCATGGTCATTGACCTCTATTACATCATTTGTCTGGCTCTGTGACTGAATGGTACTGGGCCCGTCTGTGACTGAATGGTACTGGGCCCGTCTGTGACTGAATGGTACTGGGCCCGTCTGTGACTGAATGGTACTGGGCCCGTCTGTGACTGAATGGTACTAGGCCCGTCTGTGACTGAATGGTACTGGGCCCGTCTGTGACTGAATGGCACTGGGCCCGTCTGTGACTGAATGGTACTGGGCCCGTCTGTGACTGAATGGTACTGGGCCCGTCTGTGACTGAATGGTACTAGGCCCGTCTGTGACTGAATGGTACTGGGCCCGTCTGTGACTGAATGGTACTGAGCCCGTCTGTGACTGAATGGTACTGGGCCCGTCTGTGACTGAATGGTACTGGGCCCGTCTGTGACTGAATGGTACTAGGCCCGTCTGTGACTGAATGGTACTGGGCCCGTCTGTGACTGAATGGTACTGGGCCCGTCTGTGACTGAATGGTACTAGGCCCGTCTGTGACGACCAAGGTACTGAGGTAGATCCTCGCTACAGGCAATTGTGCATCCGTACCGTTCAGAAAGAAATGACAAACTACTAAACGTATTTATAATACGTAGAAAATCACTACAGTCGAAAATAGGGGGGTTGATGACTACGTCCTGAATATGACACGCTACCAATTTTATAAAATGTTTTCCTTACCATCTAAAGTCTTCCCTGACAAAAATATTACTGAATATTTCAAGCGCATCAGAATCATGTATGCATAAAGTGTACCCAAAAAAATAAAGCTGTATGAAATGTTTCTATGGGCGTGGTACCCTTTTCTTTATAATATGATTTTCGGTTACGTAAAACGTATCTTTTATCGTGACCTACTCTCCCCTCAACTACAGATATTAGTTCAATTTGGTTATAACAGACTTACAATCATTTAAGAAACATTGTAGCTCGCGGTTCTGCTATGCCTGTCAAAATATCAGTTTTAATAGTTACGTGGGTTTTTTTTTATTTTAGGGAAATATTCATTTTGAAAAAAAACTGAATGCATAACTAAACTACAGTAGTATCAATACTGAATATTTCATTACCGAAAACTAATGAAAGTGAAACTAAATTTTCACAATTATACCTTGCAAAAAATACACACACAAAGTTTTTACACCATTTTTTGCAAACATTGTTTTTTACAAATTTACATACATACAGAATAGTAAACAAATCATGTATCATCTAGAAAGTTTCAAGGAGCAATCTAAAATAACACATTCGCTTTAAAGGAAAAAACTGTGTATACTTGTAAACACAAAAATTACCAAGAGGCATGAGTCCAATTTGTCGTAAAAAAATTATAAACTGTGTAATATAGAGTTTACCCAAAAGCTGCATTAATTTAAGCATACTTGGGACTTCGAAAGTTCAACAAATCTTCAACAAAAATAAGGAATGTCAGAAAATATACGAATCTACAGTTTATTATCCACCATTTCATCTATTTTCTTTGTTCATTTCACCTGCGATATCTGCGTCGTCCAACACATACAACTTCACACAAATTCATCGGGGGGAGGAAGTTTAAACCCTTTCATCGCTATATACTTTGGAACAGGGTCGCCCGAAAGGGGAGTTTTACCTTCCACGCATGTCGTAAAAGGCGACTAAGGAGGTTATAGGATGGAGTTGGCTGTCCCATCCCATATAGGGTCAGTGACCCAAAGCCATGCTGAAGTGGGATGTGTCAGGCCGAAAGACGCAGATATCGCAGCAATGTTGTAAACCATGATACAAAGCATTCCGTTCTCCGGACTACATCCTGCTTATCTGCAGAATTTTGAGAATGAACGCAGAAGAAGAAGGAACAGGATAATCCTCCCTGTTTGTCCAGGGAATCTTTGCTCAGATTGTTAGCCATAATTACCTCGTTGATGGGGAATAAGGTTTCAGCAACGTTGGTCCGCTAACTCTGATCAAGCCCTTCTGTAACAGAAACCCTCACAGCTCAATGTAAACATCTACTTAGCAGGGGCCTTTATCTACATATCGACAGAAACACGGCATAAAACTATTCTATTGCGTGTCACTAAAAGAAGCTACTTACACGTCGCCAGTCAATGAAAACAACGAAATAGCCTCTCGTAGTGACACGCAATATGGTAGTACATTGTGTATTTCTCTCTATAGGCTAGATACACACAAAATATTCTTCAGCTGAGCGGATATTTACAGTGACTTGTCAAGGCTTCTATTGAACAAGTAACCCGCCATCTGTTAACCGTCGACCAATGAATACCTGATGTTGCCAAGCAGCTAAATCTCTGAGAGTCGCTGTTAGTTCCTGTTTATGACGGACGTTTATACACGAAAATTCACATAGCAAGGCGCTGATAACTGGAGCTAAATATAATAATAAATGTATGTTGAAATCGGATGTTTTAGGTCATATGAAGAATAAATGTTGAACATAAATCATATAAATTGCTATATTTTCACACTTTCTGACTTAAATCATATGAAAATTACGTCGACGTCCGGTATGTCGGACTATTGGTGGAGATAAAATGACGAGTCAAAATACTTCCCGTTTTCTGGACTATAACAAGCTGGAATTCTAGTAGGTTATAGTCCTACTACAAGAAAGATCTGCTGGGAGATTGAGGACGAACGCACACACAAATCCAATAGAAAGTTAACGAAAAAATAGGCAAACAAACAAAATTGGAAATAATGTTATAATACAGAGGAATCCTCTATAGTGCATTCGTTTATAACAAATTTCCCTCTACAACAACCCTTTTCAAAATCACGTTATATTTATTCTGTATTATTTATAGACCCCCTAATATATATATATATATATATATATATCAAATGTACTATGATTACATACATATTTATAGACCCCCTAATATATGTATCAAATGTACTGTGACTACATACATATTTATAGACCCCCTAATATATATATATATATATATCAAATGTACTGTGGTTACATACATATTTATAGACCCCCTAATTTATATATCAAATGTACTATGATTACATACATATTTATAGACCCCCTAATATATATATATATCAAATGTACTATGATTACATACATATTTATAGACCCCCTAATATATGTATCAAATGTACTGTGACTACATACATATTTATAGACCCCCTAATATATATATATATATATCAAATGTACTGTGATTACATACATATTTATAGACCCCCTAATGTGTATATCAAATGTACTGTGATTATATACATATTTATAGACCCCCTAATATATATATATCAAATTTACTGTGATTACATACATATTTATAGACCCCCTATTATATATAAATATCAAATGTACTGTGATTACATACATATTTCGTCGGTCCGGACCAAATTGCTATAATGGGATTTAACGGTGTTAACATAAGTAAACGTAAGACATGACTGTACTAACTTGAGTTGGACGTATGCATTGTCCAAAGCCCTCTTCAACTTGGCCTGACACTTTCTTATCGATTGTGTTTCCTGGCATAAAATGAGGATTGGAACAAATTGTACAATTATAAAAAACCAAATCTCTAATTATTTTTTCTGAGTTAATCAATCACACATCTACATGCATACGTACACACACACACACACACACACACGTGTACCCATACACATCTACATACACACACACGTACATGCACACAATGAAAAGCGTTCTGCATTGTTTGCGTATATATCCAGGGATGATAAACAAAAAAATTCATACAAGCACCTCCTCGTAATGCACCATGGATTCAGATCACTTGCAAGATGACGAGAAGCAGTCTGGTTAACGTTTTATTTATTGCGTAGGAAGTATGCAGATCGAGAACTGCCTGCGCTTGAACAATCTTTCTTCCTATGTGTTCATTCTCAAACTCCTGCTGGATCTCTCTAGTAGCTGGACAATGCCCCAACTAAATTTCCAACAGGAAATAGTCCACGGAATGGAAACTCGCTGTGTGGCCATTTTATTTGCGCAAATGTCCTGATACATCCGTCTTCGATGGGACTTTATCAATCATTATTTCTGAGCCTCGCATCTTTCGGCCCTCCAACATACAAGGCTGTTGTGAACAGTTTAAGATGGCATCAACTGACCTTCAACAACGGGCCGTCATGTACCATAGATCACGAGAGAGAGAGAGAGAGAGAGAGAGAGAGAGAGAGAGAGATAGGATAGAAACAGGAGACGGATATGTGATCAGAAAGAAATTCAACAATATAACTAGACAGGTGCTGAACTGGAACCAACTTAGAGGCGAATATTAGAAAAGAAGACCTCGTGGATCAATCCTACAGATAGGAGGGAGGGTTGGGAATTATTCCTTTAACGATTTTCTATTCTACTTCTTCTGCATTCAGCATCTGTGGTCATGCTATACCGTCAGGCCTGTCGTCAAGACGAAGCCCACTGTCTTCTCCAAGTCAGAGCGGCTGCCCCATAGCTTTTGCCTCAACTCTGTATCCTCTGGCCAGGTCTGCTGTCTCTGCTCTTTGTATGTTGGGCAGTCCTGAAGTATGTGTTCCGGAGTCTGGGTTCCGGATCCACATGGACATTCATCTGTGTATGAGTTCCTTAATCGGTAAAGGTGACCCAACAGTCTGCAGTGGTCTGTTCTAATGCGAAATATTGTGGTCTGTTGATATCTTTGGAGGAGATGTATTGCACCATGTTCGTATTCCCCTTCCATTTGTTTCTTCCATTTTGCTGTGTATGTGTTGCGGATTATTGTTTGTGCTTCTCCGTAAGACAGTGGGTGTCTGTGGTGCTCCATTTCACTTCCTGCCTTTGACAGAGCATCCGCTTTCTCATTTCCCATGATTCCACAGAACGATTTTCTATAAAAATGATCATCAAAAATATAATTAAAATGGGCAGATGACTTTTTTATGTATGTTAACCCCCCCCCACCCCACCAAAAACCACCCCACCCCCAACTCCCATTACATAAGACATAGATACGGCGCTGTCGTTGGGATAGTTGAAGGAAACAACAAAGCACAGAAATCGTTCAAGAGCGACAGTTGCTGTCCTATGTTCCACATGGAGCACGAAGGAAAGAAGAAGACCCATCCATACATTACTTATAAATCAGTTTCATGCCGAGTGACATAGGAGATCACGTTTCTTCACAACCATCTCTTGTGTTGCTAACCTTCTACTGTATATATCTCATATAAGTGCATCTGATGACATTCTCCAATGCCATAACGACAACACATCCAGCTTCTCTCTTTATTTACCTCTGTCTCTTCTCTCTTTGATCTTTCATGTGCTTACTAAATGTTGAAGTTTTGTTCTTCTCATACCATGCCTTGTCAATTTTTAATGCTTATTGCTAACGTTTGCTAGAATATGTTTCTCTACATCGGCTTCTCTGATTTCCTTAACAACAATTTTCTGAAACAAGTATTGTAATTTCATCGTTCTTATCAAAAACTACATCTCAGTAGCCTCCAGTTCACTTTCTGAATTGTATCTATTCCATTAAAAAAACATTCAATGAATCATATATATATATATATATATATATATATATATATATATATATATATATATATATATATATATATATATATATCTCACATCAATCAAGAAATAAATATATCTATGTATCGAAGTATAAATCTATTACATTTATCAATATAGATCTGTCGCAGTATGAATCTGTTATATTTGTCAACAAAAATGTATCGAAGTATGAATCTATTACATCTATCAATATAAATCTATCAAAGTATAATCTATCACAACTATCGATATACATCTATCGAAGCATAAATCATATCTGTTAGCATAAATCTACGTATATAATAATGAAACACGAGTGTAAATATAAACAAGATAATCCTTATTTCCTTAAAGATCAATCAACAATAACCATCTGACCTTTACTAGAGATTTCTCCACGTCATCGTTGACCAAATCGATTCCCTGCCTTTGTTCTCTATTCAAGAGGCACTCTTCTGTAATATGTAGTGGATTTGCAGTATCTGCCAGTGCCTTCTCGCAGGTACGCTTGTACTCCTGCATGTGACCATTGGAAACATCTTAAACTCATTTCTTTTTTACATTTCTTGACCTCAGATTATCATATTTTTTTAAAACATTTTCACCATCGTTATTATCATTAACATTCATTTTACACTCAGAAATATCACTAGTTTCACCTGCTATAAAACGCATTCATCGTTAATCTCATCGCTATGTCAGTGCATACATTTCTTGTATATGTGTCGTTAAGTCCATATTATATTAAATCTCTTGATTTTTGTCCTGTAAGTCTGTGACTCATTACATATGTTGATATTTGTCCTGTAAGTCTGTGACTCATTACATATGTTGATATTTGTCCTGTAAGTCTGTGACTCATTACATATGTTGATATTTGTCCTGTAAGTCTGTGACTCATTACATATGTTGATATTTGTCCTGTAAGTCTGTGACTCATTACATATGTTGATATTTGTCCTGTAAGTCTGTGACTCATTACATATGTTGATATTTGTCCTGTAAGTCTGGTCTCATTAAATATGTTGATTTTTGTCGGCATCTAAATATTTTTGTTGAATCTGTTGATGTTTGCGCTGTAAATGTATGTCATTGCTGTATCTGTTGATTTTTTAAAAATTTAGCAACCTAATGTTTATACTATTCGAATAGTACACAAGAGGTCGTGGGTTTGAATCCAGCTCGTGACGTATTGTTTAGAATTTGGATTTTTGTGTGTTTGTTTTGAGATCCCTTAGGTTATCACTTGAAGCTACGGAGTTGCGTGTAATGAGTGGTACTCTCAGCAGGCTGCAAGCCGCTTCCTTGTCATATGGGAAAATATCTTCACAGCGCATATCGTTTGTAGACCAGCTATACGCGAGAACTGATTCCCGTACGGTACACTGGACATCAACCTAAATGCTAACCATAGTTAAGCATACTTGCCATTTTCGCTGCTGTGGGTATCGATATCGTCGTCATCACAGTCTCCCATAAAGATTTTTACCGATATATAGACCTCTCTCTTGAGGAAGTACCAGAGTATCTTCAAATATACGATTCTATATTTCAACTCACTCCGAGCATGAAGCTTTTTCTAAAAGCATTGTGCACCTATTGTATTACAAGCTGGTGTAGTTCTTGTCAAATATGTAATACTGCTGTAAAACTGTAAAAAATAGTAATTACGTAAAACACAAGGTAGATCAGCTTTACAATAAAGTCACAGACTATCAGACATTACGGTATGTGTTTGAAAGGTCTTTTTTTAGAAAGGTCCTAAAGGTTTTTTCTTTCCAAGAGTATACGTTCGCCATTGTTATCTTAGATGTGTTTACTGTTAAATATCTACCGTATAATGTTTTTGTGATGTGCCATTATTTTTAATGTTTTTACTGTTTATTCACTGGTTTTCTTGAAAATGACCTTAAGGTTGAAACTGTCTTGTATACTGTTATTTGTACTATTTTATACACATACCATATGACAGTCTGTACGTTCATTGTTAAGCTGTTGATCAATCTTGTGTTTTACATCACTACTATAGTTCTTGTGTATTTCTTATACTCAACATTGACGTTTCTCTGTTGATTGTTCTGCGTAGAGTTTATTTTTAGTTACCTATTTTTCTTTTACAATCTACCTTTCACATTATGTTTTGTTTAGGAAGTATGTTGTCATTCATTCTAAGTACATGGCTAATATCAGTCCAACGCATTTTTATAATAAAAGAAATTGGTAGTATATCCTATTCAGGGAGTAGTTATCAACCCAGAATTTGTTGGCTGTGGTGAATTTCTAGGCAATATAAATACGCACAGTAGTTTGCCCTTTTTTCTGAACGGTCTGAGCACAATTACCTGTGGTCCGGAACGAACTCGGTACCTTGTCTTCTTATAATACTTGACACAAATTCTTGATTTGTTTCTTCCCTTTGTGTATGCCTTGTTTTAAAATACTAGAGCCCTTGTATTCTTTTGTACAATATGGTTAGTTAATTTTCAGTATGTTCAATTTACACCAATTATATTTTTACTATAGAATCTATTACATTCATTTATTATGAATGTTATGAATTATTATGTATTACGAATTCCAAATTCTGTGCACCAAGGGATAAAACTGTGTGCGCTAGCGCATGGTAGAGCAGCTTAGCGGGAACATTGAACTGACAACCAAGTATTTAATCAATCACGTGTCATGTCGAGTGGCGTAGGCGATCATGCTTCTCCGCATCTTTCTGTTTCTTGTGTTGTTAATAAGTTTAGTTAGTGGTTCCTTTGTGTGCCACAGTGACAAGCCATCTAGAATTGTATCTTTGTCTTTCTCTGTCTCTTCTCCTATTGATCTCATCACACGCCATAAACATCTGGATTGTCTGCTTCTAATTTTCATTATAATTTGTCGTTTTACTGAAGCATCTCTGAGAACTTCTACATTAGTTTTCTTGTCTGTCCGTTGAATTATCATCATTCTAACCAAGCATTACAATATATTAAATACATATAGTTTACCTTTAAGTTTACCAAGTATTACAATATATTAAATATATATAGTTTATCTTTAAGTATACCAAAAATATTAAAAGATACTAAATACATATATTTTACCTTTAGCTTACCAAGTATTACAATATATTACATACATAAAGTTTACCAGGTATTACAATACATGTATATTAAATACATATACTTTATCAAGTATTACAATATATTAAATACATATAGTTAACCAATTATAACAATATATTATATGCATATAGTTTACCGAGTATTTAGTATATTAAATACATATAGTTTACTTTAAGTTTACCAAGTATTACAATATATAAGATACATATAGTTTACTTTAAGTTTACCAAGTATTACAATATATAAGATACATATAGTTTACTTTAAGTTTACCAAGTATTACAATATATAAGATACATATAGTTTACTTTAAGTTTACCAAGTATTACAATATATAAGATACATATAGTTTACTTTAAGTTTACCAAGTATTACAATATATAAGATACATATAGTTTACTTTAAGTTTACCAAGTATTACAATATATAAGATACATATAGTTTACTTTAAGTTTACCAAGTATTACAATATATAAGATACATATAGTTTACTTTAAGTTTACCAAGTATTACAATATATAAGATACATATAGTTTACTTTAAGTTTACCAAGTATTACAATATATAAGATACATATAGTTTACTTTAAGTTTACCAAGTATTACAATATATAAGATACATATAGTTTACCTTTAAGTTTTCCATCTCCACGTCCATCGCATGTATTTCGTTATTTAGTTGAGACTTCCAGAATGCGATATCTTGAACTCTCTCACCTTGACAGCATACAAGACATGTGTATCAATCATACAAGGCGTATGTATCAAACATACATGTGTATCAAACATACAAAAAATATATATCAAACATACAAGTCATGTGTATCAAACATACAAGACATGTGTATCATACATACAAGACATGTGTATCATACATACAAATCATGTGTATCAAACATACAAGACATGTGTATCAAACATACAAGACATGTGTATCAAACATACAAGACATGTGTATCATACATACAAGACATGTGTATCATACATACAAGACATGTGTATCATACATACAAGACATGTGTATCATACATACAAGACATGTGTATCATACATACAAGACATGTGTATCAAACATACAAGACATGTGTATCATACATACAAGACATGTGTATCAAACATACAAGACATGTGTATCATACATACAAGACATGTGTATCAAACTTAGAATTGAGTTGAAACATTATGTCTCAAGAACGATGACAACACACAATGTTTGATAATTCCAGTCTCAAAGTTGTCAATAACTGTATACCCATCTATTGAACTTTTTAATATAATCCATGCCGTGAGACGTTGGTTATCATGTCTTTTCCACAGCAATCTATTTTGTGTGCTGTCAATCCTTTCCGATACCGATGTTCTCCCGTACGACAATGCTAGGTTGTCAAGCATTTTCTCGCTTGGTATTCCCATATTGCTCTTCAACTTGCCTGTTGTTACAATGTGTTCCATCTTTCGTATTCTCATTATGAGTCTATAAATGTGGCTTATCTCTTTCTGATGTGAGTAATCATCTCTCTTTTTGAATAAACTTCTTTCAAAATATCTTCATTCGCATTTTGTCTATCGATGGTGTTCTTAACATTCTTCTATAAAACCACATCTCTGCTGCCTCAATATAATTTTCACTATTCTGCTGAGTGTCCAAGACTCACTTCCATACATCAGACTTGGCTCTATATAAGAAATCTCCAATACACCTATCTAGCAACATAAGCATTTACACAACACACGCACATACACATATAAAATGACACGAGGAAAATATCAACATCTCAACAAATTTCAAACAAGATAAATATGAGAATTATAAAATGCTGCAACTATTCTATATTAAATAAATAGCTTAGAAAAATGGACAATAAACAAACAATTAGAAGATCAAATTCATGCCTGAGATGTGGATATATGGAAGAATATAAAGAACATCATGAAAAGAAAAGAAAACAAACTAAGAGTTTCTAACAACATTTAATAGGAAGAATTGTTAAAGGAAATACAGATTAAGCAAATAATATATTTTGGGCATATTCGGCATGGCACTTGATTGATTGATATTAACAGACATGACACCTAATTGAAGACTTAACTAGAGGGTAAAGTCAAAGGGAGACGAGCAAGAGATAGACAGAGATACAGTGTGGGAGAGTATCATTTCAAGATGGAAATGTTACAGTCTAGGAGAATGCACACCCAAGAAAAAGACAGGGGATGTTGCAAGTCTGTTGCAGCCAACCTTCGTTACGGAGACGGCACTTTATGATTCATTCAATCATCCTTCATTGTTTTTTGCGCTGCAGTTAGCGCATAGGGCAAGAGTCAGAACTCTCAAATTCTGTCCGTTCAAAGTTATTCTGTGCAGTTCTTAAATAGTATGAATATTGATTGCTTTACTTTCTCTAAGTATTGTTCTTCTTAGTGTTTCTTTTGGTCTACCCATGGCTCTTTTGCCTGTAAGTATCCATTTAAGAGATTGGTGGTCTATTATGTTGATGTCTGCGCGTAGGACATACCCGATGTAGGACCAACGGCGTTTTCTGATAACATCTGTGATGAAATTTTGATGTGTCTCTTCTCTGATTTTATCATTCGATTTGAATTCACTCCAATGGGTGTTAGTTATCCTACGAAGACATTTCTTCTGGAAACTCAGTAATTTCTTTTCTGAAGATAAAGAGCTTTTCCAGCTCTCACATCCATATGATAGCACCGGAATAACGCAGGAATTAAATAAGCGCATTTTCGTGCGTGTGCTGATTGACTTTGACTTCCAGATAATAGACAGTCTGTTATATGCACATGATCGAAAAAGAATTGGAATGAACTGACTACTGTTACACAAATCCGTCTGGACTTTACGATGTTAGTTGATTAATCCAACGATCGAGGTAATGACCCATACTTGATTAGAGAAACACCCACCAGCAACAGACGTCACTACTTGATGATTATATATATATATATATATATATATATATATATATATATATATATATATATATATATATATATATATATATATATATATATATATATATATATATATATATATATATATATATATTACTTTAATAATGTATATATATCATTTATTTATGCAGAATTTTTATATAGATATGTAAAGAATAACACACGAGTTGCTATTTGCAGATGGCCAATCACTAGTAGCATCATCAGAAGCGGAACTACAAAGACAATTAGACAGATTACATCACACATGCCAAAATTTAACATGAAGATAAACATAGAAAAGACCGAAGTAATGACGTTATGAAGAACATAAAGAAACACCAATATATATATATACAATGGAAGCAATAGACTTAAACAAGTGACAGATTCACATATCTAATAAGTAATATAACAACAGGCGGCAAGAGTAGTAAAGATACACAATGGATGTAGTAAAGCATACGAAACCCTAGAGCAAATGACACATCTTCAGACACAAAAATGTCGCTTTAAACACCAAAATAACACTATTCAGAACTATTATTATGCAAACGTTGTGCTACTAAAGCCAAACATGGACAACAACATCACAAGACAAACGTAATTTGTGACAGCTTAAATGGCATGCTTACGCAAAATGCTAGGAGTATCACTAAGAAACAGAGTGAGAAATGAGAACATTAGACAAAGAACCGGCACCGCCTCTATTTTGGAGTATATTAAGGGCTAACAGATAAAATGGTATGCACACATCAGCAGGCTACCATCAGACTCTTCTATCCCTGACGCTGAAGGGCAACTTAGGGTGTAGCGAATATATATATGATGATGATGATGTTGATGAAATAATCCCTTTAGCTGTGGGCAGGTACCTCTTGACAACCTATAGCCTTTCTCACAAAAGATCAGGTTCTTCTTGATTGTGTAACTGAAAAGGCACCTAACTCATATAGGGTTATGTCAGAAAGGGGGAGAGATATTTATGCATGCATAGTCCCCTAATTGAGACATTCCAGTGAGCAAATATACCAGGATTACCACATCCTACTTGGAGCACAGCGCAAACTTCTATATCAACTAATTCATCATTCGTCATGTGTGATTTGTTGAACCATCAGTAGTAATTGCACATCTATAATTCCCATCATCTAGAAGAAGTCTGTCACGAAAGGACATAGGCGCGGTGCTCACTGACCTGCACGACAACGCCATCCATATTGATTATTTGATAGAAGATCATATTTAAAAATCGAGACAAGATGTGAGGATCATTTTTTCACAGGTGACATGTTATCTCATATCCTCCAACTTTCCTTAGTCGCCTCCTACGACAAGTTTTGACGGAACAAGACATATGTCGTATTATGTGCACCCTGAACTAAAGCTCCAGGCACTGGTTGCCACACGGACAATATGCTATCTAAGGAACATGGCGATAACGCTGCAGAAAATGATGTAATGATGTATACTGATGGCTCCGTCACTCGTCATCAACGATGCCATCAACAATGTTATCAACGATGTCATCAACTAAGTCATCAACGATGTGCTTGTGATGTTTTCTGCACGGTGCGGCGGGATTACTGTACAAGAATCCAGCAGTTCCTTCGCTGTAACCACGAGAAGATCTAATATGTAGATACGGCTGTGATGGAAGCACTGTCATGACTGAAATCAAAGAACTATTCTCATGTATGACTGACTTAGGGAATCAATGATCTGCAAAGTTGCAGTGGGAGTCGTCCGCCGTCAATGGGTGGCTTTATTGACACAATCTATGAACAGAAATATTACCTTTATATTCGTGCCAGGACATTCGGGAGTTGAGGGCAATAGACGAGCCGTTACACTGGGGAGCATGGCCACAGTGTCAATGAGTACATCAATGGATCGATATAACTTAGTCAATGCGCTAAGGAACATCGACAGCTCAGAAATTTTCAAAAGTGTGAATCTTGGTCGCTCTCATAAACCGTAAAGAGAAACATAATAGATATAGAATTCTTCAAAACAGTCGTGCAATGTCTCCGTAACTCTGTGCACAGATATCGTCCTGAAAGGTGGTGCAATGTCTCCGTGACTCTGTGCACAGACATTGTCCTGAAAGGTGGTGCACATGCAATTGAATTGTGCATCACGACATATGCCCTTACACATAGTCTGTCAACTCGAACGAATTTGTGATGAAATGAAACATTATCTGATTCTTGTCTGCAACGCCTGATTACCGGTTTATTTTAGGGATAACTAATCTAAATATTATATGAATAATTAATTAATAATTAATTTAAATATTAATTATTTTAGGGTTAGGAATTAGGGCTAGAAGTGTTGTGTTTACATAACTAATCATAACCCTAAATAAATTTATTTTTAAATTAATAAATGATAAACATAAACTAATAAATATAAACAAGAGAAATAATCAAATAAGTAGGCAAGCTTTCCAGAAAAGAATCCATTCTCTTGATTCGACAACTTCCACATTCACTCGATCTTTGCTCCGTGTTACTATTTATTATTCATGCAACTTCAAAGATCAATGAGAGGTTGACAATTCGATCAGATTTAGAATATTCCAACCAACATGACGAGACAAATGAGGGATATTCCGAAACGTGACTACTTCAGTAGCATGAGCGCTGGAGTAAGTGTTTACAATAAAAGGCGAAATACTTGAAAAGAGATAGAGCCAACTAACAAGACGGTGCGTGAATTTCGCCAGTAGAAGAATTAAGAGCAGATTTAAGATTAGCCTTTTCACGTCATGTTTTCGAAATTTTTCGTGAATTTCGTTGGTCAGTGTTGACAGTCGACACAAAGTGCATAGGTAATGATCAGCAAAAATTAAGACAGTAATAAGAATCGTCATGTGTGAAGGCTTGTCTGGGTTGCACTCGAGTATTTTGGTAAATGTCACTGTTTGTACGTCACGTATTCATCCACTCTCTCGGAAATTAGTAAATGAGATTTCGTACTTCAATGGAAATTAGTACATGAGATCTCATACTTCGATGGAAATTAGTACATGAGATCTCGTACTTCGATGGAAATTAGTACATGAGATTTCGAACTTCAATGAAATTAGTAAATGAGACCTCATACTTCAATTAATCAATATATTATTTAACTATATTCATTTTCTTCCTATTAGCTTTATTCTCATACATAACAACACTTTCGTATCTTCAATGAGATTTACTATCTTGGGCCTTCATAGCTCAATGCGCAGGTAAATCCATCAGAGAGGAGAGTGGTGCCTTTGCGGTTACTGCGAGTATCATGACCATGGAGATTATGGCGGTGACCAAGGCATTTGAGTGGGTAGACACACAGAAGGTAACGCAGGTCTGCATATTGAGTGACTCTATGGGTATGATTATGAAGGTACAATTGGGTCTCGTTAGCGAACAATGGATTGAGATCTTGAGAAAGGCGAGGCTGAAAGTGGTTACGTTTATTTTCGTGCCGGGACACATGGGTGTTCGAGGCAATGAAGGAGCGGATCAACTTTCGTCATGCGTGATTTTGGCACATGACGATGGATTGAGCTACCGTTTTGAACTCCTTAAGAGATATAGCACGCAAGAGTGAGACTAGTGTATATGATGATTCCTTTTCAATGGCTAGGATTAAAGATCAGGGATTGAAATGCGATGTTGCTAGAAGTGAACATTTTGGAGAGCGCAGAAGAATGATGGTCAACCTGTATAGGACCGGTACTGTCAGCAGAAGTGTAATGGTGGATACACTCAGGAAGAGATAGGAGCAACTATGGACGTATTCAGTTTGCAATGATGATGATCCGACGACTAACTAACTAACTTTCCTTTCTTTTTTTTTTTAAGTTATGAATATTTATCTCAACTTTATAGTTCTGTGTCATACAATTTTATAAAGAATATCTCCATAGTTACCTAGACGCTTTGTGACATCATTTTGTCTATTACGAGTTCTGGCTTCTGTCTCCTTAACTGCACGCCAAGCATCAGCACGGAGCCGTTCTGCAAAACTTCGTTCTTTGTCCGAAAGTGAATAGTTATTGTTGTTGGATAGGAACCAATCGTTTGGATTGTACCGTGAGTACACTGTTCTCCTGCAAGTTACATGTAAAATGATTGGTTACCATGTAAGTAAAAAAAACTGACAGGTTGTGAAGGCATGAAACACTATGTTCATTTCTTCATCTTTTTCTACGTTCCTTCTCAAACTTGTGCACATTACTAGGATATTATCCGAAGAACATAATTCTTTGTATCATAGTTTCCAACTTTGCTGCGATATCAGCGTCTTTCGGCCTGACACATTCGACTTCGGCGTGGATTATTGTTATTTTAACCCTACATGAGATGGGGCAGCCAATTTCACCCTATAACATCATTAGACGCCTTTTACGACATGCATGAAAGGTAAACAGTATTTCTATTCTTTCATCCTCGCTCGAGTCCGGCAACACACGGGGGACACATATTATTGTGATAGGTTCTTGTATTATAACCGAATTATTGGGATACGGTTCGCCGATGGAAGAAGTAATATTCTCGTATATGTGCGTGTGTGTGTGTGTGCGTGTGTGTGTGTGCGCGCGTGTTAGTTAGTGAGTGAATGATCTTCATTGTGTGTATGTGTACGTGCGTGCACATATGTGTGCGTGCGCATATGTGTGCGTGAGTACGTTTCTATGTGCATGAAAGAGAGAGAGAGAGGAGAGAGAGAGAGAGAGATGAAGTAATTTCTTTAGCTGTAAGATTGTGAGAGGATAACTTTT
Source organism: Meghimatium bilineatum (assembly GCA_034231615.1). NCBI lineage: Eukaryota > Metazoa > Mollusca > Gastropoda > Stylommatophora > Philomycidae > Meghimatium > Meghimatium bilineatum. The sequence goes on along the minus strand of CM067318.1, from coordinate 41,976,231 downwards.
GTTGACTGACCATAGCCATTCTGGAAAAAAAAAATAACAACAGATCCTGCTCAGTTGAGTTACTGAAGTATTATCATCATGCATATATCACTTCAGTGTCGTAGGGGTGTCACTCTGAAAACATTAATACACAAACTTTGCCATGCCTCTCTGTAATTAGTTTTAAGTGTGAAAACTATTATCCTGTCCAATAATTAATATTATCACTCCATAATTTAATATTATCAATCCATACTTTAATATTATCAATCCATACTTTAATATGATAAAATCAGACTTTCCTGGAATGAACATAGTGGCCCGATTCTCAGCAACCTGAACAGGAAGCCAAGGCCTCGGTTGTATCAAACAACGGCGTTTAACCTGGTACTTTGAGACCTGGTAACTGTCTCAATTCTTAAAAGACACCAATCATGCATTGACTAATTTTTCATCTGTCCAGTTGTCTTCTGATCGTACTTAGCGTCTGTTTTTGATCAATGTTTATTAGCTGTATACTTCTATACCCCATGATGATGGTCTTATGGTTCTGCAGTTCTTCCTTGATAACAGTCCCCACCTCTGATCCACTCCCAATCTAATCCGCCTTGCTGAACTGATGCTCACACTTAACCCTTTTGAATTCAATTGACTTTTTTTCAATCAGATCAGTGGCATTGCTATGGGCACCAAGATGGCACCCAGCTATGCATGTTTTTTCATTGGGCATCTTGAACATCTAGTTGGATCGAACTATGATGGCGTGTTCAGATCTTTTTTCCACAAGTACATTAATGATGGTATACGTAATGATGACATGTCTGAGACAGAATTGTCTTGTTTCATCAACTTCATCAACAATTTCAACCCTGCTATTCAATTAACATTTAACATTTCCACTATTTCTATCCACTTTTTTTACTTTATTGTCACTATTCATCCCCCTTACCTCAACACATTCGTCTACTATAAACCTACTGATGTACATGGTTTTCTGCTCCACACTTCATCTCATTCTTCCGCTTGTATTAACTCTCTGCCATACTCCCAGCTTCTTCGTTTTTGTCTCTCTTATGGTGATGATGACGACTTTCTTGATAAATCCTCTGAAATGTTTGATTTATTCCGTAGGCACTCGTTCCCTGACACTATCCTTTCATTGACATGGCTTCGTGTACGTCCGTTATCTCGGCTTGATGCCTTGACTAATTCCCAATGTTATTACTTCTCCTCTGATAGAGTTAAAATAGTCCTTACCTTTCATCCCCATCACTCTACTGTCCGGCGTATCTTGCTTAAATAAACAAAATTCCCTTCTCCAGTATAATCCTCACACCCGTGCCGCTTGCGAAGACTTGCCTCTGGTTGCCTATACGAGGGACAAAATTTGCAATAACATAATGGTCCACAGCCACCTTTGGTCATCTGTTCCTTACCATTTTGACACTCTTCGTGTCCCACCCGGTCGTTGCTACACATATCCTTATGTGGTATAGATGCGCCCCGTTTGATTTCCTAAAGCCACTTTCACTATTGATGAGGTTTTTACATGTGAATCCCGTAATGTCATTTACGTTATAATATGTTAACGCTGCGGCAAGCAGTATATCAGTGAAAATGGCTTAAGATTGCGCTACCGCTTTTCTAGCCATTTTCATGGCATCAACACAGAAAACCTACTCCTGTCTCCACACACTTCATCGGTGATGGCTATCGTGGTGTTCTTGATATTCAGGTCCCTGCCATTAGATCATGCAAAACTGATGATAGATCTAGGAACACTCTTGAAAATCGTTTTATTTTTGCGTTATAACTTTTGGACTTAATTCGGACGACTCGTGTTTAGTTCTCGATCGGTGTGGTCTTTGTCTTTATTCATTTTGTTACGTCATTTACATCATCGTTTTGTTAGTTTCGTTTAAAAGTGCATTTACGTTTTTAAGTATTTCCTGTCCCAATCATTCCAGCATCTCGCATCCACATTGTGCTCGGACACGTTAGTGTTTCGCTGTGCCATTCCTACTCGTCGTCTTTTGATGTAATGTGCTTATCTGGATAAAGGTATTTTGGTCGAAACGTCGCGTATGTCCTATGTATTGTTGTTTGTATGATTATATTATGTGTGCTGTTATTTGTATTATTATGTCATGTACTGATGTATGCATTTTTTCACGTTAGCATCCGATAAGATAGTTTGTTAGTCTTCATCCAGAACGGCTATATTTCCTGTGTTCTACGTAAGTACTATTCTTACACTCTAAGGAGTCTTGATAGTCTTTCGAGCATTTATCAAGACAGCCGGACTAACTGTGTTAATATGTTGAATTGCGAAAGAGAAAAAGAAAACTATCAACATGTTAAATATTGAAGAATTAATAGCATTGTTATTGAAACTGTATGCTCCTCATGGAGCGGAGAGGTGGATATATAGATAGAATATTTAGAATTACAGAGTTATAATCCTCCTGTGCGCAGAACACTCATCTATAAAGTTATCATTCAAAAGATCCGCGTATTAATATTCACCTGTAAAGCCTCATATCATAAAATCAATACGTTCTCATAATACTTAAAATATTAAGATCCGTACATAATGATCCATTTATTAATATTTTTCTCAATTTTTTTCAGAATATATATTTAGCAGTGCATGCAGAAAACAACTCCTCAAATTCAATTTCAGCGCAATATTTTCACAGCAACAGCTTGGCACAATTTTTATGACGTAATTTAATTTTCCGTTACTCAATGATATCATTATACATTTTCAAGTGTTTAATATTAATGTAAGATCTCACATATCACGGGCCTACCGCGCTCACAGTTTTTAAGTAATTTGAGCCGATCGTAATTTTTTAGTAGTTTGTGATGTCATCGCCGAATGCAATTGTTTAGTAATTTGTGACGTTACTCTGGCGGTTCATTTCTAGTAGCGAAATCGCTGTCGTGTCGATGCTGAGCTTGTCTTCAACTGATAAGTTTGTAATACTGGAGAAAATAAGAAACTACAGGCCACCTACCTAACCCGACAATACAACCCTACCTCGTTAACCACAGCATGCTCCCAGCCATACAAACCCCCTCAATAAATTCCCCCCTAACTTTTTTGTCGCTAGTTGCATCGATTTTCTGCAGGATGCATCGATCTGTGCGTTACACACAGAGAGCCCCACTTCCTGACTCACTTGGATGAACCTAAAGAGCGGGGGAGGGTGGATCTGCGCTTTACACAGATCGATTAATCCGGCGGCAGTCCCTAACATCCATGATCAGCCCCTCGCTCCGATGCTCATTCGTGGCATTAAATCGTGACACTGTTTGCTAGTTGCGTAATTTCAGTGTCGAAATGAAAACTTCACCCACCATAATACACTTGGAATGAAGTGGCATATAATATCAAGCTTCAACTAGGTAGGCAGGTAGGTAGGTAGATTCCATAGATCGATAGACAGACAGACAGACAGAGGGATGGATGTATGGATGTATGGATGGATGGATGGATGGATGGATGGATGGATGGATGGATGGATGGATGGATGGATGGATGGATGGATGAATGAATGAATGGATGGATAGAATGGATGGATGGATGGATGGATGGATGGATGGATGGATGGATGGATGGATGGATTTATATATTAAATAATATTAACTATTTGATTTATTTTGCTGCTACAGTTTGCATTTTGCAACTACTAAACTAATAAAAACATATACTCTAACTCACGTTGCAGCGTTGAAGTAATTTTTAGCATGGCCAAGATCCAATGATCGGTTACCATAGGAACTAAGATGTCGGGAGATTGTTTTGTCAGTGACGTAGGGTAGAATCTTGGACAGCTCCGGAGTTATAGGCGTCATGCTCCTTCTGACATACTCAGGACAATCGTAATATGACATGCTGAGAAATAGAAGTGGAAAAAAATATATAAAGTCTATGTACTAAATGTAGATAATAGTATTACAGAAAATAGAGTAATAAATTAAATATGCATAATGAAGACAATATTTCTTATGTAAAACACAAGGACGATCAGATTTTCAAAAAAAGCATACACTTTCAGACAATGAAACCTATACATAAATTACGTAAACTCTATTTTGCTCATTTTTACTCCATTCTTCACCTTGTCGACAACTTGTTAGATCCTCCCAGCCCCCCCCCCCCCATACATGTTTATCTCCACGCCTAAAAATCGGGAACATTACGAAAAAAAGGCAATGTTTTCCAATTCATGTAAAAACATTTAAAATTTACATAATTTCATTGGCGTATTAAAAAAAGGCTTTGTTGATGTTAAGTTTCGTCAACACCCATTGTTTATAATTGCATTATTTCTAAAAATCTTTATTACTAATTGCATTATTTCTAAAAATCATTATTACTAATTGCATTATTTCTAAAAATTATTATTACTAATTGCATTATATCTAAAAATCATTATTACTAATTGCATTATTTCTAAAAATTATTATTATTAATTTTGGATAATCCACCCCGGTTTACTGACCACTGGTCTCTGATATTGGGTAATAGAAACGTGAATGTATGACAGATCTAAGCAGCAGTCTACATAGCTATAGTTTTCAGTAGATTTGATGGGAAGAATGTGATAGCCGGTCCCACGTCAATCTCTCCTAACTCGAATCTTACCAATTTGAAGTGTGCTTGACACTCTTTAATCGTAACTACAATTGAAACTCTATCCCTCGTGCACATACGCTTGACATCCAATCCACTTCCACCAGCTAGCAGCTACGCTACACTAGTGAGTCTCAACTTAGACTGTGTGGCCTTCCTAGGAAGGAGGGCCACGGAGCTTTGCTGGGGCAACGAAGAAAGAGTATAAATTGGATGCTACGGATTCGTTTAATGGGACTACTGATCCTTTAAAGAAACGGCATCAGTTCATTATGTGGATGATACTCAGTACGATCTGTCATTGAGAGCTGACACTCAGTGATTGGTGCATCAAAGACAAGACAATCAGTAAGATATGTCATAGAGAGCTGACACTCAGTGATTGGTGCATCAAAGACAAGACAATCAGTAAGATATGTCATTGAGGGCTGACTCTCAGTGACTGGTGCATCGAAGTCAACTCAATAACATACGTAATGTCAATCATGGTAGAAATTCGACAACGTTTAGAGTACTGTGGTGGAGGGGGGAGATGTTGCCATAGAGACGACTGGTGAATATAGGCTGAAAAACACTTGGTTGAGCACCCAGGGGGGTCAATATTGCCTTAACTATATCAAACACGCTTGTTAACACTCCTCTGTTATTTCACGAAATCGTGTAACGCGATCGATATTTCATTCACTCAAAATCGATCAACGATTGATAATAATAATAACAGGTGTATTAACACCTGAGCGGTGTGCACCACCTTTGTCAGCGTTATCAAAAGAATAAGCATGCTACCTTTCACAAGTTTGTGAACACAGGTTTGTTGGGTGAAAGTTCCAAACATTTATTTTGCGCAATCACCACCACCGCGCACTCGTTACCTACGCTCCTTTACATGGGTAGTGGATACGATTTTAATAAGGGCGGGGGGAGGTCTCCTAATTTAAATAAATTCCCTGACTTCCATTTGCATGTCCTAATTTGGAAAAATTGATAGTTTCCCTTTTTCGCTTAAAAAAGGGGAGGGGAAGAGGGGAGGGTGTGCTCAGTCCTTATTCACATGCTGTTGTATTTCACATGATGTTCTATTTCACATGATGTTGTGTTTCACATGATGTTGTATTTCACATGATGTTGTATTTCACATGATGTTGTATTTCACATGATGTTGTATTTCACATGATGTTGTATTTCACATGATGTTGTGTTTCACATAGTCTTCTTCTGCATTCTCTCTCACGCTCCTGCCGATGCGCAGAAAGTGGTCCAGAGAACGGTAAAAGTTGTGGCATAGTTTATAGTTTCGTTATGATATCTGCGTCTTTTAGTCCTGACAGATCCGATTTCATCATGACTCTTGGATAATTTTGACCCCCTGTGTGCTTTGAGAATTCACCTACAACACAAGCTTTCTATGTGAGGTTGGCAATTCAATTCGAACCTAAACTGTCTTTGCGGGAACGAGATGTCAACTCCAATCCAATCTTTCTTCCAAGATATACTCGTATATTACACATAGGACAGATAGATATTACACATAAGACAGATAGATATTACACACGGGACAGATATATATTACACATAGGACAGATAGATATTACACACGGGACAGATAGATATTACACATAAGACAGATAGATATTACACATAGGACAGATAGATATCACACATAGGACAGATAGATATTACACATAGGACAGATAGACATTACACATAGTATAGATAGACATTACACATAGTATAGATAGATATTACACATAGTATAGATAGATATTACACATAGTATAGATAGATATTACACATAGTATAGATAGATATTACACATAGTATAGATAGATATTACACATAGTATAGATAGATATTACACATAGTATAGATAGATATTACATATATGATAAAGAGATATTACTTATAGGACCACACATAGGACCACACATATATTACAAAGAGGATGGATAGATATTACACATAGCACAGATAGAGGACCACACATAGGACCACACATATGACAGAAGATCAAATATATGATAGATAAAAGACCACACTTCTTCTAGTAAATGCACTGGTCCGACAGGAGAGAAATGAATAACAACATTTTGACCTGCCATGTAAGTTATAAGAGGAGACTACGGAAACTTTGGGGGGTAGATGTGACTATAATATTCTATAAATGTTAAAAGTGACCCAGAAGCCGTGCTGAAGTCGGTTTTGTTCTGCCACAATACACAGACATCGCAGTCAAGCTATAACTGTGACACAACACATTCTACACTTAGGACTAAATTCTACAAGTTTTCAAGAGTTTGAGAATGAACACTGAAGAAGAAGAAGAAGAAAACCGTGGTTAAATAGAAACATCAATCTAAATTGGCTTAAAGAAAAAGATGAATCTATATGAGTTTCAATAGAAAGATGAATCTAAATGAGCTTAACTAGAAAGATGAATCTATATGAGTTTAAAAGATATTTCTCGAAAATTTACGTAATAGATATGACGTCTTCCGTGTGGTGACGGGACCCAAACAGGGAGCAAATAATAGTAACACTGTTACCTAATATGCGTATCGTAAGAGGTGAGTAAGACGTTTTTGGGATTGGTGGAGTTAATAGTTGTGAACGCTATCGAGAGTCAGGAGACCCCCAAATATCATGCTGAAGTCGGATATGTCATGCTGAAAGGCACATATATCACAGATATATGTGACACAATGCATTCCTTTCTCTGGACTGTATCCTGCTAACCTGCAGGAGTTCAAGCACGAAGGAATAAGAAGAAGCGGAGACATGATATTTTAATACACTTTAATGTACGTCAAGACTGTGTTTTTTGTGTTAATGTTTATCTTTCTCCAAAATGGTCAGTCCTTGTGTCCACCTTTGATGATATAACAAGCATTTGCATTGAATTATTGCTAATCTCAACATTCGCAATGACCTCTCACGTTTACTTAGCGCTATAAATTCAGCTACTGACTACAATTCGGTTAATTATGTTATCTGCGCGCACTGGTGCTTTTCTATAAATAGCTTACATAATTTGTCGTTCTATCAGTGTAAACATTACGACTTTGAACTGTACATTTATTTGGTTGAAAACGTTTAATGTTTAAGAAATTATTGAATGACTTATCTGTTGACTTATTGACTTTTTTTTTCAATTTGTATCTGACTTATTTTTGGTGTGCTCTGCTCGAGATATCGACTATGGCTAGAGGTTTTCATTTTGAGAGTAGTTTTTTTATGAACATTTAATCATGAAATCTCATTCGTAAATCAAAACAGATCAATATTCTGACAAGAGATATTGATTAAACTGACGTATATTGATCCGAAACTCAAAAGACAGTCTTATCAAGAATTCAGAACGCTTCAATGAAATATTGCATGCAGAGGCCTCTTTTCTGTTGGCTGTTTCTGGTTTATATTGCATAAACCATTGCAAGTGTGACGGGCTTGTCAGTGACATGCAGAAAGAGAGGTTATATCCAGTGCTGTATATTGCACAGACCATATTAGACAGATCCTAAATGTAAACGCCACCTATGACTAAATGAAAGCGCAACCAATGACTAAATGTAAACGCCACCCATGACTAAAAGAAAGCGCTACCTATGACTAAATGAAAGCGCTACCTATGACTAAATGAAAGCGCTACCTATGACTAAAAGAAAGCGCTACCTATGACTAAATGAAAGCGCAACCAATGACCATCCAGGTCTATTCAACCTCTTATCATATTCTGAATATTAAAGCCATAAAACCCGGCCTATCTTGGCTTAATATTCAAGACTATAGCTGTTTAAACTTGGTGCGAATTATGTGACTGACATTGTACACGTTCCTGGCAGGCGACACCTAAACAACATTTACTGTCAATAGATCACTGATCGATATGATCAGATATTTCACTTCAATCTTCATATTTAGAATGTATCGTCATCATGATCAAGCGCCGTGCAGACAGATTTACACGACCAGGGGTCTCCACGACTAATCTTTTATCAGGATCGTTGTTGACTTTTTGCCATGCCACGATGCGAGAATATAAAATATTTTCTCACACTTTCTTCCTCGATTAATCTTGTCTTCTATCTTGCCTGTTGTAAC